>CM012437.1:17172381-18372381 GCA_003999625.1 Oryzias javanicus
TTCTTTCACCACATCCTCTATCATTTCTAGTCAGTGTTTATTTTTGGAGCTATGCTCAATCTCAACAGCAATCTCTTATTTGGCTCCAGAGGGCTGAAGGAGGCTTTGTGTCAGTGGTGATGAGGATCCTATTCGTCCAAGGGCACAGGCAGCCAACAGATCCAGGCGGAAGCCCTCGTTAGTGTGTCGGAGCCCTTTTCCTGCTCGTTAGTGCGATGAACTCATTTAGTGATGGGGTGACAAGGCCTCATTTGGCAGTGGAGCTGGAAGAAGTGGAAAGGTGGATTTTAGGTGCACAGAGAAATCTTAATTGTTTTTTTTTGCAAAGTTATAAAAAATAAATCTTAATATTTAAATTTTTTTTGCGTTCGTAAAAGTGTATCTTTACATTAATTTGCACACAGAAATAATGTGTTATGGCAAACATTAAAAATATATGTTTTCCCTATACATGCATCCTGTGATGTTTGCACCAAAAGAGATAGGAATTCTGGCAGGATGATTAAGCATTTCAGAGAATTAAAAATCAGTAAACAGCTCTAAAAGATGTGGCTGCATCTTTTTCTTTTTGACTGAATTCAATCAAGTTTTACTAATAATGCTTGTCCCTCGTCTCTCTTCTGATGTTGATGGATCGTCTCTCTTTCTCCCGCTCATTAATTTCATCACCTTATCTCCCACACCACTTCATTTGACCAAAAGGTAATAATAAATCCCTCATCCATTATCCTTTAACTGAGGCAGCCATGCGGAAATACTTAATAACAGGCAACAAATTGAACTTCAATCACCTCTATTTTCTCTCAAGGATGCGCGGCGCACTAAACCGAACATGCAGATATGCATATGCCATTCATCAAACACACTTTATGATCCTGCTTAGTAAAAAGCTGCAGAGTTCTGTCATTTTATTAATTTTTTTTTCTTACATTTAAAGACAAAAAAAGCTTTATTGGAGGCTGGCAGAGGCTCCTGTGCTTTTCACTCTGGGGTTCTTATCAGCCCAAAAACACTCACACTCTCCACCTGCCCGACTGCACAGCCAGTTGAGAGCCTCATCTATCTTCTACCACTCTCCTGATAGTTGCACCATTGCTCTTTTTACTCTTCTTTAATCCACTTCACTTTCAATTAAATGTCATCTGTGTCACAATATTCTTCAATATGGCTTTTACTTTTGTTGGAGACGGTGGGAGAAATCCAGTGGTGACAGTTTTTGTGTGTGTGGCTGCGCAGCCCCTCTTCATACGTCCCTCTTCATTCTGCAGTCTTTTGGGTGTCTGACAAAGACAAACGACAATGTTTCAGAAATGAGCTGCAGCCCCCGCACAAACAGGTTCAGAGAAGGAGAGAAGGGAAGAAAAAAACAGAATCGAGAGCGATTCTCTTTGTTTTCCTTTGGGCTGTGTCCTCTCGCGTGACGCTCCAAAATTGATTTTGGAGACCTGGATCCACGGGTGATAAAATTGGGCTTCACACTGAACTCATAGTGAAGCTGCTGATAAATTTGGTGAAGCCTCTATGGCACATACACACTGCCTTCTTTTGAGCTCATCCAGTATTTTTAAGTAAATCTAGAGTAAAGTTTTGCAGTTACTTTCCTTTAGTGCTGTAGGATTTTTTTTTGTCCCTTTCTTAATCTCATTGGTTGTCATCATCCAAAAAGTGAAGGCAACTTGGATAAAAACAAACAAAACAAAAACAGACATGGTCAGAAAAGCTACAACATCACCAACACATTAGTTAATCTCTTGTCATTTACCCAGCCTTTTCATTTACAATGGAGGAGGTGTTGACAAAAGATCTTTGAAACATAGAAGAGTTATTTATAGCAATCCTGGAGATTCATGAGTCCGGAATGAAATGACTTTCAGATGCCTTTGTCACTGTCATATCTATCTAGGGACTGAGAAAGAGCAGCTTCATCAGGTCATCTTCCTGACATCCAATGTGTAACATGTGAGTGTGCACTCACTGGAATAATTCCGCCACTACAGCTTGGATAGAAAGATCAGACTAGAAGCACAACTTCTAACACACCCAAAGAGGATAAGATCAAGAGTCCTCATTTATTTTATTTACTTTTTTTATACGAATTTAAAGAAAATATAAAGCTGTATTCATTCCTATATCAGGGAAAATTATATGATTTACAAATATTTTCAAATGGTTTAAATTTTATTTTTTTAATTTATTTTTTTAAGTTTTTAGAAAACATTAGATTATGTTATAGTTTACAAGAATTTCACAAATCAAGTATGAAGAGAAGAAAGAAAAGAAAGTAAGACTCTTGTATAAGTAATTTGTCCATGCAAAGTATACATGTTAACGTAGGAGAAAAATAAATTAAACATAAAAAAGAAAGCAAAATATGCAAGAACACTGTAGTTTAGAACCAGAGTGTGAGTCTTAGTTATCAATCTCTATTTACAATCCATTTTGCAGTTATACAGTACATACATTCAATTTCACTGCTGTCCTTCACAAAGTCAGATCTTGATTATACTCTGTGGTGTCATCTTTCATATCTTCTAGAACTTTATGGGTTTATATTTCATTTTATTCCATTCCTGTTTAATCGTTACTGTACAGTATATTTAGTTTAAAAAAACCTTTATTTTGGGTTATGATGCATATTTTTTTTATAGATGGGAAAACAAAACATCATAAAATAGTAATAAAGTTTGCATTTTAAACTACCGAAAAAAACCCAAAAATTTATAAAAAGGAAACAAAAATGTTGAACGTAAATCACATTATACGTCTAATCTCACAGTTCTTAGTGGAATCAAAAATTCTTCTTTTTACTGGTAATTACCCAATAACATAGTTTAAGATAGTTTTACCTAAAGAATAATTCCAAATATGTATTTCATCGCATATGAAATGTTCCACTTCAGATCGGGGTTGATCAGACTTTTGGTGACTTGTCATGTGAAGCTGCTGGTGCAAAGATAGGAGCCCAATGACTGAGGCCCCGGTTAGCTCCTCCAATCCACTAATCCAGGTTTAATTGAACTCCAGAGACTTTGAAGCCGGCCCGTGATGCAGGGAGGCTTTGCTCCTCTGAGAGATGGCAAGGGGGAGATGCTGTCCTCTGTTAAGGCCTCAGCTGTTCTGCTTCCCTGTCCCCTACGTTTAATGAGCTTCCACACTCAACACCGGGCCTTAGTTGCCAACTCACATTTGAAAAATTCAGTTATTAACACCTTCTCTAAATCAAAAAGTGACAGCTTTAAGTGTCCCTTTTAGCCTTTCTTACCATATCATTCCTCGCCTCCTTTCAGCGGGCTGCTTTGCAAATAAAACGGGGTGAAACAAGAGCCTAGTTAACAAAGCAGTGCCAAGTGGGTTAGTAGCGAGGCTTAATGCCGGATTAATAGAAACACAAATCACAAGAGCCCGGCTAAAGCGTGTGGTGTGTCAGGCGCCGTGACAGGTATCAGAACAAGTCACTTGGAAATCCACCCTGATCTCCTCTGATCAGTACAAAAAATTGAATATGAATCCAAATGAATTCAGTATTGTTCCACGGAAGTTATAAGGAGATTTTTAGCTAAAATGAATGACTTTTTTATTGTCAAATCCATCCTGCAGCAGGATGGATGATTTTAGTGGAGTGAACTTCTGTCACTCCTTCCAGCGTAATTGTGCCCATTCTGTTGCTAAAGGAATCTCTTTTTCATTGAGCCTGATCAATATAAGACATTAATCGTGCTGCATGGACCGTCATGCTTTCGCTGTGTAAAAAATGATCTAACCTCACCGTCTCTGCTCTTCTCCGGCTGTTTTTCCGCTAATCTGTCCGCTGCTTCTGTCTCAAGGTTAAACTGCTATTACTCTTCTATTTATTGTTTTTTTTTCTCTTCAACTTTTAACCCCTATCATTTGTTTCTCTCCTGTACCACAGATTTTAGCCTACACAGAAGGGCTTCATGGAAAATGGCTGTTCACAGAGATCCGAGCTGTCATTTCAAGACGTTACCTGCTGCAAAATACTGCGCTGGAAGTGTTCATGGCAAACAGAAGTGAGACCAAGTTTTACCCTTTTTTTGTTTTTATATCATGCACGTGTTCAATGAGAGCAAATATTTGATTGTAACTGGTGTTTTTTCTCTGCAGCGGCCGTCCTGTTCAACTTCCCCGACGCAGCCACGGTGAAAAAGGTGGTTCACTGTCTTCCTCGTGTTGGTGTGGGAACCAATTTTGGCCTTCCACAGACCAGGTTAGACCTGCACTTAGTCTCTTTGTCTGGTTTTTGTTTAGATTTATCTTAGATTCTTAATTCTTTGCAAAATTGTATGGAGGCCATATGGTTCCCCATCATACCAGGAATGAAAATTGCAAAAACACACACAAAAAAATCCTTTTCAGTACACTGCACTAATTGGAATAAATGGTTTGTATACTGGGTAAAATATGCAGGCAAAGGCTTTAGTGACAGGTCTGCTCCATTTCTCTCTCTGGTTAATTACTGATCATTTGTTACTTTGATGCAACGTGCAGTAAGTCGGTTGCTTTTTCTTTTGAACAGAGGCAATGTGTTGGTAATTTTTTTGTACTTAAAAATTCTCAACAGAACAACTGCATCTGTTTTGTAATTATCCTGAGCTCAAAACATACACACACACACGTTCAGTCAGACGTTTTAATAAAGTAGGCATGTAGTCACTTTCTAGTACATGGTAACATTTAAAGCTGAATATAGAGTATATGAAAGTAACACTATTTAATCTATGTACTCCTAAAAATTGCAATTATAACATTTTGTATGGAAGATTTTCTTGCTTTTGCATGCTTTTTATTTATACTTTTTAAAATATGTGTGAAGTTATTCAAAGGAATAGTTCCATTAAAAACATATTTTAATGCACTTTATCACTTAATAGCTTGATGAAAATGTGTTTTCTTACATATATGTTTGGAATGCCGTATTTTCAGGGTTTTTTTTAGTGCCTCAAGGACTGTAATCTCATTTTGACATTGATTAATTCCATCATTTTCTTGCGTTTTAATTGGATGGTGGGTCATTTTTTTTTTGGTCCAACAGCACACACAGCGCTTACTAGGCCATGTGGGTGCGCGCATGAACAAAATGTGTATTGTCACCCAGCCTATAGTACATTAATCTTCCTAATTAGCCATACTGTAAGTTCAGTAGGTTTTTCAGTTAATGGCAACCGTCTTTGTTCTGCTGCTCTGCATTTACACAGCCCCACTATCACAGGAAACACTGAAGTCTTTAGTGACAACCTTAAATGTGTGTTTTTTTCCTTCATCCAGACGCATCTCTTTAGCTACACCCAAGCAGCTCTTCAAGGGTTCAAACATGACTCAGCGCTGCAGCGCCGTGAAGATATCCAACTTCGAGTATCTGATGTTTCTTAACACCATCTCCGGTAAAAACCCCAAACACCATCTATCTATGGGTCCAAAAGTCACTCGAAACACTTCATTTTGAACAGTTAAAGTAATTTTTTATGGTAAATGTAGCTTTCATGCCTGTTTTTTTTCCCATACTCTGTGTTTTCTGGGCAGGCCGCACCTACAATGACCTGAACCAGTACCCAGTTTTCCCCTGGGTCATCACCAACTATGACTCTGAGGAACTCGACCTCACTTTGCCCAGCAACTTCAGAGATCTGTCCAAGGTAAGAACATGGTGCATTTTCTCCCTATCTTTCCCATCATGGCTGCAGAGAGAGGACACGGTGTGAAAGCTCTATTTGCATGTGCGCTCTTAAAAAGTGATCAGTTGTTGTGTCCTCAGATGGTTATGTATGTTTGGGACATTCCTCACCAGTGCTGTTAACATAGATCTCACATTACTCACTTTCTGGTTATTTACATAAATCAAAAGCTGAGTGGAATTATTTTAAGTTTGACCTTTCACAGCACACCAGGAGTGAGACAGAGTTCGCCGTCTGCCCCCAGGCATCAGACGATGCTCTAAAACAAAGAAAACTGCATGTTGGTGCATGCAGTCATGCTGGTCAGATTGCTGAAAGGATTCTCTTCCAAATGACATAAAGAAAGAAGCTGAAAACATTATCCCTGGTTTCCCTCCCTGAATGGAAGAGTCCAGTTGGAGGGGGGCAAAGGATTAGTTCTGTAGCAAGAAGATGGAGTATGTGTCAGTGGATCAGAGATGTATTGGTGCAAACGCGTTTTAATGTTTAGGTTTTTTTTTAATCCTCACATGCTTTTTCAACAATGTTGTTTCTATGATGAGTAGCATTACAGACCACTCTGATGAAGTTGTATTTTTGTGTTTTCACAAGATTTGGTGTTTTCACAAATGCCACAATCTTTCTGATGATGGAGGACACGTTTAAAGAAAATTAATTGAAATTGGGTTACTGAGTTTTCTTTTTTTCTAATCTTTGTTAATCTAAAACGAGGTTGGGCTGTAAACTAGTGGAAGACATGGAAACGGATCGATAGCAATCCATTGCCTTTAAACAATTTTTTGCTAAAAAAGTGTTTGAATGTATTTTTTAATAAACTATCAACATTTTCATCATCAAAACACAGTGGAGTCATAAATAGATGTTTTAAAAGCTCATATTGATTAGATCTTTGTGATATCAGTGGCGACATACTTGCTGTTTAAAAAGTAAAAGTAGTGAGGAAGTATCCGAATTGCTCTTAAAATCCAGTGCACTTGGTAGTCCTGCACTATATAGTTATTTATTAGTTAGGGAGATGAGTGGGAATTGGGGCTGTGCTGATTTTGTCTAAAGAATCTCTTCTGAAAATCAAATTTTGTCATGCTTTGACTTTCAGTCTGCTGTTCTGCATCTCCATGTGTTTTCATCCACCATCATCCTGTGTCTTTCCTCTACTTATAACCCTGCTTTCCTCTTCTATTGGTGCACTTTTTGTTACTTTGTTGGCCGATCTGTGTCTCTGTAACACAGAAACACTCTGAAAACATCAGTCCTTTAGCTTTATATCAGTTTTCAACATTCGTCTTTTAAAGTTTGCACCATAGTGAAGTGACAGCTCAGCCACTGTGCACATTCAAACCTCACACCCCCCGAAACTCAGAGACTGAAAGGGAGTGGGGTAAAAAGAAACTAGAAAGACATCCATAAAAGAACAATATTAGTTGTCTATTCTGTCAGTGTTACTTTACAAGCAGAAAGAGAAAGGAAAAAAATGGAGGGGGGGGCAGCCAATCTTTATTACATCAGTTTTATTCATGTTGGTGAGACGTGTGTGAAATCAGGCTACGACTGCTGAACCGTGTTAAACTGCAGTGTCTGGAAAAGGGCAGCCTCCAAATCAACCCCCCACTCCACCACTCTGCACCATTTGTGTGTCATATTTGTATTATTATATGAAGACCTTAAATGGGCTGTTTTTTCTTTTTTGTTTCAAGTGTCTTCACCTCCCACCTGGCAGGAATTCTTCAAGCCTTTTGCTTTTTTTCTTCTTTCAGCTTCTTCCTCCTCTCTGTCACACACATACCCCGCCTCCCCTCTTCACTGTGTCACATCGGTGGTTGTCTTTTGTAGAAAGGTCATCTGCGAAGCCTGCAGTGACATTGAGGAGCCCAAAGTGATGCGAACGCGCGTCTGTGTCACACACTGTCATCATAGCCGGCACGGCAAAGGCCACACAGGATTTATGTCTCGTACTACCAGAGCCAGCGTGACCTCAGGGACTTTCTTATCATAAACTCTAACCTCAGCCTGACATCAAACGCCGACCCCCGAGATAACGTTGTAGTCACGATAAGCTAAGTGTTGTTGCTCTTCTTTTTCCACTATTTTTTTTGGTTTTGTTTCCACAACTTCATATATTTTTCTTTGGAATAAAGACTGATGGATTTTTTTTTTCACTTTTTTGAAATGATAAAAGCCTTGGAGTCTATCAGTAAAAACTATATATATAAAATAGTGATGTTCCCCCTATAGCTAAAGGTTCTGTCTATTTTCTTTTGTTGTTCTGCTTTTAATGAAGCTTAACTCACCATTAAAGGAATTGTTTATCTATTTTGTCGTCCACATTTACACAGCAGCAGCACTGGTCAGGTCTTATTGAGCGCCCTCTGTACCTTTTGTGCTATAACTACTCACAGCCAGATCAGCTAATGGTGTATTGATCTCGCCATACACACACCATATGTTTATCCCCCAGGCCCTCTGCAGCATTTTCAGTGTTTAAAGAGGGCATTATACATAAACTCTGTTCAAAACGCTCGTGATTTATGGAGTAAAACTACAGGCACTCCAAACGTTTTGACATCAATTTATAACAGAAGGGATACTTTATTATTTTGTAATTTGTCATATATTTTTTTTAATCGAATCTCAGTAATCTAATAGCTATTGATCAAAGTGGGGATGTAGACGTATACTAGTGGTAGAAATGTGAGAGGTCCAAATCCAGATTTTTGTGCATTTAAGTAGATTATCAAACATGATGCTTGCAGCATAGTAATGTGGCATAATGAAAGGATGCAGGTTTTTTTTTCTTATCACTTTGTCTGACCGTCTCTTTAGATCCGTATCTTTGTCTCCCTCCTGATGAAGAACCGATTAACACTCTCCAGCATTCACTTTCAGATGTTTACCTCGGTGCAATTTTGTTCCACGGCTTACTCTGTAGTCTAATTAAAACTACGGGATTGGTTCATTTGTCTCAGCCCTCATCAGAGCGCTTTTGTGCGCCCGCCGCGTATTAAGCCAATCTGCGGTGGAGCGGCAGCAGGCGGTCCATCAGCACACCTCTCTGATGTACAGCGCTGTCACCGCCACTCTGTTGTAGCTACTGTAAGCCGAGAGCGTCAGCCCCATGGTAATTTACAGCAGTAAACAATGTCGGGATGGAGCAAACCAAACGGCCCCACATGCACTCGCACACAATTCTCCCTCTCTCTGTCACTGTGGCTTTCAGTCTTTTTTTTTTATTTTATTCGCCTCCTCTCCCTTTTTTTTTTTAATGAGCCGACTGTTATTAGGGCTATAAATCAGACCAATGGGGGTGATGTATAATTCACTGTGTGTACTCACCCACCCCTGTGGCCCTGAGGAAGTCCACAGTGTATCATTGTCAACGCCGAGCTGCACAGTACGGTGGCGCAGTGTGCCCTCGCTTCACAAATGCACACTTGCTCGGGAGATGGTTTAGAAAATAAGCAAAAAATATAAATATTCACACCCCAAAACCAGGAAAAAAAAATGTTGGAGTTCAAGCATCCTTCCTCCTGCCTATAAGCATCTCACCCACAGGAACAGTAGCAGGAACCAGATCAATATCAAAGCCTTGCAGTGGATCCGTCTTGCTGTGATGGGCAAGGCATACACATGACATGAAAGAGATCCAACTGATCCACACCCTGCAAGGCTCTCATACTCTAAAGGACATCATTCCATTACTATTGATTTTCTCTGTGTGTTTGTGTGTGAGTGTTTGTTAGAAAGAGAAAGCTACTGAGGGTGGGGAAATGAGGCACATTCAGCAAAGGACTAATAAAAACTGAACAATAAATTCTATAAGTGAGTATTTAAATAATAGCCTAGTATAGGGTTGTTTTTTTTCTGGAAAAATAAAAAAAATTACCACCTTTCTACATATAGGCTGGCAACCAGTGTATTAGTTACAAGTTAATAAAAGCAAAAATTAAAGACGCCCCAATCTTTGGTATTGATATTCCTCGTAGGCGCTCTTTCATTGGAGGACATTAGTTTCCTCTGACAGACTGCAGCTGCAGGGGCTCGCTATCACAGCCTGCAAAAAGCACTCTGAGGGAAAGGATTGATCTGTGTCTGAAGAGAAACATCATCTAATATTCATTTGAAATTGCACAGCGGTTACCAGCTGCATTTCCCATGCAACTGTTGTCTTGCAAGGAGTGGCTCCTTAATGTATTCAGTGCAGTATGCTTGTTTTACCTTCGCTCTTACGTTAGGTTTTCATGTTTTCTTATAGAACTGTGCTCAAGGGAAATTTGTTTTTTATTTCTTTGCATATTTTAAAAATTACCTGCTTTCATATTTCCTTATAGCCAATTGGAGCACTGAACCCCAAGAGGGCAGCATTCTTCTCAGACCGCTACGAGTCATGGGAGGATGATCAGGTGCCCAAGTTCCACTATGGGACACACTACTCCACCTCCAGCTTCACCTTGATGTGGCTGCTCCGCATCGTAAGTGCAAGAAATGCAGTTACATTTTTGTTTGTTGATGCTTTTTACATTTTTACTGCATTATCATACTTCCTACAACTACTATGATTATAGCCTCACATAGACATTTATTAACATGTTTAAGAATATAAATTCCTCTTACATCTGTAGTTAAATATTATTTTGTTGAATTAACAATTAATAATTGATTTTTATTAAACGTATTGATATTTAGACTTTTTCTGAATTGATATCAGTTTATTTCATGTTTAGACTATTATTGTAGAGATGTTATTATTATTATTATTTAACAAATAAATAAAAAGCTTAAAAAAAATCAATCAAATCATCAATGAATCAATAAACACCTTCTAAAGTGAGCTTTGATTTCTCTTTGAAAGACTCCCTTCATTGTATGTTTTGCACTTAGCTGCTCCATTTTGGTACCTTTGTTAAATGGATGCCATCAATCTTTTTATACGGCTCTCAGGGGAGGAGGTTACTAAGTTTCTCAAACATGCACTTTTCGGTTGCATTTGTCCCAGAAGCTCACCGTCTGACTCCCAGCAGAGCCACCTCATTGATCCTGCACATCATTAGCCGGCTTATTCTAAACCTACTTTAGCGCTAGCTTTCACTTGTGACAGTCATTTAAAGATCAGACACTAGAGTAGAGGGTAGAAGGTAAACTATTGATGCTGCAAAAACGGCTTAATGTAGAATTTATGCGCATAACTTGAAATGAATGAGGCTGTGGTTTTCTAAGTTTACAACTGAGCTAAAGGAAACTACAGATGAGTTAATTGCTACTCAGATGTTTATCAATTGATCTTACCAAGATTATTTGTAATTAAACTGGTATTGAAAGTGTTTTGATTGACAAAACTGTACAAGCATAATTACTTTTTGTTGGATTGACTGACAGTTTGCTTCAATTTTAAGTTGTAAATTATATTATACTTAGCAAGACATGTGCTTTTTTTCTCTTGTGTTTTTGGGATTGATTAAACAAAGTTTAAACGTTTTATCATAATAATGGCAGCTGCATAAATACTAAGGAGTTCCATACTTTTCTAAAGGGTGAAGTGAGACTTAAGGTTCCTACCAGTTGAGAATCTTGAGGCACCTCACAATTTGTTTCGATTACGATTCAAGAAGCAACGATTCGATTATGAAGCAATTTGATTATGAAAAAATTTTCAATGCATCCCAGGTCTGCATTTTTTTTTTTTAGAAATGTTTCTTTTTACTACAAAACACTAGAACAATATTACTTACTTTTATCTACCGAAGTGCACTTTTAAGTAAACATAAGGATATTTGTTTGACTTTTATTGAGAACATAATAATTCTGACATGAAAAATATTTTGTTTGATACTCAATTATTCACAGCATCAAAAGGGATTAGGTGGAGGTCAGTGAGAATTTGACATAAGACTCCTTAAATGCTGAAGGTTGCAGATTCCTGGTAGAAGCGATAACTAACCAGTTGTATAGCAATCACAGTTGTGCCTTATCTTTAAATAAATCAATAATTCATAATGTAATTTCACTGCACTATTGAGTCATTTATTTTAAAAAGATGGTTTCTCTTATTTTTAGGTTTTAATTTGAATTGATACATTTTCAATGTATCTGTTTTAATGATGTATGTGATTTTGTGTATTAACGGATGTATTCTTTTTATTGCGGACCCCAGTATCTTTGGTTAAGACTAATGGGGATCCATAAATAAATCATGTAACTACAGATTTCTCAGCTTGGGTTTCCTTTTTCCTATACAGGAGCCGTTCACCACATTTTTCCTCAACTTCCAAGGTGGTAAATTTGACCATGCCGATCGCACCTTCTCATCAGTGTCCAGGGCATGGAGGAACTGCCAGAGAGACACGTCTGACGTGAAGGTATCGTCCCCCTCCTGTGCAAGCTTATAGTTAAAAAAAAAAAAAAAAAGACGACTTGTAAAAGAGGAATCCCCCCCGATAACCGCAGAAGGGTAAATCTCCATTCAACGTTCTTAAAGAAGAAGAAGAAAAGGTTTGCAAAGAGAAATGTTCCGTCACTACCAATCACTGTCTCCGTGCAGTGAAAGCTTCCTGGTCTTCTGATCAAAGGGCTGGTCTAATCCTCATCTGTCTCAGCAGTCTGTCTCGGATTCATCCAGCTATAACGTGCACTTGAATCCGTGCCCATCGGGCCCCCGAACTGGGCTGAGCATTTTGGGTTTGCCCCCACATCAGCACAGGGTCATTCCCATGCTGAGGACCTTTAACTGCTCTTCTTAAACTTTTACAACTACAGGCAGACATTCGCTGTCAGAGCTGCCTTTCGCTTGCTCTCGTGGCACCGGGTCACTGGACGGGTGAACGGCAGTGGCGTTTGGGGGCTTTGACGCTTGATTGCATTTACCCTCCCTCCCCCCTTCATGTCTCTCAGATAAAACATATGGATTGTGTTATTGTGGAGCTGGCCAATGCTTGATTGCGAAAGGCCAACAACAGCCCTCGTTTGCTCCTTCAGTCTAGACCTGTCAATGTGGATCAAACTGTGAGAGCTCAACGGCAGATCAAAACAAAGGGGGGAAATCTGGACCACATCAGTTCATGTCCCTGTTCAGGTGGAATTTTTTCACATTTTTAAATAAGTCTGTGGGCTTTATCCACTTGAGTGCACACATTTATCTTTAGGGCAATAGGAGAATTAGGGACAAGATGTATCAATTTGGTATGCTAAGTACACCATTTAGTTTTCGTATTGGGGCCATTGACGGAAAACCTCTGTCCCTGCCAGAAGGCAAAAAGCCTCTGTGTTTTCATATGCCACGGGTAAAGCAAGGGTGATAATAGGTTACAACACCCAGTTTCAATGCGTCTCTAGCCTGGGTGACGCTAGTGTGACCTCCCTTTCCCAATCCTCTGACCTCTCCCCTTGGCCTAAAGGCATCAGAATGGGAGAAGAGGGGTTAGATGTAGCAACAGTGGAAGTGTAGCAAGAGAGCCCAGGGGCCGAAGCCCCCCTCCAGTGACCCATGACAGGACAGGATTGGGGATCAGAGGGTCTGGCCTCTGACCAAGCTGGAGCAAAGGGCCACTGCACATAATAGCCCATGCTAGGCGGGCTTGAGTGCTGGTGAGGGAGCCCCTGCAAAGTGTTGCATGCATGTGTGCGCGCACGCACGAGCCAGGCTAACTCCAGCTCAGATTTACAGCAGGCTGAAGCCAGTGAACCCGAGTGAGCAGGAGGCCTCGTTAAGAAGTTGACCTGCAGATTAGGTCAAGTTTTGTTGAGTGAAGAGCTTTCAGAAGTAAGGAAGTGCAGTGTTGTTTTTCAGCCGTGTGTTATCATGCTTATTTGGTCAGACGTGTTCATTTCACTAACGGAGGCAGAATTGATATTCAGCTAATTTCTTTTTGTTTCTTTGTTATCTTTAGTGTTCAGATTCACAGCGTTTTAAGTTTTTTCCTTCCTTGCCAGACTGAATATTTTGTGTCCTGTATGACAAGGCCAGTGGATATTTTTTTTGTCACAAAACGTCTAATTAAATAAAACCTGGAATTTACCCTAGCATCTTTTGGACATGAACACCTACTCCTTAGAAAAGTGCTTTTAAGGGTTTTAACATGTTCTTTTGGCTTTTTATGATGATGGAAGACAAAAATAAAGACCATTAAGCTTAAAATAGCATTTCTAAGTATTTCTTTACTTAGATCGTAAAGCAAATAAAAAATACAGTAGGAAAAAGTTTGTAGCAGTGATACAATCGGGAGGCAACAAGCTGTGTTACGGGTTGTAAGTTTGCTGAGGTGAGTAAACGACAGGAAAACGGGAAGTGGGGGAGGGCTTACTCAGAGCCAACAGTCCCAGCCAAAACTCAGTCAAAATACTGATAAACTACTGCCGCTCTGCAGAAACTATTTCCTAGAAAACTACACAGATTCTTCGATTTTGACTAAAAATGGCGTAATCAAAAAAAAAAAAAAGAAAAAAGATCACTAGGAACACTTTTAGAAAAGATCTACTCAATCTTATGAAAGGTCGCGGTCGGGGTAAGTGTTAATATGAGCATCAACAAAATACCATTTCAAACGTCACGTTTCCTTAAAACATCCATGCAGCCAAGAAATGAACCATCACATCTACTGATTGTCCTTGTACTTTGAGACTGCAGCTTAAGTCTGAAAGGCAGCACTGATTTATATGCGTGTTTTGAAGCTCAAACCCAATCTTCATGTTTATACTCACTGTGGCAAGTTCTGCTTTGTTAAGAATGACGATTGGCCAAACATATAAAGTTACATGTCTTGTCAGGGAGTCTTTTTTTCCACGGTGCTGGAGTTTGAAATAAGTTGTGTTGTTTGTGACAGCCCAATAAAATTGTCATAAGTTAACATTTTTTGGCTCACTTTTTTCTTTTTAGGGCTGTTGTGGAAAAAAGGGGGGAAATCCATTATGGTTTTTTTTTTTGCACTTTTTCTGTGTCTAAATCAAAGAATTTAGACATAAGATTTTTGAATAAGCTCCACAGACATGCTAACATGGGATTTTTATGACTTGGAGTGAGAAAAAAAACAGATCAACTTATCCATGATGTTAGAGATCTACCTCCAAACAGTCTTTAGTGGTACATTCCTTCATTATGTTATTGTCAGTTTTGAAGACGTGCAGCTACATTTATTTGTTTCTGTGTTCTTTTGTCTGATTTTAGGAGCTGATTCCAGAGTTCTACTATCTGCCTGAGATGTTTGTCAACAGCAACAATTACAATCTGGGAGTGATGGAGGATGGCACCGTCGTCTCTGACGTGGTTCTTCCGCCGTGGGCCAAAAGTCCAGAAGAGTTTGTGCGGATCAATAGACTGGTAAGACTAAATCAAAGATCTCTTCCAAAAACTTCTATATATAACCTTTGTAACCCTATAAATAGAAGTGATTATATTTTTTTAGAAAATATTGTTAGCCCAGAGCTCAGAATATTTATCTGGAGGGGCTGATAACTCTCCCATAGACTTCTAATTGTGAACAGTTTTTGTCATTGAGAATATAGACACACTTGAACTGAAAGACACCAGCATTTTTTTTTTTTTTTTAATCCTCATGGTTTTAGATGAGTAGTATTTTAATGGTAAAACAAATTTGTATTGCTTTTTTACGACCTTTTTAACACACTTTTTAGAAATGTTATTACTTGTTTGCTACATTAAGATGCTCTAAATCAGATTGTGATGTTACATGTACCTAAATTCCAATTTAAATTGTGTTTGTCACATACATGCATAGTATAATATGCAATGAAATTGATGCAACAAAGAGTAGGTGTGTGTGGTGTAAAATGGTGAAAGAAATGATCCTAGCATAGTGATTGAGTTGGAATATCAATCAATCACAGCTTGATCTCACAAAAAAAGTGAAGTTCCATGTGCACTGCACAAAGTCAGGACCCCAGTGTACATGTATGCATTTTTAATATTTTAGAAAACATAATTTTTGGGAACTAAATAGGTGTTACTTCCTTTTGTTTTTCATTTATTAAAGTTTTTGTTTCTGTAAAAGTAGATAACTAGAGAGTGGCTATATTACATTATATTACATTTTTTGGGGGATTTTATTTTATTTTCTTGAGAGACCTTTTGATTGCCAATTGACAGTATCAGAACCGAACAGGTCATGATGATAGTATTTATCTTATTTCTCAGGATGCCTGATGTCTGCTTTGTCTGAG
This sequence comes from Oryzias javanicus, assembly GCA_003999625.1. NCBI lineage: Eukaryota > Metazoa > Chordata > Actinopteri > Beloniformes > Adrianichthyidae > Oryzias > Oryzias javanicus. The sequence goes on from CM012437.1 coordinate 17,188,236, forward strand.
CTTAGTTGGCTAAACTAATTCAAACGGACAGTGTTATTTCCTGACCGTCTCAGTTCTTCCTGTTACCTGAGCCTCCCTCTCCTCCAGCCTCCCCTAACACCCCTATCAAACAAACGATCTATGTGCGCTGTAGTGCTCGCACACATCTGTTGCATGCTGATGGGACTGCAGCTGGGTGTCTTTGCTGAGATATGATGCAATATCCACTTTAGGATCTCTCCGCCTTGCCTGCTTGTGCTCAAAGTGAAATATATAGTGCATCTAAGGCTGTTTTTTACAGTGACTCCCTAATTAAATTATCAGACTCTTCTTTTAAAGGTCAAAAAGCCAGTGATGGCTATCCTTTCTGTCATATTCTGCTTAAGTTGTTTATGCGTTGTACTTTAAGGTCTTTAATCAACTTGAGTTGATTATTTCATTCATTTTAGTGACTCTCAGAGGACATGTTGGGCCTAACTGAGCATATAAAAAAAAAGAAAAGAAAAGCACACAAAGGTGTAGAAAATAGCCTAATATTTTTAGGATTTCTTATTAACTTTTGAGTAATGGCATATGCGGTTAAATGTGATATGTGCGCCCACAGTAGTAATGAGCACTGATGAGACTGGATGTGCTCTGTGACCTGCTTATTCTTATGGTGGGGTCTGCTAAGCAGACTGCTGATATGAGCAGGCCTTCGTCATTAATCAAACATTCTCCTTTTCTCCTTTGCTGTCAGTCTGAGCTGGAAATGTTTGGGTGTTGCATTAAAAGCAAGTAAATTTCAAAAACTGAAGGGTTCTTTTTTTTTTTTTTTTAAAGAAATTTGAAAGAATTGTGGGAGCTTGGTATTTATGCTACTGTAACTGACCTACGTGACGAAGCTTTTAAAAAGCCTACCCCCTGAAAATGTATTGTCAAAACCTAGAATTAATATTTTTATAGTTATTATTAAAACAAATTAATATTAATGGTTTTGGAGTAATATTTTATTTTATTATTAATATTATGTCTGTCTTCCACATTTCTTGCTTATACTGAAAAATATTTTATTGTGAAAATCAAGCGATGTTGACTGTTTCCTTTAAGAACAAGTATCTCTTAATTTACCAAAAGAAACACACAATGAATTTGATTGGGAAAATGCAACTTGATATGAGATACAGTTGCACTTTTTAATATTGTGATTAATAAATAAAATGAGTTTTACCATTTTATTACAATGGCTTAATACATATATATATATTTTTCTTAAAGTCATACTCTTTAAAAAAAATGAGTTAAAAGTTGTTTATGTACAGTCTTGGGATATATCGTGATATATATCACATTGTGAGTTTGGTATCGTGATATGTATCATAATGCCAGACTCTCACCCCTTCTAATAAACAGCAGAACCTCAATGAACTGAATCAGGAGCTTTGCAGTTTGCACGCATACCCTCTACTTGCAGCTCACTCTGATCAAATTTCAGTCTACTCTTTCTTTTCTTGTGTTGTGCAAATTGGGATATTGATCCAGAGAGTAGACGGTCTCGTCAGGCAGGTGTTCAGAGGAGCTCTTAGGACGGCCCACTTTAGATGGGGAGGTTTATTTGTGTCTTTTCTCCCATTGAGACGCACAACGCTTTAATGGCCTTTTGCAATTTATTTCTCCCTCTACATTTATTAGTCAACCTGAAATTATTTCAGTATTGCAATTAGTGGTGACAAATTACGTCCTTGAAAACCATTGTAGTAGGGTTTCTGATTAGTTAACATCGTGGGTATGATTTACAGTTTATCTTAGTTATTTTAACACAAAAAGGGACCCGCAAGGAGAGTGGTGGGGATCAAACACCCGCTCCAAATAGGTTCGGGGAAGGATGTGTGGGTGGACAGGGCTCTGGTTGTGACAGATAGCTGACATTAGAGGGTGTCAGCTGGTAACTGTGGTGCAGTTGAGAGAGAGATGAGCATGGTGGAGAGACGAGAGCAAGAGTGGAGGAGTTAATGGACTGTTTGGCTCTCTTTAGCAATTCTGCTGCTAATGGCCTCCCAACACACGGATGGCTATGCTGCAGGAGAGCATGCAGACACACACCGAGGAGCACACACATGCCGGCTGTCTCCACTCTGGTTCTGAGCCTAAAATGATTAACAGCTAATTAGGGATCAATCTGGAGAGGCCATTAAAAAGCTCTTTCTGTAAAGGATTGCATTGCCATGCCAAATGTCAGGTTGTTTTTGTTGTTGCTGGGTTAGGCCTGCATGGTTGGTTATTTAAAAAAGAAAAAAAAACAGTCATGAAGAAGACAAACATTACATTGAACTGTAGCCTTTTACGGCTGTTGGCCGTATTTTATCACTTATATTTAGCAAGAAGTGAATTGCTTGGCAACCAACTTCACCATTCTCACTTTTTGAACCCAAAAATTAAGCTGCCGTATTTCGAAACTACAAGCTTCACCGAGAACCTTCACAATTTGACATATACACTCATCTCCACAGTGCTCAAGTATCTGCTGCAAACTTAATGTTGGTCTGAAAAGACCCACTCCCTTCATCTCAGGTCCATCACACAGTCACACACATCTGTGGAGCAGCACTTAGCGCACCATAGAGATCAGCGGCTCCCTGATATCTTTACCACGAGGTCAAAGGAGAGGTTAAGAACTTGATTCCTCCTACAGCAGATCACAATGTTTCTCAGTGAGCTGTCAGCCCCGCTGACATTCCTCTCTGGTTGATCACATGTCTGAGACCCCTTTGTCGTTAATGCGAGAACTAATGATTGTATAAATGTGTGGTGTGAATGAACATCAGTGTTTACCTGTGCTGTTATGTTGGGAGGAGCATTGCGTTTCAGGCAAACAGTGGAGTTTTCATTGTTTTGATTTTACACTCTGAACCCAGTGTGAGGCAAAGATCCTTCACACTACTGCCTAACTATGTAGCCTCAAGGGGTCCCTGGTTTGGATCTCCCCGTGCCTGTCCCCAGCCCGAATATAATACAGGATTGTGTCAGGAAGGGCATCTGGTGTAAAACCTTCTGCCTAACTCAATGTTTGAAACAAAAACAGCTGATTTGCCTTTACCCAGCATATCCCTGAGAAGATGTACCGAAAACAATATTCTGAACTTTTAAAACCCAACAACTAACATTACATCTGTGCAGATTTAAAAAAAGAAATGTTATCTTTGCATCAAACTTTACATTTTCTGATCAAACTTCAACCCTGCGCTTTAGTTCCCGTTTGGTTCCTCTCAGTCATCTGTGCTCCTGTAGTGCTGTTGACAGATCTGCCAGCCACACACATTGGAGAGACAGGCAGCACGTTGGTTTTGGCCTTCGTCCCGCTTTATAGCTCACCACAGTTCACTCAGCGCTCTTTACGGAGACATAAGCTAACTCCCCTCACAGAAAGACAGAGACCTTATTCGTTCTTAAGGGGCATTGGCAGTTGAGTGATGGTCAGAAGCTGATTCTGAGTGGGCTGATCACACGTCCAAAACACATGTTCCCAGCTCTCTTTGTTCCTATAGCTTCTCTTAGTGTCTCAAGTTTTGTAATGAAGACAAACTTTTGTGACGAAAAATGGATACACAAGTGTAGTTAGACTGTCTTGTATAGCATTTGTTTTATGCAATTATACCGCAACTTGATGCTACATCTGCAGGCCTCTTTATCATCTGAAGGTCTCACTCAGAAGATCAGATTGACCTGGTGACATGGTAGCGTGTCAGATGTCCACATCAAGATGTTTATGCGGAGAACATGATCAATAGTCTCTATTTTCAAGAGTTGACAGTCTTTCAATGATAATGCAAAGAGGTGTGATGCAACACATTCATTGAAAATAAACACCAGAAATCACATCTTTACAAAAATGTATTATTATTTCTAAAAGACAATGTTTGTACAACTGCTGACAAAGAAAATTGAACTGGATTGAAAACGTACTTTTATTAAAAAAATATACATATTGTCAATTTATAAATGAAACCAACATGTCTTCTACTATTTATTGAAGTAGATTTCATAAAACATACTTGGGGGGGGAATTTTGGAGAATTGTCTCAGTGTTTGATTTAAATTTACCATAATCAACAAGGATGTGTCGTCTTTTTTTTTTTTTTTTCCTCTATTGTAACTATTTTTTCTTAACACTCACAATACAAACACCAATAAAAGCTTTTTTTTTTTTTTAAGTGAGAAAAGGTTGATGCACGTTTGGATGTACAGCCTCTGTGAGATTGAGATCAGTCATTCTGCTAGCATGATGTTGGCCTGCATCACGCAGGCTTATGTTTGACCTTACAGCTGTTCCGAGGATGACCTCACAGTATTGCAGCGTGCAGAGGTGTATCTACAGTGTTGCTAACAGACAAATGTCATATTAGTAGGAGATAAATCACCTTTACCCTTGAGCTAAATATACGAACGCCAACATGAAAGTCTCCCTCTGAAGTTTGTCAGATTTATATGCTGACAGTCTTTGACACTTACATAAGGAGTCTGTCTTCTCGCTATGACGTCAACATTTTGAGTGGAGCTATTTCAGTTTTTTGCTGCTTTTTAAACATTTAAATGAGCAAATATTGTAACCAGTAATGTAAGAAAAAAAGTTTAAAGGCCAACAGTTTAAGATATTTGAATGCTTAAGGCAATGAGATACAAAACTACGTCCCACTCACTCCCATTTCTGCTCCTGACCGTCACACAAAGGTCACGGCGGTTTACTCCTCGTCCAATCGCTCAGAAAGCCTTTGAGGCCTTCCCATGCTCATTGGTCCTCACCCTGATCTCCCAGCAGCCCCATAAGAACTCACGTGTGAGCTGAGGAAACCACTACGAGCATTTATGTGCTTGAAAATGACTGAGTGAGTGAAAATCCCGCCGTCGTCTAGCCAGCTTGGCTTCATGTAACAAAACATAGGTTACCATGTTAGGCTAGCGCTAATCTATTCCCCTGGTGTCTCTCCGCTGAGAGCTTTGTTGTAAGGATGGGAACTAGCATGCGGGATGGGGAGTGGGGCGGAGGGTGCATGAGGTTATCTGGCTAATGTCAGCCGGCGCTCACTGTAGGGGCATTGTCATGCATAAGGGCAGACATGTTTACTGTGTGCTCAGTGTTTTACGAGCTATCCCCCTCCGCCTGCTCTTCTGCCTCCTTTCCCCCCTTCTCTTCTTCAGTGACATAATGGAGAAGGCTAATGAGAGCCTGAGAAATGGTATGATCTACTGCTGCTGAAATACTCACTAATGTTGTCTCGTCCCCTTTTCCCTGCACTCCTCCAAGTATTTTTTTTTCTTTCTGACAAAGTTTGCCGGGAAGCTTTAGTCCAAGTCCACCTTGGGAGTTTTTTTTTTTTTTTTTGTTCTTCACTTTGCTCTCAGACTGTTAAGCATTTGTTATATATTTGATATCAGTCCAAACTCATTAAAGTGTTAAAGTGTAGATGCATGGTTACCAGAACAGTTTTCTTTTCTGATCCTCTTTGTCCTGTATTAATGAATCTCTTCAGGTTAAAGCCTCCATCATTATCTCTGTTTATTTCTGATCTTTCGCTGACATAATTGTTTAACGACACCAGGAATAGGTTTGCTGTCTGGTTTGACTAACAAATTGTAAATAGATTACCACGTCTCTGTATTTGTCCTGTACTAAAAACGGTTATTATTAAAACAAGTACTTCATTATAAAAAAAACTAATTGAAGAGTATTATTTTGATTCTAGTATTGTCTTAATGCCTAGATGTTTGAATTTAGCCCATTTCTGTCTATTCATATAAACTCCTGTGCAGTTAATATTCTGAATTGTCATGTGTTTAAGTTTGTAAGTGGTAATTAAAAAGGATCAACTAAGGAAAAAAGACCCCGCAATTAAAAAAATAAGGTTTTTAGTGAGAATTTTAATGATTCTTTACTATATTTCTGTGTGATCTCGGAAAACTGAACGGTCTTTCGTAAACTATGAGTACATCAGCATGGAATTATTTTGAAAGATGGATGACTCAGTTTAAATATATAATAAAGTAGAATTTTCCTAAAAGTGTTTTTTTTTTCTGTTTAACATAGAGTAAAACGTTGGCAAATCAAATTTGTAATCTACCAAATAAAGGTATAAAGTTGTCCTTAGATAAAGGAATGAGAGTTTTTTTTCTAGCTTTCACAAATGTTACCTAAAAGCCAAGACGTCTTCATATTTTACGGTTTAGAGCCACTAAACCTAAAATTGTTGTTTCTCTTTCGTCCAGTTCAGGATAAAAAGACAACTTAAAATAGAATTTCAGCAATTATTTTGTGTTGTTTTTGACTGTTTGACGAAGGAGTTCTGACTGTCTTGTCTTTCTACATTCATTTCCTTTGTACAACAACTTCCCATTGACGGTAGAGGTCATTGTCTGTCACACATTTTAATTAACTCAAAGTTTTTCCACTTGTCCCCTAAACATCTCAGTGAAGTGAATGTAGAGGACTCTGCTCCTTGTCTTTTTTTTTTGGAATGTCTGCTTACATCAGCATGACTATCACACTAGCTTCCTGGTCTTTATATTTCTGGCTGAATGCAAATGAAAAGGCATCAAAAATAAATTGCCTGCGATGCTTTTTTAGAACTTTCATACATCAAGTGTTTTTCTTTTTTTATATGAATAGTGTTTGTTTCTTTTTTCAAAGATTTCTCCTCACCTTTTAATGCACAATAATTCAAATGTACTGGCTCTACACTCACTCTTGAACTGGAGACGGGGCACTTTGTCATGTGATTTCTTTAGCAGTCAATGTACCGCCTGTACTTTAGGTTATGAGAAAAATGTCTCTAGATTGTGCTCACTCAGCGTCTTTTTTTAAAAACTCTGGGGGATGATTTTGCTCAGTGGGATGAAGGGAAATGGTAAAATTAGTGATCTGAGTACAGGTAGAGTTACGTGATGCCTTTTAAGACATGTATCAAACCTAAATTGTAACTCTCAAAGTTGTGATCTCTCTAATTAGTTGGGTAGGAAGGGGTTGGATGCACGGTTGCTCCAAGGATCCTTAGCTCTTTACTTTTCTCTTCAGCTATCTTCAAGCGACCACTTCTAATAAAAAGTCTATGTAATTGCACAAAAATGCTAGTTTTTGGCTTCCACGTTTAAATCTTTGGTGTTCACAGATAGTAACACACATTTTTTAAGACCGTTTTCAAGCTCCATTGAGCGCCCTGTGAAAGTTGAACCAGAAACTTTGACTCGGACTTGATAGTGACATATGAATGAGCGTCTCTTTTAATGAATGGAAGCGTAAACCCTTTAATAATGGATCATGGACGAGAAATTAAAATTGTGTTTTGTGTCTGACCGGAATTACATGACGCAAAAAAAGCCTGGAGCAAAGCTGCGAAATTTGTAACTTTAATTGGCGATTATGCGCTAGAAAACAGAAGCTAAAGAAAACAGTCTCCTGCTTGTCCGGAGTGAAAATTGTGGGTTATGCCCATTTAAAAACCCATGTTAAAGAGAATTTTTGAACATGTCACATACATATGCGGTGTGTTCGTCGCTTTCCATTTGGAGGCCCCTTCTTCTCTGGTTTGATACAGCCTGTTTCTGTTTGTTTTAAAATGACAGTCTGCATTTTCTCTACAATAGAACTCGACATGTTTACTTGTCTTGACTTCTCATCTAAAAAAAAAGTGTATTTGTATATATACATGTCTTAAACCTGAGCAGAAGTTTCCATCATTGATGTACAAGAAATGGCCGTCCTCACACACTTGCTTTGCCCCTGTCATGCAAATAAGAGGATTGATTTGTTGAGTGATGTTTTAACGTCCTTACAGACAGCTCTCCTTAAGTCCTTAAAAGGGTTTTTTAGGGCCAGTGAGGGAAGGAGGAAAGTGTTCACCGTCACCTCGTTAAGAGTGAAGTGAAATTCAGCTCAGGTCCTGATCATAAAGCCAACCACTAACCACTACAAGGTAGAGAAATCTCCCTGATGGACGCAGTGCAGATCCGTAAGCCTGGGAAGAGATTGTAGATTTTTCTAACAAATCTGCACAGGTTTTGCCAACTCTGTAACACGCAAGCAAAACTTTGCCTTTTTCAGATCTCCATTTGCTCCGTAGAACTTCCACATCTCTGTTTAATGTCCACCAGCTGGTTAATTGCAATCACTTGTGTGACATCTAAAATTGGGATAGCATGTCTTTAGACGCTAACTCGCTCTAAAGCAAAACACATTGACAGACACGAAGTCAAACTGCCTTTCTTTCTGAGCATTTTGGGGTTTTCTTTATAGGCTTAAAGTCCACTCTGGAATTACACAGTCCCACAAAGGAAAGAATGAAAGTAACCTGATACCCACACACAGATGAGGCTCCTTCCTTATGATACATTTTCATCGGAATTCACATCCCAGACCGGTAAATCGGGATGCAGGCAAAATAAACATTGCATTCTGTGCGAGCGTGTATACAGTTTTGTATATCTGAATACATGTTGACTTTGAGGTGGAAAAGTGACTAGGCTGAATGAATCATTTCTTGGCATCCCCCTCCTCATTGAAACTTAATCACAAGCACACAACAGTGCTTCAAATGTGCACTTTGCTAAACCTGCAACAATAGAAATTTGGATTTCCATCCATTTCTTCCCCCTTAAAGCATTTGCATAAAGGCTTGCTAAATTATTCATTAATTATCAGTGTCCCCTGTGGGTGGAGAGGACACACACTGGCTGCTAATTGGCACATCAATAATCCACCATAGTCTCCTGATATGCTACCAGATCCCACCTCTGGAATCCAACCTTCTGCTCTGACATTTGCAAAGTTTGGAGCAACGGAGGGAAACATTTCCACACCTGCGTACCTACGAGACACAACACATTTCTGAACTGTAGTGTAATTTGGTCCATGCATTTTTTTCCTGGTTTTGGAAAACCTTTTGGGTTTATTCACACATTACCCACAAAATAAGAATCTTTCAAACTTTTGTCACTATGAAAATAGAAAAAGCCAAAATTGCTGCCCAAATAAGTCTCAACATGTACATTTTCTTTTACTTTAAGTCTTTTTGGACTGTTAACCTTTGAATAATTAAAGTGAAAATTAAATTTTAGGCTTTTGTATAAGTTGTGTTTTTTACAACAGCAATAAAGATGGATATACAGTCACCTTTCATGTATGAGTTCAATTTTGAGCTAACATTCATTTAAATTTTTTATTTTAGTTTAACATTAATATATGGCAACATGGTTTTTAGGAAAAAAAAAGTTAAGTCGAGAAGTTTTTGATCATTAATGTAATTTGGTTTTCAAAAGACTTTTCACTCAATATGATACTACAAATAATCCAAAACTAATTAAAATAAACAATAATAAAACAGATACTTACATTGTTAACACAGTACATCCTTAAAAAAACAAATTCTGCCAAAATATGCTTTTATTATAACAACAGATTTAGTTGTTCTTGTCACAAAAATTGGAAATTTTGTGTAAAATAACTAAATATTGCTTCCTCTATTGTCTCAGTTTTGCAAAAATTTCAAGATGCAAATTTATTGTAAAAGCATTTTAAAATCCACCTCTGGCATTGGCATACTTCTATTTTGGTTTCTATTTTGAGTCTTTTTTTATGTGTTATTATGTTGAGTGCAAGTGGTTTGAAATATTAAAAGCCTTCTTTGTGATTTTATAATTTCATTTTTGACTCTTGACTGCACAAAAAAGAAAAAAAAATCAACAAAAAATGTTTTTTTCTTTTGCTTATATTTTTTCAAAAATATTTTCTAAAGGTGCTATTTGGTTGAGCAGGAAGTTAAAAGGTTGATATAAAGTTTAAGTCTCCCAAGCACTTTGTGTTACTGTAATAAAGTGCTTTATCCATAAAGTTTGTTTTGATTCACTTTAAACATCTACACTCGACTCAAGTCAGAGAAAGCTGCTCTGGCAGATATAAGACAGAGGTTAACCAACTACATGCTTAAAGGTTTCACAGCATATAATCCCTGTTCTGAATCTTTCTTTTTCTCACTGGTGGGCCTCTGGATGGGAAAGTGCAATAATACGGCTGCCCTTTGTTTCTTCATGCTGATTGACAGTTGATTGCAGAGAACATTAAATGCCCATCAGTCCCAGCTTTAGCTCTAGAAGCAAAAGAGCAAGAGTCTGTCAGAGGTCAATTCCGCTGCATAATGAACTGATCCTTCCAGACTTACACGTACATACACACACATGCATTTTATTTACTCCAATCTTTTGGAGAATATAATTAAAAAGGATTTCCCTTATGTTAAATTGATCAAGAATTGGGGAGATTGCTTCCTGATGTCTGGAAAAATGTGTTTTGTTTGCTTAAGGGACAAAAAAGTAGTCAGTCGCATTCTCTTTTTCACGTTTCAAGCCAACATATTTTCTTTTCTTGTGCTATCAAGTAAACACTTTCATTGTTGGGACTCTCATGACTTTTAATCATGAGCTTTGTGATCGCACAAAGGGCTTCAGGGAAGCCGTCGTCACACCTGAGCTGCACATTTTCCTGTTACCCAGACCCTCCTACTTGACTGAAAGTTGTAATTAAGCGAATGGGGAGGAATTAGATGCAAAATGACCTGTCAGAAAGTCGCATTTAAGTGAATTATGAACTGGTATCTGCAGTAAAAAATTTAAATGATATAAATTGCCATTTAAGTGCAGCACAGGCTAATGTTTTGTCACAAATTAATGTGACACAAGGCAGCAATGACAATCAAGGGCTGCCTCATTCTAATTTGGTCATGTTTAGAGGGCTTTTGTGAGCCGACAGCTTTACACAAATTAACACAATTGCCTGTTTTTATGAGGAAGCCATAAATGTTTTTTTCTCTCTCTTTTTTGCTAGCTAATGAGGAGAGAAAACGGCTTGTGTCTCTCTGTTATGGCGGCACAGAGCTGTCTGCAGAAGATCAGCTCTGAGCCTGCTATTGGCTCTCACCCAACAAAGAAATAAAGACAGAAGCTGTGATGACTCTCTAATGATCAACTCCAGTTTTGATGCTCCCTGATGATCAGACGCAGAAAGACCAAACTTTGATTGTTCTTCCGTCACAGGGGCAGTTAGCAGCTCCCTCCGAGGACTTCCTCTTGGAACGGGGCATTAGTGATAACTGCTGCACAATAATGGCATGGGGGAGATGTTTAGGGAGCAGCATTTGGTTGGAGTATGGCGCTACATCTGTTGGCATCTTTAACGCTCATGACGCTCTCCTCCTTTTGCAGGCCCTGGAGAGCGAATTCGTGTCCTGCCAACTTCACCAGTGGATCGACTTGATTTTCGGCTACAAGCAGCAGGGACCGGAGGCCACCCGAGCTCTCAATGTTTATTATTATCTGACGTACGAAGGTGCCGTCAACCTCAGCTCCATCAATGACCCCTTGCTGAGAGAGGTGAGGCTGCCACACAATCTAATGTTGATTTGATTCATGCTTAGTCAGGACGATACCATGTTACGGTAAGTACACTCAAACGGATGGGTATTATAAAACCCTCTACCCATATCCCTTTTTTTTGTACCATTATCTGTGCTCAATTGCTTGTAGAACGGCACGAGAGAGTTGAGCCTAACCGTCTGCTGGCAGGTATTGCTGAGCAAAGCCTTTCCCTGGTGTGATGCCTTTCAAAAGCATTCTGTTCCACTTTAACGCCTTAAACACTCCTCCATGACTTTCATTCATTATTCATCCATAGCACTTTGAAATGTGCCGCACACAAGCTTCTCTGGCCTGCCCGAAAGCGGCAGCAGCAGCAACAACAACAAAAATAAAACAAAGCACTGAAAAGAAAAAAAAAAAAAAAAAAAACGCGTCTCGCTTCGCCCTCAGCCAAACAGCGCCCTGACAACTTCACCAATCTGCTGTAAGAGGCAGCATGGCCAGCAGCAAGGCCAATTGACCCTGCTTCTCGTCTCCCTTTCTGATGTCTACGTTTTAGAGGCTGGGCTCTGTTTTTATTGTTCTTCTTTTTATTTTTAAGCAGAATTACTCTATTTTAAAACATAGCTGGGATTTGTTTTACTTTATTGTAGAAATATATATTATTTTAATATTTACAAAAATGAATATGGTAGTCACAATCAGGTTATGCAAAATGTTCATATGAAAAAATATTTTTAAAAAGTCTGTATTTTATATTTATTTCATTGATCAGATTAAGCAGGAACAGTGAAGGACTGATGGAGATGGGTGTGCAGAGTGCGTGGAGCGACTGCACGTCCTCTTTGTCTCTGCTGGATTGCTGCCCTTCATGCTCAGTGACTGGGGCTCCATGGGCACCGGGGGTAGATCCTTGATTTATCACCTCATTCACCCTAATTCCCATCCAGATGTGCTTTGGCCTTTATCCACACACAGTCACATACACACCCGCACACATGCAGATTGATTATAGCGGCTCACCGGTCATTTCCACGCTCAGCCCATTATCCATTCCTCTGGTTAATGCACACATACACACACAGATGCGTACAAACACACTAGAGGATTTGATCTCTGGTGCTCCAGTATTTCTGCCAAGCTCCCTCGGTGTCAGTGGGACTGATTAATTGACCAACATGCAGAAAGCCTTGGAAGGCAGGTGCATGAAATTTTAGGGTTGGGAGAATGGCATCATTTACCTTCATGTGTGTGACTGCTGGAATGGACACTTTTGGTATACAAAATTGTATACTCTTTAGGTTCTATATGTTGATGTTGATATGTTAAGCTACGTTCACTCTGTCCTCTGCAATGTGCATTTAAACAACCCCTTCCAATAATATGTCTATGTAAATGCGCATTTCGGGCTGACTCGTTCAAAACTCTCAAGTTCATGTGTAGCTACGCAAGTTTCTACAAGCTTTTTCAGGCTCTATGTAGAAAATGTGCAGCCATTAGACATGGACTTGAAACCAGGTCAAACTTTGACCAACCAGAGATTCAGATTTGGTTGTGACGATTTGGTAGTTAATTCACAGAAGAGCCAGCCATTTGAAAATGATCACAGAGGAGAAATTAATAGTTGTGGTTCGTGCCCGTTCTGGGTTCTTTGATACCAAGTCTTTCATATATCAAAATAGAGCTGTTAAAGAAAAAGCCTAGAGCAAGTTTTAGCAATACTTGCACCCCTTTGACTTTTTACCAAGCCTCTTCCAAATGTAGGTGGCAAATTTGCGCTAGTAAACGTTAGAAACGGAGAAAGAAGAAGAAGCCCCTCCCTCTTGTTCAGTGTGAACACCATTGGCTAAATGTGCATCTTTATTGTGTGTTACATGTTTGGTGGGAATTTATTAGTCAGTTGAGCCAACTTTTGTTTTGTGTTCTCAAAAAGTATAAATTTCTCAGAACATGGGTGCTTTTTCTGTTTAGTTCCGGCTAATCACTGCAGTTCTAGCATGAAATGCATAGTATTGGCAGTTTCTTTGAAAACAGAAGCTGAGCTAGAGCGGCGCGTGAAGTATCAAAGCTCTAGAGCTTGTCCCGCCGTCTGAAGATGAAAAGAGGCTTGTTGTTCTCTCCTTCCGTCTCGAGTACTCAGACTCTGGTATGCTGCTTGTCAGCCCCTTGAAATACCCTCACTTTGAGTTCTTAAATTAGTTAAATAAACAAAAGCAGTGTTGCCCCCGTGAGCTAATCCAAGGCTCTCAACTGTGTTTGTACGGAAGGAATAGTGGCCCGTCTGTGCAGAAGGAGGAAGCAGGGTTTCAGGTCTGGGTATCATCAGATCTGGGCACTGACGGGGGGTTGGGAGGGGGTTCTTTGGGGCTTTGAGACTGAGGGTTTTGGTTCAGAGTGTCCCAAGAGTCTGTCATTATTGAGTGACAACTGTTTCAGCCTCAGCTGTAGCCTGGACCAGGTTAGGCCACATTAAGACAAGCCCCAGGGCAGCTTGTGTCAGGCGGATGGTTCGCAGATGTGTGTTTGTGTGTATTTTTTGGTCAAAGACTGGATTAGACGGTTTTGTGTTTTTGTTTTACTCCATGTGTGTTGAGGCCTTGCTTTCTGGCAGAGGCATATTCCACCAGCCTTGACCCTCTCACACACAGAATTGAGTGGTTTGTATGCCTGATATATAAACAAGTGCATGCATGCATGTGTGTGCTCATCAGCATAAATGCCCTCACTTGTGTTTTTGTGTGTGTATTCGACTTCTGGGGGAAAGTGTGGAAAATCTCAACACAGATTAGTGACTGCTGTGGATACCACTGCCTTGTTTTCAAACCCATGATTGCTTCCTGTCCTGCCAGCACCCCACCCCACCGCACTCCCGCCGGCTCTCCCCGCACCGTGTATGGTGCAGATTAATTTGTGTGTTTGTGCGCGAGGCTTGCGTGCACATCTGCCTTGCGTCTTTGCATACGAAGCGAAACAGGATCTGACTCGGCTTCTCATCTCCACACAGGGCTTCCCCCTCTCTTTCACAAACGATTATGGAAAATTTCGCTGCCTCCCAAGCCTCCGACAAAACCCAGAACCCTTTTTGAATTGTGCGACGTTTGCGTAATTCGGCAGAAGAGGGGGAAGTATGCCCATCTGAGCGAACCTGCTAGGACACTTTGCCAACAAGAGCTCTGCTGGCTTGTTTTATTTGGCAGGAACAATCCAATCGCTGCTGCATTCCCAATTGGGAAGAATCAATTGTTGAAAATGTATATAGTTAAAAAAACTTTACACTTAATGAATCTGATATTTCTCCTTGGCATTAAGGATATTTTCATATGTAATTTGATTGTATCCTTCAAAGCAGTGGGCCCCAACCCCCGAAAAAAAGAAATGCACTTAGATTATATCCATTTAGTTCATTTTCTAATTCTGAAGGAAGTTTTATTTTAGAAAACTTCTGAATTCTGTTCACAACATTCACCTTGGTCATGTGCCATAAAGGGGCTACCTGGATGGTTAAGCTAGTTGCCAAAATCTAACAAAAACCAAAGAGTAAAACATATTTGGAAAGTTTCTTTGGGGAGAAAAGCAGGAGTGTCAAACCCAATCGCACATGCAGGGGCCAAAATCCAAAACTCATCTTAGATTGCAATTCAATTCAATTCTATTTATATAGCCCAAAATCACAAAGAAATTTTGCCTCATTGGGCTTCATGCAGGTAATTGCAGGCTGAACAGGACTAACATTTACTGAATACACTAAAACTACATTTTAAAACGTAACTTTTTAACATAACTGTGAATAACTATGAATACTACTCAAATAACTTTCAATATTTTACTTTCCATAAAAATATATTTCATCAAATTTGTACAAATTAGAAATAAGTGTAAAGTAACATTGGGCTCTTAATAACAATAAAAGAAAATGGTCTGGAGGGCCGGATATATTTAGCTGGAGGGCTGGATCCGGACCCCGGGCCTTGACTTTGACTCATTTGCATTTAAGTGAAAATCTTCGTCACAATGTTCAAACATTTCACAGAGAATGAAGTTTCAATTACATTAAGTTGCTGATTTGTGGAAACTTGTAAAAAGGACATTTAGGAATTTTCCATCACCAAGGCTGAATTATAGGTCTCCGTTGAGAAACTTAATGTCACAGAAAACATTCCTTTATGATATGAGAAAAACCCAATGAATGAGGATTTATGTAAAGACAAAATATGATCAATCTTTTTGCCTTTAAAGATAAACAGAGTGCTATATATATATAAAAAAAAGACTGTTTTCTTTATGGAATTTCCTATCAGAAATTACTTCTACAAATCATCAACTTTGTTTCATTGAGTCTTCATCATCTGTAAAAAAAAAAAAAGAGAATCTACCGATACTTTTGTTTTTTATATTAAAATTCTTTTTGTAGCATTTTATTTTGAAAATAGATTTTCAGAAAATGGAAGCTAAAAAATGCCAACTTTGGCCCCGTTCAGACCAGACCGTAAAAAACATTGGCAAATTTAGACCAATCTGTGACCTGAATAAAGGTTGTGTGCCACTTCATTAAAGCGTACTTGGAGTGTAAAACCATTCATGAAGACGGAACAATTTAGACAAATTAAGAGAAGATGACAACACTCCTAAAATTCCCTTTTTAATGTCTTTCTTATTTTACCCTTTCCGCTCTCCTTGGCTTGTTTACATTAAAAATCGGGTCATCTAGACCCACGAAGACAGTGCGCTGAACTTTTTTTAAACTTTGATTTTTGAGTTTCACTAATGTCCTGTCTACCTTTGTCCACATGTGTCATGTAGGGAATCACACATCAATATATGGTTGGAGTCATCTGGACCCCAAAAGTAGCGGAAGGGTTGTTAAACAATGAGCATTGCAAGCTCCATTAGAACTACACCTCTTCCATATTTCTTGTTTTAATTCTATTCATTGAGTCTTTGTTGTTTGGCTGATCTGCATAAAAGGCGAATGTTTTACACGGAGATCCATCTTGTCAAGCGTCTGAGTAAATCAAAGGGCAGGCTGGGTTGCTTGAGCAGAGGGCATCTCTGCCATTTAAATGTATAGAATTTAGAAAACCCTCATCAGACACGGGCCAGTGCCTCAAAAACGGATTGGCCTTGCGGATGGCCCCTCATATAATCATCTGAACATTGCATTGGCATATAGGGATAGGACATGCTGACCTAGACTCAGCCACTTTCCAGCGTTGTACTGCCTCGTAAATGTCAGATTTGAACTTAATGAAGATGGGTCGAGTGCCTTTGAGGAGTCTCCTCTACACGTTAGCCTAAGCAAAATATTCTGCCCCTGTATTCAGAGACGCATGGCACTTTGACCTTGTATGATGCTCTCAAAGTAACTGTGGATGAGGTGGAAAATGTAAAGACTTCCTTCCGTGTTTAGGGATGGAGTTAGGTTAGGTTTGAATCTATTTAGCAAATAAAGCGTCTTTCAGTCCAAAGTATCGATTCACTAAGTGTCTAAAAGCTTAAAAAAATCCCACAACTAATACATTTTCTATGTAAATATTTGTATTTTTAGGAGGTTGGGTAAAAGCAATATAATCTAATAGAATGTAGTTTTCTGATTTATTACAGCTCAAGTTCAGAGATTAAGAAATATTGAAAATGTCAAGTGTCTTGTATTTCACTACATTGAGATGCACAACACCCTGCAGGGAAAGGCCTTACCAGTGACCTTACAAGCCTCCAAAGTCAGACTGTGCACTGGGATTTTAGAGACCCCAAGCCTCAGCTGTGAGCTCATAAAAGTGCAGTTCATAAAGACATTTTGGTGAGCGGGAATTTTTCTTTACTCTAAGAGAGAATATTTTTGGAGCTGAAGTTGTATCTCATCAGGTTCTTCTGAATTGATAATATTTTTGAAAAACGAGACGATAGTGGAGACGTTTAGTTATAACGCATCACCTTTAAAGAAAACCAAATGTAAAATAAGTGGATAAAAGAAGGACTGAGGTGGTCAAAAGTACATTGGTTTAATGGAAAATTTAAATGTTGCTGTAATGAAAGACTGCAAACTTTAAAAAGAAAGTGTAATTATCCAGTGTGTATACTTTGCTTTTAATCAACATTTGATCCTTCCCACATTTTAAAAAAAACAGATCCCTTTATTCCTGAAACAAAGCAAAAAGTGTTAAAATCAAGTTTGGTTTTCTGATTTAACCACCTGATGAAGTCCTCTAATAAAAAGCTGAAATCACCACTTCTCTATGTCTCTCTGGTTAGTTTCAGACAATGCTTTTGAACTGACTTATTTCCCAACTTTTTTTTTTTTGGTCTCATGGAAATAGCATATGCAGGCCTCTAACATGAGCTCATTCTTCGACTTCGCCAAGTCGGCCTCTGAACGCTCTCGGCTGAATCACACAAGCGTTCCGCGGTACAGAGCACAGCAGCGCTCTGACGACTCTGTCACAATGTTCTTCTGGTCCTTTTGTTCCCCCCCAGACCCTTAAAAAAATTGTATTCATGCATCTGTTAATTCCACTCTTTTGAGCTGTTTTAAGTGCTTTTATATCAAATACAGAAATAAAAAAAGGGGGGAAAATGATTTAAAAGTCACACATTTGAGTTTTATTTATGAACTCTGTTGTACTTTATAATTTGTAAAGGAAAATAATATATCAACACCCAAATATCTACTTGAAGCTTCAGTTTTCCCTCTTCCTTTGAAATGTTTGCAGTCATAAAAGAGAGCAATGGCAGGCCTTTCTTGAAGTGAAGTGGGCTGATGCCAAGGAAGTGCAGCCACATGCGGTGCTTGTGATCCCACGGGTCCGAGAGTCCTCTAGTTGTGTGTCCAGAGGGCTGACAGCTGGCTCTGCTCGCATCCAGGTCGCATACCTCTCATTGCACCACCTTACTGGCTAACAACCACAGCAGCATGGGGCCTTTCTCCCAAATGTGGGGATGGATTGTTTGTTGTTGTGTGATGACGTGAACGGGGGGGGTGAAAAACTGTCGGGCATGTTTTTTCCTTCGCTGTGAGTCTTTTTTTTTTTTTTTATCTTTTTTTTTTTTTGCTTTAAATTTATAATGAGTTTTCTTTATTTCCTATGAAAAATGTCATGTCCCTGAATTTGGCCAAGCTTTTTTTAAATTTTTATTTCTGTTCTTATGTTTGTTTTCGTTTCAGGCCGTGGAGTCTCAGATCAGGAGCTTTGGACAGACTCCCTGCCAATTACTGATTGAGCCACACCCAACCCGAAGCTCCGCCATGCAAGTGGTGAGTGGTGCACAAATTTAGCACTCAAATGACCCACCTCTTCTATAAACTTTTGTCTTTCTTGACCTAATCTTTATTTACCTTTGTGGGAAAATACCGTCTTTGTTTTTGAAAGCATCCCTCTTCATTAGCAAGAGTGGAAAAATAGAAAGGCGTTGGGGTTTTTTATGTGTCAGTGCAATGTTTTCGTGGGGAGACCTGTGTCTGAGCCAGGTTTTCCACCTGAGCTGGAAACAGAGGAGATCGGCAAAAGAGAGCAATGAGCGGCGCTTCTGAAGTGATGGGCCTTTAAGGGCCAAAGAGTGCTGCTTGCCTGATGGATGGCACGTGGAAGTCCTTATTAGTGTGGTGTCCCTGCGGCGCTGACAGCTGGCTGTGCTACACCATCCAGCACGCACACACCAACTCGAGACCGTTGCTTTGAATCTACTGCCTAACAGAACCACAGAGTTCCTGGGAATATTTTTCTTTTTATTTTTTTTAATTTCTGGCATATTGTTTTTGAAAATTTTTTTTTTTTTTTTTTTTTTTTTTTTTGCTTTTATTTTCTTTGTTTTTTCTCTCTCTGCGAGAGCGGCGAGAGCGTTGTGTGTGTGATCTCCCCATGCTGGTGGTAATGATACTTCATTTCTGGTTGCTGTCGACCACCCGATTTACTCAGTTCCTCCTGTTAAACAAAACACTGATCCTCTTCTTTACACGCAAGCAGGGAAATGGCTTGCTGTTCAGGCTGCTTAGTACAAACACTCTAATGATTGATTTCCTGTCTTCTATGCATTATCTTTTTATTGTAGGAGATTTTTTTTTCTTTTTGCATGAAGGAGATTTTTTTTTAATGGTTATTTTTTTTTAATATGTTCTTATGTCCCTTTGTCCCCTTGTTTCATTTTAAAAAATTTCAAATTTTTATTTATAGTTTATTATTTCACTTATCCACGTTGCATTTTCTTAATTTACATAAGTGATTCTTGCATTTGGGGCTAGGACTAAACCCTGGAGTGAAAAAGGTGAATGGATATAAAGCCAAATTGTTGGAAATTTAAAATGAAAATGCACTCTGACCGGTCAATATGCTCCAAATATGTTCCCAGAAACTAATTATTAAAAGATTGTGAGAAATCTAAATATCGTTATTAAACACATAAGAATTTATGCTATCATTCAAATAAGAAAATATCAAAATCTGTACAAGAGTGAATCTAATCATTGGCCTCCTGAGTGTCAAAGCTTCTCTGGTTAGTTTGGAACCACACCGTTTGCAAGGATGTAAATAGTTTAGCCCACTTTTCAGCACCTCAGACCCACAATGTCACACAAAGCAAACAAGAAATGCAACTGAAACATGCAGTGCAGAAGGAAAGGGAACAAACCAGAAATAATCTTTCATGCAAATTTTTTCAAAACATTTTAATTTTCTAAATAAAATATCTTTAAGCTCAGTTATCTGTTTTTTTTTTTTTCCCTATTTGCACAACTTATGATAATACCAAAAAAAAACCCTCAACATATCTGTAAATAACCTCCAGAAGTATGAATTGTAATTTTTTATCAAATGATGGATCTTTTCCACATCCGAGGTTGGTCTTCCTCCACTTTGACTTCCCTTGCTCTGCTTGGCCTGTCTCCTGGTGTTTACTTTGTAACTTGCTGCCATTTCTAGTCCATTGAAAGACACCATGAAAACATGTTTTAACTGGTTTTCATGCACTTTTTTAGCTTCTGCTTCTGTTTTTGCAAGTTGCACCATTTATTTTCTAGCAGTTACTAACCCCAATGACTAATCACACCTTCGAAACTTGGCCCGTTCCCTACTTTGACAGTATGTCTGTGATATTTGCTGATTGATACAGAATTTACAGTAGTTTTTGAACTTCTGTCAGAGACCTTTGGAAATTTCCTTTAAAAAAGTCTGGAGTTCCAAAAAAAGAATTCAAGATGGACACCTCAGATAACATCAGATTTCTAAAAAGTCTGATGACTTTTCCCACAATTCATTAGGATATACAATCATTTGTTTAGTCAGATGACCATTGTAGTATCCAATAAAGCATTCCGCTTTATCTTCCAAGCTTAATACTGTAACTGCTTTTTATTCAGTTATTCAAAGTCATTTTGATAATTTATTTATTGCAAATAAATTTTATATTTCCCAAGTTTCCTTTAAGCAACACATTTTCTCTGATCCTTTTTAGAAAGTTAACTTTAGATTGAATGACATTTGTGGTTTATAGTTCTCTTCTGTGTTATGAAAGAGTAAAAAGTGTATATATGTATTCCATGCATTGTCTTGGAGTAAAGACAGATTTACTGTTGGTATTACATTGTCCAGTCAATCCTGTACTAAAGTTGCAGTGCGATCTTTTAAAGATTTACACCAGATCGTAGTCAAATGCTGTAAATTTAAACCATCTGTTTGCAGCAAGTGGAAAAAAATGATCTTTTCCTATTTTGTTTTCTTCTCTTTTGAAGCATTTTAACTCGGGGTATGTATTGGCAATACGTATTGGGATATACATGGTATGATACGTTTCACGATATATCCCTAGACCGTATACCTGAGACTACATTTTCCCTTATTTTGCTGTGTAACAACAACAACTGCGAGGCTCAGAGTTCACCTCAGGTTTGCATCTATTAGAAGATCCAAGTATCTAATGGTTCTCTGTGCGGTGTAGAGCTGCTCAAAGAGGCTCGATGTGTTGTGCTGCCTACTAATGGTGGGGGGTTTAAGTGGAAAAAAAGTAAGACGCTGAACTGCATTTTTGTTCATGTATAATTAATTAAATATTGCTTTGGCAGCATTTTATAACAATTCAAGTATGGCCAGACAAAGTGTTATATTTCACGTAAGATTTTTTTACTGCCCAAAACTTTTTCCTCCCTTGGGAGCTTACTTCCATTTCTGCTTCTAATTTCCTGTGCTTCTGTGTATTCTCTTTTCCCCCCTTCTCTCTTTATCTGTTTGTTACCACCACCTGGGGCTTTGCCTTCAATTATTTTTCTTTTTGATTGCCACTCCTTTATTTTTTTTTATTTCCCTTTGTCTCGTCGTCCATCCCCTGAAACAGTATCTTCTCCTGCAGACTCCTCTGATGTTCACGGAGCAGATGCAGCAAGATGTCATCATGGTGCTGAAGTTCCCGTCCAATTCTCCTGTCACATACGTAGCAGCCAACACGCAGCCAGGTCTCACTTCGGCTGCCATCATCACCGTCACCGCCAACCGCCTCTTTGCCGTCAACAAATGGCACGGCTTGACAGGTGAGCATTGTGTCCTCTCACACTTTCATTTTTGTGTCTTTATTGTATTATTTTAACCAAAAGAAAATCAAATAAACAAAGATTTTATGCATTTTTTCTGGCTATCTTTTCCATAAATAATAATTACTCTATACTATTTTATATTAGGATTGACCCGTGTCTTACCTAATGAATAGAAGGTAATTTGTGAGACAGTTGACTTCATCTACCTGGCAGCAATATCAAATGTGACATATGTAGCATCCAGCATTAGGTCTCCCGTCTTCCTCCATACTCCAACCAATCACTTCACCAGCCTTATTTACCCTGTGTCCATCCTACCCCAAGAGAAGCTTTCATTTAGAATTTCTCCTGGAGTATGATGATGAAGACTGATTGGCCTTCAGTAAAAACATACATGTATAAGTTTAACAGACCAGACGGCCTGAACCAATTATCGTGAGCTGATGTGATGAACAAGAAGCATGCAGTTAATTGTTGTGAATAATGTACTCTTTGGTAAAACGGTGTCCAAACAAATTCATGTCCTAAAATACAGACTGAAAGCTGTTCTGGTCATTTTTATGTTTTTTATGCACAAGGCAACACTTTGACTTTCAGATTGAGGCACTTAAAAAAAAAACTGGATCCAGTCTAATTTATCCAATATTTCCAAGTTGACATTACATAAACAAGTAGGTGTCCATTCACACCAATTTCAAAGGATCCAACTCTACAACATAATCAAATTTTATATCAGATTTTGGAATTAAGCATAAAGGGAGATTTACAAAGTCTTTTGTTTTTAGAACAACCTAATTTTTCATTAATTCTAAAGGGGAGTGGGTGTCTTAACGGTGCCCTCTTTGAAGGTAACAAACATGTTTTAGCTGAAATTTATTAAAGACAGGACACAACTGGAAGATATATGATATTCTGCAAAATGCTGCTTTATAGTGAGGAATCAACAGTATAATGCACTTAAAACCTCAAAAAGTAGAATTTTCACAATATGGCCACTTTAAAGAATTAAAAATAACCCCAAACCAGAACAATCGGTACATTTTTGCACTGTAAATGAGGCTTGATGAAAAGCTGATCACAGATATTAGAAAAATAATTTGCAATTGACATTTCATGCTGCAGTTTTTCTTAAGACTAATGAAATGTGAAGTAATATTTGTGCCACTACAAAGAGAACAAAAGTTACAATTCTTAAAATGTTCTAAATAATCTTTTTCTTTGCTTTCAAAACACTTTTTGGGTTTGTGACATAAATGTTGTCTCAATCTCGCTGTTTTCCAATTTTGATTTTGTGTTCTCAGCTCCAAGTTTAGCATGCAGATTGGTCTAGATTCTTTCAAATTAAGGGTTTCTGCATTCATTGTGCTTTGGGGCAAACGCGAACTTTGCATCGGTTCTGTTCTGCAGTCTTCAGTCTTCAACCATTCTGGCCTGTTCAGAAGGAGCAGCACAGCCAAAAAATGTTGGTACCTATGTTGGTATAACTGGTGAAGTGTTTTGTTGTGTTACATGTCGCTAGTCTGAAACTTCTGGGTCCAGATTTACTCTCCGTATGACTGAACGTGATTACATGACTGTGCTGCTGAAAGAACGAAAGAAAATAAATGAAGTATTAGAGGAAGTTGTCCCTATTGTATCTGGTGTGGTTGTTTTCTACGGCAACCGGTTAAATCTTAATTAAACATTGAATAGTAGAGAAAAAGATTTTGGACTCTGATCAGAGATTAACTGTATCAAATAAAACATTGAAATCAAAAAAGTAAATGGCATTTCCCCATAATTACTTTTGTTAAATGATTTACAAAAGCACACGAGTTCTTGAAATTAAGACACCCTGCGCAACATAATATGATCTATTGTCTTAGAACTAACATAAATACAGAGTAGTGTTGTATTTTTGCTTTTCTTTTGGGCTTTGCTGCTCCTTTGGGTTCTACTCGGAGAGACAAGGACCAGAACAGTTCAAGACTGTAGAATCCCAATCAAACAGAACCGTTACAAAGTTGGCGTGTACCTCCTAACACCATAAGAGTGAGACAGAGACTCATGATTGGATAGGATTTAGACCAATCGGCATGAACCTTCCTGTCCCTGATTGGCTGGTTGCAAAATCAAAAGGAGAGAAAAGCAAGATTTAAGACACTAGTTGTGTCGCAAACCCCAAAAATGGGTTTTGAAATCAAAACTTTTAGTATTTTCATTTGTAACTTAGAAAGTTTTGTTTTTAAAACTGAACATTTTGTTTGCAATTTAAGAAATGCTGATTTAAAAATAGAATTTTGTTTTCATTGTAGAGGCACAAATATTACTTCATAAAAACATAAAAAAACTCTTCAGTTTTGTGTTGTTTTTTCCGTTCAGTTACACTTTTCTGGTGAAACAGACGCATTTAGTTTGACAAAACAGATTGATTAAAGCATATGGAAGGAGTCTCTGTCCGGTGGGTCATAGCATGACCTTCTGCTTACACTTTGTACTGTGTTATAATGACCTCAGACACAGAGCCTACTTTACAAGCCCTTTCAATTCCAATATTAATCCAATCTGTCTTCGTCCCTGTCAGGTCATCAGAGCTCCGCAGAGCAGCAGTACCAACTTCCTGTGGAAATTGACCCTCTGATAGGTATGCCGCCGTTTATGACTGTTAAAGAACACTTGAATGTGAGCTTATGTATGCATGAAATGAGTTTTTGTGCAGATTTGTGTACAAGTCACGCCGGCTTCTTAGTGACTCATGGCGGGCGGCAGCTCGGTGTCCCTGGACAGTAGATTAGAGTTGTTCCTCAGCCTCTGCCCCAGTTCACTCGTCATGATATAGGCCCTGCTCTCACACTAAACCATTTACATGCAAATTGGAATGCAATGAGCTGTGGCCTAGGCCAGCATTTCATCATCAGCTTCCCCCTCTCTTCCTCCGCCCCTCCCTCCTCTCCCCTGCATCTTCTTTGCTTTAATTTGAGCAGAGGGAAAGGACGTGTGTCAGTGGAAATGAATATGAATGTGGTAATAATGTGTGATTGAGAATGCGCACCGGACGGCTGTCAGGACAATATGGGCGCCTCTCATCTTTCACGACTTGTTGATGAGCGGGAGGAGAGCGCCGCGCCGCCATGATGTATGCGATGCAATGGTGGAGCGGCGAGGGACGAGCCTCTTCTCTCTCTGTGTGCTCTCATCTCTGACGTTTCCTCTTCAGCCTTGCAGTCTCTAGTTTGCAGTTTGTCTTCAGACTGTTTCTTTGTTAGATTTGTTGACAAAATAGTCTTTTGTTTTTGTGATAGATTTGTGTGTCTGCAAAAATGTTTCGTATTTGTAGAAAAGAGGTAGTCCGTCTGTAAAAAAAAAAAAAATAAATAAATTGTATTTGTTAAAAAAATTGATCATCCATAAAAAGTTTTGTCTGTGTGTGATATGAGATTGCACATTGATAAACAATGACAAAACCCAAAGTACAAGTACAATTATTTTCCTTCTCGCTGAATCAACCAAGCCTTTCGCTGGAGGCCAATCTGTACCATCAGATACACAATGTGAAACAACAAACTATCAAATTGTTTCATTTTATCCGGAATCAAAACAAAATGGAGAGAGATACCCAAAATATGGTATTACCTTTCAACATTGCAACTAAAAAAATGAGTGATTATAAGTTTTAGAAAAATATTTTTTTTTCAATTTTAAATTCCTTTATTAAGCAGAAAATAACTATCAACAGTCAGAGCTTCATCTGTTTGTACAGAACTTAAAAAAAAAAAGATTTTATGCACATTTTTCAAAGCCATCTTCTAGTTTAAATGGGAACTTTAATTTAAAGGACTCACATGATTTTTTTTTTTTTTCAAGTTTCATAGGTCAACTTAAAAATAAATTTAATAAACAACCACCAAACAAAACTGAGGCTAAGAAAAAAAGCCTTTTTTATTTGCACTGATTTTATTGGGAAAAAAAAGTACAAAGGTTTCAAACAAAAAAGTAACCAGATAGTTGCATCCCAGTGTAATTAAGTGAGAGTAATAGTTGTCGTCATCAATCTAGGTGAGTAAAAGTATGGTACAGAAAACCACTCCAAGAAGGACAATTTTTCCCAAAGATTAAAGTAAATGAGTAAATAAAAACTGTTCTAAGCAGCTCACTGATTGGGTGACGGTACAAGACAGCAGATTGGCTGATTTATTGATAAGCAAACGAATTGTAGTTGTAACTTTGGTTTTGTCAGTGGACGTCAATGTGCGTCTTTGTATGGACACGTGATGTTGCGCACACACAAAAGCATTTTTATGGATGGACAATTTTTTTCAACATCTAATGCCATTGTCACAAAAACAACTGTAACCATGCGATAGGGAAGCAGCAGCGGAAATCTTCAAGATTTTGTGTTGACACCTGATTTTTTTTTAATTCATTGGAGTGGTCATGAATGTGGACGGTGGCAGTCGGGTGGTTGCCAGGCATGCAGAATTGCCCACTTTTCGTGTACACACGGGCTGCTGGATGGCAAGTGCCATTTGATATGGATGCCTGCTGGTGATCCGAGTGCCTGAACCCGTAATACAGTCATCCCTGACCATCACTGGATTTGCCACCATGCAACCTCAAAATGTGCCTGGGCACCTACTGGCTGCAGTCAACTTTTAGAGAAAAATTTCCTGGTCACCGTAAAAAACCTTTTTCTTAAAACCTCCGCAGCCACTGCAGGGCGTATAAAAAGGCAACTCCCAGCCACCTGCTAATTTAGCTGAAAAACTGGCATTTGGTCACCGCGTGGTGAGACTTTGGGAAATGTGATTTACTCTAACAGATGCACAAAGTTCTTATTAAAAAACCTTTTTATGGAAGGCCAATCCTTTTGCAGCATATCTCACTTCAACCTCCATTAATTTTTTCTTCTTTTACACATTTTTGGAAGAACCTTTTAACATGTCATAATCGATCATTATTGACTCACGTCTAACCTTAAATCCTCGTAACGCTTTCCCTCAAATATCTAGTTTGCGCAGTGGGGGAGTGCGTGCACACTTTGAAGGAGGTAGCTGGGAGTTTTCTGCTTGTCAGTAATATATTTCCACTGTTTGCATTCCTCGAGGAGTCTGAGCTAAACACAGTAAATTGAGGATGAGTGCCGAACCATTTGTGGCTCTGGAGAATGTTAAAAATTGTGCAAAGAGCTGGTTGTAGCAGATACACTTGACTAACCACGTTTCACCTGCTCCCCTGTTTGTTTGACCCCTACTGAATAAGAAATGCAATGACCATGTCTGCTTTAGAGGAAAAATAGAGAGAAGATCCCTCTGCTTGAGCATAGTACGTCAGTAAATTATCTTTCTGACCAAATGTACTTCATCAAATAAGCGAGATGAATCTCTTGGATCTCCTCTGACTGGAGTGGTGTACATATTTTCTGCACGCTCTGACATAACTCAGGCTCTCCCACACTCACGGAAAATGTGAAACCTCTATAAACTTAATCTCCTGGATGTTTTATGTATTCGCTCACAAATCTTCTTCACACTGAAGCTGGAATGGAGGAGCATCAAAGTGTGAGCCTGAAAACAAATACTTGACAAGAAGCTTGCTGTTTACTGCTTCTACACTTTAGTTTTAAATAAAGTTTATGCTTTTTGTTGTAGCCAGTAACGTGGGCGCTCACAGACGCCAGATTTCTGACCTGCTGGATCAGAGCATTCACATCAGCTCCCAGTGTTTCGTTATCACGGCCGATAACCGCTTCATCCTCCTGTGCGGCTTCTGGGACAAGAGCTTCCGGGTCTACTCCACCGACTCAGGTACCTAATAGAATCCAGTCACCGTTTTTTTCTATAGTTTTTAACTTGTGTTGTGTTTTCTCACAAACCTCCACTTTTGTGCATAAAAACACCTGGTATTCTTTCTTTAATCTCCTTAATTATTATTTTTTTAAACAAAATAAAAAATTCATAGACTAGTGTTTCAACAACTGACGTAAAATGGATAAAAAAAGTTTAGCTCTTCACTGCCAAATATTTTTTAATTAACAATATTATTTGTGTTAATTTAATAAAAAATGATCTAATGCAAATTTCAAACTGAGCCCATTTTTTGATGGTGCATCAGACTCGTGCGCTGTCCAGGATGTATAATACCTTTTTAGTGCATAAAAAAATCCTTCAAACTGAGCCCATTTTGATTGTCAGACTTTGTCAGGATGATCTTAGTAAATGGCTAATTTTATTTCACTTTTCGGATCTTAAATAATTTTATTTACAATTTTTTTCCCAGAAAAAATATTTCTTTTTTTTAGGTTTTTGATTTAGATTAAAGTCTTTATCTTAATGTCCAGTGATATTAATGAAGCAAGTATCCTACTGAGTAATTATACCAAAAAAACTTTATAATATACAGATGTAGGTATCTTTTTAAAAACATATTTTTAATGTGAAAAATCATGTCTTTATCCTGTTCTTGTATTTTTCTCATGATGGAGAACTTTATTATTATGAAAATTAAACTCAAAATTGTATTTCTGTTTTTTTTTCTCTCTTTCTCAAATCATTGTGAATCATGGGCAGGCACAAAAATGCTGTTTAAAAATGGCTTATTTGTGACATAGAAAATACGATAGGCGGACCACAAGCTTCCTGCTCTGCTCTGTATTGGGGAGGGGAAGGGGGGCGGGGTTGCTTCACAGCAACAATCCAACACACAGCAATGAAGCAAATGTCTAATCAACTACTGTTAGAAACTATATCCTAGGGAACAACACAGGTTTTTGATTTTGACTTCATTAAGACTTCTGGGTACGTGTCTAAAATAAATTAAAACATGATTGGAATTGGGTCTTTTATTTTTTTCCTCTGTTTTACATTCTAATGTTGAAATTGGGATCTTGATTTAGTACAGAATCTGTTCAATGTTGCTTTTTACTCCCTTTTACTATTTGTTTAATAACATTTAATGTGCATTTGATATATTTTATTTTTAAGCATTTTTAACCAACTGAAGAAATTCTTAATTGATCAATTTAGAAAGGCTTTAAAGACAGTGGGAAAATATATGCTTTAATTCACCAATACCGGGTTCTAGGTAAATCTAGTATTCTAATATGTGAGCAGGAGTCATAAAGTTTGCGTAGCCTGTTCTTTAACAATCGGCTCTAGCTCAAAAATGTATTTTCAGCAGCTCTTTTTTTTACACACTTGTTACAATTCAAATCTCATGTGTTGCAAGATTGATGTGTTTCTTTTTTCTCTTAGAAATTAATTTTAGAATAAATAAAAAATCTAAAAAAATTTAAGTTTTTAATGTAGAACACCTTTAGTTTTCTGTCGCACACACATCCGTTTATGTGTACACATAAACACACAACTCACGCACACAAAAAAAAATGCCATCAGGTCAGGGGTCCTAAATGAAACTGTCTGAAGCTTCATTTTCTGCACCCCGCTCGCCACAACCCCTTCACCGCCCCCACAGCCCCCCAATTCCCATTTGAAATACTACATGCATCTATTCAACAGACTCCAATTCAATTTCTGCAGGCCAGGCCCCCTCTGTTTTCTCTGGAGGAGGGAGGAAGGGAGGAACAGGAGCACAGAGATGGCTCTATTGTGCTGCTGCCACCAGAGTGTGCAACTGGAACATGAACATGCTTTAATCACGCACGCTCAACAGCTGCCTCCCGGATCCCCTAATTTCCCCCCAGGTTAAAGAACGGAGGGATTTTTTTTTTGTTATGTCAATGACACAACGTGATTGGTACACGTTTGCAAAAAAATCCAGACGTGCCTCATGACACACACACACACACGCACACACACGAGTTCAGGTGTGCTCTGTGTGCACGCACGTGTTTAATACGAGCTGCATGGTAGCCATTATCTTAGCAGCCACCATTACTTATATTCACTGTTTATAAAAACGTCAAACATTTCACATCTTTGATGTCTTTGTTCTTGGAGAGCGTGGAGCGCAGCGTCTTCATCGTTTTAGCTTCATTATCCGGCGGATGGACGGGGATTCTGACACCCAGACAGAAAATGTCACAAACTATCCGGCGTTTGACTGGCGAGGTCACACTTTGAGGAGAGTAATGAGTATTGGACAGCTACACCGAGGAGCTGCGCCCCTAAAATCTGACAGCAATTAGCCCCTTTACATATACATAAGAAGCACACTGAGCACGAACACACACACACACACACGCTGAAGCAAATATTTATTCCTTTCTGAGAATTCTCAGGAGCCGGGATTTGTGGGGATCAATTTGCTAAACGGGGTTGATTTGAAATTCTTAAAAAAAAAAGCTGCTTCTCGTAAGGATCTTTGGAGCTGATGTGTAAATTCTCTTCTTTTTGTGTTTCGCAGGGAAACTAACGCAGATTGTGTTCGGGCATCGCGACGTGGTGACCTGCCTCGCCCGCTCTGAGTCGTACATCGGAGGAGACTGCTACATCCTGTCAGGCTCCAGAGATGCCACCCTGCTGCTGTGGTACTGGAACGGAAAGCTCTCCAGCATCGGAGAAACGCCGAGCAGTGAGTGCACACGGCGTGGAGGAGGATCTCCGAGCGCCTTCTCTCCTCCTGACAGTCGTGACCGAGTGATTTACGGCTTCTCTCTGTAAAGTAACCTAGTTTCGTTTGACCAGACCGGGCCTCCTGCATACAGATTGGATTTCTCTGTGCCATTGCACCGCGATCAGCTCCCAATACTCTGCACGTTTGTGCCAGATATCACGCGGTTCTGCATCTGGCTCCATCGGTATTTGATGTGAGTGAAAGTGAGGGCCACTTAGAGACGCTAAACGTTACGTTGGGGGTAGCCGGCCGGCACATGAAAGTTCACCACAATCCAAGGGGCCACAAGGTCACGCTGGTCGATAAAAGTGAAAAATGTCGTGGGCCTCTCCCTTGCGTTGCCATAAAATATGGCATTAGCGGCGATCAAAGCATTGAGCACACATTACTCAGAGCTCGGCCTCCTCGGTGCTAATTTGGATGTCCTAGATTGGGGAACGTGTCATTAAGTGATCGATTACACAGGAGATCAAATTTATGACAAACTGCAATGTTGTTAATAAGCCACCAGAAAGAATAGAGACCAGATGAGCCAACTGAACTCCAAATGCAGGAGAATTTTGATTTATTTAAAAAACAACAAAAATAAATAAATAAAAACAGAACTGATCCAAACAAAATAAAAACAAATTTTAAAAAATTCAATTGAAGTCCTTCATCCATTTCAATGTGAATATTTTTCTAAACAAATGTCAGTCAGCTGTTGCTCTGACGAAGGTGCAGCGTCTTCCCAAAAGCACAGGCGTCTTTCTTCAGCAAATATCAAATCCACTTTTAAATTCTAATTCCAAACACTCAACGGCTGCACACACAGTTCAGACAGAGCTCGCACAAAATCCTCTTGCACTTTCTCATCTCTTCACATTTCCACTTCACACTCTTCATCAGCTGCACACAATCTGAATTGCTGATATTTGCATGAATGCAACACTGATGAATTTACAGACACTGCTGCCATCTGCTGGCAGACACGCACACTTTTAATGTGAATTCAATTCCGTCACCTTTCTGGACTTCTGTTATTTTGCAACAAGAAAAAAAAATTAATCGTTTGGGGTTAAGCCTCCTCCCTGAAGTCCGATCAAGTCCCCAACGTGGACTTGATCCTCCGAGTCCATTCCTCCTGCACTAAGATGGTTTTTGGACCCACGCAGTTTTGTTTTATTTATTTTTATTTTTATTTGCTGGCCACAATGTAAGCACAAAAATTACTGTTGTGCAGCAGAAATTTTAAGAATCAAATATTGATTTTTGTTGATTAAACAATTCATATTTGCCCAAAAAAAACCTAATCAGTATTTTTTATTTTGTCCTTTTAAACTTTGTTAAAAAGATTAGATAATAAAAACAAAAACATTCACTTTTCTATCATATCTGTGGATAAACTGAGTTCTTATTTTTCTATCTTATATGATGAACAGAATAATTATGCCAGGATATAAAAAACAGCCTTTTAAAATGCTGCAAAACAGCTATTTTTGCTCCACACCCTTCAGACCATCTTCTCTGTGCACATTTTACACACTTTAAGGGACTTTTGAATCACAAACATTTTTTTTCATATACTGTATTTGTGAGGTGATCAAAGTCCTGATAATGAGGCATTAAATTGTTAATTTTACTCAAATGCAGATGTTAACAGTTTCTACTCTCACAAATTCTCAGTAAGTATTTAACCAGGTAGGTAGCTAAAACAGATAGACTGCCATGTAGATGCCTAGGTTTATAGATAGAAAAACAGAATTATACTCAATATTATGACATAATTTAGTTGAAAATGTTCTCTGCAGGTTAAACATTTTATTTGTTACAAACCGAAAAGTTAGGGATGTAAAAAGCTGATATTTTCTTGCACATGTGCACTTCATTCCATCCTCGTGGAACATTTACTGTCTTCATGTTTAAGAAGAGTTCAGTGAACAATATGGGTCGCTAAATCTACTTAGAGTTTACTGTAGCCTTTATTAGTGAACCTGGATCCGGTTTTATGTTGCATAATTCAATTAAAGACAGTAATGATCGAAACTTTTTAAGCTAGTACAGTAAATCACCAAAAACTCCGGTTTCACTGCCAGGAATTTGAAAACAAACCCACTTTAAATTGGCTGCCGCAGTCATGATAACTGCCTTTTTGCAGTCGTCCAAGTCAAACGAACACGTCTACTGTTAAAGGTTTTGCAGTAATGATGC
Source organism: Oryzias javanicus (assembly GCA_003999625.1). NCBI lineage: Eukaryota > Metazoa > Chordata > Actinopteri > Beloniformes > Adrianichthyidae > Oryzias > Oryzias javanicus. Next base: position 17,220,844 of record CM012437.1, read on the forward strand.
TGAAAACAAGCCACATGTTTGTCCACGAGCATGTTTATGTGTGCATTGGCTGTCGCAGAAGACAAGACTGAGGAAAAACAGTGTTTTTTATGTTTGCGGCTCGCCCCGACAGCTCCAACCCAAATAAAATCACACTCATTTCACGACTCGGACAGTAAGTTAATCCTGTTCCCTCCAGCTTTCTGCTCGTCTGGCTCTACTGCGCACCAACATCTGGATCCATTGAGGCCGTCATCGTTGACAGGGAAAGAAGCTCGTGGCGACAACTTCTGAAAGAAGTTTTCTTAAACTTTAAATGAGAGTTTACCGAGAAGTGAGCTTCAATCACTCCAACTTTTTTTTTTTTAATTATTTGTAAAAACATTTCCAGTGCAGTCATTTCAGCTGAATCACTTTCATTCTATCCTCTGTGGAGGAGCTCTGCATCTTTGGCTCCCTCTAGTGGCTAAAGAAGGTTTAGCAGAGTTGTGTGCAGGATTTGACGTGTGTTTTCTGGCAGCATTTACCACGCCGAGGGCCATCCTGACGGGCCACGACTGCGAGGTGACGTGTGCCAGTGTCTGCGCAGAGTTGGGGTTGGTCATCAGTGGCTGCAAAGGTGAGATACCTTTTGAACCAACCAAACCAGCACAAACATTCAAATGATGAGAACAAAAAAGGCTTTTACTGTAAATCAAATGTTTTTTTTGCATATTAATATTTTTTTAGTTTAAGATGTGGTTGTATGTGACTAAAGCTGTTGTCACAAATACTGCATTATATAACAGTTGTATAAACGTTCATGGTTTTTTTTTTTTTTTTTTTTTACTGTTTTAACCCTCAATGCCTGCATTTCTTTCCAGCTATGTAAATTTTTTTTTTTTTTTGCCTACCTTTCGGAGCAGAAGTGGTTTGATTCATCTGGTTGATGAATCCAAACATTTTCTCTTTGACTGCTCCTAAACTAAGAGATGAACGAACAAAGCGAACCCTCGTGTGTTTTCGGTGTGTGTTTTTAGAGGGTCCTTGTCTGATCCATTCCATGAATGGGGACCTGCTGCGGACCCTGGAAGGGCCGGACAGCTGCCTGCAGCCGCGACTCATCCAGTCCTCCAGCGAGGGTCACTGCGTGGTTTACTACGACAAGGGACACTTTTGTTTGTTTAGCGTCAACGGCAAACTGCTGGGACACATGGAAGTGGAGGACAGCATCAAGGTGAGGAAACGTCCGTTTGTGCTCTAATACATAAACAAAGAGAGAGCGCGCTCTTGCTCGCACATGTACGTCTGCACCACATCTGTGCGGAGAGCCCTCGCGCTGATTAAAGGCTCGTTTGAGAGCGAGGGTGAAGGTCAGCGCGCCTCGGGACAAACCGAGGCCTCCACGTCTTTTCTTTCGGTTTGCCCACATCCACCAGAGGAAATGCGGCTTTTGATCCGCGGCGCTGTTGTCAGGTCGGATTGCGGCGACGGTGGAGAACATTCCACAGGAGTGGTCAGTCCTGGACGCCAGCGTCATTAACTACCCTCCAGCGCAAAGACGGCCCATTCCCCTCGCTGCCCACATTTCCTCCCTGGTGGCCAAAGCGACATAAGATAGCCGCTACCGCCTTTGCTTTCAGGCCCTTTGTTTCCGCCTGAGCTTGGGAAAAGTTAGCCAGCTCTGACAGACTGCCGCATGCCTGTTTACTATTAAAAACCTCTTTTCCCGCGCTAGAAGCAGTGAGTCTTCACTTTTGGGTTATGGTTTTAAAATACAGCTGCTGTGTTTTCAAGATTGACTTTGCAACTTCCTCTTTAGTTTCCTTCGATTATGGAGCTCGGAAAACCGTTCTGGCTGGACTCATCAGCTCCTCATCAGAGTCTCAATTAGCTCCACCCTCCTGGTCCAGGCGCGTCAAAGCTCTCGTTCCTTGAATCCATCTTGTTAGCTTTCCGAGCGTTGGCGCAGCACGACTCCAGGATCAATAAGTGTTTGTCCTGGCCTGCAGAAAGGGAGTAAAAATATATGCAGTGTGACTTTATAGGGGTCCAGAGTCAGAGGTTAGATGACGGGCTGGCAGCGGGCACGGCGGCCATGCTGAACGGATTACAGTCTTTCAAGTCTCTCAGTGCAGCTGTTTTTTCCACCGCCTATGGCAGTGTAACAGGGGTATTAACAGCACCATAAATTAAACCTCTTACCTCCTCCAGCCCCCCAAATCCACCCTCTGTCCCCTGAAAGAAGTAGAAAATATGGGCCTCATGTGTTTCTGCTGGACTCATTTCTGCAGTCATCTGAGCCCAGGCGGCCATCTTGGCCCCTACAGAGCGGCGCGGCCTTTTCGTCCGACCGCCCAGCGGCTGAACATTGATTTATAATGTCTGTCTGCAGCCTCCTACCTGAGCGGGCTGACAGGTCTGCCAGCGCTGCGGCCTCCTGCTGCGCTCTAGTCAGGTCACGGACTCGGTGGGAGCGCTCACCAGCACATTAAACACTGCTACAATACTCTGCTCATCTTTCAGCTTTCGAAGGCTGATGGAGAGCTGAAGATTTCCTTTGATTGTTGTGGGTGTAAACAACTGCTTTCTTTTTTGATTTACTTTTCTCCTTTTCATATTCGTGTCCAGAGAGCTGGAAAGAGGGTTCAGTCCTAACTTCACACATAATAATCAAAAATGTGTACTAGTGCTGGGCAATATGAAGAGACCCATCATGTGGGCAATAGAAATGAGTCTATCGTGCCATTTCTCTTCTATCGTTTTTATTAGTTTATTTTTATTGCTAAATTTTTGTGCAAAAATGTGTTTTCCTACCAAGAAACTTGAAACTGTTGTACACTTTAAAAAATGTGTCTCATTTGTGACGATTCAATTGCATGTTAATTGAACAAATAGTCAGAGAAAAGTCCATTTTTTCAGAGAATAACTGAAAATATACTTTACTGAGGAATATCGTGATATGTATAGTTATTGTGATAAACAATCATTTATATAGGGATATACAAGTTTTTTTCTATATCACCCAGCACTGATGTGTACATATTGTTACTGTTGTTACATACTTTCTTGACCCAACATTGAGGGATTCAAAGGTGGCATCAGGAGAATCCGTCGGTCAAATGAATCGAGCGTACTTTTACGCCTAATTTTACTGAGGCATCTGATTGGCCAGTTTATAACTTGAATAACTTGCGCTTCAGAAAAAAAAATCCCATTGAAAATGGATTGTTGAAGATAAAATGACTGAATAGCAGCTTTTTGTGTACTTCCTGTTTAGAACGCAAGGGGCAGGGATCACTTAGTCCAGTTCACGCATACAGTCAATGGAGTAGACACCAGAATTAGGAAAATATATATATATATTTTTTAAAGATTATCAATGTAATTTTTTCCATTTTGGTGGGCTGGAAACATTGGTTAATGAACCAGATTTGGCCCCTGGGCTGTGGTTTGCCCACCCTGGCCTAAATCATGCTGAAAAGATCTTCTAAAAGTCACAGAGATCCTCCGTAGTGTCCTGTAGGGCCTGCAGGCCTCTCATCTGTGAACTTTAAAAACTTTTTCTGTCCACATTTGTGTTCCTGAAAAGAAACACGTCCCTGCTTGAACTTTAACACCCGCCGGATTCAACCCTCATGATTTCTGAATCGTTTCCCCTTAAAAAAGGAAGACATCTGACTGAGTCGTATGAACGACAAAAGGCTTTCAACGTAATTTGCCGCTTTTAGAGCATCCATTTTGCCTCGTCATTTCATCAGCTCGGGCCGTTCGCTGATTGATGCCCCGGACTGTTTCGGTCTCGGCTTGCACTATGCGCTGAGCCCCTAATAGACTCCAAGTCGTGACTTGATTTGTGGATATCTGATTCCTGAGGGGGCCGTTCAGCTCCTGCAGTTTGAAGGAAAAGCAGATGAGACGAGTAAATCTCAGCGCTTCGCGGTGGGGAGCCGTCTTTGTTGAGGAGCCGGGTCTGAACGGATTGTGGGATATTTTGTCTGATCGCTCAACTTTGAAGTGAGGGCTTCGCTTTAATGAAAGACATAAATTAAACCCATCATCAGGCCTGTAACTGCATGTGAGTGGAAAACTTTGATGCCCTATTTCCTGAGTTTTTGTAGAATTTGAACGAATAAATGGACGTTTAAAGTGTTCTCTTGTCTCCTGCAGGCCATGCTTCTCAGTCGGGATGGCCAGTATTTGCTGACAGGAGGGGACGGAGGTGTGGTTTGCGTCTGGCAGGTCCACGACCTGAAGCAGCTCTTCAGCTACCCGGGCTGTGACGCAGGTGTCCGCTCCATGGCCATGTCACACGACCAAAGGTAACGCATCGCTGATGTCATTAACTACTCACTACATAGTGCACTATATAGACTGTTCATTTTCCCAGGGTGTCCAAATCTACAAATCTAAAATCTAGTCCCCTTGAAATATCCCAGAAGTTTTTGCAAAAAACCAGTGTACATTGGAGATGAACATAAACCACAATACATTCATTTCCATTCAGTAGCACAATGCAATCATCTCATTGCATGTTTCTGTTCATGTGAAAAAATATATTTTAAATAATCTTTTATAAAGCATCAAAGTTTTCATCTTCAGAACACAGTAAAATCTATTAACAGTCTTTTTGAAATGTTTATATTTATTACGGTTTTACTTCAGGAAATCGGTGATGTCATATTTTTCGTTTAAAGAAAATTAAACATGAGCGTAGTTTCAGAATTTTTTTTAACATTCACTGCACTATGTAGTACCACACTATATAGTTTTATTAGTAGTTCGGGAGGGAATTCGGACACGGCCACTATTAAAATCTAGAAAACTCTCAAAGGTGTGCAGGGTCTGTTCTTAAATATTACTTAAAAGAAAGTAAAACATATCAATGTTGGCTCTTGTGGTTTCTTGCTCAGTTCATTGGTTCTCCATAGTCCTTTGGGTTCATACGCTTTCGTCAAAGTTAGTGAGTGGAAAGTGACTTTAAACTGGATTGTCAAACCATTGGGGGAAAAAGATCAAGCTTCTTTCAGGCATCTGTGAATAAAACAATATTTTTATGTCTTTATTTAATCTTTTTGTCACTTAATTGTGCTTTTATTTTAGCTTTTGTTGGGTAATATCTTACTTAAATTTTTTTTTTGGTACAGTTGTGTAAAATTACAATTTCAATAAAGATGACCTAAAAACACTGGCTGTTTTTTCCTAAACAGAACAGTCTATCCTCTAAAAATAGTATGTTATCCTCAAGTTCAAAGAAACATTAGAAAAAACACAACAAATAAACTGTATATATACAAATGACCTTCATTTTTGAATGACTAAGTTCATGGCCTAAATTAGAAAAATATGAAAACATTTGTATCTTAAAAGTAGACAAAGTGAATACAAGCTTTTTATTGAATGAAACGTTTAAAAAAACTGTTTTCAAAGAGTCAAAATTCTGTTTCTTAAGAACAAAATGCACAGTTTTCAAATTTTAAAAGGAAGATTTTGATGAATTTGCCTTTATTTTTTCCTTTCAGATTATAATTTTCCACTATAGTTTTTCTATGTATAGTGTTTATAAAAACAAAATAAACACGGGAAGTGCTTTGATGGTGCCAAATTTACAGTTTTTTTATATATATATATAATTTGTAAAAATGTAGATAAAGAATCATTTGATCAGAAGTATACCCTCCTTGTCCTGCAGGTGCATCATAACAGGCATGGCGTCTGGAAGCATCGTCCTCTTCTACAACGACTTCAACAGGTGGCATCACGAGTACCAGACCCGGTACTGAGGCCCCACCCACGGCACAGAGAGATAAACAAAGACGTTTGAAGCGTTACCTCGAATCAACGGCGCTCTTCTGTCGAGAGCCTGAACTCCTGAATGTATCTCCACACGAGAAACAAAGATCTGTCCTGTTGTAGTACAAGAATCAAACTATTTTTAAACAACACTGCTATATTTTGTAGATCAGATAGAAAAGTTTCATATAAATCTTTAGGTGGAGGTTCCAAACAGATCTATTTTTAGCTTCAAGTCTATTTTCATCTCCTCCAAAAACAGAAATGAGGGATGTGTGTGGAGAGTTAGTGACTTTAATAATCCAAACATTTGAAATCTTTTGTCTTCTTTGGGTGAGTGATCTTTTTTTCTATAGGTGTGTTATTTGAGGAATAAATAAACTATCATTCACATCTTTTTTTCTTGTTTTGGCACGGTAGGTAGACATGAATTGTCTAAAGATAAACAAGTGAAGAGGGAAAATGCATTTATATAAATATCTATAAATATATGAAGTTCAAATGTAGTCCTCCATATTTAATGTCTAATCTCTGTGTTTCCTTGTGTGGCTCAGTTTCAGTATGTTAACACTTCATTGAGGATCAAATCTGTTCAAGTTGAAGGAGTCATCCTGGAGTTTTTTTTTTTTTTTTTACAAGATCTTAGGAAACCCAAAGTGATATAGGAGGCCTTCGTTGTTTTTTTTGTCCATCACAGCTGTCAGATTTGGGAAATGAGTTCTACTGCAATGTGTTCCAGCACCAGATACTACATATTTTGATGGTCAGGAAACTTTCCAATCTCAAAAGTTGAGGCTCCACTTGTATGGGAAATGCTTTTATCAACTATAATTTTTTTGTTTGTTTGTTTTGGAATCATTTTGGAGTGTTTTTTTTCCGATTTCTGAAAAATTAAAATTAAAGCATTTTATAACTTGAAATGTAAGAAATTAGTCTTTACTGTGGTAATCCTGCACCTACACAGCACCCTCTAGTGGTCAAATAGAAACATCACAGATTGCTGATGTCTTTATTGCAGTTTTCTCTTAACTGACCCAAAATAGGAGACAAAGAACCCAAAACATCACTTCAGTTTTTGACATTTACAACTTTCTGTTACAAAGCTCCTAAAAGGAAAAAAAAAACTGAAAAGGTAAAAATGATTATTTTAGCTCCTTAAATTTGGTTAAGTCAAATAATATTTTCCTATAATCATTGTTTTTTTGCCAAGATGTAAGAAAATGTCATGGTAAAAGTGATCAAAGCGGGGTGTTTTCACCTGATCTCAGAAAAAAGCTTCATGCTGCAGTACGGGCATTTCTGTGCTTTAGTTGAACAGTGAAAGAGCAAAGCTGCAGCTTGGATCAGAATCTACAGTGTTACAGAAGGGATAGCTCAATCCCCCAAAAACAGTCACAGCTTAAAAGTAAAGTAAGATCAAATACAGCATGTTGCAGAGTGCCTGTCATATCAATTAAAAATAAAATATAGATTTTTGAATGAAATTCACTTACAGTAAGTCTTCAAACATGTCCAGCAAAGAAAACGTCCTGCAGCAAAATATTCTCAGATCAAGTTAGAGTAACACTCGAGAAGCAAACGCACCTTAAGAAAAAGGTTCTGAACAAAATTTTTAAGTATTAGAGCCAACCAGGACATGAAAAACGGCAAATTTTATATTAATTTACATTAACTTAATTTAATTAAGCTCTGCCTCATCAAAGCTATATATATATATTTTTTTAGGAAAAGTCAAAACGTAAACCTGTAGCTTCTAATGTGCAGATATTTTTACATGAAAATACTTCTGCTTGCTGTTCGTCACATGTTCGATCGAGTTCTGGCTTCACAAAGCATTATAAGCACCGTGAGGGTTTGTTTGAGCTGAATAATTCCAACGAAAAAAAAAGGGCCAACTGCTGGGACTCTGAAGAAAGCACATCAGCGTAACATTAAAAGACGAATCATTTCAAAAAGCTAATTTTGTTCACTCAGAATAAATAAAAACAGCCTCCTCCTCTTCCTCTCCTGTGGACACACTGGCTCAGTTTACTCCCACTGTGGTGGTTTAGTTTTCCAGTCTCGTGAGGAACTCTGAAGAACACCGTCAGACTTTTTCCAGATATTTGTCGCCCAGCAGGGGGTCAGAGGAAGGAGGGTCAGCGGGAGGAGTTGAAGGAGGAGAGGGGAACAGAGTCGGGTGGATGGGGGAGGCCGGCGGGGGCTCCTCCTTGTTTGGGGAAGAGAGTGGGAAGAAAAGTGTGGGTTGAAAGGGGGAGACGGGGGTGGGGGATGCCACGCAAGCGGGCTTAATTGGAGATGAGGGTTCTGAAGGTGAAGCGGGAGCTGCTGGGACGGACGGGTGCGTCTCCACTTCAGGCGAAGCGGGAACTGTGGGGGCGGTCTGGATGTTGAGAGGAGGGCAGATGGGAGGTCTGCAGGTGAAGGTCATGGGGTCATCAGGAGGAGTCGTCTCCACTGGAGATTGTAAAACTTCAGCACACAACGCCGGTTGGGCCGACACAGGAACATCCGGCGAGACTTCATCTGGAGAACTCTGAGCTTCTGAACTGCGGACATTGAGGTGAAGGGTCTCCTTATCTAGAGCGGTGTTCTGAAGGAAACAGAAATCCAGATTTGAGTATAATACACATCAATAACACCAAGATACTGTTTCTGTCTGAGGCACTTTTACAGAGTTTTTCAAGTAGACAGAGGAAAGAAGCGGAATAAAACGATATTTCTGTTGTACTTTCTGACTGTTAAAGACCCACTCCTATAAAAATTGATGTTTTTAACATGTATTTTGTGGCATTTTTCTCATGATTGAGGAATGACAGGAATTGAATTTAAGCTAACCATTTATTGCAATTTGAGCTGTCTTTTTGATATGTGCATCGCACAGGTTGACATTGCGATGACAACGAATTTGCGACGTTTGGTGCAGGACTAGGCGGGACTTTAAATAAAACCAAAGCAAATAAATGTTTCTGCACTAACTCATTTTAGAGAAGAGCTGGAACGTGAATAAGAAGAAACTCCAAACTGTTTTAAAGTTCACAAAAATGATAACGACAAAACTGAGCCAGATTAGAGATGTAAAAAAAAAAAGAATTATCTAAGAAAAAATCATCTGAAAAAGGATTTTAATGTAGGTGAATCTTGGTAAGTGTTTTTTTACTTTGATGTAAACCAGAGCAAACTTTTCACTGAATTTACAGGACACCTTTAAATATAACAACCCCTAAGATAAAGAGCTGAGGTTAAATTTAAAAATAAAAGGGAAATGTGAAATATGCAGACAAAAAAAGGAAGGAAGCTGTAATAACTTCCTTCCACGTGAAAAATGAGAGTTCACTGAGCCAGAATGAATTTAAAAAATGCAGCATGATGACTATTAAAATTGAGAGATACTTTAGTGGTGAAAAAAAAAACAATTTAGAGCAAAGTTTGTTATTCAAGAAGAACTTATTCCATTTCAATGACAACTCGGAAACCCAAATTTATAAGGATTAGGAATGTTAGTTCTGATTATCTTGAGATTTTATCGTTGTAAAAAAAGTTTTTTGGTTTTTTTTGTGTCATCTAAGAGTTTATCTACCAATCCAGAAATATTAAAATGCTTCTAGAAAGTTGAAATAATTTTTCAAAACAGTAAATAGCTGAAAATTTCAAGAATATTTGTTTATTTTAAGGAATTCATTTCTATGTCTTTCCTCAAGGTGGTGCCAAAGCATCGAAGTAACCATGAGTTTGTCTATGTCTCTTAAAAACACCAACTGCAGCAAATTCATTTATTAGAAACGACTGAATGCAGTAAGGAGGTAAATGTCTGAATTTAAGCTTTTTATGCGAAAACATATATAGAACAACTGAAAGAAGAAGAATACTGTCACAGTCCACCACGGTTGGCAAGAGAAACGACAAACCGGAGGAAGAACGTGGATCTGAGAATGTCACAGGAAGGAAGGGAACAGGAGGTCGGGGAGTGGAGTTGAGGAAGGGCGATGGCTGCAGAGGAAGACTGGAGCTGGGAAGAGGAAGGGGATGGGGAGGGGGCGGTTGATGGGTGGACGAAAAGGAGGGGGAGAATGTTTGCGCCAAGCTTTATGCTCCAGGCATCCCTTGTGGTCCTGGGTCAGGTATGAGAAAGGGAATGTGAGGATGAGGGAGGAAGAAGAGGAGACTACGACCCACATTTACACCTCAAACTGTCAAATTAGATCCATAATATTGTGAAGAGAAGCTGCAAACCACCAAATGAAGAGAAAAAAGAGGGTCATCCCCTCCCTTTTACTTCAGACAGACCCGAGCGTGACCCCAACGAGATGCAGGGAAGGAACGACGAGATTTCTTCACTGTACCATGTGCAAAATCCAGTCCGACGTGTCTGCAGCACCATACGTTCTACAGTCTTCTACGGTGATGCCAAAGAGGACAGAAGTGCTACTGAGAGTTAATCCAGAAGAACACAGAACTGACATGAAATACAGGAGATGAGGCCGAGCGTTGGCTATCTGGGTCAAACATTTCCTCTCTTGGCAGCTCTTCTGATTAAAGCCATGTTAGGACGTCCACACAGTCGCGTGCTGCCCCACCAACTAATCTGAGCCTGTGTGCACTCTGCTCTGTCTCTGTGCTTACCACGATGACAGACACTCCAGCGGTGGCACAGCTGGGCTTTGGTGCGGTGTTGAAGTGAGTCTTCAGTTTCCCCGTCACCTCCATCTTCATGTTGTTCTCTGTGACTGCATCCTCCTGGAAGGAGGAGTTTGGATAGAAGATATTACGCTACAGAAGTCTCACCGCGCAGACCTGCAGAGGCGGCTGCGGAGTACCGTGACCCATGGATGTGAGAGGACGTCTCGAGCCGTGTGCCGAGCCTCAACCTTGGTCTGCAGCATCCCCTTGATCAGGTTCTGCAGGAGGACACAAAAGTGATCAAAACATTATTAAGCCTAGAACATTATTTATTTTTATTTTTTTAAGGAATTCTTTTCTTCTCAAATTCCTAATTTTCAGTAATTTTCTAGCATGTTTTTAGGATGTTTCTATGTTTTTATTTTCCATTTTGTTACCTAACCACAGTTTAAAATAAAAGGAAACTCCTCTAATTTATCACGTGTTTGAACATTTTGATCTTTTTTTTTTTTTGGACAAATACTTTTTATTAGGTATATTTTATGAGATCAAATTATCCCGCAAAAGTGATGGTGTAACTTTTTACAGCCAAAGTGTTCTAGTGTTAAAAAAAAGTTAAGTTTCCTTCCTATCGTATTAAGTCCCACTTCGGCAGATCTTAATATTCATTAGAAATGTATATCGTTTTAGTAAAAAGTGGTGACTGCTTTTAGTTCCAAATAAACCTTTGCATATATTTGATCATATTTTTGGCTAAATTAAGACTCATCAAAAGTTGTATCTTTTACTTTCACTTTTCTATAAGAAAGCGGTCTCTTCAGTGAAGATGACGTTTATTCATCTCAGTTCCTCTGCCTTCAGCTCAAAGGCCGACAGAGCAGCAGGTTATTTACGAGTGAGTTTAGATGCAGCTGCTTTGGAAACGGATACATTTACCTTTTATAGCCATCTGTAAGGTTGCCCTGAAGTCCAAATCACAAAAGAAGTCACTCAACGCAAAAACATATTAAAGATCACAACAATAATTTAAAAAGCAAAACAAATAAATAAAAAAAATACATTTGCATTTTAGAAATCAAAATTCCAAAAGCCGAAGCATAATAGTAACAGATGCATAAAAACTTTCAGAGAGCAAAAGTAATTTCCAGAAATCAAATTGAAATATAAAAAAAATGATACAAAATAAGAGACAGGAAAAGGAAACAGGGAAAGCAGAAAGCCTGAACTGTGGTAAACAGCTGATTGAGTCACCACCAAACTTTTGCAGTGGTTGTAGGCAGATACTTAAAAAAACTTTCATCTGTTCAAGATATTGCTGTGACAAATGACTTCCATCAACAACAATATCCCTTAGAACCTTTTCCAGTTCTGTATTTTGCTTCAATTTTTTTACATTTCATTTTGATTTCTGTAAATTACTTTTGTTTCTGAAACATTTCATTTTTGGTCCTTTTTCTTTGGCTTTGTCTTGTTTTTGGAAATAACATTTTGATTTCAGATTTTATTTTTTCTAAAATGTATTATTTCGTTTTTTTTTTTTTTTTTTTCTCATGGTATTGTGGTCTTTAAGATGTTTTTGAGTTGATTTGATTTGTACTTCAGGGCCACCGTACATCTGTCCCGTTGCTTGTTGAAATGCTGAATGTGAAATGTGAAGATGTTGTGCCTTGTTTTAATGTGGCTTAACTGAGACTTTACAGCATCACAAGTCTGCACCGGTACATGACACTGATGTAAAAAATACAACAAGGGTCTTCTTATCCCACTTGGCTGTGTGAAGTAACCGATCAACAGCAGAAGTGGTTTCATTAGCAGACTGCCTAAAATAAGCTCGGGCAGATGAACAACAGTGTACGAACACCAATTCTAAACTTTCTGCAGTCACTTCCTTCCATTAGCAGGGTTAGAATCAGAGCGATTTGGATCAAAAGACAGTTGGGTCTTCAAAGGTGACCCTCAGCTCAGACCTTTGCAGAGAGGGAGACGTTGTCCCAGTAAGGACTCGGAAAGTCAAGTTGGCCAAGAAGGATCTGATCAAACAGCTCCTCTTGTCGATTATTCTCACTAAATTGAGGAAGAAACAAAACAAAACAATTATTCATGGCACACACAAGTTAAAGAAAATTTCAAAGCTGTTATGGAAACAAACATTTCTATTAAGGGTTAATTATTAGCTCATTTTTCCCCAGCAATAAAAGTTGAATGGATTTGTCATGGATGGTTGTGAATGTCGCCATCACTGACACTGTGAGCTCCTAACAGGGTTACACGAGACTTCTGAGGTGTGAAGACTTTGATCAAACATTTGAAGTCAGTTTATGGCTTCAAATAGATTTAAACATTCCCTAATATATACCTTCTTGTTCTGTTAAATGTTTGCATATTTGTTCACGACCATTTACAGATATATGTGCAGATCAAATGTAAAATTTATAAATACACGTTTTCTGTAAAGTATGTTAGAAATATTTTTTTTCAATAATAATTAATATATGAAAAAAATCACTATTGACTTCAATCATATAATTCCTTTTTTAAATAATTGTGTTTATGTAAAAAAAGTAAAACAAAAGCTCAAATTTTTAAATATCAAGTTGTTTTTCTATCGTCTCGACAACTCGTGACGCTGAATTGCAGCTGCAGTTCTGTTGACATGCTTAAACAAAGCAGAAGAAAAGGAAGGAAGTACCTCCTAAACGGGGGGAAGCCACACAGAAGGATGTAAGCGATCACCCCCGCTGCCCAGATATCCACTTTCAGACCGTACCTGTGGAAAAAAAAAGACAACACACCCAGTGAAACCTCACACTGCACGGTCCATTCATACTATTATTTTAGCATTAAACTAACACTAAGAACTATTAAAAAAAATCCCATGTACCCGATCTCTGCAATGATTTCTGGAGCCACATACGTGGGGGTGCCACACACAGTATACAGCGGCCCCTCCACCAATGTGGCCAGACCGAAGTCTCCCAGCTTCAGTGACTTGGTGCCATCGTGATGCTCAAATACCTGAAGTCAAACACTCCATTGAAACATAAAGAAGCTGGATTTGGAAACAAATCAATGAGCTTGTTGGGGTTTACCAGCAGGTTCTCCGGTTTAATGTCTCTGTGGACGATGTTCATACTGTGCAGGTACTTCAGAGCTCCAGCCAGGTTGTAGACCATCATTCTAGCGTCTCTCTCTGTGTATTTGGCTGAAGAGGTGATGGCGTCAAATAAATCTCCACCCTGTCGTGCAGAGATTTTATGTTATCGAACAAAATAATGCAGAATGGAATAAAAAATCAAAGAATAAAACATACCTTTACCAGCTCCATAACCAGGCAGAGCTCAGAGGGCGTGTCCATCTCCTCAACCAGCATGATGATGTTGGGGTGCTTTACCCTCCGCAGAACAGCTACTTCATTCTCTATGAGATGCTCCTGGGAATCCACAAGCCACATTCACAACAGAGTCTGCACTGCTGTCACTTGTCGCATTAGAATAAGTGTCATGAGAATCAGTGTGAAGATTATTGAAGATGTGAGAGGAGAGGAATAAAAAAACACCAAGTTGGTCAGAAGAGGATGGAACACTGAGCTCCCTGTTAATAATGCACAGCACGGAGAGTGACGCAGATTCCTTACATGTGCCTCTCTGAGTAAAAGTGTGTGAGAATGGCTTGAAGGAATGCAGTGAACTGGGAGGACAAAAGAGCCAAACCTTTCCCCTGCATCGAGCTTTGTCGATGATCTTCAGAGCAAACTCTTTCCCCGTGGACCTGAAGAGAAACAGTGCAATTAGGGATAACAATAAAATCAGTATTAAAACAGAAAAGTTATCTGTCGATTAAAATCAAGTGCTCACAAAAGAGCTGTGAGTAAAGAGCACAGAGACAGAGAGGAGATCACAGAAGAAGGTTTGGTGCTTGAGGAGCAATTACAGTAAAATTTTATGTACTCTACTGATGTACAATCAAGAACGCAGGTTCACAATGGACAATCATTACACGATACTAGCACATGTACTCAAAGTTGGAAGATGTTTGGTGCAAAATACAAATGCCAGATGCAATGAAAATCTCACATTTTGCTCCATATTTTCTTTGACAGCTCGATTCCAATCCATGAGAGACTTGGTGTCATATAGATACGGACGGGCACAAACCACAGTAATTCCATTCTCCTCCATGATTATTTTTAATGGTTGGCACTTCTGTGAATTGAAAAGGATGCTACCAATACGTCACTACCAAATCCAAGTCCCTGATTGGCTAAAGTTAAACTGGCTTCACTTTTGGCTTTTGTAAACAGCCCAAAAACAGACTAAAAAACGTACAGACTCATGAACGCAAGCGTTTTGAATGCAGAATCCCAAATGTTTACACAGCCTTTTCATTGGATTGCTTGAGCGTGTGCTGCAGAATGTAGCAAAAGTCCTTTTGTCTCATCAAACACACCCAAATGTAAGCAAGGGAAAGCCGTTGACACACCTTTTCTATTTCCTCCTTCGTAGACATGAGCTAGTTAATCATACAAAAATTTAAACCAGTGTGAACACCATGTGCCACGTTCACATGCCTGGTGCGTACTTAGTAGGAATATAAGAAAAAAATTTGATTTTGCGATATTTCGCAATACTTGTATTAATTCTAATTCCCTGACCTGGTCATATTTAATAATTTATCGGCATCCTTTAGCGATTTTCCTTTGTTCTCTACTTTTCATTCCTATACTGAAAAATATTTTATTGTGCAAATCAGACAATATTGACTGCTCCCAGTAAGAGCAAGTATTTCTTGAAACAAAAGAAAGCTCCATGAATTTGCTTGGGTAATAACAACTTATACAAGAGATACAGTCGCACTGCTTTGCATTGTGATCAATGAATAATACATTATTTTACAATTTTATTACAATGGATTAATATTAGGGTAGAGTTTTTTTAAGTTATACTTAAAAAAAAAAAAAAAAAAAAAAAAAAAAAGAGTTAAAAATTGTTCAGGTACAGTCTTAGGATCGATCACAATGAATATTGCAACGTGGGCCGGGTATCGCAATATGTATTATATTGACAGACTATTGCTAATACACACCCCTAGTAAGTAGCTTAATATTTTTGAGGTCTCCTTTTCATTCGTGTTTTCAGTCAGAAAAACTGTGTTACCTCTCCACACACTCTCTGACCACAGCAAAGTTGCCGTCACCGATGACTTTTCCAACCTCGTACTTTTCATACATCACTGAGGATAGTACGTGCTGGTTTCCATTGACTACAGAGGACATACAGGGGTCATCACAGGAAAAACAATTACATTAGATCAAATCTCCACCAAAAGTGAGCCCATGCTGTGTGCAGTAAAACAGAAGTAAGTGTACCCTCTGGACTGAGCTGACTGGTTTTCCCCGGTGATTGCCGTGTGAGCCGTTTTCATTGGATAAGGAGATATGATGTAAGGGAGGAATCTACAGGATGAAATGAAGGAGCAGAAACAAAAATGGACACAGATCAGATCAGAACTCAGATAATATATTTGAAAAGGGATCAAAGTTGAGATACATGACAGTCTGACTAGTTTTTAGAACTTTACAAAAAGAATTGAATGAATTCCACAATTAAGAGTTAATATCCATAACATGTGTTGACATTTATTTAACATTCTGACTAGGATAAAATGGTTCAGTCAATCAGTCTAAATTTAAAAAACAAAGCTGTTTTTTAATTGACAGTTTAAAAACTGTCATTTTTGAGCCTTTACCCGGGCAAACTAGTCAGTGTGTGGCCTCATTCCCCATTAAGATAATGAACATTTGGAGGTACAATCAAATCCAGATTTTTTTTTGTTATTAAAAAAAGTGCTAAATTGTTGGTACAATCTAAACGCAACTGCAAGGGACATATCACAAAAAGAAATCTGCACAAACAAAGCTTGAGTCAATTAATCAATGCTTTAGTCCAAGGGTCTGCGACCTTCAACACTTAAACAGCCATTTATTTATCACGGAACACAATTCAGTAGGAGCCACAAAGTCCAACTTTACCCATTAGAAAAACATGGCAGTGCTTTAAATATAAGTTATTTTTACTATTACAATAAAACGTTAACTAGTGTATTTTTGACGTGAATAAAACAAAGAGAACATTTGCATTTTTTTTTTTTTTCAAAATATGAAATAGTTTATAACTTGTGAGAGCTTCTTAGCCATTCATATATTAACCTAACAGATCTAAATTAAATCAAAGCTAATCAAGGTGATCTTATCTTATTTTTTTCACCTATAAAAAGCACTTAAAATCCTTTGATTATTTTTCAAAAATTGGCGCTCCATTTTATAATTCAAATTAATTATGATTGTATAAAAACAGGTTTCCCGTGAACTCAAAAATCCATCAAATTGTGACGCCAGAGCCTTCAGTTGCAGACCCCTGCTTTAGACCCACTTCTAGTCCATTATTCTTGTTTTTCACAAATTTAATTCCTTCTAAGTTATTTTTGTTCTAGATCAACAGACTGACTTTGTCCTCTTTTTGATTCGTTTACTTTAGCTGCATTCTTGTGTTTTATCACAGTTATTTTTCTTAAACCTTAATAATTCAGTAACTTTTTTTTTTGTCATGCACAGATTAAAATAAGAACCATAAGCTAATCGCCATGAGAGACAGAAAAACAGCAAATACAGATGCATGAGTCACTTTAGAGCATGAATTCTGCTTGTAGTTGTTAGGACAGAGTGGATGGCTCTCAATACCAAATATTCATCATGGAGCTGCATAGGGAGTAGGTCATATATGGCTGACAGTGGCCTGATAAAGTCCCCTGGGATTGATTTTGATTTTTTTATAGCAAGTAGGTCATGCACTCTTGCCTCACTCCCTCCTTAGCAATGAGACTGCTAACAGGATTACTTGACTGTCTTGAAAATGACACATCTGTCTTATGGGGCGATGAAAGTGTCAGGACAGTTTCCTAAAGAAAAAAAAACTAATTTCAATTTCATTTGTGTAAGTGTGATACTAACTATCCTGAATTAAAGTTATTTTGATGATTCATAATGTGTCAGAACCATACCTGTGTCATTGGTTCATTTCATTTATCATCTTACCTTTAGACTCAGGTTACTTCTGGGGCTGGTGGGAGATGGAGTGGATGACTTGGTGGATCTTGGAGCTGATATACCATTAACTGCATAAAAAACAAGAAAGAATTAATTGAAATTGAAATTAGAAGAAAGGAGTAGTAAGAAGAAACCTAATGCTTTCTATGTGGACAAACTTTGCAGTCATTTTTTTAGACTGCAAATGGCGATTTTCACAAACTGAAAACAATAATAAAGACTAAAAATATTGCATAAGAGGACGAGGAGGATGGAAGTTTTTTTCCTCTTTTCATCTCACTTGTTTCTCATTTTCAGAATATATTTTTAATTTCAAAACATAAAATAAATCTGGAATTGCCACAAAATAGTTTCTTAAATCTAAGAGCTCTAAAGAGCCAGGAGTCTGCTGAAAAAATAAAAATAGTTGAGTCTGTGTTTGGAACAAACTTTGAAAGGAAATTGAGCAGTTTCAGCAGTATTTGATGACTAAGGTCAAAGAGGGAGTGTTTTTTGGCTTTACCTGACTTTATTGAAGATCGATTGGCTGAAGAGTGGAGAGATTGTCTTGCTGTAGTCAAAGGATAGGAAAAAAAGTAAAAAATAGAATCACAATTTAGTGTAAAATATTCATTAAAATGAGCATAATTACCATTAAGAAAACAAAAAAATTCATGAACCTATAAATACTTTCTTTTAAAACTTCACCTGATCAAATTAACCACTTAAGGAGTTTAATATAAATTGTATTTAGATGACATCACAAGCAGTTTCTTTTAGAACAATTACTCACTGGAAGCTGGAGACTTGCTGCGTCGTGACAGTCTGGGGCTCTTACTTCGGTTTGGTGTAGTAGAGCGGCTGTAAGATGACTTTAGTACTCTGCATTCTGAACAAAACACACATTTTTAGCATCACTACAAACTTCCAAAACTAAAATGACAACTTAATTCTCCATAGCAACTGATTTTTGGAATAAACCAGGACAAGTTTGTGATAAAGCAGGTGTTTATCATGCAGAAGGTCCAGGTTTCCAGCTGTGGACCTCTCTTCGAGCTGGCTATAAAGTTTTCATTGTAAATGACAAGATGCCGTTGAAAGTGGGAGGCTGGGACTCACTGGGTTGAACACCCTGTCTGTTAATCAGTCAGGGAATCAAATCCCAGGCTAGACAGTTATTGTGCCCTTTGGCAAGACACCAAACCTCACACTGTCCACGATTGTTAAAAGAATCTGTAAAAGCTTCTGACAAAAAAATGTAGTCTACTCGCTGTGCTACCACTATGGAATAGTTCAAAAAAAGTTAGATGGAATGGAAAATGGACCAAAATATTTTAAATAAATTGTTCTAGATGAGTGGAATAAAAATACTAAGTTTTTCTGAAAAATCTTAAAATAAAAAAGTAACTGTATTAATTTTGTAATTTTTTTAATCTCAGGTGCCACAGTATTATTTTAGAGACGACGGTTCTGCTTTTTCTCTTAAAGTAGGAAGAGAATGCTTTTTTAGATCCGTCAAAGACCCAGTTCTCTTAAATGGAGCACAGAGGTTGTATGTGGGACAAAAGCTGCAAACCAGTTCTGAACATCAGTCTGAGCTGCGATCATGTGCGTAAATCAACCGTTGATCCTGGCAAATTCTTCCCTGATAATTGTAAACGAAGGCGCCCTAACACAAATGTTGAGCAGGGTGTCAACACTTAAACTTGTGACAGTAATAAACCTAATTTTTATCTCTCATGACAGCTATTTTGGTGAAATGACTTTAAGTGAATCTGCTACCAGAAGAGATCACAACCTGTTTTTCCCTCAACCATACAGGTAATATATAAACTTTCTTGAAAATATTAAAAGTTTTGGTCTAAACAAGTGACAATCTTACCACTGTGATCCAGGACGAAGTCATCCTGCGCATAGCGAAACTTCTCTGGACCGCACGCTATGAACACATCATCCTCTCCAAAGAAGTCCTGCAAGCTGGTAATCTAGATGATAAGAAATGCTGGTTTTAAAAGAGGGAATTGGTGGAAAAACATCTACTTAAGTAATCAGATTACTCAAGTAACTTGGTTTCTTAAACAATGTAAAAAATGAAGCCAGATTATGGGTAAATTAGGAAAACATGATTCCCCACAAAAGAAACTGGACTGTTCCATCTGGCCTGTAAACAGTAGTCCTCCAGGAGATCATTTGAGTGACGAGCTGAAGACTGGTTTTAGCAGAGAGGAGCAGCTTGATGAAAAATGACCTGATTTCAATGTGAGGTGCTGGAGGAGCCGTACAAACCAGAGGACTGCTGAGTACGTTATCACACATTTCTTATAGACGTCCACCAAGAACTTGAAAAGCTACTTTTTTCAAGTCATAATCAATACATTTTTTGTTACACAAGGTTATTATCAATGAAGCCATTGCATCATCTTATTTATATACTGTAGTTCCCAAGTCCCCATTTGAACAACCTGGTATCTAATTCTGTTACAGATGCTGCCTGCAGCTCTTCACTATGATTAAACCCCGTCACCATCCCTGTAGACTGGGCTGTCACCCCAAAACACACACCCTCTGTGCTAGAGTTGGTCATGCAGGAGGGTAGCAGTTATCTTGTGCACAACACCAGCTTTCCTTACACACTAGTGTGCACAAACAATAAAATAATACGTTAAAATGAGAAATTAGAAAGGTGAGGGTTGTAAAAATTAAAGCAAAAATAAATTGAATTGTTATTTGCATATTTAAAAAAAAAAAAAGTTCAGCTAATATCAAATATTCACATTCTAAGAAAATGATTTTTAAACTAGAACAGACCAAAATCAGATGAATACTGATATCAAAGTTTTTTTTAAGTCAGATTCGTAACTTAGGCCCTAATTTTTTAATCTGCCAGCAAAATCAAGTGCCTGATGACAGTTATTTGAGAGTGGCCATTGCTTAAAGGAGTACTTTTATAGTCAAACTTTCCTGTGGAAATTTGACTGATAAACCTCAATTTCTTCTTTTAAAAGTTTTACAAATTTATAATAGAAGAGACCAGTGGCAGTCCGATTGGTTTGTCAAAAAAAAAGCTCAAAATTGAAGATAAACCCATTTGTCCACTTAAGTTTTTGTGCTCACAGTCCACTTTGTGGTGTTCAGATACTGCCAACGAGGACACCGACCTTCAATGTTGCCTCCTCTCAGCAGGCTGGGGGAGGTCAAGCTCTCTGGCTATTTGATTAATGACAGTGAGACAGCAGCACAGGAGACTGCTGAGGTGAGCATCGTCCTAATCTGACAACACCAGCCGCAATGACGCTGCAGTCAGAGCACACTGGAGTTCATGAAACAACAATAGAAACAATCCTCAGTAGTTAAATATTGCTAGAAATAACTTAAAAATAAGTTTTAGGTACTTAAACAGTTTCAATAAATAAATTCCTGCTTAAAAGGCCTGAAACAGTTCTTTCTTTTAAAGCCTCTTTGGGGCAATAAAAAGACTTTGTGACATGGAATAACTTGACATTTCAATCTACAAAAGACTTGAACCGATTTCAGACTTAGTAAAATGTGGAAACTCTTTGATTTGGGCCATATTTGACACATTGGCATCATAAAATATATTTTGTTGCAGGGAGACCAAACTTGAAAACAAAGATGGCAGTGACCAGAATTTATAGATGTTTCTCACTTCCCAAAATATTAATCATTTCATTTATACAATCTAAAATTGAGAATTTCTAATGGAAGTTTGATATTTATTTCCTGTGTATCGAACTGTTTGTGCTATGAGACGGTTTGGCATTTCATCCCCATATTGACTCAAATTCAAATAAAAAATGCTTTGGATTAAAAAAAAACAATGTAGGTGTGAAGATCTGCTCATATTAATGAAAGTAAATGTCATTAACACTGTCCCCACATAGCTGTAACTGATGAAGAGTGAGGCCACATCCATGCTAATCCATATTTGCCCTTGCTGTGGAGCGCTTTCATTTTTACTCAGACTTTAATCCTTCCTCTAAAACCTGAGTTGATCTTCTATTTGCAGCATCAAAATCTTTACTTGGAAACTTCCCAGGTTCTGCTATACCAAGGCCAGCACAACAAAATGTGTCACACGAATAGTAGCTGCAGTTTTTCTCCTTCTCGAAGCTTGTGGAAAGCAGAGCACAATTAGTACAGAAGCACTGAGCAAGGTTTGAAAAAGTAAAAAAAATATATATAAAGAACCTAACTTGAACTTATAAATAACTTAAGCTTGACTCAAAAATTACATTTAATTCAAATCAACTAAAAATTATTTCCAAACAAAGAAGACTTTCCTCAAAAACACACAAACTGGAGTGAAGTCCTTCCTGTTCATTTTAGAAGGGAAAACCCTTATGTTGAGTGATCTAAACTCCAACAGAGAACTAAAAAGAATGAAACACTCATTAAAAGATACAATTTATTTTCTTTATGATATTTTAAAAATGTTTGAAGATTGTTATAAGTATTCAGAGCAAAAGCAAAATCTGCAAATTAAAATATTCTGTACGTAATTACAAAATGCTTGAAATTTCGGCATCAGTTTATTTAAACCTCACAAAATAATGATTTCTTTTTGAACCACCAATGAAACTGATATTTTAATAACTGAAAAAAACACATATGAACTTTGAAAAGAAACCATCTCAACATTTGTGTTGTAACCTTCGTGCTATCCTGGGCATGCTTACATCAAAAGTGGGGCCATCTGGACACTGCAGGACAGTGTGCTGAACTTTTTTTTCCCCAAGGATTTTTTTTTAATCTTCACTGGTGTCTGTGGCAGACATAAAATTCTGTCCACCTTTGTCATGGGAGGGCTCACACATCAATGTAAGGTGGGGCCATCTGGACCCCATAAAAGAGCACGAGGTTAAGTCATTTACAAAATTAATTCAAAAACAGGAAAAACGTGCCTTCACCATTGTAAAGCATTTAAAACAGAGTAGATTACGTCAGTCTCAAAAGATTTTGGATAAAAACCTTTAAAAAAATAAATAAATAAAAAAGGCTTCAAGCCTTCCAACTCACCATCTGTGAATTATGGATGGTTCATTGAACAAAAACAGTTTTAAAATTGTTAGTCTGGATTTAATTGTTTTTTTATTTAATCAAGGACATTTTCCTGATCAACTCTAACACAGATTTCTGTGTTTGGTTTGGTAAATATATTTTCTTATCAAATCCATATGATGCATATAGGCTAGGAGAACAGAATAATAACTATAAACTGATGTAGTCTAACTGAGTGATTTACTTGAACCTCACTACAGTTTGTAATATCATCAAGTTCTGCATTACTCTGCATCCGTCTTTCATTCAAACCCCAAAGTCAGCATCATCCAAATGTGGATGTGTGAACCCTGCCGAGTCTTAAAAAAGCTCCCAAACTGGCAGGCCTCATGTGTGAAACAAATGAAAAGTGCAAACAAAACATTTTTGTAAGCCTGCGCTGTTGGAACAAATGCCTGAACGCATTTCCCTGCAGTACAGCAGGTCTCATCTTCATCTATAAGGGAAGCACTTTGCAGCCTCCTGCATTAATTTGGCTATTTAGCATTTTCTTTTCTGAACAAAACCTCCATAATGAGATGTTCTCCGTCCTCTTGAATGTATGACCTTCTCTTGTTGTCGTCGGTGTCCTCCTCTGCAGCTGCATATGCTTTCTGCCAAGCTGAGTTTGCTGATAGAAATGCAAACTCAGACAGTTCATCAACAAAAAGAAACAGCTGCTGTAGAATTTTAAAAAAAGTTAAACCTCTAAACCTTAATGTTGACAGCTCTTAGCTTTGTTTCCAAATAGGGTTAGAGGGAAGCTAGAACTACAAGCACTGCATGTTATAAATTATAGTTAATAGCTGTCATCACTCTCACTGTTGAGCAACTTTTGAAGTCAAACAAATTCACACAAAATTAAGCAAATGGTTATGACACTTTTCAGCCTTCCTCCAGCTACACAAGAAGAAGTGAGAACTAGCTTAAGATCTCATATAGATTATGGCTTACTAAGAATACACAGAGACCAAGATGCCTATTAAGTGTGCCAGGGCAGAGCTGCAGCTAAAACCAACCTGGCAATTAACACTGAACTCTCCCTCAGACAGTAGCAAGTCCCTGAGACATTTAAAATCCTCTGGATTAGAGCGGTAAACTGCAGCCATGGGGAACAACACTGGCAAAGCAACGACTGAAAAGGTGCTCACTGCAGTATGAGGAAAACGATCAATATTAGTGATAAATATTGTGATATTTTCCTAAACACGTATTACTCAGGATAATATTGCAATGCAGATATATTTTCAAACTTCTAGAGGACTCAAAACTGATTTTTTAATGTATTTACAAAATATCATCAGTAATTTAATGTTTTGAATAAAATGTATTCTAGATAGCTATGAACATTTGATATAACCAAAAGATCATCTGGAAGAAGTATTGCTTCTTGACAAAATGAAACACACATCACTGAGCTGTCGTTAGAATGCATCTGAAAGATGACACAGAGTGAAAACACCCGACACAATAGATGCCCTTCCACTACCCCCGTTTAGACCCAGGGGAGGGGGGGCAGCAGTCTGTCTGGGGATTTCTGGGCGGACAGTATTTTGTTTTCCCGTGTTACATCACTGGATCACATCAATATCTAACAGAGATCGGAATCACTTATAGGTCAAGTGTGTACGAACTTTAAAAGATTTTCTCTGTTTTTATATTTCTACCTTCATATTTTAAGTTCTTTAATTCTTGATTAAGTAATTTTATTTTTGTTTTTACATTCTTGTTTGCATTAGTTTTGTTAATGCAATTTTTAGTTCCATTGTAGTGAAGTAAACACAGAAAATATGATCTGCTGTTTGTACAATTCTAAGCACAAAGCAGAGCTGAGACGAAGAAATACTTAAACAAGCAACTTTGACTTAAATGTTGTAATTTTTTTTCTGTTATCAATATTATTAGAATTTTTGGTTTTTTCACAACTTTGACCATAAAAAAACCCCAAAATGGACAACAGTGTAAAACTCAAGACTAAAAGGGAATACTACTCTTGGATGGTATCACTGCCCTGGTGTCAGATGGTGCCGTATACTAATGACAGAATAGAACAATAGGTGGGCATGCAAATTTCATGGCTGTTGACCTAAATGCTGGCATTTCAGCCAGACTTTTCACTGGAAACGGCTCGAGCCTGACAAGCAGATGAGGCCCGCGTCTGGCCTTGCTTCAAGGTTCTTCTCTGTACGCTTCATTAGTCTGCCAGAAAAATATGCAAATGATAAGTTATCAACTTTAAACCGACAACAAGGTGAGATGAGTTCATGAAACGTGGATAAAACTCAAGGAAGCTTGTTCACACGTGTTGCAGTAACCTCAGCTGGTTTAGAGTATTGGGGCCAGGAGGACATTATTATTAATAGTGTGCGACACTGATGCCAAAGTGTATCGGTGTCACTCTTATCAACATTCTCAACCCACTTATGTGTGTTAATCATCTGAATCAGCAGCCCTAATTTATACAAAACAATACCCACATACATGTACCTAAAAGAGGAAATAATCTTATTAAGAAACACAATCACACACTTTATATATCAGTATATACACACTCAAACTTTTGTTCAATATAGTACCAGTTAACGGTGATATGACTAACAAATTTTGTTGTACAGCTAATACCAGAACAACACTGCATCCGTCTTTATATTTTCTTATTTTCTTTTTGTCTTTTGCCTGTTTTTCCTATGGCGACCACCACAGTGAATCGACTGACTCCATTTAATGCTATCCTCTGCATCCTCCTCACTCATGGTCCTCTAACTACATATCCATGAACTTCTTTAGTCCTCTGTAGACCTATTTTTCCTGGTTGCTCCAGCCTCACCACCCTTTTACCAACATATTCTTTGTCCTCCTCTCAACATGTCCAAATCATCACAATCATTTTCCCTGTGTTGACCTCTAAAACGTTATTCCCTCAAAAGTATGTCATCATAAACTTCTTTCTAGATCTAATAAAGATACAATGCACCTCCTTCTTACTTCTCCAGAAGTAAAGTAAACATTGTATTGTTCTTTCCCTTGCCTAGAAACCCTATTGTTGCTCACAAATGCTCAATTCTGACCTCAGTTTACCTTCTACTAGTACTTTTTCTGGCTTCTGACTTACTCTGCAAGTAACAATTGTGGTGCATGGTTGCAGTTTTTAAAATTATCTTGTCAGACTTGCAAAAAAAGGCATAAATGGAAAAAAACAACATACTATTGAAAACCTACATAAAATAATCAACAAACTAATTTCAAACAGCATAACCTCTTTAACAAACCAAATAAAATAAAAGCATCTCCAGTTCGTTATAAATGATTATAGTACTCATCAATGTCATGGCCAGGAATGAACAAAGTAAGACATATTAACCCACAGTTAATAAACTGTCTCATGTTGTATCTGTTCCTCTATTGCCATGTCCTGAAAAGGCCTTTCAAGGTTTCAGACAGACAAGCTTTTCAACCCAGCAGTTCAAATGACTCGAGTCTGTTTTCCAGCCTTTGGTTAATGGGCGGACTGTCATTCTGATAACATCAACCAAGTGAAAAGGATTGTAAAAGGCAGACTAATTTGAGGACGTTGTAAATTTCCATGTGCAGATTCCAATGTGGCTCAGAGGCTTCCTCAAGTATCCTGCTGACATATCATTGTAGATTTGCATTAGATAATTCTGTCCAGTAAAATATTAGACGGATGTATAAGCAGCAACAGCAGCTTTGCATCAACTGAGAAGTCATAGAATAACAAATTCCTGTTTGGTTTGAGTCCTTTCTTGCTCAATTTAAACAATTACAAATGTTTTTATGCTTACTGTTATGATACCAAATTATGTTTTTGCATTTGTATAATGTGTCATCAATTTCTGTAGATGATTAATAGTGATAAGTGAGACCATTTGATGACATTTTTGGTTAAGCACTAAAAGTGGAAAGGATGCAATTTGCATGATACACTGTAACTATGAAGCTTAGACACACAAAAAATGGATTTCTATTCTTTTAAATTTCACATAAAATTGGCTTTAAATTTAGATTTTTGTTGTGATCACAACACTGTAGTACCAACTGTGGAATTTAGTCCCCAATACTTTTTCCCTTTGCATTAAACTCAATTCTATTTTTTTAAATAATATTAAGCTCGACATACTGACTTTATAAATATATTAAAACTAAATTTAAGAGAAATCACTCATGCACATATGAACAGATATCAAGCATAGCATAGAAATAATAGTCACTTAAAAAATCAATTGAGTGAAAAAGCAATGGAGCTTGATAAAGCTTTTCCTCATGAGAGGTTGACATGGGCCTGAAGGCAAAGTTAGTGAAAGGCTAGATCATCTGTTTTATTTTTCATGAGCACAGAAGCAATAAAAAGACTATTCCATACAATTATTACATACAAATTGACATTAGTGCTGCCACAAACTATTTTTTTAATAGTCGACTAATCAGCGATTTTTTTTTTTTCCCAGATTAGTTGACTAATCGAGTCATGCACAAACTGTATGTAAAGAAAATCTTAAACATGATTATCTTTAAAACTAAAAAATCCTAAATTAGCCAGAATAGCTAGCATGAAGCTAAGATATTAACTAAACTCCAAAAAAGCCTGAAAACCCTTAATAAATCAAAATAGTCTAAAAAAACTAGCAGAATGTCATTATAACTTTCAACTTTAGTACAGTCTGACTCCATATATTATGAAGTAACGACTAATCGTCTATTAAATTAGTTGTCGACTATTTTAATAATCTATTAGTTGTCGATTAGTCGACCAATCATGGCAGCCCTAATTGACATCGCCTTAGATTTTTTTGACTCTAAAAAAAGTACAAAGAGGTTATCTTCATTGAAATTTTGACAGCTTTTATTCAGTTTTGTTTTTTCCCAACTCAACAGACTAATTAAACTTTTGATCTTAATATGTTAGAAATTGTTGAGTAAATGAAAGTATTAAAGCATAAATTGGTAAACGTTTATGATTTATTCTGTAACACAAGTGCTGGTAAATTCTTTCTAAAAATTCATTCTATCCTTGAAATATGTGTCAAACATCTTTCTAAAAAAAAAAAAAAAAGTTAAATGTCAAGACTTTTTTTTCTAAATCATTGTTTCTATGAGTTATATAAGTTTATTTTTGTTTTTTCCCTGGACAGCTTTGAGATGTAAAACAGGGTTTCCTCAGAAAAGCAGCAGCTGAATGTGCTGGCCCTGGTAAACAAGATGTACAAATGACGATCAGTCTGAAAAGCAGCCCTGATTCAAAGAGAGGAAGGGGGAGCGGACAGAGGCGTTTTGTGTAAGCACATTTATACACACAAACACACTTCTACACCACCACCACCACCTCATTGATCTTCAATGTGATAGGAAGAAAAAAATATCTAAAAATACTTTGGAGCTCCCTTAAGTTCATTACATCATGGACTCCACAAAGTAAAAAAAGACTTACTCTAAGTTAAATTTAAGAAACATGATTTTCACTTTCAAATTAGTAAGTGTTACTAAAACTTTAACAAACACACTTCATTTAAAACAATTCAAACACATTTATTTCAGTTCCAGTCATTCCAGTCTTCCCCAGCTGACAGCTGCACTGTAAAGCCTTCTCCCAGCTCAAAGCTCAGATGATGTGATGGTGCCCAGCGTCTTACTGGTTTTAACCTTGCATGCGTGTGTGTATACAAGTGTGTGAGCGCAGAGGGAGGGGCGGAAGCGTCTGAAGACCAGGTGGCCGGGAGCTCTGATTTAATTTGAAGGAGCAGATGGTTTGCTGCTGTGCTGCTGAGGGAAGGGTTTTTTTCCTTACTGTGAATGTCTGCATATGGTTGTGGCTGTGCGACACCGGGAACCGCCTCATTGGGGTGTTTTATAGAAACTGCATACACACACCAAGGAGCATTCAGTTGTTGTTTTGTAGAAATGCTTGGTTAATGTGGCCAAACATGGAGAATCACAGACATCTCTTGATGTCAGGTTGTGTCTTCAACTTTTGTTTGGGCTAAAATGATTTGTTTTGTTTCCAGGTTGGTTTTACAGGTCAGACTCTGGATCAGGTTACAAGTTTAAAAGATTAAAGCTTTGAACTTGTTAACACTTAAAAGGATCTTTGGTGATTAAATTATTTCAAAAGACCTTTAAATCCAAAACAAAAAAATCTGGATCTCATCAAGTTACACTAAAACATAAAGTGTTTAAGTTATTAATGCTGAAGTGTTTGGTTGTACTTTTATTTAGCTATAGACCATCTCAATGCATCTATTAGACTCATTTAATAAAAAAAACATGGACAAAGAAAGAACTGAGCAGTCAAAACTAATAAAATGTTAAGCAATTTGAAACACACTTGGTCTTTAAAGTTCCACATCAATCATCTTCAAATCTACTCTACCCAGTGTTTTTATTTAGGATTATAACATTTAAAAACAATAAAAAGAAAAAAAAACACAAACCTGTCTCATTTTTTAGAATATAGTTTCTGCACAGAGGCAGTAGTTCATTTGAAATTTCCTCCAAGTGCAGGGACGGTTCCTCCAAGTGGGCGGGACGGTTGGTGCAGAGTAAGCCTGCCCTTACTTCCGGTCATCCATCTGTTTAGACTAGGGGTGTCCAAATCCAGGCCTCCTGCTGGTTTCAAGAAATAACTTATCTGGGGTTGATTACCTGGATCAGGTGTGTTTAGCCAATAAGGAGTTTCAGGGCAGATTGTTTGGAAAATGTGTCGGCCCTCAAGGCCTTGATTTAGACACTCCTGGTTTCCACGCTCTCCCACTAGCTTCCAGTCCTTACATCCCCAACGTAACATTACCATTGCAACAAAAATGGTGAGTAATATTGGAGCTATCCAGCCATACATTTTTGAGCCAGATACCAGCTTGGACGAAGAAAAAAAAAAGTATCTATTTGTCTGCAAGTGGATCCGTCAGAAGGGAACAAGGAGCTTGTGTCCAGCCCAGCGTATTTTCTATGCAACAAATACATTTTTTTTCAAGCTACAATTTTTCGTCCACCTCTGATTCACAACACTTTGGATAAAAAAATACTCAGAAGTAAAATTGTGAGCATATTTTCATTATAGATGTCCTCCATCATGAGGGAAAACATCAAATCATGACATGACTTCGTTTAACAAAGATTAAGTTGACATTTGGCAATGCCTATCGCAAGTGTGCTCATGGCTCACAAGACCAATACGAACTCTGCCTCCCCGGCCGCAGAAACTACAAAAGAAGGGCGGGTCAGTCCTAGGATTTGAGGCGAGGAATTCACGCCTTTGTCTCTTCTCTGCCAGACAGGTTCTCTGGAAAAGCTTGAAGGCACAGATGGCCTGATAGGTAGTTGTGCGCCAGGCACCATGGACGGCGGCGAGATAGGTTCACTGGTCAATTTTAATTTTACAAGCTCTTAATGCAGTCCTTGAATCCCTTCCTGGGAGCACCTCTGTCTCGGTGCCCAGTAGAGAGCTCACCATATAGGACAATCTTTGGTAGGGGATCGTGTAGCCTTGAGACATGCCCTGCCCAGCGAAGCTGTGCCTGAAGCAGCGAGGCTTCTACACTGGTTATTCCTGCTGGCTCAAGGACCTCGACATTTGTGCTGAAGTCACTCCAATGAATGCCGAGAATGGTGCACAGGCAGCGTTAGTGAAAGCGATCAAGTTGTCGTAAGTGACTGCGATAAGTAACCCATGTCTCTGAGCTATAGAAAAGAGCGGTAAGGACAATGGCTCGATAGACACTGATCTTAAAACTTCATTTGGAAATGAGGAAAAAATGATCACAAGAACATGTTAAAAACACTAAAAACAATTTTCATCCAGGTGGGTGTCTAGGGGAACTTTTATACCATTTTCTTATTGCCTTTTTAAGGACAGGGTACAAAACAACTGAGCAGGAAACAATAAAAATCATGAGGTCTAACCATTTTTTTTTTCTTTTTAAAGAATTTAACAGGACCTTGAAATGTTCGTGAATCCAAATTCAGGCAAAAACAGTAAGATGCAGAGAATGAAAGTTCATTTTTTCAACGTTTGAAAACTAATCAGGCCAGCGATAGATGGGTAAAATGCTTCATGTGCTTATAAAAAAATTAAGAGGAAGACACCAAGTTTCCAATTGACTCACCTGCTTGCCTTCCAGTGTGTACAGCTTTCTCACAGCTCCAGAGTCCAACTTGATGGCATCTGTGATGTCGGCGAGAACCTGCTCGAGGGAGTGAGCTGTTTTCTTGTTGAGCAGAATCCGGACTGCCTTGCGGGGTTTCACACCGCTGCGGATGACTGTGACCAGTTTGGGTTTGATGAAATCCTTAGATTCCCGGAGTGGCTCAGTTCTCAGCGGGATGAGTGAGGACAGAGAACGAGACGTGGTGGACTTGCTACCCACGGACCAGTTGGGGTTGACATTCCTGGAGTAGTCTACACGACGAAAAGGTTCGTTGGAGGCGCAGACGTAGCTTTCACCTGCAGAAACATAGAAAAGTGAATTGAAGTAAACTGGAATCCCTGCAGCGGACTAGCAACCTGTCCAGAGTTTGCCCAACAGTAGCTGGGATAGGCTCCAGTAACCCCATCACTCCAAAAGGGGTTCCAGCAGGTTTGATTGACTGACGGACATCTCTAGATACACAGATACTTTCACCAGGAACTGCTAAAGTCTTATAAAGCCATGGTATAAGTTAAAGAGAAACTAGTGGCATCGAGGGAGTCTAACTCTTGGTTTTAAAGGTCTTCCTGCTTCTTTCCAACTATTCTTGACCTTGCTGCTTTTTATACCACATTATCAAGATTATGAGCAACGGATAGGTATGGGATATTTAAAAACCAGGTAGAATAGCGTCCCTTTAGGTCTAGATAAAGCCTTATTATTCTTCTGGTTTCTCCAATAATCTTTTAAATGAATTTCCAGTGGTCTTTTAAATTGTGATTGCCATTTTTAGCTAAAAAAAAAGACTAGTTTAATTTTCTAGGACATATCTTTTGAAATGGGCTGCACGGTGGCGCAGTGGTTAGCGCTCTTGCCTCACAGCAAAAGGCCCTGGTTCAAATCCTGGCTGGGGGATCAGAAACACCAACTGGGACCTTTCTGTGTGGAGTTTGCATGTTCTCCCCGTGCATGCGTGGGTTCTCACCGGGTACTTCGGCTTCCTCCCACCATCCAAAAACATGCTTCATAGGTAAATTGGTTACTCTAAATTGTCCCTAGGTATGAATGTGTGAGTGACTGTGTGCGCGAATGTGGCCCTGCGACAGACTGGCGAACTGTCCAGGGTAAACCCTGCCTTCGCCCATTAGCAGCCGGGATAGGCTCCGGCATCCCCGCGACCCCGAAAGGGATAAAGCGGCATGGACAATGAATGAATGAATGAATATCTTTTGAAATTGAATCATTAGAAATTTAACTCTGAGGACTGCAAAATCCCACCCACCTTCTCCCTCTACGTTGCTGAGAGCTCTCTGTTTACATGTTCTCCCACTTGCTTACAGCCCCTGGCTCCAGCCGTACAGTTTTAACCAATTTTCACCTCAGACAAGGAAAACCAAGGCATGCATGGATTTAGTTTTCACCAAGTGGATGCATCAGAATTGAGAGGAGCAGGGAGCTTGTGGCGTGCCCATCATTTTTCTGTCACGTTTTTCCGAATGTAATTTTTTTGTCTGATCCTGATTCATAACTGTTTGAAAAAAATACATGTTAAGAAATGCAATTTGAGAATAAATGTATTTATCCTTCATCACAAAAAAATGCCACTATATCAAATGTTAAAAACAATTTTCAGAGTGGGTCTATAAAGGTTTTGAAGTATTGTGTTTGAATATAAAGGAAATATACTCAGACAATGACCTTTTGACCCAATTCCCTCCCTTTTCTAACATGTTCAAAAGGTGTCAAACAACAAGATTGGGAAAACAACTCAAATTTAGCTTAAAAGGATCACAGCAGGGTACTTCTGCACTCATTACTTGGAAAACCAAGCCCTGCACGCACGGCATCACAAACAAGTCAGAGGAATCAGCTGAACAACACAGAGTTAACATTCTTTTGGTTGGAAACAAACAGGCCCATTGAAAGGCAGTGGAGTTCTGCCCTCTCTCCCTCTCAGCTGCTGAGCCGCTGCGCTGGCCTTTCTCCAAGGGAAAGCATTTTGTTTCATCTGCCAGCATTCCACTTGAACACATTACCACACAAATATTTCCCCATTCAGAACAAAGCTATGTCTGAGACGCATGAGGTTGGGTCAAAAGGAAAAAAAAAAGGAAACCGCCAGCAACTATCTGCAGCGATTGTTCTAAAGTCTCGATTCTTAGATCTGAGATTCAGCTCTCAAATGCGACAATGAATGGGAACGGGAAAGACTACTTCTATTCACTCTGAATTTTTCCGTTTTTAGTGACATATCAAGCTAGTAACTAAAAACATGACACATAGCCTTGACTTTTTATTCACAACCAGCATATGGATTGATCAAGTTAAACTCCTTCAGTGTTTTGTAATTCTCAGTTTGCAACAGGAAAAGTACCTGCTGCACTTCCTGACCCACTGAGTCATCTTCTTTAAAGGCAGCTATTCCAGTAATGGCTAAGTCATCTTTTTTGTGTTGTTTTTTAGTCGTGGAGAGCACACGCTGAGTTTATACACAAAGTGACGCCACTGACTTGTGTCAGAGGGCTGCACAGTAATGTTCCCTGTCTTTGTTGACTAGAACAAGATGCCGGTGTTCTGCCCCCTGCAGTTTTAAGGAGTTACATTTACAATAAATCCACTGCAATGCAGTGTCCATAACCCTATCAAGCAAGGTACAAAAGCACCTGGAATTTTACATCTACAATATCAATTAAATAATCTAGATTTTATGTAGCTAATTTAACATGTTCGTATAACTGTAAAATTAACACATTAATCAAAATATAATTAAGTTAAAGAAGAAACATAAGATTTGATGCAGTGATACTCAAAGTAAAAAGATCAAGTTAGTTGTAATAATTGAAGGAAGTGTTTTATGTTTGATTGGCAGGTGGGTTGACCAATGAGTGAACCCAACAGATCTCATCAGCTGAAGAATCAAATAGGTGATGCCACATATTATCCCCTTAAAGTAATCATATCAGTGGCTGGCACAGGTTTCTCCCCTCAAAGGGTAAACCTTTAAAAGATATATACGTGGCTGGCGCTCAATGAGAAAATAAATAGGCATCTTAGAAAAAAATTAGGGGGGAGCACAGAATACTCATTTTTGTAATCTTACAGAATTGACCAACTTTCAAAATAAATATGACATACACTTAGCTGTAAAAGTTTAAAAAATAATTAAGTTATGAAACTTTTTAAAGTTTCATAACCAGTGAGGCAATAGAATTCAGATCAGGCATTGGCCTAAATCTCTCCCAGTTTCTCAGCGGATGTAGTGCAGGAAATGAGCACTGCTCATAGGCTGCGATCTAGAAGGACAAAATTAGATCAATATGTATGAATACAACTGCTAAGAGAGGTCAATTGATGGTGGTGCAGACAGAAGTTAAAAGGTTTGATGATTAACAAATGACTGATGTCCTTGTTACTTCTAAAGAAAGAAAACTCAGTTAAAATAAAGTGCATTAGATTACATATGTATCCACATCAGAGATAAGTTATTATAAATTTAGTTTTTCAAAATCATTTTTGATCATCCCTGTCACTTAAATTGTGTTTGGCTGAAACGAATTTAATGAGATTTTAAAAAAACAAACAAAAAAATCAAATGTTATAACTGCTTCAATTACTGGAAGCTGATCAAGGACTCATAATGTATTTTTAAAAAGATCAACAATCTTTATTATGATAGCATTTGCATCATAACACAAAGTGATTAACATCAAAATAAAACATTTATAAAAACAAGCACAACCAAATAAAAATAGCCCTCCCTCCTCACACAGATGCTAGCTGTTTTGATAAACCTTTAATGTCTATAAAACTAAATTATTACCCAGTGCTTACTTTCAGCAATATTTTTGGTGTTATCACTGAACAATGAAAAAACAAAACAAAAAACAACAATGATGCCTAAAGTTTAATCAGAAAAATATTTGGGTGGAAGAAGAATCAAAACTATAAATAGAACTGATAATCCACTGTGCATAAGTTAAATTATGAACCAACAAAATGTGGATTTCAGTAACAATTTCTTATTTTAACAGCTATTACATTTATCTGCTCATTTTTTTTCCCATTAACCTTGCATGATGTAAATTACCTCATTTTCGGAGAATAATTTTTAGAAAAATTAATAGAAACTACTGCTAGAGGGGACTACAGATGTAGTTGCTATACTGACAGCAAAGCAGATGAAGAAGTCCCTGTTGAGTAATGCTGGGCTTGAATGTATTGTTCCAAATTGACACAAAGGATAAAGAAATCAAAGATTTAGTGACGTTAGGGTATAAATAGAGTTTAGTTGCCAAGTCAGTTGATTACAATATTAAGACTTAAAATGTTTGCGGAAACCAAGTTCTTCATGTGCAAACACCTGTGCAGTGACACCCTTTGTGGTACCCAATATAATATTTTAATTTATTTTATTTTACTTTTTTTCCCCTGCAAATCATACAGTAATATCTGCTGCTTTCAAATTGATGAATGACTTCACCCTCAATGCCCTCTTTCCATCTTAAAAGTCTAGAAACGTCCCTGCTCGATCATGGTAAAACAACTTATAAGTACCAGAAACTCTTGAAACATGACGAAACCAAAAAACTGAGTGATTTTATCGTAGTTAGCTAAGGAGAAAGGGTTTAATTGACAATATATCAACAGAATTGTCTCTTTGACCACTTAGAATGTTGATAAAGAGCTCACCCTCCACTAACTCATCGAGGCTGGTCACCTTCCTGCTCCCGTCCAGCGTGTACAGAGTCCGGACCCCCTGCGGCAGGTTGACGTTGTCCGACAGGGACCGCGTCAGCTCCATGAGCAGCGCATCCAAAGACCGGAACCGGTCGCTCGACACGGCGTACACCAACCCTTTGAAGTATTTGTCTCCGTTGCGGTAAAAGCGCACTTTCCGAGCTTTCTTCTCGGACGTCAAGGACTGGAGCGTGCGCGTGCGGTAGAAGCAGCAGTGAGCGCTGTGCGCCGGGCTCGGTACCAGAGCGGAGCCCCGGCACGCAGACGGAGACCCGGAGCCGGTGCTGGTCTTCGGTGTCCGGTTCGGCTTCTCCCGCTCCTCAAAGTGCTCAAATTCGATATTTCTGCTGAGAGACATGTCCTCTTTACCCCTCCAGATTTAAGGTGAAGTCCCAACAAAAAAGCAGCAAATTTAATCCGAGAAGGTCTGCTGTTTAAATGTCTGTCCTGAACCGGCAAACGACACTAATTCATTTTAAAATGAAAACAAACAAATCCAATGAATGCCATATCGGTCTGGAAACACGTGCAATGCATCCCAGTGGAAGTGCAAGTATCCAAAAGGCAGCTAGGGAGGGAAAAGAGTGTTGGTTGAGGAGGTAATTTTCATGAACGCTTCCAAACACTCACAGCAGCTTTCAAGTAACTGATCTGTCCGAAGCTGAATGGAAATGAGAGCGGAGGAGACGCTTTCAATCTCCTCTTGGTCCTAATGCTCTATTGTTGTCAACCGAATCCAGAATCCAAACAATTACCTTTTGAAGTGTACTGAAACTTTGAAAACACGCGCACAAGGTTTTTATAATAAAACAGTCACATGAGAAAAGGCAAGAAATCATTTCATGCCTTTGTTTAGAAAATGAATGAATGAGGATAATGAAGATAAAGTTATGTTGCACATTTTTTGAAATGATAATGGTGATGATCACACACAAAAAAATTTTAAATAGCAATGATCATAATATCTCAATTCCATTAGTAACATTTAAGTTCCCAAGATGTATCTCTTGAACACAATGCGAATGTCCTGTCTTTGGCTATAAATTAAGAGGCCTAATCCAACATGCTTCATCTGCTGACAAGGTTAGAGTGAGTCAGTTATAAATATATATATATATACAAATAAATGAATTCGTTTTTCATTCAATTTAAGGTTTTACAACATAACCACTTGAGAATTTTGCAGTTATTTATTTTTGTCTGTTTTCTTCATTGACCATTATATTGCTGAAGTAAAAAATGTAAAAATATTTAAAATAACAAGGTAATGTAAAGGTAAAGTCTGATTTAAGATGTTTACAGTTGAAAAAAAAATTAAACTTTCAGTGGACAAGAGTTAGGATACATGGTTACTGTGAGAAAATGGGGAACCTCTGACATTTGGTGACTAATGGTTTACTAAATGCACATTTTGATAATGGAGTAATATTAGAAAAGCTTCAGTAAAAGTAGTGTGTCAAGTCTTTTTTTCTGTTATTAAAATACTTTCATACAACTACAGTTAAACCAAGGTTTGCTAAACTCGATTAAAGTTGGTAAAAGGAATTCAGTCAGTCAATAAATAGGAAGACAGTGGACTTAGGCCTACATCTTGGATCAAGATCTTCAACATACATTTACCCCGTAGTGTTCACACTGGATCACAGTTGGAACAGGCTTAGTATGAAATGTCAAGATGTGCAAATCACAAATCTTGCTCCAGGCTTTTTCTTTGACAGTTCTATTCTGATATACATGAAAGACTGTCATAATCTAGCCAAGGGCAAACCACACTTAATTTCTCCTCCATAGACAAAAAACAATTGGGACTTCAATGAATTAAAATGCACTTCACTATTAAATCAGACTCCCTGGTTGGTCAAAGTACTACCTGCGCTTATACTTGTAACATGTTCATCGGTAGTGAGTTATTCCCCACAGGTAGGATTGAGAGCCAGGGGAGGCAAATTATGGGGATGGATTTGAAGCACTAACATGTGGGTGAGAGGAAACTAATGTGAAGCAGAAAAGTTTAGCATTTGACAGGAATGTATATAATTGTGTACTTTACCAAAAAAAAAAACTGCCAAGGCATGGCTGGGAGTTTACCCTGACAACATTGGATGGTGTAGAGGTCAAGGGTAAAACAAAAAACATCCTGAATACCTTCAAGCATCTGGCTCAGACTTCATCCAGAGAATTTAAGTAAGCTGCATATGTTTAACTGTACCAAAAAGCAGCTTTTAAAATGCTAACTTCAATTTTTTTCTTGAACATTTTACTATCCTGTCCTTGATTTAGGAATGACTAGGCCAACTGAATTTGACATCCTTAGCCATAGGCGATATTGTACTGAAGGACAATAGATTACTTCAGTAAAGGGAGAGCCAAAAGGCAAATTCCCATTCCAGGAAGGTGAAATCTAGTTAGCCTTCTGAATGTCAGGTTTTTTTTGAGAAAATAAAGGCAGAATATGCCAGACGTTTTAAAAACAAAGTGACTAACCACACAACAGGTCACTTCAGAAACTTTTATTCGATGGTTTCGTTTCTTCACTGCTTTGGCGCCTGCAAGAGAAAGGTAAGGGTTTGAGATGCAATCTTTGACATGCAAAAAAGATGAACAACGAACCTGTTTAGCCTTCCTAGATTTGAAGCGCTGCAAGTACTGAGGTTTGCTGGGTGGCTGGATTTTATGGCCGAGACGCTTTGCCTGGTAGCTTGGCTTTTTCAAATCAGACTGCTGGGGGGCCTGTTGCTGCCTCATGGTAGCCTGGGTCAGGTCAACTTGCCTAGGATGTGTCACTTGCTGCTCTTGGGGCTGCTTCACGGGAACCTGGGGCTGGTACACTTGCTGCTTCACGGGACCCTGAGGCTCCTGGGGCTGGTACACTTGCTGCTGGGGCTGCTTCACGGGACCCTGGGGCTCCTGGGGTTGGTACACTTGCTGCTGGGGCTGCTTCACGGGACCCTGGGGCTCCTGGGGTTGGTACACTTGCTGCAGGGGCTGCTTCACGGGGACCTGAGGCTGGTACACTTGCTGCTGGGGCTGCTTCACGGGGAACTGAGGCTGGTACACTTGCTGCTGGGGCTGCTTCACGGGGACCTGAGGCTGCTGGGGCTGGTACACTTGTTGCTGGGGCTGCTTCATGGGGACCTGAGGCTGCTGGGGCTGGTACACTTGCTGCTGGGGCTGCTTCACGGGACCTGAGGCTGCTGGGGCTGGTACACTTGCTGCTGGGGCTGCTTCACGGGGACCTGAGGCTGCTGGGGCTGGTACACTTGCTGCTGGGGCTGCTTCACGGGGACCTGAGGCTGCTGGGGCTGGTACACTTGCTGCTGGGGCTGCTTCACGGGACCTGAGGCTGCTGGGGCTGGTACACTTGCTGCTGGGGCTGCTTCACGGGGACCTGAGGCTGCTGGGGCTGGTACACTTGCTGCTGGGGCTGCTTCACGGGGACCTGAGGCTGCTGGGGCTGGTACACTTGCTGCTGGGCTGCTTCACGGGGACCTGAGGCTGCTGGGGCTGGTACACTTGCTGCTGGGGCTGCTTCACGGGGACCTGGGGCTGGTACACTTGCTGCTGGGGCTGCTTCACGGGGACCTGGGGCACATGGGACTGGTACACCTGATGCGGCCTAGGGACCTGGGGCTGTGTCACAGGGACCTGGGGCTGGTAAACTTGCTGCTGAGACTGCTTCACAGGGACCTGAGGCTGGTACACTTGCTGCTGGGGCTGCTTCACAGGGACCTGAGGCTGGTACACTTGCTGCTGGAGCTGCTTCACAGGGACCTGAGGCTGGTACACTTGCTGCTGGGGCTGCTTCACAGGGACCTGAGGCTGGTACAACTTGCTGCTGGGCTGCTTCACAGGGACCTGAGCTGGTACACTTGCTGCTGGGGCTGCTTCACAGGGACCTGAGGCTGGTACACTTGCTGCTGGGGCTGCTTCACAGGGACCTGAGGCTGGTACACTTGCTGCTGGGGCTGCTTCACAGGGACCTGAGGCTGGTACACTTGCTGCTGGGGCTGCTTCACAGGGACCTGAGGCTGGTACACTTGCTGCTGGAGCTGCTTCACAGGGACCTGAGACACGTGTACCTGTTGCGGCCTAAGGACCTGGGGCTGTGTCACTGGGACCTGGGGCTGGTAAACATGCTGCTGAGGCTGCTTCACAGGAGTCTGATATACTTGCTGCTGCATAGGGACCTGAGGCACTTGGGCATAATACATTTGCTGTTGAGGGTGCTTCACAGGAACTTGGGGATGGTGTACTTGCTGCTGAGTGATATGATACAGTTGATGCTGAGGTTGCTTAACAGGGGGCTGGTACACTTGCTGCAGCATGGGAAGCTGGGAAACCTGTTGCTGCACTGGGACCTGAAGCACTTGGGGCTGGTACACCTGTTGCTTCTGATGGTTGTGGGCCTGAGGTACTTGGGCATTATACTGTTGAGAATCAAGTTGCTCTTTAAGCATCCAGGCTGGATAGACAGCTGGTTGAGAAACAAGCATTCCATCTGGTTTCTCACTTTGAGCAGTACCAACAGAAGCTGGAAAAATTTTTTTAAAGTTAAAAGAAATTCAAAAAAAAAAAAAAAGTTAGGACTACATACCATCTGCATCTTGTAGTCCTATGGCAAGCAAGAACAGCAAAAACCTAAAAATTAAAATTGAAGTTATTTGTGCCATCCTCAATCTCAGTAAAAATATATGTAAATAAAGTGAAGCATTTCACCTGATGAGCGGCACCATAACTGCAGAAACCATGAGAGGCAAACTCAACAACTATGTTTGACAGCTGCTTCCAAAGCAAACAGCTTAGTTGCTCAGAAAACCATATCTTACTCAATCCTGTCTGGAGCTTTTGTAGTATTTTCCTTCCTTCATTCGACCAAGGACACCTGTGTGATTAGCAGAATGCAGGTGAGAGTAATTATCCAAAGTTACAAATGGTGCTATTTAGCAGGACAATATTGTGGATTTTATATTTTAAATGCTTAGTTAGACGCTCTGGAAGAATAATTTCAATACATGTTCAATGAAATCATCAATCGAGACAAATAAAGCTGCATACAGTTAATCTTAAAAACACAAGCTTTCATTATATTTATTCAGTAGTTCAAGTTGGAGGAGTACTACTTGGAAAAAGCTATATCTTCTAATGTTAGGAAAGAATGGCTCTAT
Organism: Oryzias javanicus; assembly: GCA_003999625.1. Classification (NCBI taxonomy): domain Eukaryota; kingdom Metazoa; phylum Chordata; class Actinopteri; order Beloniformes; family Adrianichthyidae; genus Oryzias; species Oryzias javanicus. The sequence goes on from CM012437.1 coordinate 17,261,394, forward strand.
TCAACCTAACTCAGCAGTACAAACAAAAAACAGAAGTCCGTAAACACCTTAATGAAAACATACTTTATGTGATTCTTTGCTGTTTTTCCTTTAAAAAATGGAATGAGAGATCTGAAGAATTATCAGTTCAGAGAGGAGAATGAGCCAACGGAAGGGTTAAATTCTAGAACAGAATTCCTCTTTGAGAAGATTGATAACATTTTAAAAATTAATACACTGCATCATATCATTTTATTTTTGGATACAACTGTTTCAAACCAACACAAACTTTCAAAAAATGTGATTAGAGAGTAGGACATTTTGTTAAAACATGCAGAAAATAGAGGTTTGTAGCCTCTTGAGTACAAGGCACATCTTCAGAGAATTATACACAGATACAGCTGCTGCTATTTTATAATTCTAGTTGACACTTGACATAAACATATCTGTAAAGCTATATTCACACTGCCCATGGCAGAACACATTTAAGAGGCCACTTCCAATAAAAATTAAAGTTTATGTTTCAGGCTTATACGTTCAATATTCATGCGTTGACACACAGCTACGGAAGTTTGTACAACCATTTCCAAGCTCTTTATACAAAACGTGTGCCCATTGAAAGTTAAACTGGGTCAAACTTTGAGCAATTGGTGACTTGGATTTTTGTAGTGACATATGGAAGTGATCCTTTTTAATTCACTGATGTGCCAATCATTTGAGAATTGTTCATGAAGGAGAAACTAATAATTGTGGTTTGGGTCTGGTCAGAATACTATGACACCAAGGCCCAATCTGAACTTTCTTCCCTTCTCCCTTCCCCTTAGCCCTTCCCCTTCATATCCCTCCATCTATCCCTCCAAACGGAGGGTGATGAAAAACTAGTGTCTAATATTTTGGATGTGACTTTCGTTCGATGACATCACCCGGTCCGCTAGCTTTGGCACGGAGCTTCCAACGGCGCTTGAATATATATATAACAACAGCTGTTTTATTACTATAAAAAGTCATGCTAAAACAAAAAGTAATTAATTACATTTAAATGTAAACTTCTGTGGTTCAAACCGCAGCCACCTGAAGAAAAGAGCTTCTCAGAGTGAGGTGGATTGCTCTCGCGTTGGTGGATTTTGGATCCCTCCGTTTAGAGGGTGAAACTTAAAAAAATAACAATCCGGACAAGACTTCAACTTCAAGTGCCATTTCAAATTAAGGGGAATGGAGAAGGGAAGAATTCAGATGGGCCCAAGCCTTTCAAATATCGGAATACAGGTGTGAAAGATAAAGCCTGGAGCAAGATTTGTGAGATTTGCACCACTTTGACATTTTACACCAAGCCTCTTCCAGCTCTAGGTTGCAAACATGTGCTAGTAAAAACAGTAGAAAAAGAAGAAGCCCCTCCCAGCTTGTTTAGTGTGAACTCCACGAACTATACTCTCATTCAAACGTGTTTTTGAATGCACGTCACAAGCCAAGTGTGTCTGATTTTGTGTACATTCACAGGGCAAAAAAACTGTTAGGGTGAACTCTATAACTATAACTCGGTTTCTTACTTTTCTCCACAATAGCCTGAAATCTAAAAGTTCACCAGACAATACAATGTTTTGAGCAGTCAGATTATGATTAAATTGTTGGATCTTTATGATTCAAGGAATGTAGATTTGTCGCACCATGTTGGACTGCTGATAAGTTCAGAACACACTTCATCTCTTGCCCGATAATGGGAGAACACCTTAGCAAAATCTTATGACTGAAATTTAACTGAGTGATGACTTCACATATTTTTGTAGAAATATGATGTACCCATGAATTTTTCAAGCTATGACTGTGGACCATCTGTTCTAAAATCTATCTCAATGGAAATCTCTTTCGTTTTGGCAGCTAAAACCACAGATAGGTGTGTCCCACTGTGCTCCATGAAGGGATGGAGGAACCATCTGTTGCAGGGTAATCTTCTGTACCTGTCAGTTTCCACTTTTTCCAGATGGTGTCTTGAATAAAGAAAATTGTGGCTCAGGACAACTTCCATTTGATTCACTTCACAAATGTAACATAACATTAAAAGCTGAAACTTGTTTAACTGAGTGCTCGCAAAAAGCAACACAATATATTTTAAGATGAGTATTTTTGAATTTTAAGTGCATGTCTGACACTACAGGATTGGTAACTGTAGAGCGGTTAAATAAAAGGTTCTGCCATCTCCATCATTCGTCTGCATAAAATGTATTTGGTTTAGATCTGGTACCGTCACTTTTTAGTTATGGAAGATGACCGCTCAGAACATCTGAGTACCACTGACAGGATTGTTGCTCTTCCCCTCCACATCTTTTTTTTTTAAAGGTAAAACCCCAAATGTTTTGTCACATTTGCCATCTTAAATCAGTTTCATAAGCATATCAACTCGGATCTGGAATCCATAGACATTCATTCTTCTCTCCAAGATTACGATCACCACCAGTGACGAAAAACAATTTGAAATTGTATTAAAAACTGAACCCTTTGTAACTGCTGTGTGGTGTACAGTGTCAGTTTTCCTGAAAAATCTGCACCTTCTTGCAAAGTTCATAAAAATATTAAATGCAACAAGCCAAGTCCATGATTTGAATGAACCACAGTTGTAGGAAAGGTCTGTGATGTTTTTGTTTCCTTGGAATGGCTTCAATCTGAACAACAAAGAACATCTTCAAACACAAGCATTCACTTTTGTTCTGACAGAAAATATTGATGTACATCATGAATTGTGGCAGAATGGAAGAGTGGTCAACCTCTCATCAGAAAGTTGCCTGCTCATGTATCTGAGAATCTTTGAAGACACTGAACTCGACATTGCTACCTTGCATGACAACTGGGCTATAGTGTGAATGCGTCCATGGGTGAATGGGACTTGTGCGTGTAAAATGCTTTGGGACTTTATCAACGTGTAAGAGGACTGTAAAGAGACAGTCTACAATTTGATTCCATTCCTCCTTTTTGTCCTGAGTCATAAGTCACATTGAGGCCATGTTTTGTGATTTTTAAGTTCCTTCATGACAAATTCGACTAAAGCTGATTTAAAAATATGCCAACTTTTTCAATAAGTTAACTACAGAGCTTGAACACCTTGTATTCTCAGTGTACTAGAACAGATGTGAGGGCCATAAACCTAAAATCTTGACCCAAATAGTTTGATTATAATGCAAGATTAATAAAGAATTTTACCATTTGTTGAGTTGCTCATTGCATCATAAACCTTTACTGAAGCAATTCCAATGAAGAAAACTGAACTGCATCCACTGCTGCTTAGCACAAACCATGAACGGAATTTTGAGTTTACCAAAATTTTTCTTTTGTCTGGTAGAAACAGAGTTAGAACTCGCTGAAAGGATTAGGATCACAAGGTCATTAGTGTCTCCATTCCGACATTTTACATTTTTGTTCAAGATACAGGGTAGTATGTTTGAGTTTCTGTAAACTAGGTTTTAATTTAATCTGAAGACTTCATTTTCAAAGATTAATGTTAACACTTCCATAAGCACCATTCAAGTCATATCTAGAGTATTTTCTACCAGCTGCCACATATCAAAGAATGCTGTTCGAAAGGATTGTGAAACAGTCTTCCAACTAGTTAGACTTCATTTGAGGACCAAAAGTTGAAGCAGAAAGGAAGTTGATTGTTAGGTTTCACAAACTTCCTAAATTTGGCCGACTACTTACTTACCTCCGAAAATAGAGGGAAAGATAAACAGATTAATTGATAGTTGCGTCAAAATAGTCAAGTACAATTAAACCAATCGTTTTATTTTTCAGACATCACCGCACATGATCCATTCATTGTAGCAGAGCCTGAAACATAAAAACAAAAAAACCATTTTTGAATAAAACAAGGACTTTATTCTTTTCATTTGCATAGTGTCTAGAAACTGACCTTTTTGTTCTGCTGCAGTAGCTTGGCCCTTAAGGATGGTCTCTTTCGCCTGAATTTAGGCTTCAGAGGCAACTGAACTTTGTAGCTTGGCGTCTTGGCGATTGTAGCGCGCCCTAAGCCGATGTGCTACCAGCTGCTCACTTGGGGTCGTATTAGGCATGTGCTGCTGCTGCTGCTGCTGCTTGGGCACCCCAAATATGTGTGACGCCTGCTGCTGTTGAGAAGACATCCTTGGCAAGTGTACCATCTGTTCTGCCATTGCTGCAGTTGTTTTGGGGGCACGGTGGCCATGTGCACTACCTTCTGCTGCTGTTTTTGGGGCACTTCTGCCATGTTCATTTCCTGTTGCTGTAGGTGAGGCATTTTGGAGATGTACACCTGTTTGATTTTGTTGAAGTGCCTTTTGCTGCTGCTGCTGCTGCTGCTGCTGCTCCTCAGCCATATATCCCACTTGTTGTTGACCCACTTTGGGAACATGTACCTCCAGTTGGTGTTGGGGTGCCTTGGAGATGTACAACACCTTCTCATGCGGAGACACCTTGGGCATATACAAGATTTGTTGTTGCTGCTGCAGCAAGGGCACCTTGGGGACGTACACAACCGCCTGCTGTGGAGACACGTCAGGTATGTGCACCACCTGCTGCTGCTGCTGTGGGGACACCTCTGGCATGTGCACCACCTGCTGCTGCGATCGTTGTGGGGACCCCTCTGGGATGTGCACCACCTGCTCCTGCTGTGGGGACACCATCATATGAATCACTGTTGTTGCTGTTGTGGGAGCACCTCTGTCATGTGCACCACCTCATGTTGCTGCTGGTGTTGTGAGGGGACCTGTGACATTTGCATCATATGTTGTTGCTGCTGCTTCTGTATTTGTTGTGGGGGGACCTCTGGTACATGCATCATATGCTGCTGTTGCTCTGGGGGCAACCCTGGCATCTGCACCACCTGCTGCTGGGGCACCTCAGGCATGTGTACAAACTGTGGCAGGTGCTTCTGCTGCATCTCAGGCATGTGGATCACCTGCTGCTGTGGTGGTGGTCCATTCTGCATTTGCACAGCCTGCTTCTGTAGCTGTGGACGCACCTTGCACTTGTGACTCTGCTGTGGTTTGGGACCCTGGGGCTCCTGTCGAGGCAACTGGGGCATAGATTTCTGTCCATGCTGGTTTTGGGGCACCCGAGTCATGAATACAAGTAGGTCTTTGGATTGCTCTGGTCCTTTAGACCCATAAAGCATCTGCTGCTGTTGGGGCACAGTAGACATGTACACCTGCTGCATCTGGGGCTGCTGTTGGGGCACACTAGGCAAGGTTGCCTGTTGGCCACCTGTTCCTTGTTGCACAGTAGGTGTGTAGACTTGTTGCTGGGACACATGATGGTGCTGCTGAGTGAGAACCTCAGGTGAGTCACTATGCTGTTGGGCAATGATGGGCATGGTCCGCTGCTGTGAATTGGTGGAGGGGTACAACTGCTGCTGTTGGGATACACTGAGTGGGGGCACCGACTGTTGTTGAAGCACAATTTGTGTAAGCACTTTCTGCTGGGGCATCTGGTCTTGTTCTACCTCAGAGAAATATACTTGCTGCATTTGGGGCATGTGGGACACAAGCTGCTGTTGGTGGGAAGCATCAAATGGGGGCATCTGCTGTTGCTGCAGCTGCTGCTGGGGCACACCAGGTGGGGGCATCTGCTGCTGCTGGGGCACACCAGGTGGGGGCATCTGCTGCTGCTGGGGCACACCTGGTGGGGGCATCTGCTGCTGCTGCAGCTGCTGCTGCGGCACACCTGGTGGGGGCATCTGCTGCTGCTGCTGCTGGGGCACACCAGGTGGGGGCATCTGCTGCTGCTGCAGCTGCTGCTGGGCGCACACCAGGTGGGGGCATCTGCTGCTGTTGGGGGACATTATGCATCTGCACTTCGTGCTGTTGTGGCAGTAGGACCTGCTTTGGTACCTCAGAGAAAAACATGTCTTGCCGTTGGGGCACCTGTGGTTGCATGTGGGTCTGCATGGATGCATACATTTGCTGCTCTTGGGGCATTTCAGTGGGATCCATTTGTTGCTGCTGTTGGTTTTGAGCTACCTCTGACATAGGGTCCTGCTGCTGTTCTTGGGGGACTTTGATCTGATACTGCTGGGGGATATACACATATTGCATCACTTGGGGTTGCTGTGGTAACTCAGAGGGGTACATGTATAGCTCCCGTAGCACTTCAAGAGGACGGCTTGTAATTGGTTCATCTCCTTGACTTTCAGTTGCTCCAAAACTGTAGACTGTAGAGTAATTTTAACAACTTTACAATCATAAATTAAGTCATGAATGTTTCAAATATACCCAAACTTACCATTTGCTTTACATCCTCCTATGGTCAGCAAGGTCATCATTAATAATCTAGACAACATTCAAAGAAAACACACCATACAAGTTAGTGTATCCTGTGACAGTTATTTGATTTGCCAAAATAAAAAGCAAATTGTGTTTTCAACTTACAGGATTACATTACCCATAACTTCATCTACCTCTGCCAACTATCTAATCAACTTCCATCAGGCAAGTCATAATAGAGAAAACAGTTGCAAAGGCTGTCACAGTCTGTTTAATAGTCTTCCAGCTCCCAGCTTGTTACATTAAATGAATTCATGTGTGGTTAGTTAAAATCAGGTGGGGCTAATAGACTTTAAAAAGAGCCTCCGTACTTGTGAGAGGCAATAATACATCCTTGCCACTCTGTTGTTTGTCAAACTGCTAAAAACGCTCTGGCAGAAGCTGGAGAAAGGAGAAGTGGAGTGAGCTGCAGTTGGAAGAAAAAAATTTAATGCTGGAAATGTAGATTCTCATTTCTGATTCATTATTTATTTGATACGAATGACCACAAGATGGTGATGTTATACCTTCTTTGTGAACCTGGTAGACTTGCTGATTTTGGTTTTTAAGTGGAGTACATCAACAATAGTTTTTACAAGGTTTTTTTTTTTATTTTTTACAAATTTTAAGAAGAATTAAATATTCTTGATGAGCAGATGCAAAAGCAATGAGTGCTTTGATCATATTAGATTTCACAAAAAGTGGCCTTTTAATATTTAAACCTAGAGGAAAGACAACATGCAAAATACATAAATCCTAATTCACCATACTAAAAATTATACTTTTGAGTAAATATTTGTGGTAAGATCAGAGGGGGAGACTAAATGCAACAGTAGTTATTATAGATAATAGTCAAGTATTTTGTTTTTTTAAATAAGGTTGAATCCAGGATATTTTATTCTGTTTACTTTTCTGATCATTACTGTGGTTAGTGGAGGGCCTATAGGGGGCACCAACTCACTATTTTATGATATTGCTAATGTGTTAGAGGCAAAAGTGGTTGATGGCATCTGCAGACTTCAGATTGAACACTGCAATCTAATCGAGGCTGACACATGTCACAGTGAGGCATTGCTTCGGTCTGAGCACTTCCAAGACATCCTGCTTGTTCCCAGAGAAATAAAAGGGCCTGTAGCCTCATTGTTGTGAGAAGCTTCATGTAACAATTCATCAAAGGCTTAAGTATTGTGCACCACGGCATTGATCTGCCAGAAAGTATACTTAATGCTGTGCCCAATTGCTGTCAAATAGGGGAATTGCTGTGGGAGACCCAAACACAAGCTTTCAAGGCGGAAGGTAGAAAACTCGAAAAACAATTTACAACTTTATTTTTTTTTTTTTAAATCTACAAATTGAAGCCTAGTAGGCAAACAACCACACAAAACTCTGAAGAGAAATGTCAACAGAAGAAAGCTAGCATATCAACATTGAAAGACAAAGAGTGATCAACAATGAGATGTGTGATAATGACAGACAGAGCACATATATGAAACTAGAAACAGATTAACTAAATAAGATTAAGGAGAAGTTTAGGAAAAACAGTCTCTAAAAAAGAGCTCAGCAGACTTGTCAAGTTTTACAGAAATTTAGATGGTTATGAAAGGCAGATAAAGTCAGTGAGTATAAATTGGAAAAAAAAGGAAACTTGTATAAGATTACCGGTAAAAGAAAATTGGAAAAATAATTAAATGAAAGCCAGGGGCATAACAATCATAGCAGGGATGAGAATGGAGCACAAAGGGCTCAACAGTACAATGTATTTGACAGGAAAACAAGCATCGTGTTTGTGGGATTGTGGCAGAATAGGTGAAAGGTATTGTCAAAATCATTCAAGATGCAGGAAGAATCTGAAGGAAGAACTGAGGAAAAGTGGATGAAAAAAAACCATTGTGAGGTAATATTTGTGCAGTTGCGTATTAAAAGAAAATTTAAATTATTCCTGTATTTTCTTTCTTTTTTTTTAATTGTTTTTATCTGTGTGTGAATATCTTACCTTTCCACATTTAAATGTCTACACTGGTAACTGCGCATACCTAAATTGTTTGATACCACCTCCCTAAAACCAAAAGAAGAATAAAAAGTATGATAGATGATCAATCAATTGATGGATCGATCAATCGATCCATCAATTGATCGATAGATCGAGGTCTACTGCCAGTGAGAAGAGTGCAAAGCAAACCATTAGATGTACATTAAGGATAAAATAAAAATCACGCCCGTATTATTATACTAAAACATGATTCATTAGATATTTAATGCTAAATTAGTGCTGTTAAGTGTGCTTCAAGCACTGAATGATCATTCTTGTGCATGCAAAGTTTGAGAATTTACTGACAGTCACCTATGACCTCCCCTTGACCAGGAACTCTGGCGGTCATTCGGGATTCAAAGAACCATAGTTACATATCCAACTTTCACTTTCTATAATGCATAACACTACAGGTCAAGCAGAGTACGGACAAAAAGACTCCAGAACAGTTTTTACCCAACTGCAATACATCTTCTAAATGCTGCAAGAAAGAATTAAACCCGGAGCTCTTCCTGTACAGTTAGGACAAGTGGATGTTTTTCTTATATTTATCAATTTTTATCATTATTCTGTTCCAGTTTTTAACAATTTTAGCACCTATAGAATAACTTGTTTTTTATTTGAAATTGTTTAAATGTCCAGGTTTTACGTACTTTTGGTTTTATGTATTTATTTTATTTATTTTTATGTGGGCTGATTTTAAGTATGAATGTTTTGCACTGACCAGAGAGTGTTTTTAGTTTTGTTGTACCTGTGACAATGACAAATAAATATATCTATCTATCTATCTATCTATCTATCTATATCTATCTATAATGTTATTTATTACTTTCTATATCATAAATTAAAAAAAATTGATCTTAGAAAATTTGAAAAGAAAAAAAAAACTACATGTTATTTAAGAAAAGATAAAATGTAATGTAAACACAACAGCTTTGTAGAATTCAGAGTTACTGATTAAGTTTAGAGGCTGCTTGGTGGTGCAGTGTGTTGGTGAACTTGTCTCACAGCAAGAAATCTCAGACTCAAATCATATCCGGTACCCCTCCAGCAGACTTGTGACCTCAAAAAGGAGGGGTTCGAAAGATCCAAGGATTATTAAATTGTTGGAAACTCACATTCATTCAAAACCTGGTCAATGGTTGGGCTTCTGGTTGTTGATATGTGAAAATCTTGGGATAAAATACTAGAACTATCCTAAATTAGTGTGTAAAAATAAGAAATGTTAAGCCAACCCTGGTCCTCAAAGGTCTACCACCCTGCCTGTTTCAGGGTTGTGTTTGCACTGCTTTCTGGGGATTTGCTGAACCAGGTGTATTCTCAATCTGATTGACTTGAATAGACCTGATCCAGGTAATCAGCAGCAAGAAGTGCAGGGAAAGCTAGAAGACAAGCAGGTTTGTAGATCTTGAAGACTATAGTATAAATACAGACTGCGGAAGCTCTCTGTCATCTACTGTTTGCATGCAAACTACATCTTTAATCATACTTGAACAAACTTCCTTACAACCTTAAACACCAAGGCTCCAAAATAATACTATGGGAAATCCACTACAATGCCCCTTTACATGAGTCACTACGTGCTACAGCAGATCCTGCATGAAATTCAGAGATGTCTCAGAAATTAGCATAGCGAGCAGTTGGACAGTGACGGCCGTCTTTCACTGTGAATTTCAACCACAGAGCTGGTGAATAAGTATTTTCTCAGCTAATGTTACAAACTCCTACTGACCTCACTGTGATGTCAGAGAAAGACTTCAAGTTTGTGCCAACAAATGATCACATTTCAGTCTTTTTGTGAAAGAGACTGCAATACATTGATAAATTATTCAATCAAGAAATACTTTCTTGGAAGAAATATCTCAGAGGACAAAAAAAAATCTCAGTTTATCGATAGTTTTCTTTCAAATACCTTTTAGGTTTATATGAAAAAGTTATTTAAAAAACTCAAAATGTTATGTGGCTTTTAGTGTCTTGTTTTTTTTTTCTTATTCAAGTTTTTTGGCTAAAATTTTTTAACTGGAAATGTACTGCTTTGCAACGTCTATATTGTCTCATTTACTGGAAAATGCAGTTTTAGATGGGTTTTTAAAATATGCTAAAAAATAAACACAAAGAAGTGTGAAATAAACCACAAGAAATTAAAAGATTTGATAAAAATATATAGATGTAAAATATTTCCCCTATATTTTTGATCCATTTCAATGTTTTAAAAGTTGAAGAGCACGTTCAGTGTACACAAATTTGTATGTGTGCAGTGTGATCAATAGGTGGCACTGTTTTCCAGCCTCTGGACTGTTGGTACAGTATTTCCCACTCACTCATCTCCTCTGGCACCTTCTTCTGTCCAGGAAATTCTGGACTGAAAAACTACCGACTCTTGGCAAAGATGTGTTCAAGCAGCTGTTCTCGCCTAAGAGATGCAAATCCTGTTGACACTTTTCAGTGCCATCAAAGAGCCTCACAATTATGCACTCTCATACTTGCGGTTTCAAACTACAGTTTCAGTCAAAAATCAGTGATCCTGGACTGTTAGAAGGCAAGGGATACAGGAAGGAAATAGACGCAAACACCTGAAACTAATGCAGGAAAATACAAATTAAAACTTTAAATCTGTGTGCTGACATCCATTAATGGTATTGAGTGGTTGAAATATAATTATTAAAAAAAACACATTTCTTGAAATTTTCTTGAAAGTTTTCATGTTTTATGCAGGCATATACTTTAAACCTTTTTTACTGAAAGTCTCTTCATTTTGTTGCTACGTCAGAAGCAGGGAGCCGTACAATTAGGTATTTAAAGCCCCAATTCCGCTTTAAATTGGTTTCCACTTGGTGGAAAAAAGCACTCTCACCTTTCATCGTCAGATTCGTCTAAAGCACTAATTCATTGACAAAAGAGTTTTACTGGACAGCCAGCATTCAGTTTCCTTTTAGTGATTACATTTAAAAAAACAGAAACCTGAAAGGAGATGAAGCTTTTAATTCAGTTTATTATATTTCCATTTATATTACAGAGATAGGCTCTGGGGTTCTGTTTTTTTCTTCTTTTTTTTAATTGAGTTAGAGATTGTTCTTTTAAAAACTTACAAATAAACTGTTGTAATATATCTTCTCTGGGGCCTAAATGTGACAACAGAAGGAGAGCAACTGTTCTATGAATATTTGATGGACACTATTGTGGAGATTTAAATACTGCAATTATTTTACAATATAGAGGAAAGTTTACATGATGCTGTAGTATTGTTTAATTTGGTCATTTAAGATTTTAATTGTAACAGTAAAAAAAGCAAATTTTTGTGGAAGGTTTAGTGGAAAACCACCTGTTTTCATGATATTTCCTTTGAAAAGTCAACAAGCTGCTTAGCCTTTTTTTGCCTGAGGTGCACAAACATAATATGGGTTTGGTGTCCTCTTGTTGAAAAACAAGCAGAACAGGCAGCTACCGTCCTTCTGGAAGTTACACCTGAAGCATGACACAATAACAGCAGTTGCTAAGTAACGCGCCTCCCCATATTGTCTGCTGTGTGTTTCCAGTGACCCGTGTTTCTGCAGGATGGTGGATGAACCCTGTATCATAAAAAAAATCGTAACATGCTTTATATGCATTTATTTATTTAGTGGGTGAAGTTAAACAGGTTGAATAATATATTGTAAAATACACATTTTTATGATTTTATTGCTGCACTGTGTTATTACTTGTCCAGGTGCCCGTTTTTTAGAACAATGGAGACTTACAAAGTTATGGAAACCTCAGAGGAATAAACCTGATAAGTCCATGAAATGATGCAAAACACCAGTGGAAGCTAGGCTAATTGTGAGCATTTTTGAACAACGGTACAGTTTCACGCCAAAGGAAAAGAACCGCAGATGCTGTATTTGCTATGAGAATGCCACTGCAGAAGAACACAGTAGATCAGAAGGAGCTGCATTGTGTCTCTCTAGATTACCTAAAAGGTACAAAGAGAAGAGCTGTGGTTTGTATGATGAAGCCTGAATACATCAGAGGAGCAGCTCATGTTGGACGGTTTGGGGAAAAAGATAGAGGCCAGATTGAGATGTTTTGGACCTATTGGGAGGGGAGACAGTGATAATGTTGGTAAAAGGATGCTGAGGTTAGAGATACCTGGAAACAGGTTTCGGAGGAAGACCAAAGACGAGGTTCATGGCTAAGAAGATGAGGGTGGTTCACTGGAGTGAGGATGATTTAGATGGAGATATATGTTTCCTAAAAGGCAGAAGGAAAAGAAGAATGTCAAAGCAAGCTATTTGATACAAACTGTTTTATTTTATTTGAAAAAACTAGTGTAATCAAACAGATTCAACTTTTTTTTTTTTAAGAAACTGCATTAGTGACAACACCACTCCCCATTTTTTAGGTGTCAATTGTTCATCACTTTTTAAAGTGGTGTGGGCTTTTTGACTCCACCTCTGTCCTCTATGGAATTTTCTTGTTTTGAGGTCAACATATGGGGTTGCGTCACCATAGAAACACATTTTGGACAACAAAAATGACCTTTCAACAATCCCCTAAGCATAAATAAATACAAACAGTACTCTCAACAAAAGTGCAAACATTATACTAATGGAAATTCTGCAGCAAAAGATCAGATGGATGTAGGTTTGTTTTCAAACAGTAGCAAATGGATAGCTATATTTTCCAACTTTTGTTAGTAATACATCAAATGCAAAAAGTGTGTAAGTCTCCAAGTATATTTTAATCCACTGTAAAAGCATTCCCGGTGATCTTTTAGTTATAATTAGGCTGGTTTTTGATCCTACAATCATATCCAGCATTTCTTTGTTTACACTCTCTCCTGCTAGCTTACAGCCCCTCACAAACCCAAGCTAACATTAGCATACTGGAGCTATCAAGGTGTACAGTTTTGGGACAGATTGCAGCTGAGATGATGAAAATGAAGAAATTTGTGGATCTACACTACAAGCAATTACCAAAAGCATTTGGCGCACCTGCCTTGACTCACATATATCCTGAAGTGCCATCCCATTTCTAACTCGTTCAGTATGATATTGGTCCACAAGAGCTTCAGCTCTTCTGGGAAGGCTGTCCACAAGGTTGAAGAGTGTGTTTATAGGAATTTTGAACCATTCTTCCAAAAGTGCATTTGTCAGGTCACACACTGATGTTGGTAGAAACAGCCTGGCCTGACCTTTGGGCAGGCCAATTGATTAGGGCACCTGATACTGAAACTGCGGGATTTTATCTGCTACTATTTTATCCCAATTTGAAAAATGAAATACTCTGAAATTGAGTTTTAATCTTGAACTCTTTTATACATGTCCTCCATCATGAAGGATACAACAACATGTAAAAAAACAATTTTTATTGGAATGGGTTTTTAGCTATTTCTTTCTAAAGATGAGTTTGGTAAATTCACATGAGGATGCAAAATGAAAAATCTCCAACAAAGCAAAACAATTTAAAGGACATAAAAAGCATTCAAATAAAGTTGGCTTAAGTTCAGTAGACTTAGGTTATTTGGATTACCACAACCTGAGAAAGTACATTATTGAAAGAGTTTTAGGTGACGACCTTAGTGGTGCAGCACATTTAGGGCAATTTGAAGTTATAGGTTATTGTTACAGCTAAAATTAGATATAAAAAAAAGAAAACTTGGTAAATCTAATGTTTTAAATCATGTTTATATGTTAAAATAATACATTATTTTAATATCGTTTGTTATATTTTCATGTAACATTAATTTCAGGCATCCATATATGAGTTTCGCTGTGTTTTTTTCTTATTTGAACATGTATATCTTAACAATATATGATTCAAAACTGACAAGAACTCTATTTTGTTTGATGTAAAGTTTGTATTTGAAAGCAAATAAACGTAGATGAAAAGTGATGAAAACTTACAACTGTGTGTTTGAAAAGTCAGTCTTTTATGTTTGCGCTTTGTAGGCAATGCATGTGTCAAAAATGGTGCTTAAAGTCTGTGAGGTCTGCTGTAAATCTTAGTGCTTATGAGCAGATCTAAGCTCCCGTTTTTAGAGGAGCTCTTTTGAGTCAAATGAATGGTTTATTATGATGGAGACAGCAGCACTGAAATCTGACCAAATGCCTCTTCGGCACTGCTCAGTAGTGTTGTTTTCCTCTCTTCATCAGCTCCTGCCATCTGTTGCTCATTTCATATCTGTGCATTCCCTCCATTTGGCCCTGAAACCTAGCAAGCATGTTTTGAAGCCTTGGGTACGTGTTCAGAATATTCCTTCAAAAGCGCTTTGCCAAAAATCATAGAATCTTAAAGTGATGCTTTCATTTAAGAATGAGTTGCAGAGGAGTTGTGTCTGCAGACTTGTGTAGCAGTCTTTTTTTTTTTTTTTTTAATTAGTTGTTCATCTAAGACAGGGGTGGCATGTGAGCTACTTTTGAGACAATGAGCTCCAAAAAATCTACTAATACACACACATATATATATATAAATTAGGGATGTAAACGATATTAGATACGTATCAAAAAATCATTCGAGGAGTATTAGGGATGTTGAAAATCATATTGAAAATCAATTGAGCAACTGTTGCATCGTTTGAAAACAACAGATATGAACAAGATTATGCTGGTTAAAAGGTATAAAATGAATCAAGAAGTAAATAATCGATTTCTAGCAAACTGAAGTTTCTCTTTCTGTTTTATTCTCTACCGTCTTTGTCATTTTACAACCATGTGATGCAAACAAAAAGACATCCAGTCATAAGCTTGCTTCTTTCAAGTCAAACAAATGCATCTGTCAATTGCCATGCATTCTTATTTATAGCTTTAAATGCCATATGAATAAGAAATATCTAGATTATAGCATTGTCAAATCGCCAAAAAGTTAGTTGAATTCTTGATGTATTGATTTCTGGACGATGTATCGAGATGCGTATCAAATCGTGTGAGAGGGAAAGATACACACCCCTAATATAAATGCTCTAGTCATATTATCAGGCATACAAATACATGCCCAATGCTTACGATAGACCGAGGGATCAGTCTTTGCTATCGTTTTACTTTAAATTACTTTTGTTTAGATCTATAAACCCTAAATGAATTTATTAGACTGTCATTGTTTTTGCACTTGAAGTAATCTCTCATCTAAACATCATTCTATTAGTTTACAATACCCCTGCAGTAGTCTGATTTTCTTTTTTTCCGAGTGTCCACCTGGATATCAAAACAAAGTTTTCCTCTTTTTCTCTTGGTTTAGCTTTTTTGTGTGTTTGTGTTTTTTTCAGGTTGCAAACACAAATAAGATTACATCTGTGAACCTGGAGGAACCTGAAGTGTACACATAGGAAATGTAAAAACCTCATCTCTTGTGTCAGATCATCTGTGATGCAGCTCAGATTATCATCATGTGAAGCTGAGAGCTCTCTTTTGGAGGTCATGGGACTTTGTTGGGACGTGATCAGTTTCTATAAAGAAAATGATGAAAACTCACACACACACCTCTATCCTAGATGCAAGGTGTTGCATTCCCCCGTCGCTTAACTTGCACTTCAAAGTAACAACAGCCTGCATGTTTCACTCACTCTGACTTACGTCCTGTGGAAGCAGAAAAGAAGTAAACTTTCTAACGGCTAAAGTTGTTCAGATTTTTTTATGCTAAAACAAATAAATTAAAGCTTCTATGGTGTAAGATCGTTACGATTGACTGAACTAATCATGACCAACCTTTCTGGAAATTAAAGCTAAGTTTTTTAAACCTCTTTAAAGAAGAAAATAAAAAATGTGTTGTTTTTCTTTGTTGTAATTTGAAACACATTACTTCTGGGCACAGTACTCATTAACCCTCAGGAGTCCCGAATTCCCCTGTGAGTTTGCCATTACATTGGCTGCTTCCAATGACACAGGAATGAAACTGACTCCCCGTCAGCATTATTTTCATTCAAAATCAAATTTAAAGGTTTCAAGAAGGTCTTAGCTTTGACATTTTTGGTTTAAAAAAACTAAAAATAATTATGTTTTTGTGAAATTGCTAAACCCCTCAAATACATAAACAGAACTTGCATGTATTTTATTTGAGCCAGTTTATTTTTGATATTTTTCTTATTATTTTGACATTGTCTTTGTTTTTGTTTTTATTCTGTCACTACATGTTTGATCTTTGGCCATAAAACAAATCATTTTTTATCTTAATTTTTGCAGTAAAAATGTCAACATGTAAGTGTTTTGGATAGTTTTGAGTTAACTGTGGAATTTTGGTGTATTATAATCAAAATATATCTGTAAAAGATGGTGGGTTCACAATAAAGAAGAGGATATCAAGCATTATCAAAAAACAAAAAACAGTTTCAATGATAAATCATTTGAAGTAAAATGTGAAGAATAAACTTACAGTACGGTATTTTTTAACCCCAAGGGAATTTGCAAGTTCCCTCTGGATTAATACAGTTAAGCTCCTAAAGACATAAGATTAGTGGTTGACACCTTGTTTATGTGTCAGCTTCTTATTGTGACTCAATATTACAACAGGTGGGTTGTTTTTTTTTTTTTTTAACTTATATTCACATTTGTGGGGTATTTAGATTCCAAGACCTCTACATTTTACCTCTACATTTAGATACCATTAAGGTGAAGAGCTTATGCAAATAGCAATTATATCAGAAATCTCTTGAAATTATTTTGTCCATATGACTCATGTTTTCATTTGTGGAATTGCAGCAGCTATCTATTTTTTCTTCAATGTTTCTTCAGAAGAACAGCATTTCCACCTGTCGACCCTGCTGGGTGCGGAGAAGGAGGTGATTTTGAACCTGCCCATGTCACTTTACACCTCTGCTGCGGGGCGCAACCACGGAGAAGCTTTATCTCAGCTCAGCCTCGAGCAGGTGGCTGTTTCTGTTCAGCAGTGAGCCACGGCTTTGAAAATTTTGTGAGGAAAATGTGATTCGTTGGTCTTTAAAAAAATGTAAATCCATCCTGCCTTTTTTTTTCTTTTTTTTGGAAATTTTCAAACGTCTCCCAACTGGCTTAAAAACAGCAGGGCACTGCTGGGTCTGGGACTTTGAAATCAAAAAATGTACTTTCGTTGGAAGTAAATTGGAAGTAAAATGTTATAATTAGTTCTTTCTGACCTTCCTCTGCAACCAAGTTAAAACCAGTTTTTCTCTACTACAGTTAAAGGGCAAGCATCGTACATTAAAAAAAAGAAAAAAAATATTGTTACTGTCATTGCAAATTTGGGGAAAAACACACAAAAAACTTTCATTTTACAAATTTTGATATTTGAATACTGTCTTTGTGACACATATTCGTTTCTTAGATATTTTTTCTGTTGGTTAAAAATATATCGTCTTAACATTACCAAGTGTACACTTATGTATTATTCACTACACCTATGCACTAACATTTTTTTAGACAATAATCAATTATTAAAAATGTTATGTCTGTGTTTTTAACCAAAGAAAATGTGTTCACATAATGCAGAGCTCATTGAAAATGCAAGCATTAAATATTCACATCTAAGCGCCCTTTTATTATAAGGTATGGCACACAAAAGTGTTCCAAAATGTCTCAATTTATAGTTCTGTACTTTTATTTACTTTAGTTTTGATCTTGGTTTTGTCACAAAACACACATGATTGTGTGTTTATATAGGTATAATTAAAATAATTTACATGTTTTTTTTTATAAATTGTTTTTTTTTCTGTATTCATCCTTTTATTGTGTATTTTTCCATTATTTTTTATTCCATCAAACCTCATTTTGTTCAGGAGAACTGTGTCTAATGCCTTTGAAAATTCCAAGACAAAAGGCGTTTGAGAAGGTAATCCTTCAGCTTTGTTCAGAAAATGACTGACTTACACATTGTGTTTAATGAATGGGAAGAAAAAAATGCTTTTCTGTCTCTTAAAGACATCTGGTTCTCTGGGCTTGTTAGTTAAAAAGAACACCAGTTACTTCACTAACGGAATTGCTTGATGCTCGAAGAGCCCTTTTTCGTCTTTGTAAAATATTATTACAGTTAACTGATCAAAATCATCTTTACATGACAACTTTAAGTACCAGCAGTTTTGATTTTGTGTTTCCCTTTTTGGCTGAGATTTTAATAACAACAAAAAAACAGTTCTTTTTGATTTTGAGAAGGTGAAACTCCAATTATGCAGCAATCTGGGCAGTCCAAATGTGCATGAGTGTGATTTACTGTGTGCGGAATGTTTCTGGTGAAACATCAAGCTGCTCGATGTTCATGGACACACAAGAATTCTTAAAGTCCCACTCAGATTATCTTTAGAATTGTTGTAAATGTGGTCCTGGTGATCTCTCAGTTATTGTTGTGCTGTTTTTTGTTTTGTTTTTTGGCAAAATAACAATAATAAAAACAAAAACTGTACTCTTTTTTTGGACATATTTTCTGCAGAGCAGCAGGAGTTAATTAGAAATTTCCATCTGAGTTGTGTGAGGACTGATGGCGCAGAGTAAGCCAGACTCCATTTCCTATCATCCCTTTGTTTACATGCTCTCCTGCTAGCTTACAGCTCCTCACACCCTCAACCTAACATTACGGTACCATAATTTATTTATCTGTTCCTGATTCACAGCAATTTGAATAAGAAATACTCAGACATGTATTCATGAGCTTAATTATCTTTACATGAAAATGCCTAAAAAACATGTTAAAAACACCAAAAAAACACATTTTTTACTAGAGTGGGTCTCTCACATGTGAGATCTTTTTGGAATAAATAAAACATGTTTGTCCATGACACAACAGATTATTTAAAACAACAGTAGAGAAATATATAACAACTGATGAACTTCAAATTCCTATTTGTCTAGTTTATGTCTTTTTTAATTTCCCGTCATTCACATGCAGTAACCGTTGAAGCCGCTTGAGTCCTTTGATGATGTGGAGCCAGTGAACAAATATCTGAGCTGCTGAAGGTCCACAGAACTGCAGTAGCTGCAGTGGTATTCATGTCCACCTTGTTGTCAGGACCATTAATGATGTTTGGTGAGGAGGATAAAGATCATTAAAAAGGATTGGTTCTTTTTGAGGAAGACAAAATAATGCATGTCATAATAGACGAACTAAGACAATTATTGATGAATAATACAGCATAACCCATTACGTCTGTTTTGTTTCACATTCCTTGAATTTAAATGACTCAGAAGTAAGTCATTCTTATTGCAGTTAATGTTGCGTAATTAAGCCATTTTGGTCAATCTTCACAGACACTGCTACTAAAATGTACAATAAAGTGAGATATGATGCTTATTTGAATATAAAATGATCAGCAGTGGAATCTAACAATTACAATTTTCATGAAGGAATGTTTGTAATTTTTACATTTGTATTCATATACGAATGGGTCATTATTTATAAGGAGAAAGTTAACATCCTGACCTATAAACAATCTTCAACGTGTTATAATTTAATTCCATTCACTGAAGTCAGGACTCTGATAAACAGCAAATTTGGGAAACCAAACTACCATCAACTCTGCAGAGTCAACCCCAGTGGACTGAATCTGGCAGGACACCTCCACTTGAAGCAGGGTTTGAGGACACTGAAGTCTGTTTCTTAGCTAAAAAAGGATGGTTTGAGCGAGATGTAAAATGTCATTTTGGATAGTAAAGGAAAAGCTTTCCTCAATAAAAATGATGGATTGTGATATAATTTTCTAATTGCCTCTTGAATCCCAATAAATTGGTTCCACTCAGATTAGGCTGTCCTCCCTTAACCCAAGAAAAGGACTTAACTGAAAACACTTAGACTTTTTGGTAACCTATTCATCTCCTAACCCAAAGAATGAAGGGTCATGTGTTAAATACCTTCTTACTAGAATCACACCAACCAGCTCTCTCAGCACCATTGTTCAGAATTAAGAAAGGTTTTTGGAGACGAGGTAAAGTGTCTCCAATAGTTAAAGGTAAACCAAATCCAGTTGACTTCTTTTTTCCTAAAAGACTCTTTGGATTGCATTCTTTGTAAATAAAATTGCTTCATGAGGAGTCTGTGGCTTCTGCAAAAACCTTCAAGCCTGCACTGTTCTAGTTTTTGTAAGTTTTCAACTGAAGACTAGAGAGTTAATTGACCATTTTAAGCTGGGCTTGCCAAAAATGTTGCAAACTACCATGTCAGCAACAAATGAGCATTGTTTACTGATGATTTTAGTGCTTGGTTGAATAAACTATAACTTTACAGAAGATAAACCATTGATCCTTGGGTTTTAGCACACTGGCAACGCACCCACAGTTTACCCAGCCTTCTTACCCTGTGTCACTCATAATCATTAATCTGATAGAGTACATTGAAAATGGTTTGTATTATTGATTTTACAAAAGAACGATTGTTTAAAGTCCACATGATCTCAGGGTGGAGTTTCACATGCACTTTGTGTTTCAGTGGCTATCTTTAGTCTGAATAAGCCAGCTAAAGTACAGGCCACATGCATCCCGAGAGCACCATCAGGAATCTCTACGTAATGTTTGCTCGAGCAGATATTAATAGAAAGACAAGATTGCTGGCTTGAATATTTCAAATCAGAGAAGCTGTGTAGTGTGGCAGAACAAGCTGGTGTGCTGCAGTCCATTAGTGCCGTGTCCTCTGCAACAAGGATTCCCCATGCAGCTGCACTTAGTCCTATAGGGTTATGTCACTGACATTACCTTTCCAGTGAAGTGATCACTGCAGGGCAAATCCAGATCATTTTTCAAGGAACCAATAGTTTTGATTAGTTTCCAAACGCCAAATACTGAACAAGCCCATTTCAAATCTAGCAACACAGTGAGGCAGAACCTGGTTCACCCCAAAGACTAAGTGACAAACCCTTCACAGTAAAAAATAATAAAATCAGATTATTTTAGTGTATAAATTTAAAGATGGCAGACTTAAGAAGTACAGACCCATATTTTCTCAGATGTGTCATATTGTCATGTTTGACCATGTTGTTCCCATTTCACCTGTTCTTTATCTATCAATGAAAAAAATGCATAGTATGGCTGATTTGCATCTCCGCCATTTCATGTCCTAGAAGTGAGACCGCAACGGGAAAGACTGAACAAAAACGATTGTCACAGACATACTTTGATCACACTCGCATTCATAGTGCTGCTGTTGGGGCTTAACAGATTCCTCTTCTCAAAATTATTTAATGGCTACCAGTTAAATTTTGAATTGATTTTAAAGTGCTGCTGCTATTTTTATGAATTACTTAACAGTATGGGACCCAAATACATGTCAGAACTATTGGTGGGTCACAAACCTCGCCGAGTTTGGAGATCTGCAAGAAGCAATCGGATGATTCAAATTTGGAGTTAGAGCCAAACTTTAACCTTATTCATTTCTCAATGAACTCAGATGATCCTCAACTTTATCTATCTTTAGGTCTAAATTTAAAACATTCTTCCTTTGTGCTCCCTGTGTTTAAAATGCTGCAGTTTGATTTAGTTATTCGTTTTCTTTCATTTATGTTACATTTTGCAATAAGTTGCAAAGATTTTGCATTTCTGTAAAGTCCTTTCAATGGCATTTGTGTAAATAAGATGCCATACAAATGAAATTCCCGTGTCTGACAGTCAGCATTGAGCCAGAAGATGGAAGAGAGGTGGGTTGCAGGGCGCGTGCAACTGTAAACCCCGACTTTAGCTGTAATCACAATTTAGTAATCATTCATTATATTTTTTAGTTTGGTATTACTTAAATAAATGTGTTGTTTGAAACATTAAAGATGTGTTTTTAGTATTACTAAATATTTTATGTAGAAATCACTTCTGCTCTTAAGTTCCTGCAAGAGCGGACGGAGCTTATATCAAAACTGTCTTCGATTTGCAATTTTCTGAATGTCGAAAATGAAGAAAAACAAAGAGGATTTTTCCCCAGAGAGCCAGCTTCATACCTTAAGAGAAGTTAAAAATTAAAATATACATTTTTTTCGGCTATAATTCTGCCCTTTGATAAATAGCAACGTCTTGGGCTTCTTTGTACATTTTTTTGCATTTGCATCAGAGTTTGCATTAAGCTGAGTTTCTCATTGTAAAATTGTGTATTCATTGCTTATAAAGTTGCTTTTAAATCCTTTTTTTCCCAGAGTTTGAAAGCTTTCATAGGACTTTTTTTTTTTTACTCTGTGTTAAAAAGTTTTGTACAGTTTTTAATGTACTAAAACAGTCAGAGCTCGTAAGAACTATGCCACTAAAAGTTGAATAGTAGATTTGTAAATTAGGGAGTTTTCTGCCTTTTGCAGCAATTTTGTTAAAAGTGGCTGAAGAGCTCAGCTGGTTAACTACAGGGCTGCAAAGCAGGTAGCCAGGATTCAATTCCCAGTTGAGAAGAATTTCTACTTTTTGAAAATATAAAGTACTCATGGTTATAAGTTATGACTACATATTTCATCAAGTAAACTTTCCAGCATAATTTCGTATTGACAAATGTATTAACTCACTGTTTTAAGTTCACTGAACTAAACTTGTCTAGTTTTGAATCTATGTAAAAACTTAAAAATTGGAGGGAAATCTATTTCTTCGCTCTGGTTTAGTAAACTCAACTAATCCGGGTTAAGAGTGCGGTTAGCTGACAGTTTACAAAGAAGAAGCAGAGGTTAGCGGCTAAAAATAGCTTTTAGTAGTGGTATTATTTACTATGGACTAATATAGTTTGTTTTGACTCAATTTTGGGCAAATTTGACAAAAACAATATATATATTTTTCAGTATCACTTTAAACTTTTAAAGAAGTTTGATGCGGGACACAAGGGTGATAAGGTTTTTATTTCTCCTTGCTCCCTTTCCCATATTTCTTGTTTTTTTTCTTTTTCTTTTTTTATCTTGTCCTATTTTCTGTGAAGCATTTGTCCAAAATAAAATAAAATAATATCATATCCCTTTCTATATTGTGAGATCTTTCAATGTGAAATTATGTTTTTTTGGGACTTCATGTTTTTTGTAGTACCAGCATAGATTACTCATCTATTTTTTAAACTCTATTACCCTTATTTGCTTTATATGCACTTAAAAAAACATTTAAAAATTAAAATGTATTTAACTGGCCAAAAACAAATAACAAAAGAAAATAGCATTTTAGAATGCAAAGGAAACACACATGAAAAATAAACCCAGAGTTAAGCTGAATGACAACTGGCACTATGCTTTTAATAGAACAGCTTCTCCCCTCTGAGCCAACTCTGACAAACACACATACAGAGAGGCTGTGACCATATTCCTTCAAAAATGAGAAGTTGTAAAGACTCCTCCAGTATCCAAAGTATGACTTGAGTTCAAGGGAAGCTCATTAACACTGCAAATCCCCTTGATCTTTCCCAATTAACTGTTCTGGCCAGAATGATGCGAGACATCCAATTAACAAAGGCCAGTGGCTGACTCACCCCTCATTCCCTCGTTTCATCACGGGCAAGCTTTGGATCCGAGTCAGATTCAACAGCTGACATGTGTGCTTTAACAAACTGAGTGCTGTAAGTTTGATGCAAAGCAGGTCTCTCTGTGCAGTAATGATGGAGTGTTCCTGTTCCGAGGAGAGTCAGTTCAAGGTTTCACTCAAACGGCAAGCAGTGTATCTACCAAAGTCAATTATCAAACCCAGGGGATGATCACAGAGGAGTGTGGTACACATATTTAGGAGTTTATGCTCCTCCTGCTGTGATTTTTTTAGTGTTTTATTGTATACCCAAGCTTTATCAATAGTTTGTTGCTTTTTTTTACTAAACCTGGATTTTGGGAGCAAGCAAGATTTTTACTTTAGCTCAATAAATCTGGAACAAAGTCTGCTTCCTCATTTGGAAAAGGGATTGAACAGGAAGGAGATCCATTGGAAAACCAGCAAATCACATGTGCGACCTTTGAAGGGAGAAGCTGAAAGGACAAACAAATTTAGGTACAGTATATTTCAGACTATAAATCAATTCTCGAATATAAATTGCAGCTGCCAACAAATAATTACTTAAAGAAATAAAAATCAGCCATGTTTTAGAACATTAAATATTAATAAAAATACAGACATTGACGATGAACCAAGCTAGCATGCTACTCGCTAACACCCACTTTAGCACACACTTCATGCTTCCCTGCCTGTTTTCTCTCTATTAAAATACAGTTTCTATCCTGTGAAGATTCCTCACAATCTAATTATTTTGTTGTCATGGTTTTTGCGGTTGATTGCAAAACATTGTCTCCCTTTTCGTGATTCTTTGCGTACTTGTTTGTTTCTTCTCAGTTTTTCACTCAAGAATCCAGTAATATTTATCAATGGCCCGGACCAATCATAGATATAAAACATGGGACCAATCCTATGTTTCGTAACATGGTAAGTAGCAAAATGAGGGAGAGTCACTGACTGTAAAATTTGACAAAAAAACATGTGTGCTTTGGGTTGGCTTGAAATGAAAGAGAGTTGCTAAAAGACAACGGCTATTTTGCAGAGGAGGATCTGAAGTCACATAGGTCAGAAGTCAGTCATCTTTGTTAAATAATGCTGTACATTTTCCTCAACTGGTACAGTCCTCTTTGGTACTAAATCTAATAGGTTACGTGGAAAAAGATTGTGTGAACATCTTTGTGAGTTCAGGTTGTCAAGTGGGTGTCCCTTGGAGGGATCTACTGCACTGCTGGATATAACAAGCAGCATCAACAGTCAATAGGGAAGAAAGCAAGGAGGACAAATTTCAGCTACACAATTTCCTGTAGGACTGACAATTTTTAGTAACAGCACAACTGCACCTTTTTCAACAAATGTGTCAATATGCACAACTGGTTTCGGTAATAGAGACTTATTCAGCAACGTGTATTAAAACAAGGAAAATATAAGAAAAATGCAACAGATCTATACTGCTCTCTTGAGCAGTTCCCAGTCTGTAAAAGGAGTTATTCTATCAGAAGTGGCTCACATCGCACACAAGACCGCACTTTTCTGCCGCAGACAGGATACTTAACAAAACAATTAGGTCATCTTTAGGTGTGAAAACCTATTGGAGGTTTGATGGGATTTCGAGCATCACTCTGAAGATGAAATTTACACGTCTTGTAAAGTGTTGGTGGGCACACCGTCTCTCCGGCTTTTGAAATGAGAAGTTTTCCACCCACCACTGTGGATGCGTACAGTATGCAGCAGCAATCACTGTATGCACACAGTTGTATGAAAGCAGGTCTTTTATGCCTGGCAGTGAGTTTCTCTGCATGCGTTTTTATGTTTTTAATCCTACAGCCAAGCGGATTTGACATGAGGAAAAAAAATGAATCACAAATATGACTAAACACAAAATCGTGTAGGCCTAATTAATAACACAATGCTTTTTGACAGTCATAAGAAAATAAAGTGTATCTAAATATGCCTAAATGTGTAATAAAGAAAATACGTGGTTATAGATCGATGTGTTTCTATCACATTCGGGGCTCTATATTAACACCCTCATTTTCTGTGTTATATTAATGTGTGTCTCTTCATTCTTCTGCTTTGGTAATTTTTTTTCCCTGGTACTGTATTTTTCTCTCTGCATGTGTGGGCTGCTGGACCTCTGTTTTAGTAATGGTATTTGTGCCCCAAGCTTCTTGTTACTATCTGGGTCGCTGGTCTCAGATTTTTAGATAGCATACCTACATCATTCATTCTTATTTCACTTTTACTTTAAAGCCAATTATATATCTATACGTATTGGTTGCTGAATATAGTTATGAGAATAGAGCCTTTTTTAATTTTAAAAGATGGATTTAATTAGAAATTTGTAACATTGTATCTGTAATATGTTTTGTATGTTATGCATGGTCATTTTATTATCCAGGAAATCCACTTCTCCACCGATTGCAGAAATGTTGTAACTGTACAAATTTAATTCATTACTGCTGGTTTTGCTGATAGTAAAGCAACTTACACACCAACGTAAAAATAAAGTATTCATCAGACTTGAGGCCATAAGACTGCCAGGCTCATGATAAATTTACAACTTTTCCTGACAGGTATAATGAAAAAAAAAGTTTGTTAGAAGCAGTCACCACTCGGGGAACTCAATGTGTTGAGAATGTAGAGACACACAATATTGATTAGGTTTTCCAGCACTAATACAGTAGGGCAAAAAAGCATTTGTTGTGCTCTGATTTTGAAAGTTATCCCACTTGAAAAGATGGCAGAGGTCTGTAATGTTCTTCACAAGTACACTTCGATTGTTGGAGACAGAATGTAAAGGAAAAAATCCTGGATATCTCATGGTAGGACTTTTAAAGAATTCATTCATACAATGGTGCAGAAAAAAAATGGCTCACCTGAACAAGACTGGGATGATCCAATCTACAATAAGCAAGCAGGTTGGTTAGAAGGAATAAATATGGGAACTGGAACCACATGAGCAAAGTTAACACACTATGTTGTTATTCCAGTCCTGCAGGACTCCAAAAGTCCCATTGCTTAAACCCGTCTATGTCCAGGACTATCTAAAGTTCTCCAGAGAGCATCTAGATGACTGTGGTTGGATGGGACTCAAGTGGAGTTCTTTGGTATAAACTCATACCCACCGTTTTTGGAGAGGTAAGAATTCTGATGTGTTTCCCAAGAAAACCATATACACTGTAATGGGGCAGATTTTCTGCAAGGGGACAAGAAAAGGATGAATTGAGCCATGTATGGTTAAATTTTGGGGAAAAAAATCTTCTTTTATCAGTGAAAGCATTGAGGATAAAACATGTCTGAATCTTGACAATTATCCGAACACATCATCCAGGCAACAAAGGAGTGGCTTCTAAATAAGCATGTCAAGGTTCTGGAGTTTATTAACCAATTTCCAGACCTCAATCCATGAAATGACAATCTGTGTCTGTGTTGGCCAGCAACTGCCCAAAATCATCACAGCTCTTGAGAAGACCTGGTACAGACCTCAAAGAAACAATTGGCCTCTGTCATTTGGTTAGATTGGGTTAAATTAAATCATTGGGTTAAATTAGAAAGTCCTCAGGTAAATTTTTTTTTTATTTTTTTTATAAAATACTAATTTTCTTTACCAATAAACAAATAAATCCCTAAAAATTTTTTTTTTTAACATTCTGTTTTTCATGGTTGAAATGTATCTCTGATGAACAGTACATACCACTCTTATCTTATCTGTTTGATTTGGACAAGTTGCAGAATCACCAAATACTTTTTTTGCCCCACTGTATGTGACAAGTAATGATGCCAATTATGCAGATGTTTCCTTGCAGGTTGTGAATAGCTAGAAGCAAAGATGTAAGTATTTTCTGCTCGCTAAAAATAAAATCCAAACATGCAGCTATGAGCACTGCCTCTGGAATGAGCACACCACTGTACAGAAGGGAAGTGGATCTGTGTCCTTTTTCAGTTTAGGTGACATAACAGAACAATGTTGTCAGTCAACAGTTGTTTTTTTATTCATTTACCACTCCTAGCTAAAATAACTTGAAGTGAAGACTTAGAAATAATGTTTACCTTGAAAGGAAATAATTTCTGACTGTGAAGCAGATTTCCAGTCAGAAAACAGAAACATAGGTTGATTTGGAAAAGCTAAACTGGACTGGCATAGAGGCGGTTGTGGATGCAGGCTGAAACTGATAGGATAAATGAAGCACGGGTGGACAGTTTCAAAATCAGTGAGGGCCGACTGGACTCCAGCAGAAGTCTCCTGATGGTTCATTGAGCTGGTTGGGGTGATTGCTGTCAAATGTAGGAATGAAAATTATGATCTGGAAAAAAATGGCAGCCAGGACCTCTCATCAGGGCTGTAGCCCTCTTAGTCCGGATAATGTGTGTCCTTTCTAGGGATGCGGTACCGAAACCTGCATTGTTTGGTACTGCTGACACATCATACACTTTAACTGGACTGATAATTCAGCCTTGAAATGTGTGCTGTTGTGGATGAATAATCACAGTGTTAACAACCTTAAAGACAGAAGGTGTTGCACCAACTCTGACACCAGTTGCTATTACTATGTGTAGAGAATATAAAGGATGAACAACTTCCATCACATTCTGAGGAGTCTTTTTCAAGTGTCAGATGATTCAGTCAATAGAAGTGGGAGTGTAGGAACCCAGCATCACACATTTTAGAAAAATTTGATAAAACTGTGTTTTCAAGGATTGGCAGCAGGATGGCTCAGTT
Source organism: Oryzias javanicus (assembly GCA_003999625.1). Taxonomy (NCBI): domain Eukaryota; kingdom Metazoa; phylum Chordata; class Actinopteri; order Beloniformes; family Adrianichthyidae; genus Oryzias; species Oryzias javanicus. The sequence continues at coordinate 17,289,726 of CM012437.1, forward strand.
GGCCAGGACTAGCACATGGGAAACCAGAGTTCTTTTTTCAGTTGCTGCAATGAACTGAATCCACCTATGTAACCATAAATGGACCCGAGTCTGGGTCTCCCTGTGCTGATCCCCAGCCTGGGTAAAATATAGAGTTGTGTCAGGAAGGGTATCCGATGTAAAACTCTCTGACAAACCAAGTTTGCAAATCGGTGACTGCTGACTCGTGATGACTCTAGAGGGGAAAAGCTGAAAGGTGAACAAACAAACGTGTTTTCAAAGATTATCATTGAAAAATAATATTTATATTTATTGTACTGTATGTGTTATGTTGAAATAAGGAAGCCTGAGCATGAACTCAATATTTTATCTGTTTTTCTTCATTGTCATATCTTTGATTTCCTTTGTTATGTGCTTGAAAAATGTTGCCAGTCTCTGGTGGAAAATACATCTGAAGAGATTTTGCATCCTTTTTTAAAGGAACTAAGTTATGTCGCATCTAGGGGATAAGTCTTACTTTTTAACCAAATTTGCTATATATTCACTGCTATTTGCAAGAAGTTTCTAGGTTTTTGTTAATGTTTGTGAGAGATTCCAGATACCTAATGGCAGCGAAATCCCTTTCACTCTTGTGTCACAGTGTTAAAAAAAAGCCCAAAACAGACTCATGCCTCACTAACTGCAAACCAGTGTAAACTGTGTCCTCTGAGTAGTTTTCCAGCCATGCACCTTCCCTTCAGAAAGACTTACCTTTTCAAGTTTTCTCTTCTCCTGTTCATGAACTCAAACTGCAGCAACAAAATATTTACTCAGCCCCTGCTTTTCACTTTCAACTTAGATGTTCAAAGCCATCCTTAGCTCTAATAATCTGCTTTAACCACCACTCAAGTTGTCCCCATTTTAAGAGAAAATTTCATTCAGGGATTTGAAGTTAAAATTGAAAATTTAGAAATGGAATTGACACACTGTGGCTACAGTGGCAACTTGGGCAGCTAGCTTCAGACTTTATTACTGGTGACAGCTGTGAAAAGCTGCAGCTATCAGCACTAATGTAATATAGAGCTTTAAATAATTCAATAAAATAAAAAAATCAATTTTAACAAGTATTTTTAAAAAAGTGGTTAATGTACTTCTAACTAACAAATGTACTATTTTAATGAAAGATACTGCTGACCTTGGACACATAGATAAAAAAGTCAAGATTGTTTTCCAAGCATGTAATGAAAAGACAGGACTAGACATATATGTGTCCATTTATAGGAATCGTACAATGATTTTTGAAAATTAATATTTAAAAAAAGGTCGTTCCTATAAACATTTTGTGTCAGGACAGCAGCAAACAAGGATCCAATGAGATAAATGACAGTTTTTTTCTGTGAGAAACTCCTACTAACCTGAAAGCTGTTCATTAATACCCTCCTCTGCATACATTCCTAATTCAGAATGCATATATTTCCAAAACTACAACAATATCACGGTTATTAAGGATTAAGGGATCTTATATTTAGCAACAATTACAGAAAAAGGCAATTATTTTCATGACTGAAGAAATTCACAAGTGGATCATTCATCTTGGCTTTAGTGGCGATGACTGGAGAATTAAATTCTGTTTGACTGTAAGGGAAACCAGATCTGTGTACATAAAGGTAATGTTTCACTATAGTTTGGCCATGCCGCTACCTACTAGATGCCAGAATGTCCTAATCAGTTTTTAAAAACTGATATCTTTGGAAATATAAACTCTTTCTTGGTCCTTGTAGAGTACAACAAATCAATATTGCACACAATGACTAACTTGCAAAATTACAGCTGTCGGTTTCAGCCGGGCTTTAAATATTGGGTCACCTCCTCCTATTATGTTTAAAATGTACTCAGCTGTTGCCATAACAACATGGGAAAGCATGAGCCGTGAGTTCCCTCCTCTTGAAATAGCCTTTTAAAATTGTTTTAACAGATAACTGGGAATCTGGCTTCCCGCCAGGAGCTTGCCCCAATGCCTCATGGGATATTAATGGCAGTTCAGATAGAAATTGGTCGGCACTGACAGAATAAATCATAGGAAAACCGGCGTGGCACATGCATCTCCTTTAATCAGTGCTTTAAAATCAGCTGTGCCTTTACTAATTGGCCTCATTTTAGTCTCAGGATATCTCCATTAGCCTCTGAATTAGAGCAGGGGCTGCTCTGAGGAAGGAAGACATGTTTCTGCACTAGGTCAACACTTAAGATTTGATCTTTTTCACCATGATCCTTTTTGTCTGACTCTACAAATTTGTAGACTGCATGTTAGGGATGTTCAATCAAGGCTTTTAACACAAACGACGGCTCCTCTTTGTCTCTGCTTACCACGCGCTCCTGGCTCGTCTCTTACCACGCCACGCTGAATGGGCCCGCTGATGGATACAACGCATTCTCCTTGCTCAGAGGTCTCCATGTATGTTCCCCATTTAATTCTATGGCCCCTTGATGAAAGCCATCTTTCAACTGCTGCAGAATAACCTGTCTCCACTGACCACCATGCACCTGCACTCTGCCCACTAAACTGTGAAGGGGATGTCTCCATGAGCACCCTCACACAACACCAAATCATGATTTAATGCTTTTAATTTGCACTGTCTCCTGGGCTTATCAAAAGGTTAGGAACTTGAAAACTCTTTAATACAGTCCTGCTTGGATAGTGCCTCATAAAACATCACATCTGCTTCTCCCAAATTTTCAAGCACCTTTTCTTTTTATTTTTTTTTCTAGAATAACATTTTTGATGACTGTAATACAGTCCAAATTGATTAAATGTAACAGTATTTAGCATCAGAGGACAGTATTATGTTTAATTTTATGTATGAATACTTAACTATAATTTAATCAAATTGGTCATCAATTCTTGATTGTCATCAATGGTTTATTAAACTGGTCAATCAAAAGCATCAATTCCTTAGTCACAACTGCCTCAGTGGGTGGGTATTGGTCATCTATGGTCAAAAAATCTGCAAACCTGCACAGGGCAGACAAGTGGTCTGTATGAAAACTTAAGATTTGTAGACTCTCTGTGAGCCTTTAGAGTGAATATGTTCATGCACATATTTTCTACAGGGATTCTGCTGGCAACAGATCATACTGAACCCCTATCAAACACTCAAGGGTAAGTAAGGATGAAGTAGATGAGACGCAGGTGTGTCATACAGATTTTTCATTTTTTCAACTCTTTCGAACCCTGCCCACTGTGAAGAGAACCTGTTAGTCCTGTTAAAGTGTTAGTATGTGCTCCATGCGCACCCCTTGTGCGCCCATTGTGCTTGCATGAAATTAGGAAATTTGACCCGATTATAGGGTGGAAAAAAGATCCAAAATGGCTTCTTGATGCAAGGATTTTTGTCGTGAACTTCCATTCATTTTCTTAACCCGCTGGGGCCGTGGGGTTGCAGGAGGCTGTCCCGTTTACTGTTGGGTCCACTTTCAACTGAACAACGGTGCTGTTCAGAGATGCAAGCAAACTTCCCTTTAATATCAGGGAAGGTTCTCATTTATTCAGTTGATATCGTCTTGCCATTGAGTCACGGCATCCAGACTTAAAGCCGTCTTCTTTTGAAACTTTTCACCACCCATCTAAGTGGGTTCATCAAAAGATGGAGGGGGTGTGTAAAAAAGACACAATATTAAGTCAGTGCTTCAAGAAATTTGAAAATACATTCAGTTCAAAATAAGAGACAGTGACTCCAAATCAGTTGTTAGGGTGAGCCTGTGGGCAAATATTTATTATTGTGTGATTAATCCAATAGCAAGAAATTCTTAAGTTTTTTATAAAATCAGTCTTTAAACCGGCTAATTTTATTTGCCAAAAAATGACACATAGAGATGCACAAATTGTATCTATGGAAAGAGCTTCCACAGTTAGAGGCCATATGTTGCTGGGGTTTTCTTTATACCTTAACAAAAGCAGTACTTTATATGCTTGCTCAGCAAGCATGTAGTGGTTGTAACCCGATTTTCTTTTCTATCTCTTTCATACAGGCTGTTTGGGCTGATCCACCTTGATCCCAGGTTTCTTTTGATCAGTCAACTCGACTAACGTGACCAAAGAAGAACTTCTCACTTTGTTCTGGCTGTCTTTTAACCAGCACACAGTGCTGGAATAGGACGATTCCAGCTTTGTGAGTCCTGCAGGCGCATTTACATAGAAACTGCCAGCCCAGTGCAGAAGATTGGAAAGAAAAACATGAAAGCAGCCATGTCTTTTGTGCAGAGGTGCACCAAGAATAACCATGATTGTTGGCTAAATCTGAAACTATGTTGGTTCCTGATAGAAAATGGCTTTATTTGTAAACCATGGCTTTGTGGAAATGATAAGAATCAAGTTTTGTGCATACTTGTCACAATTCCTGTTTTCCATCATTATGAAGTGATTTATTTGAAGTTTCAGAACAAAATGAAACTAAAGTTGACTTATTCCGACAAACTGGTTTTATTACACACTGAACTATGCTTGCAAAACTCAATACAGGCTCTGACCTAAAATATTAAAACTTTATAGCATGAACAAAATCAGACTGAGTGAAAGACATTATATGGGCAATCCATCTTTCAAATTCACCGTATCTTTGGTGAGTATGAAATATTGTCATTTTTAGTGTTTTTTAAACCCTTAATGCCTGTTGTCGCAAATATGTGACAAACCATTTGGCTCTAAAACTCCTAATTGTGGCATCTACTTTAAAGCAAAAACATTAGCGACATTTCTTTTTTTCTCTTTGAGAAACAGTTCAAGAATGTAGGTGTTTTAACCATCTCAGAGACCTTAGTTCCAGTAAATAGTGGTGAATAGTTCTAAATTGCAAATTAAAATGAAGATGGTGGTAATATTAAAATGATATTTGGAGTACACCTCCAACCTTCTGTAAAACCCTCCCACTTGATGTTTTTACCATGTTTATGATAAATAGAAAGATGGTTGTGGCAAAACTTGCTCGTCATAAAAGGTCAAGTTAAAGTCACAAACATTTGGGTCCCAGCTTTTAAAATGTTTTACTGCTCTTTATAAAGCGGTCCTTCATTTATTACAGAAGTTACATTCTAAAACCAGCTTGTAACACGTGAAATCTGAATTAGGAATATAGAAGTTTTAGGGCTGTAAAAGCTCTCACTGCAAACTTTATGCACTTCTCTCTGACAGACATGAACATTTTCACCTTTTTCTCTCTTGTTTAAACTTGCAAAGTTTAATCTTTATAAAAAAAATAATAAATTAATAATAAAAAAAAGGTTTTGTAGATTTAGCAAACTTATCACATCTTGCTGAAAGACATGGCATGGATTGAATGACAATTGTTTAGGGCCAATCAGGATGCAGAACCAAATGCAAAGAAAATTCCACCAGACCATGTAAGGAAGATAGCGATATATCGTAACACCTTACATGGTGATATGATATATAGCTTCTGCATATAATATTAGAAAAAATGTAAAGAATCAAGCATTCTACCAAACATTTTTGCATTTTTCCATAATGCAACATTTACTCACAGTTTGTGTCCTTTGGATTTCTTTTTCTTCTCCTGAGCAGCCAAGTTCATTTTCCTCACCTGACTCACCCTGTATATATTACTCTTAGTTTCTCGACTTCAGCTCCAGTTTTTTGTGGTTGCAGCATTCTTCACTGTCCAAGTACAAACCAACGTTGCCAGCCAAGTTCTGTCCCTCACACTTAAGCTTCTGACCCTGCATCTTCTGAGGAAACTCTATGGAGTCAATTTCTGGATATTCTCTGAGACAGATTTTCTTCTGACCTCGGGTGCGCTTCCTCAAACTGTCTCCAAAGAACTCATTGCTTTTATCAGTAACGTAATCATTAGACTTGCCTTCCATGAATACCTTCCTCCACCTACTGTACCAGTGTCCTGTCAAACTTCCATTTCCCAGTTTAGAGAAGTCTCACCTGTAATAGATTACACGTTCTTACACACTGCAACTTCTCTAATGACTTGTAGATTCCTTAATTTCCTAAACAGAGGGAGAGAAAGACCTCCCCACTTCTGAGTTTGTTCAGATTCTTATCATCAACTTTGCAATAAATTGTTACCTTGTTTCTCGGTTGTTCATCAATCACTAGTGTCCGGACACAACAAAAGGACACAGGCAAGGCGGCCAACTCTTTAAGCCTAAACCTACCTAAACTTCTTGTTTATTGTCATAAAAACACAACAAAAAATGCTGTTAAGTACATTTTTGTTCTGTTTTGGGGAATATTTCTCTTTGCAGATAACCCAATTCAATCCTGCTGTCAGAACATACATATGCTGCTGTTTAAACTGCTGCTATGCAGTTTTTCTCTTTCGTTTGTCTTTCTCTCTCAAAATTAATAATAAAAAAAAACATACACCATAAGGCCATGCTCTTAATAGTAGATAGAGATTATAGTTTTAGTCTTAATTTTGAATCCTAAGAATAAGTCAAATTCCTCTGAGATGCACCAAGCACATCTGCAGCCTTTCACAGACACAGACATAATGTGGTTGGGAAAAGGTAAGAAAAAAGAAAAATATAACTAAAAAGAAAGTTTGTTTGTTTGTTTGGCAAGATTACACCTAAGAGATATTTTAGTATATTCAGCAGAGTAAGTTGCATGTGTAGGTGGGCGTGCATGCTGAGGGCCATATATTGAAACAGAAGGTGTTGTCTGGCGCTTTAGGTCATTCACACAGTTTTGTATATTGGCGGAATTTTGAAGAGAAAGTCGTATTGATTCTGTAAGACTTCCTCAGTGTCCAACCATTTGAGGTAAATCTGCTTTTTAACAAAATGTTTTATGGTGCAGTCTTGACTCCTCTTTTTCCAAACAGTATTTTACTTGGGAAATTAGGTCACTAGGTTCCTTGTTTGAACTTTAACTACAAATTTACAGACTACGGGCTTCAGGGGAAATCAAAGGTTAATAAAGAAATCTGATATTGGAAAATTAATAATTTAAACTCTGTAACTGTTAACTCTGCTGCTAAGGCCTTAGTCATGACTGCCTTATGAGTAGATGCCGGCTGTGTGCTGGCAAAAAATGGACAAATCTACATGGGATATCCTGGTGACCTGCAGAAAATATCAGTCATTGATATCTTAGTAAGCTCTTACAGTGAAAACGTTCATGCAAATTTTTCCACGGGCCTGCTGCAGCAACAGGTTGTGGCAAACACTTCTACAACATGTATGGGTAAGCAGTTGGGGAGATGCAGGCACATGCTCTTTGAGCACCCATTGTGCATTCTTTGCAATGTAGCCTGGCTGTTAGAAATGAGAAAATTAGACAGAGTGTAGTTTGTACTGGCATGCCATCGACACACCCCAGTGTGCACCATTTGCGATTGATCAGTAAGAAACCAGTACATGGACCTTAATACAGCGGAAGTGCATCACACGACAGCATCTGCCATATGTCAATATGAGCTACTAACATAATCATTAAAAATACTGTACTTCACTTACCACAAGAACAACAATGCTATGTTCCATTTTCATGATGACAGGTGAATACAGACTGGATGCGTCAACTCGCGTTAAGTGAATACTTTCAATGAAAAGTCTATGCAAATGCACAACGCATCTGTGACCAGACTCAGATTTGGTGGTGACTTGTGAAGGGCATCTACTTCAAAACCAACAGTTGTTAACATGATCCCAAAGGAGAAATTATTAATTGTCCTTTGTGCCCAGTCAGATTAAAATGAAACCAATATGGATATCCATAGGAACAGAGCTGGGAAAAAAAAAGTTTGGAAAAAAGATTGTCTATAAACCTTTGTTTTGGGCTTCAGTGTTCAGAGCCCTTGGGTTTGTGTGTCCTTACTTATTTTTTTAAGTCAGTATTCGGGCTCTATACCTACAAACTGGATGTTCGCTGAGAGGTTAGCCAGCTGAACTTTTGACTGCTTGAACATCAACCAGCTGAACTTTGACCAACCAGGGTCTTGGATTTGATAGAATTGCATAGATGGTGTCCTCTTCAAAACAGGGAAATACCAACTATTTTAAACATGTTCATGGAGGATTAATTGCTCATTTGGTTGATGCTTAGAATTATATGACACCGTTTTTCATATATTGGAACAGGGCTGTGAAATAAAAGTCTAGAGCAAGATTTGTGAGATTTCCACCTCTTTGATATTGCACACCAAGCCTATTCCAGCTGTAGATGGCAGACATGCACTAGTAAACAGCAGAAAATGAAACAGAACAAGAATCCTCTCCCTGCTGCTGCCTGCTTGTCCACTGCTCGACTTTTGTTAACACCAGGGGCTGAATACGCATTCATGAAGTCGGGTATAGCATACTCTTGATTGCATCAACACACTCCATGGCCCCTGACGACCCAAAAATATGTAGGGCCCGTACAGAGGATTGACTCATACAGGTTGGTATGACTACGGTATTACTCGACTTGTAACTTTTGTTTAAAAAAGTGATACTTTCAGAGTCACTCAAAACTTTGCAGACCCCATCTACAACTTAAAAGTTATCAAAACTTTAAAACAGCTCTTACTCTTCTTCCACACGTGGGCAAAAGTAAATCTGTGAAGAAAAGGATGATCCAAGTCAGGCAAATTTACACCTTATTAAAGTATCACAAGTCTCACAAATTTCTCACAAACCCAGTCTTCAACTCGACAGCCACACCTAGGACAACAGCCAAGTTTACCACTTTCCAGATGGAGGTTGGGCTGTTAAATAATAACTAGCTGTAAAGTCTGCAGTAGAGTGGTTTGTGCTACGGTGTTCGAAAAACTGACGATCTTCATGCATATGCTAAAAAGTTGCAAAACACGATGTTTACAATCAATATTCTGTCATAAATGGTTCAAGAAAAGCATAAACATATAACTGCTACACAGCAGCTGCGGGAGCCTTTTTCTTCTATTTCTGTCAAGGCAACCTACACATCGAGGTGCACACACTCATAGAGATACAAAGCGCAGTTTTCTGTGCAGCAGCTTCTTTGTCTAATAAAAAATGTGCACTAAAACATGACAGCACTGGCGGCGAGTCTCGGAGAGCAGCCCCACTCTCTTTGGCCTAGATTCTTTCAAATCCGCTCTGGAAGTGCCTGCGTCCTCAGCTGCACCGCCAGTCTGCCAGAGAGTGAGTGAGCAAGCCATCTGGCTGCACAGCACATCAAATCCCAATCTGTGTTAATTTGAGTGTTATGGCCCATTGTTTATCAAATTATATAAAAAAAAATCTCTTAACTCTCTTTTTGTTGTCAATTCTTTGCCTACCACATAGCTTTTGCACATTTGAAGGATGCTAGAAATCCTGGAGCTTACAGCTGAAAATTGCATGACCTTAAAAAAGAAAAATTAAGATTTTATAGAGCAAAAGAAACAATAATTCTTCAAGGAATCATAAAAAAAAACTACAGTGAATTCACAAATGCCCTACATTTAAGCATGAAAATATAATATCTGAGGAAAAATACTTTCAAAAACTATTTATTTTTTAATTTAAAGCACTGAAAAACAGCAGATAGCAGGTGAGCCACACAGATTCATAAATAGACATTCCACATTAGATCAGCGCCATAACAACTTCTTAATGAAGTAGCAGTCGCCACATCATTTTTGGCATTTTTTCCTCATGTCCCTTTCTTATTCTCTCTTTTAGTTGCACTCACACATTCACACACACTTGCAAACACACACACAGACTGTCTCTTTTCCTCACACACACACCACACAGGCAGACACCAGCCACCCACCCTGACACATGGTGTGTTATGCAATGGGTGATGCCTAATTACCACTGACATCGTGGAGACTGTTCACCGCGAAATTAATCATGACATAGGCGTCAGCTTTTGATATTTTTTAGCCAAGTGCTATGAACTCCTACCAGCCGATGTAATTAATAAACCAAATGCACACTGGTTCTGATTAGACACCGGCACTGATGTCTTCATACCACCAGAAGCTTTAATAACTTATGCCAGGTGCCACATAAAAGAGATAAAAACATGAGAGTAAGCAAAGTTTGAGGAAAAAAAGGAAGAAAAAATCCAGAAACCAGACGAATAAATATGTGATTTAGAGTTTTGCCTCCGAGGAGTAGTGACTTTTCATAGATAGATAAAGATAAATGAGTTCATGCGTAAAGAGGATGAATAAATGTATGTCTGTGCGCAAATTCTAAACAGCTGAGTACACAATTGCTCTCTGAGGAGCAAAGGAGCTATTTATAATCACAGCTTTGTACTGGAAAGCACTTACAGTATATGCAGTCATGCATGAAAAAATAAAACAGTTGCTTTCCAGTTTGCAGGAAACTCTCGAGTCACTTTATTATTACAAGTAGTTAAACTGAAGAACCAAAAAAAAAAAAAAAACCCAGCCATATCTGGCTTAGCTAATGTGACATGCAGCTCACCAGTGCAGAAACCTCGAACGGCGCCGGCTGCTCACTTCTAGAGGTTTTGCTGCCTCAGTGACAGATGAGCACAAGCCAAGGAGTTGGGGAAAAGATGCAGACATACTGATTTGACAACTCGCTTTTTGTTATTAAACATCAATAATGGTTTTGAAATAAAAATAATTACAGATTTTTACGGGGATACTTTTAAAACTATTCCATTTTGGCTCTATTTTCAATCTTTTGTGATGGTAGAGCTTAAGCTTATTTTATTTACCTCAGCCTTTATCCCTCTTTCACTTCTGTGTAAAACTTTTTTTTTCTCATTTTAGGATCATGCAGGTTTTCCACATTATGAAGACAATTGAACAAGTTTACTTTCAATGTTCTGTAGGCTTTCATGTACTTAAGAACCAGCATATCCAAAGTCTGGCCAATGGGTCAAATGCAACCCACATTCATATTTCCAACAGCCTGCAGGCTCTTTTCCAAAAATGAATAATATACACTGAAGCATTTTATTTTTATACAAGCTTATCATATATTTTCATGCAAATTTTTACACGCTCGCGAAGCTAACTGATCACCGCTAGTTCGAGCAGCTAGCTTTGCAGAGAAAGTGTTTGCCTTAGGCCTAATCCGAATTCTTCCCTTCCCCTTCATTTAGCCCTCCAAATGGAGAGTTATAGAAAAATAGTGTCTCATAATTTGGACGTCACTTTCGTTTGATCACCAAAAACAGCCAATCCACAAGCTTTAGTTCAGAGCTTCCAGTGCTCAAATATATCACAACAGCAGTTTTATAAATTTAAAGTGGTCATGCCACATCAAAAAGTCATTACTTACATTTAAATGTAAACTTCTGTGGTTCAGAGCGTACCCACATGAAGAAAAGCCCTTCTCAGCACGACATGGTTTTCCCTTTCGATGGAGGATGGAGGATCCCTCCGCTTGGAGGGTCGATTTAAAAAAAATAAAATCTGGACACACTTGCACTAAAAATTCCCCTTCAAATGGAGGGAAAGGGAGAAGGGGAAGGGAGAATAATTTGGACTGGGCCTTTGTGTGGCCTGGGGGCAGAGCAGACTCTTCCTGAAAGGGGCTGTCTCACGTTGTGACATCAGATCGTGAGGAACAGTTCATTTTCATGGGTATGAGAGGTACTGCTGTTGGGGTCCGCAGGTTTCGATTACTCCGAAATCCATGAACGGATTAAAATACTGCTTTGGGGGTTCTTTATAGTGAGGAATGAACAGCATACTTCAATGCTCAAAAAGTAGATTTTTCGTGGTATGGCCCCTTTAATATCATCATCATTAAAAGTGTGTTATATGTTTGTTTTTTTGAAGGCTGGTTCAGCTTTATTTTCAGACTCATTGCAGATCAATATAAGTGTACTATAATGGCATTATAACATGTCCAGTAATGTATCTGGTAATAATACTCTGAATATAAAGAAAATATGACTTGTTATTTTGTCCTTTATCCAAATCTCAATTTATTTAGCAAATTTGATCCAATGAGCTCTTCTAATGCTGATGCTTGTACACATAAACAGATTTATTTTGTCTTCCACAGCTGAGTAAACATTTCACATCCAATCAAGAGTGTATGTGACACATCAAGGAACAGAAGGTAACCTTTGTATATGACACACAAGCAGCAAGCCAGTAAGTTCATGTTCTGTTGTTTCATTGCAACTTCCAGACCAGTTAAAGTGTTTGCATTCAGGAAATAGGTTTGAAAACAATTTTTACTATGTGTTAGCATGAGAGTTATTATTTTTACTTCTACTCTGTATATCCTTTTTTTTCTTACACCGTAATTAATGTTTCCCAGTTCATTATAAAGCAAAAATGTGTTAGATTGTTCACACTTTATTTTTATGGAATTATTTGAACAAAATCCATTCAACTATCACCAATTGATGCTTTTGGTTAAATAATAAAATTGAGATAATTTTTATTGACTCTTATATTGACTCTTGTCAATAAAAGTACCCTCTTGTAAAAAAAAAAACAAAAACAAAACAGAACACATAAGCCAACACCATTATAGAAAACCTCCGACCCCAGCTTTTCTAGAATGTTTATTCTCACTTCAGTTAAATGGGGTATACTTGTCTAGTGTTTTTCCCCTTCCTTCAAAGGCCCAAAGCGCTTCACAAATCCATTCACCCATTCACACACTCACACACTGGTGGTGGCTCCACTGCTGAACTGGCGCCAGGCGCCATTTTTTTACCTTCCACAGAGGCAATTCTAGGGTTCAGTGACACATGGGCAGGAATCGACCCACTATCTTCCGATCATGAGATGACTGCCTTACCACTGCACCACAGCCGCCCATAATAATTATAATCGTATTTAAAAGGCCACTGGGAACACTGAAATGGATCAGAAAAGATGATCAGCGTGAAACGTTCCCCAGTTTGACTTTTTGGTTATTAATTACTCTCTTTCCTAGAAGCTAGATAGTAACCAAGGTGAAGACAAATCAATATTCAGAAATTACGCTGTCTTATTAGCTAACTTTGCAAATTTGCCATGACCCTGTTAACAGTTTTTGGGGCCAGTAAAGAAACTAATTTCTACAGTTTGCACTATATACAGACAGAAGGCAAGTAAAAATTGTGATGCAATGTATACATCTGCGATTATGTCAGCTGTAATTTCATTTTTGTTTCTAAATCAAGGAGTTATATTCTCTAACTATTGTCTATGCACTTGTATTTAACTTATTTGTTTTAAGATGATGAAGTCTTCTTGTGATGGTTGTTTTTTTCTTGCCTTCAAAATTACCTTGAATATGATTTTTCTTCTGGTTAATACGTGAATTACTTTGCTTTTTGTTTTGTTTTTTTGTTTGTTTTTTTTTGCTTGTTTGTGCTTTTACCACACAAACCTGCCATAATTTTGGTTGCTGCCCCCTTTAAAGGTACCGAATACATGCAAATACATGCAAAATGGTAAATAGGTCAACTGGTGGCACACGATCTCTAAAAGCTAACATTTAGCAACATCTTTCAAAACAACTACCTTTATACGTTATATTTTTAATAACTGTTTTTCATATATTCCTTTGAGCCTAATGCTCTCATCAATAACCAGTTAGTGTATGCTCTCAAAACATGTTAGTTCCCATAGCAACCCTATTTAAAATACAACCGTGTCTATTCCCACATCTGACCTTCCCAGACAAGAGCTGTATCATCTTACTGTGAGCTTTTACAGTCACACAGATGTCTATATCCACTGGCCGACTTTCAAAAATGCACCAGCTAAACAAATGAGAAACTTCTCTTGGAAAATGTTAATATTCCCAAATGAAATGAAAATACTAATATGAGCTTTGTATTTGCCTTTGTAAACATTTCTTTAAGTCATATTATGCTGAGCTGTCGACCAATCCATCATCTTCTGAACAGTCGATTCACATTTCAGCACTTTCACATAATAACAGTTTCATGAAAAAGTGATAAATATGTCTTTTATAGCTTTAATAATCAATGAAGCAAAAAAAAATGCTTATGCTTGCATTACAGATTTGCCATTTCTCCTGTATTTATAGTCTCTAATATAGTTTTATTGTTGACTTAGTTGTGCTAGAAGCTTCACAGTTTAAAATATTCAAAACACAGAGGAAATTTGTCTAAACATAAACTATCCATTCTTCTTCTTTTTAAATTCCACTGAGAGGAAATGAAATATGAAAGATTGAAAGGTGGGAATTATAACACCTTAACCAGACTTAAAATACTGACAATGCAACATTTTTATGCAATTGTTTACCTTTTTAGTTAAGGTGAGAATCATAAATAAGGATTCATGTTTTCTTTTTTTTCATACCATACAATCTTCTTTACATTTTGTATAGTGGATATAAACAATGGAAGGAGAGAAATATTGTCATCCATGAAAATTCGGATCCCAACTTTTATTTGGAGCTTTAAATAGTCCATATAATGAATAATAATAATTTACTCTGAAAGTATTTCTGATATTTTAGACTGCTTTTCAAAACATGCAATTGTCGTTTGTTTTTCTTTTCCCCAAAAATAGCAGTAGATTGTTTTTTTTAAGATAACTGAGCCACTGTTTAATTGTGGCAGTTTCAAGACAATTACAATGAAGCATGCTGCATTAAAGTTGATTCAAAAGCTACAAATTTAATAATTTCTTCAGGTAAAGCAAAATTAAATGATTGCTGTGAGACACGGCGGTTTAGATAAAACATGTTTTAAATACATAGCATCACTATTTTGCAGCTACATTAAAAATTAACAAGTATATTTTAAAATGTGGTGGGTATTTTCTATCATTGTTATTATTATTTTCAGATGTGGTGCTGCACCTTGAAAGGATTCAGTAAGAAAAACAAGCATCCTTTTTGAGACTGTTTTTTATTTGTATTTTTTATCAACTTTATCTGTGGTCAAATCTAGGCATCCAATTTTGTTCAGGATTACTTTTTGGGTCTTTTTTTCATTGGCTGTCATTACACAAAAACTATAGGAACATGCTATCAAATAAAACACTTCAATTGTTTTTTAATCACTTTAAATTACTGTTTTTTTCATGGAATCCTATTTCAAAAATTAACATAAGATTTATGTCTTAAACTGTATTTCAGAGATTCAAAAATGTGTATTTTATTTATTTTTTATAGGCAACAGACTCTTATTAATAGCATGTTTCTCTTATTTGAATTTTACACACTATTCATCTTATTTTGAAAATTCTACATAAATTCAACACTAGGAAATTCACTAAAGCATATTATTTATTTACTGCACTGTGACAAGTGTACACTTATCACTTTTATTTTAGCTAAATGTCA
Organism: Oryzias javanicus; assembly: GCA_003999625.1. Taxonomy (NCBI): domain Eukaryota; kingdom Metazoa; phylum Chordata; class Actinopteri; order Beloniformes; family Adrianichthyidae; genus Oryzias; species Oryzias javanicus. Next base: position 17,304,924 of record CM012437.1, read on the forward strand.
GTACAACTCAACTTTCACAATTTACTATGTACTTCCAATTTCTTTTCCAAGTGTGTTCTTTGCTTGTTTTCCCTATGTTCAGAGAATGTCAGCCATTTCTCTTTGAATTGAACTCTGACATATGAAACTCCAGGATATTCTGTGTGTATTTAATCAGTGTTCATAAAACAAAAGTTATTCCAATATTTACTGGTAAAGGGTTTTAATCTAGTCAGATACTCACTAGTACGTTTTTTTTCTGAGTCACATGGGTAAGCTAAAATCAATCTGACTCTATTTGGAATAAATAAAGGAGCCTGGGAAATACCTCCATTCTTAGTCTATTTCACTTAAAGGGTCCATTTCATGCTATGCTCAGAGTAAGCTTTATTCGGTTATATGATAAGGGGCAGGGTTTTAGAGAAATGCTAAGAGATGAATGGTGAAAAATGAGAGGTTGTGGGTTGTTTTCACAAGGAATAAACCCCATAATACACTTTAAAACTAAAAAAAGTTGATCTTGCAAAATAAAGGCCCTTTTGTAGTTTAAATTATGGGATGTTTGTGATTCATATCTGTCAGTTGTCAAAAGTAAAATTTTAGATATAAATATTTTTTATATAATTTATTTGACTAAAATGTATTTTAGTTGTTTTGGAGTTATTTGCTTTACGTTCTATATTTTAAGGAAAGTTAATTTTTTTTTTTTTTGGACCTAAACTTGCTCTGCTATGAGCCCTTTTTAAGTGGTTGTGCAACATATGCAAGATTACACAAGAGTGGTGGTTTTTAATTAAATCAAGGTCAGGGTATGGTCATGAGTTAATTATCTCCATAGAGGGAAAGCATGTATGTCAATTTTTTTGAACTTGTTGCAACCCACTGAAGAATTTGAAAGCAATGAGCAGTAATGACAGCTTTCCTGACTTTTTCATGTTTGCAGTTTCTATCTAGGGATAATGAACAGAGCCTTTAAACATTTTAAATCATGGAAGGAATTTTTCAAATAGGGAAAAAGGCCTCAATCAAAACAAATGTGAAAATTGAAGTCAAATTAAATATTGTACTATTTTTTTAAATTGTTAATGTCTTCTAAAGTAGGAAAATCGTTATTTATTCACATATGTTTTTTCAATCAAAGATTGAATGAAAAAACATTTTTTAAACATATTTTTAAAAGAAAATAGTTTTGGTGTGTTTGTAGCGACAAATTGTTTACTTTATAAATGTAAGCTGTTTTGAAGATAATTTTCTGGAAAAATGTATGTTTACAGAACAACTCATACTTACGGTGATTCAAAGTGGTTTACATAAAAAGACAAATAATTTAAAAAATCTCTATCACAAAAGCAAAATCTCACAAAAAAGAAGTTAATGTAAAGGACCTTCAGCTATCTTACAATAGGCTAAAAATAGCTTTTAGTCTGGACTTGACACTGTGGGAGAGGGAGTTTGTCTAATATAATCAGCATAATTATATTTCTCCACAGTGAAATAAATGAAACTGCATAATTGTGGTAAGACACATTATTTTCTGCTTGTTAGTTGACCAAGAAGAGGTATGTATGTTGAATAAATGTGGTCTCAGGATTGACCCCTGTGGAACCCCACAGGTCAAGGCCATGTGGCCTGTGGTACCCCTCCCCCCTTGCATTCCAAGCAGGAATTGCCCGCTAAACAAGAAGCTCAAATCCCATAGACTTCTGCAGAAGAATGAACAGATATTTCTCAGTCATCATATTTATCAGAATGACCACTCTTGCTCTGATGCATGTTTTAACATCATCTTGCAAATATATATATATATATATATATATATATATATATATATATATACATATTTTTCCACCATATTTTCTCTTTATTGTCTTGCATCAACTATTCAACACGTTTTCTCTAAAGATTCTCCTAAAATCTCTTTCAAGTGGTGGGTATGTGGACTTCCCATCGACATGCATAGAGATGGACAAAGCAAGGCTTTGATTTGACCAATAGAAAATGCCTTACCTCAAGTTCCAACAAAATGAAGTCAATTCAGTCTATATTTTCCTGCGGTACGGATTTCACCATTTTGGAACCAGACGACGTTAGTCATCATTTCTATGGCAACTACTCTCAACCACTCTCGCCAATCAGGAGTGAGTTTGTTGGAAAGCCCCACCCTTCTACTGAAAGTGGACTCAGAGAGAATGTGTCAATCAATGACTTTGAATGTTTGAGGTGTGGGCCAGCGGGCACCACAGCTTTTACTGAGGAATCTAATTGGCCAGTTTATAGCTTGAATAATGTGATAAAGAAAGCATATCAAGAACATGTTTAAAAGAGACACCAGAATGAAAATGGTTATCCTGACAAACAGAATAGCTGAGTAATAGCTGTTTATTTATCAATAGAATGCTATGGAATTTTGATTTTCGGGGACCAGAGGGGACTTCCTGTTTGGAACGCAAGGGGGGGTATCAGTCCAATTCTTTCTATTTACCCTCTGTGGGACTTCCACATGAACTCAGTTCTGTTTGGCGAGAGCGGTTTGAAATGATGACTCCGACTGATTCGGACCAATCCCTGCTTACTAATGGACAGTACTGGAGAGCCCAATCCAGACCTCGGTTGATGATCTAACGAACTAACATAGAGATTTTGCCTGTATCTGTACCCACACGGATCATTCGTGACCTTGATGAGAGTAATCTCATTCCTATGATGGGTCGCAAAGCTTCAAAATTTACCAAAACCTTTTTGTAGCAGGAGAAAAGCGAATGCCAAAAAAACTTTAACAACTTTTTTCACTCCCAAAAAGCTTCAGGGTGGTGGAAATGGGCCAGTAGTTGTTCATTTGCTGTTTGCATCCAAACTGCTCTTCTTTAGGAGAAGCTTGATGAGTTTTTGGACCCATCCCAGACTGTGGTGAGAGGTTAACCACACGAGTGAGTTGTGGTAACAAACTGCTCGGCGCAGATTTTTAGGAATCTGCCGGGAATTGCATTGAGGAAACATGCGGAGGAACTCAGACTGGAGATGGTTTCTTGGAAGGCTTTGTCAGTAACAGGTGTGAAGTGTGTCACCTCCAAGTGTTTCTTTGGCTGCACAGTTGTCATCTGTGTTGTGTGGAGTTTATTACATGTCAAATACGGAGAACTATTTCAATATAAAATGTTAAACAAACCCAAAGCTAAGTAGAACCCCCCTACAAGTCATCTTTTAGATGCTACATATAAAATGCACACTAATTTTAAGAAGTAAAACATGCTCACATTTAGACTTACTTTGTTTAAACTATAATATAGGAAAAAAATATGGCTCCCGCTGTTAACGTGAAGCAAAAGGCTATTCAGGTGAGGGGTTATTGTTAGATAGGTCTGTCAGGGTTTGAGGAAGATTTCAAAGGCGTAGTAGGTGCAGTTTGGATGTCACTTGATATTAAAAAAAAAACTTTCAAACTAAAACTACACTGTAAACTATTTGATTCTTGTAAATATTTAAAACCTTGTTGTCAGATATTCAAAATATTTTGAAAAAAGTGAAACTCTGGATCAATTAACAAAAGCCCGGTAATTTGCTACATTTTAAAATACTGCAACAAATTGCAGAACTTTTGTTAAGGGATCCAATGTTTTGCTTTGTTCAGTGAGTTACTTTGACTTAATTTGCTCTACACCTTTCTAAGCTTTTCTTAAAATCAACACAATTATGACTTTTTTTTTAATTCATTAAGACCGAGGATCTAGCAATAAGAAAATAAGTCAAATCTTTTTGTTCCATACTCTTAACAATGTAAAATTGAACTGTAGTTTCTGGTTAAGGATCTTATGTCAAAGTTTATTACCGGTAAATGTAGATAAGCCAGACTGGTACTCAGCATTTTTTTTGACAAAAAATAGATCTACGTTTTAAGAACAAGCTTATCTTTTAGAATGAATCATTAAGATGGGCCAAGATCTAAGATCATATTTTCGTTTTGTTCACATTTTGTTCTAAAATGACTCATTTCCACTTATTACACTAGTTTTTAGCAGTGTAATCAAATCGAATTACAATTCGGTGCATAAAAATTCAAAAGGCAAAAACTACTTAGAACCAGCAAAAAATACTTATTGGACTGCTTATGATTATTTTTAAAAATAACTTTAACAGTTGTTTTTTTAGCCTTAAGATTTCTTGTTAAGTAAGAATGACTTGCTGCATGAAAAGATCATTTTAATACTTCTGTGTGATTTCAAAAATACTGTTCTTTTCCTATTTTTAGGCTACCTCATGCAGTTAAATTGCTACACCACATTTCCTAAATTGAATTGAAATGACACAAAATATATGCAAATCTGAAATCTTGGAATATTTTGTCAATGGGCTATGAAATAACAGATTTGAAAATACCAGCGAAAAAAATCACTTGAGCGACTGTTTAAGCAAAAAGAATGTCTGTAGTAGAGGAACACACAGTAGAGTGGAAAGAAAGGATCACATGTCCTGTTTAGGCCCCAAGTCATCAGATACTTCAGCGCTGTAGATGTCATTAACACAAGACATGAATCCCACTGAGCAGAAACTCTTGACGGGTCTGATCAAATCCATCCTTACCGTCAAAAACTCCCTGTGTAATTAGACACAGGATGGGGACGGGGTCTTCTGCTGGGCTGACGAGTGTTTTGCTTTGGAGTTAACATGCTCCAATTCACCTGTCCCCATGAGGCACAGCATGCACCTCTCTTTTATGCAGTTGGCATTTTCAGCTTCTTGAGCTGTCAGCTATGCGTCTAAAGCGGAGAGGAAGTTTGCTTCTTATCGGAGCGATCTGAATTGACCCCTATACCCGCTAAATGACGCCTAATTTAAACTCTTACAGTATTTTGAGCGTCATTTGATCATAATATCCAAGTTTAATGGTAAGGCTTGAAAAGGTAGAGACACTTGAATGGAGTCGTTCTAGCTGTTTACCAACGAGTGAGCCAATTCCCAACAATTTTGTGTCAGCCACGTCCCGCTGTCGCCGTCTGAAAAAGCCATGGAGCAAAGCCACATTTCACCGCACACGATGTGTTCAACAGGAACACCATTATGTTCAGCAGACCTGGTGGAAACCGTGTCAGTGTGCGAGGCAAAGATTTAGTGGAAGCTTGGTTCCTTTTGCTTTCACTAAAGCAGCCCCTCATTCACGGGCACTTAACAGGCAGATCAGGGAGGTGGGCAGTGTTGCTCGGTTGGCTCCGACTAATTTAACTGCTGCTGCCTGGCTTGGGTAATGGCTACAGGCTGGCATAAAGAATCCAGGCGAGCAGTGAAGTGAAACCACTCTAAAGAGTACAATCGGAACCCATACGTGCAGGCTTTGATGCAGCCACATGAAACTACAGAATGTGACTGACAACTTTAGAGATTAAACTGATTATTTGGTACTGAAGTAAACCAAAGTCTACAAGTTAGTGCAGTGAGATATTGGAAGTGGAATGTAAATAAGAGTGCAGCTCAAATGAGTGTGTCCCAACTATTGACTCCAGTATTGCAGATAAATACCACATTTACACTGTTCTTTCTTGTAAGATGAGCTGTGCTGGCCTCATCCACTCCTAAACTAAGAATAAAAATTATAGACCATGTCTGGTGGAATAAAAAAAAAAAAAACATCTTCAACATATATTGCCTACAGTATTATCAATTATGTTTAAACACTTTTTTGAGGGGTAATTTTGCACAAATGACAATTAAAAAATAACAAATCAGGGGAAGGTAAACTAATAAATGAAATGCAGTGCTCATGGTGGGTGGACATAATAACACCAGGAAGTGTCAATAAGTCATAAAATCTGTTTCAAAGTTTGCGTGATTTGATTAATTGGCTGCTGTTTTTTTTTTTTGGCTTTAAAAAAAAGTTTATTGAAAACAACAACCATGACGTGATATGTTGCTCTGAGTTGAATATTATATAAATGCATTTAAAAGACATGCTACTTGGTGTATGGAGTGTATGGAAAAACCGATTTGGCAATATATTGCGATTTTTTTTATTTGGTGATACTTGTATCAATTTAAAATGCTGACAGGGTGGTATTATAAACTTACATTTAGCAATGTTGGAAATAAATTGCATTTTAATTTATCAATCGTACTTTCAGAAATTCATTGGTGCAATCATTCTTTTTTTTGTCAAACACAAAAAAATATTTTGTTTTGGACATCAGACAATATTGGCTGCTCCCATTTAGAACTAATATTTCTTAACGTACCAAAAGAAAGGCTCCATGAATTTTCTTGGGTAAAAGCAACTTGTATTTTAAATACAGTTGCAGTGCTTAGTATTGTGATCATTAATTTAAAAAATAATTTTACCATTTTATTACCTTGAAAAAAATTGGAAAATTGTTTTGATACGTATCAGGATATGTATCGTATCGTGAGCCGAGTATCATGATGCATATTGTATTACCAGACTTTCAACAAAACACACCCCTACTTCCCAAGTCTGGGCCTCCCTGTGCCGGCCCCCAGTCTGGATAAAATACAAAGTTGTGTCAGTAAGGATCAGATGAAAAATCTTTGCCAAACCAAATGTGCAAATCAGTGGAAGCTGATTCGCTGTCTTCACTCCTGAAAGGGATATGTGACTAGGTGAAGAAGAAGGAGACATATTAAAATAAGCACAAAGTACCGGTAATTTTTAGTGTTGCCACCTTCAAAGAAGCACAAATCTTTTTTGTGTTTCCCTTTACTAACTCAACTGTAATCATATATTATTTATATTCCTCAACCTCAATCTTGTCCCTTTATAAACCCATAAAACTAAATTATAGGACTGTTAAAATAGCATTTTCTCTTGGATTTGTTTAAACTTATTAAATCAGTGTCATTAAATAAAATGAACATAATTATCTTAAAGTTTGTAAAAAAAAAAAAACATGTTTCAATACAGAACTACTTAATTTGTCTTAATTAGACACAAAGTGAGAACTCTCCATCCTTAGAGTGGAGTGGAAATTCTACTCCACCTAGTGGAAACAGTCGGTACTGCCAGTCACCTCATCAGAAATGACTCCCTAAGCCTGCATGTAGGTCGTTTAAATTCCAGTTGTTGAGTACGTAATGTACTCGTGCATGCATTTTTTTGCGTTGGTAGAAAAACTGTGAAATATAAAACACAAAGAATATCTAGTAATAAATAATACCGAGTATAAAAACTAAAGGGGGGAAATGTTCTGCAGGTTATGTGATATTGCAGTCTAAAGAGTCACCTGAGTTTTTTTTTTTTTTTTAACAGTGCGGTGCCCTATTTCCAGGCTACTCCGTCTACCTGAGTGTGAGGGCCCATCCCTCCCCCTACCCTTTCCTCCCTCCCTCCTCCTCCTCCTCGGAGTTTGTGTTGCACTCGTTGCAGTAGGAGGGTCCATGTGCACAGAATGACGTCGCTCTGACTGCAACTCCGACCGACTCCTCCGATTGTTTTTTTAATTTCTCCTTTTATTTATTTATTTTTTTAAATTTTTTTTTTTTTTAAATGCAGGGATCCAGACTAGTTAATCTGCAAAATTACGGCCATCATGTGAGCTTGAAGTGCTGCGGTCGCCCGACCCGCCGCTGCCGTCCGTTCGTCCTGTCAGGAGCAGCGGCTCGCTGAGGAGGATTACTAGCGCTCATACGCAGCTCACTTCTCCACTGAATAGCTGTCAAACTGAGAACTATGTGCTGGAAACAGCCGACAGAGCACGTTTGTTGATGCACATTGACTTTGCTCTGCGTTGTCTCCGCGTGTTCTTTTATTTTCTCCCCCTCTTCTCCTGGATTATCGCTGCCCAGCAACACAGCCACCTGACAGCTCTAAATGTCGTAATTAAGGTAAGCAGTGACGGAGCGTACTGTTTGATATTTTGTTGTCACTTTGTGCTGGTTTATAAAAAACATATATATTTAACTTTAAAGGCAAATTTAGCACTTTTAAGTTACTGACCTTCCCGGTGCAGTTTATTGTAAACCATCCGATAACTTTCATCCGGACCGTTATCCCTATGTTCTTAAGATAAAAGAAAAACTTACCGAAAACTTTATGTGGCAACAATAAATATTTATATCTTGTGTTTTTTTCCCCCTCTATTTTTATGGTAAAAATAGTCATGAATGCCAACAGCTGTGGGGTGTTAAAAACACGAATGTGGAAAAAACTGTATGTTCACATATATTTGTCAAACTTTCCTTTTCCGTCCAAAAATGTCGTAAATATACGCTAAAAATTACTTCATTTTCACTTAAAAAAAATTAAAAAGTTCTTTTTTACGTCTTACTAAGATGGAGAGCTTCGCACAAACTGGGAATAACCTGATTTATTTGTGAACAATCATTGAAGCGAAACATTTACTTTATACATATATGTTTTTAGCAAATATGCGTTATATATTTCGCATTTTAGGTTAAAAGTCGAGTATTTTGGCTCCAGCTGTGAGCCTCAAGGTGTTCACCTTAGTACGCGGAGGAGACTCTGTGACGTATCACCCTAAAGTGGCGCCTCGTGCGCTCAACAGGTCGGTCTGTTTCATCTTCGTCCGCGTTTTGCATCTTTTGGATCATCACGTTGAAATCGCTCTAGTGTCTTAAACAGTATTTAAAGTTGTGTCGCAGCTATGTTGTGGTCGCAGGAGCAATAACTATTGAGTGACAGCTTTCGGGCCAATCAGGGAGTGCTCTGACGAATCTGATGGATCTGTGAAGGCGCCGTCCAATGAAGGCGCAGGAGGGGTAGGAATTTAAACCAAAAAGCACGCGCGACGTCACGCACACGGTTTAACCCTTAAAATGCTGTTGACTTTATTGTAGAACTTTAAAAATATAAAATAAAAGGACATTTGAAAGTTTTTCTTTTGTCCAATTTTGTACTTAAGTAAAGAATAGTGTTTCTCATGAAGAGGGTTAAAGTTGATGGTAAATCCAGTTTGAACTTATTTAAAAAAAATAAAAATGGAAAGAAATAAATTTAAAAAATAATATGGAAGGAAGCATAATGTTTAACCCCAGTGTCGTATTCTTAAATATAAGTAGCTTGTTCTTGTCTAAAGACTTAAAGATTCACTCCAATGAAAAAATAGTTTTTATTTTATTTCACAAATTGTATTTATTTATTTTATTTTTAGTTATCCCATCTAACAGGTGAGAAAACTGAAGAGCTGAAGGACTCTTGTGTTGGACAGATTTTACTGTTACACTCGGGGGTTATGAATCTTCTGACGCACTAGGTATATATTTGTATAAACCTCTTTTGTATTTGAGACTAAACTTTATTCATATTGATTATTATACTTTTTGGTGTTTTTTTTACACGTCATTGTAGCTTTTTTCTCATTATAGAGAATGCATTTCAAAGAATGTAAGATTCAAACTGCATTTCAGAGTATTTCTCTATTTAAATCATATTGGATCAGGACCAGATAAAACATGTGGTTTGTAAAACTTTGGTTTTGTGAGGAAGGAACTAACATGGGCCTGCCAAATTCTCCCTTTTCTACTTCACTTCTTCCCCCATCATGTACGTCTTTGTTTTCCTTGTCACTCGAGCTGGTATCTGGCTCAAAACTGTAAGTCTGCGTAGCTCCGATATCGCTCCTCATTTTTTGGTTATAAGCTTGCATGAGAGCCCTCAGCAACAGAGAGGGGAAGAGGGCGGATCTGCCAACAGTCTTGCCCACAACGCAAAGTCGAATATCTAATGAACTTCTACCAATGTGTAGAAAGAATGTTTTAAAAAAACGATACGGGCTCTTTGGCTAAAAAGTGCATAACCATCACTAAAAGAATACTGGGAATGGTTTTACAATAGAAGAAAATGTATAGCTGGAGTGGGACTTTAAGGCGCAATGATAAGTTAGAACAAAGGAGGAACATTGAATGTTGAATCTAAGCCACCATGCCATATTTCTGGATTCATCTGTTGGCACATACATTTTACTATTAAGATTTCACATTGTTAAGATGAATGGCACAAGTGTAACGAACATACAAACATAAGGACATTGACTGATACTGCCTACTGTAGCTAAGTGTGCCAGTTTTATACACTGAATAGGACATAGTCCAGCAAAACTGATCTTATGAGTGTATTTTCAAAATTAAAATGCTATAAGGAGCACTTAAAAACCTTGATTATTTTTTTTTTTAAATGACTGCGTCCTGTAATCCAGAGCGCTTTAAAAGGGCTTAAAGCGATTTTAAGAGGTACATGGTGCTCTGTCAAAATGTCTTTTTTTTTTTTTATTAAAATTTTTATTTTTTCACAAGGCGCAAATAAGTTCAGGTGTTATTGCAAATATGCTAACACGGCTAACCTGTTGCGGTATCTGACTCATTTTTTTACACGTCACTATCAAAATTGGGAGTTAATCCCAGTAATGTTTGATTTAGTGGTATCATTTTTATTTTTTTTTTACGAGTTGTAAATAAAGTTGGAAGTTACAAGTATTGTGGAGATTCTAACATGCAGCGTGTTACAAGTTCTATACTTACTGTGAACGAAGTTAATAAAGTTTGACTGACTGACAAACTTATCTCAGACTCTTTTGTCTCACTTAATGCGCCCTACAGTTCGCTGTATATATCTGTTCAAAAATAGACCATTCATTGATAATGCGCCTTGTATTCCGGTGCACTCTATAGTGCACAGCTCTGTCTGTAATCAATCCAAAAAAACTTCATTAAGCATAATTGTCTTATTCTTTATATATTTTTAATACTTTGTAATACTATATTTTATATTTGATGAGAAATGGGAGGTAAACATTAAAAAGAGTCAAATTATTCAAATCAAAATGATGAATTTGCACGTGAACTGAAGTACATGACCAGTAGTGAGAGAAGCTTTAGTGCAAAAGGAAATCCCCAGATAATGTACATATTTAAAGTACCAAAGATAGCACCTTCTTACAAAACATAGTTTTTATTTGGCAAAATCCTGTCACTTCTACAAAAATCAACTTTACTTTTATCAGTTCACTTGATAATTTGTTACTCTTTTTCCCTGTTTAGATTTATTTTTTCTCCTCACTTACATTCAATAAGCTTTTGTTCAATGTTTTCCAGGTGAATCAATGATCCAGCGATGGAGGCCAAAAGATACCAAAGCTTCTTTGATGGAGACGACACAGAGAACAAATGGTCTCAGGTCCCCAGTGAAATGGAGTACTGCTGCAACACAGAGGATTCCAGTCTGACGAGCAGTGAAATCTTGATGGACATGGTCAATGTCAGCTGCTCTGCTGGAAGCCCCACTGCTGAGAGCAAAGACAACAACTCTAGCAAACAGGAGCAGCCAACGCTTCAGCTAGACAGGAACCAGCCATTTGTCCTCCCACATTTCAACAACTCCCTGCATGGTCATAAGCAAGAAATGGACTCCAAGGAGCTTTCCAAGACTGTGGCTGAGTCTATGGGCTTGTACATGAACGCTGCCAGGGAGGCTGACTTTGCTTTTAGCCAGCAAGGAGGTAAGGCAAGTCCTGGGAAGCTTTATCCAGTTTGTGGACAGCCTCCAGAGGATAAACAATGTGGCTCAACAAAGAGCCCTAAGTTGAAGCCATTCAGTTTTCAACACCCTAGCACCACTTCTAGAGAATGCTCCTCTGTGGCTCCAGTTAGCTCTGCGTCCATATTGGCCTCCTCTTTGTCCTGCAGTCCTAAGACCTCTAGCTCAATGTCCAGTCCTGGAGGGAGTAACAATATGGTGTCATCTACTACAAGTCCTCCCACATGTTTTGGACCACAATGCTCGGCCGTCAGTAGTCCTGTCAGCCAGACCTCATGTGGTGCAACTCTAGTCAACATCAAGCGTAGAAATTCCGTTACATGTAGCCCTGTAGAGTCCTGCACGGTTGGCTCACCCCCTCTTACAAGCCCACTAAATGTCATGAGGTCCCCCATGTCCAGCCCACAGAGTATGAGCAGTGTGAGGTCCCCTCCATCCTGCAGCACGACGTGTAACATTAGGTCATCGGTGTCGAGCCCTACTGGTGGCAGCTGTACGGGTGCCTCCAACAACTGCTGCTCTGTAAGACCTTCAAACTCTAGTCCAACCACAGGGGGTGGTTTGGCTGTCAGTAGCCCACACAATCCTTCCTCTGGTGGGTTTTCTGAATCCAGTCCTGCTGGTGGACTGGGTTTGGTGCAGAATGATAGCAGCAGCCCAGAGGTGCCAGGGCTGACCAGAGACACGGACTTCAAGAACTTTGAGTTCCCTAAAGTTGAGATGGTAGGTGGGGAAGTGTTCAGCGTCGGCTTAGATCAGATGGGCATGGTTAAGTACATTAAAAACGAGCCCGAAAGCGATTTCAGGAGCATGTGTTTAGGCAGCTCCAAATGTAATACAAGTAGCACACCTTATATTACACAGATTAAGAGTGAACCAAACAAAGGGGAAGGATGTATGAATCAACAGTCCTACGATGAGCAATCACCGTCCCTTGATCTCTTCCCTACGTCTGATACCACATATCTGTCTTTGAGGAATAACATCGATGAATACAATCTCTCTGGGATTTTAGGACCCCCTGTGTCCTCAATGAATGGAAGCTATGAGCCTGACATGTTCTCCAGCAACGTCCTGTCGAAAGGGGTTAAGCAAGAGTCAACTGATGGCAGCTATTTCCAAGAGAACAACACCATGCCCACATCCGCCATTGTTGGAGTTAATTCTACCGGACACTCGTTCCATTACCAGATTGGAGCCCAAGGAACGATGTCATTCACTCGGCATGATGTGAGGGACCAGTCCAACCCTTTGTTGAATCTAATTTCACCTGTAACTGCGTTGATGGAGTCGTGGAAATCTCGGCCAGGCATGCCACACGGGTCACTTTCAGCCAGAGGAGAAGGATATCCAGGTCAAAACTGCATTGGTGATAACATGTCGAGGTAAGGAAAACATTAAAATGTCTTTCAAGATACTAAAGACCTGTAACTACACAGTAAATGCCTTTTGCTTTATTTAAAACAAAGAAAAGCCCATCCCTATCTGCATGCATTTTAAGTATCCCATACAGAGGGCCGGTTTGACATGGTCAGATCCATACTGTACAGACATGTCTGTGTTTATCTTGGGAAAAGCAAATAACAACAAGACCAGAAGGACTTGAAAGGACAAAGGGATGCTGGCTGTTCACGAATTGACAAGGAGTCATGTTATATTTACAGTAGCATGTCATCACAGGATCATCTCTGTTGATGCTGCACCATCATCTGTTGTAATGTTTAAGGTTTTTAACCTCTGTATGCAAGTTGAAAAACAATATTTTTAGAGAGGAGATCTGCCTTGCCACCTTTCATCATTTGAATGTAACTATTATAAGCTCTTGGCTCTTGGAAAGCCTACTGATATATAAATAATTTATCAAATGTTTTTGTTTGTACAAGTAACATACTGAAGCAGACAGTTATTTTTTGAGGGGGGGCAAACAGGACCACAGGAAATAAGTTTTTGGTTTGATGCCACTCCGGCAAAAGAAAGACCACAAATCCTTTATTTTATTAAACTGTTATTCCAAAGTTATGTAAAAGTTTGGAAAAAGACTACATTTGAAAAAATAATTTGTGTCATAAAGGGTATAGTGTTATAATATGCTGAAATGTAGATATGTTAGGACTCCTCTTGTAAAATAAGCTTTTCTTGTTAAAGCTGGCCACATTTTTGACCTGTTTGTGTGCAAAATTTGCTTTTTTTATCATGTGAATTCTATTAGTACAGCTCAATAACATGAGGGGAAAAAAATTACTACTAGATAAATGAATTTTATAGACATGTGTGCATACGTTGAGATGTTGTACGTCGCTTTAACTGAGACTCGACCGTGACGAGTCCAAAATGAGTTTGCAGCTGTGATTTTGCAGAGAAGCATAAAATAGAGCTTTGTCAAGGGAAAACTTTTTTTCCCTGCAGATCTCCCATGTTCAGTTGACCAGTTTTAATTTTCTTCTACTCAGTTCCTGTCATGTGGGATATACGTTTTAAATTAAGAGGCTCGCAAAAGTCAGTTTTGCCCAGTGTTTGATCACTGGATGCACCGTTTGGGGATAAACATGGTGCTGCAGCCAGAAGATGCATCACTTAACTTCTTTTGCTTCTTTGTAGTTGTTTTCAGTAACTTTTTATAACCAGCATCACTTTTTGAAGACTTTATATATCAGCGTTTTGTGAATAAACTCAGCACAATTGGCAATAAGAATTCACAGAATATTATTATTAGGCCACAGTTTTAGTTTTTGCATCCTAATAGCACATGGGGAGGATTTTTAATCCTGAGGTATTGTCTTTTCTTTCACAAAAATATGTTATAGACTCACAATTCTGTGTTCCTGCTCCTTGGTATCTGCATGTGTTTATTTATACTGCAACTTATCTTATTGTGGGTTTTCTTTTCTCTAAGTTTGACATTTTCATACAGCTTTATACGTGCAGTACAGTGCACACTTGTCTAGAGAGTAGATACTCCATTTGTGTTTGTGCATGTGCTATAACAAGGCTTGCAGCTCTGTGGAGACTGATACAGCCCTGTTACCTTGGAGGCGACCCATATGGCAGGAGCCAAAGCGATGTTGACGGGATCGCTGCCACCTTGGTCCTAATGAGATCCTGCTTAGCCCTTATATCAGACAGGATGACAGAAAGAGGTGGGCCTCATGGCAGCCAGCCAACCAGACTCAAAATCAGACAGAACGAGAAATATAGATGCAGTACAATCACACAAAGCCTATGTGGTACACACACATTATCAGCCCAAAAAAGCTTGAATAAAAAACAGACAAACTCAAAGAATTTCAAAAGTAAAACTTCCAAAGTACTTTCTGTTCGCCTTACAGCACTATCAAAAACAGATTTAATTTTAAGCAGGCATCACCTACTGCTAAATGTTTTAATAATTTCAAAGAGAGGACAAATGTAACCATAAGAGATGGTCAGAGGATTCTTGACTTGTCAGCAATTTTTTTTTTAATAAATAAAATAAATGATCTTAGAGCCCCTAGGATGGGAGACCACACAGTGGTAACTTATTTTGTTGCATATAAATTGATATTCTGACCTTTCTAGAAGAAATAGCTGCTGTGTGTGTGTGTGTGTGTGTGTTTGTGGGGGTGTGTGTGTAGTGTGAGAAATAAAGAGGGACTGTTACCATGTCCAAAGTCCAGGGTCTGCTATGCTATTGAGTTTCATCAATGCCCTTGGTCAAGATGATGCACACATCTGTGATGAAAACATTCGTCTCCTAACTCTGCAGTCGTACAGCGCCCTTGTTGAAGCATGAAAAGCTAAACTTTATGTGGATCTAAGAAACATATCAAAATTTTTGAAACAGTTCATGTAAGGTTGTTATATGCTTTTGTAATGCAAACAGTACCGTCATTTTAATTATAAGCACTGCTTTAGCTTTTTGAGTCTGTCAGTGGTCTGTATCCAGAGTGGCTCCACACTCTTGTTGCTCTATTTATGTCTCTACTGTTTGCTGCAATTGGAGAGATTTATTTTCTGCCTGACTGATTTTTTTTCTTTTTTTTTTCTTGCTTTTGGTGATGTTTAGAGAAATAAAACGGTCAGTTAAGGTATTAAAAAGACAAATAATGATTAGAATAAGTGACTTGAAAAGAGGATTGCAAAAATGTAAAGCAAGAGCAAATTGTAAAACAAAGAAATTGAAATTACTCATTTTCTCTTTCTCAAGTGGCGTGTGGGAAGGCTTAATAACAACGATAATGGATTGGATTTTTCTTCACTTTTCCTGACACTCAAAGTGCTTACAACTTGTATCCCTTTTTTTACTCCTCATTCATACTTGGTGATGATAAGCTATTGATGCAACCAGTACATGCCAGCCGCCTCTCTGACCATCACAGAGACACGCACACCAGTGGTCCCGGAGGCAGGAGGGGGGAGTGTCCTCCCCAAGAACACAACAGCAGTTGACTGGTGGGAGCTGGGTTTGAACCGCCAACCTGCTCAACCACCTGAGCCACTGCTGCTTCTAAAACCAACACTTACCAGATGTAACATTGCTTTTTCAATTGAACAAGTATTACCTGAATTAGGTGATTATTCTAGAATTGCTGTTTAGTTTTCCTTTTTTATAAGTTGGATGATTTGTCAATCACTGGTATCTACCATTAAATTTTCAGAAATATTCATTTTATTGTCGACCACTGAGCAAACAGAAAATATGAAAGATCTAAAAAATCTCAACTTCCCCAAAACAACAGGCTATTTTAAATAAATGGCATGAGTATCTTCCGACACTAAACAGCTAAATTTTTTGAGGATTTCTTCATTTTTACCTGAAAAAAATTCACAATTTTCTCAAATAGCTCAAAGAAATTTTGAGGCAAAGAATCTTAACTGCATATTTGTGTGACAGAAAAAAAATATACAGGAAAAACTGCCAGACTCTGGCTGCCAACTCACACTCTGCTGTTCTGAACAGTTTCTGTGCTGCTGTTTAGCTCTACTTAGATTCAAGAGGGGTTTATTCACTATAAGAGACTCAGAGGATGCGTTCAAGGAGCATGCTCACGCCCAGCTACTGTGATCCAAAATTTTACTTTTGTAGAGTTGGTAGAATCTTGTTTCATCAGTTTTTAACCATCAGAATTTTCACAATTTTAAAGCTTACCTCAGTAGGAGTTTCATCATGTGGCACCATTACTGTTGATGACGCAAGCAGTGATCCATCTCACGAGTGACAGCAAACTGCCACCTAACTTCGACATAATCCAATACTTTAACTCATTGTGGAAATAAATAGACTCTTTTGCAGCAAATACTGTAGATACAGTATAAAGTGTTGCAAGTTTTCATCCCAGTGTCTCTACTAGCCTTTCAGACCAAACTGGTATAAGAGTTTGTAGAATAGTGCTGAGGCAGATTTTAAAAACCTGCATGACTGATCCCACTTCTTATAGGTGACAGATGGTGTTATACAGTCAGTTTGACTGTTTAGAATTGGATCAATTCTCCAGGCACTCGACTGTTAGCTTTGATTCTGTCAAAATGGATGAACCTTCTCAAAGTTTCTATATATTTGGATTTGAAGGCTTTGAGCTTATCAGCGGCTGCCGCTGCAACAAATGTCATCAATGCAATTTAAAGCAACTTGTTAAATGCAGGTTCTTGAACCGGATTATATTGTTTACACTGGTCTTTTGTTACTCAATACTAGCACATGTACCTACAGTTGGAAGAGGGTTGGCGTGAAATGTCTAAGTGCTGCAAATCTCAAATGCTCCATGCAGGCTTTTTCTTTCATAGCTCTATTTTGATATTTGAAAGACGTGGTGTTATGTAATTCCGGCCAGCCTCTAACTGCAGTTATTAACTTCTCCTTCATGATCCCCTTTCAAATGGTTGGCACTTCCATAAATTAGAAAGGATGCTACCCATACGTCGCTACTTTATCTGAGTCCCTGATTGGTCAAGGTTCAATTGGTGTAGTTTTCAGGGCGCGTTCCTTGTCTATGAATTTTGTACATATAGCCTGAAACTTGACTTAAAAACGTGTTGAGGGTAGTGAACGAGGGATACGCATTAACTCTTATTTACAAAGACTTTTCATATGAAGTGGTCGCTTGAGTATGTGTTGCAGAGCCGGATAGTAAAGTACTTCACATTCAAATTAAGGCACATCGCACCTTTTCCAAGGCCAACATCAACAATGCCAATGAAAAACAGATCTATACCCTTCCTTTTGGTACAAACCAGACTCTATTTTCACTAGTAAATTTTGGATTATCTTTATCTTGTGAATGTCGTGAAACAAAATTGATATTAACATATTTTCCTTTTGTCACCTTCCTGATGTGTCTTTTAGAATTAACAAGTTCAAACCCTATGATCCACAGAAAAATGAAACCATTGCTTTAGCTTTATATTAGATTGTTTATATCCACCACTAAAGAAACCAAGTAAGAAAGAAAAGCTCTATCAAAAAGTCCATGACTTATGTGGTCAGGCATAGGAAGAACATACTTCAAAGAAAAGTTATTAACTCTGGTGAGAGCCAATAAACCTGCTTTGACGTTGTTTTTGTTTCCATTTCCTTGAAGAACATCCTTCGTTCCATGTTCAAACAGAGGTCTTAATCGTTAAAGGCGCTGCAGAGACAGTTACGGTCTAAGACTGCAAGTAAAAGTCCTTCATGACCCACTGAAGTAGGCTTTGTCGTCCTGCTGAAGTATGCTTCGTCTCCTTGAGTTGAAGCTTAAGATTCCATCAACTGCAAGTTTGTTCTTGTTGGGGAAAATGCAGGCAGCACTTCGAGATCATGCTCTTTGATCTTCAAGCTGCTCTTTTTCCAATGACAGACACCAGGGACACCAATCTTGTTTACATGCATGCAAAATATCCAACCATTATCCTTTTTCAGTAAGTGCCTAATTATCAAGTGACCATATGAACTGAATGATCTGATATCTGATGATTGCAGTTGAGATGTTTGATCAAAAAATGAAGATTTAATTGTGGAAAAAAGTCTAAATTTACCATCATGTGTATCCATGTTTATCTGATTTTCTTTGTAGTTTTAGATTTGTGCACGTGTAAGTGAAAATGAGGGAACTGGAAGTCGCATAGGATATGAGGATTCAAGACCACTGTCATTTCTTCCTCCGATTCCAAAATGAAGATCTACAACTGTACGCTGTTCATTTTGTAGACATATTAGTCCCCATGTTAGCAAAGCTAATACTAAAACCACCATTACCAAGAGAAGTTTATTGGACGTTTGAAACTTAGTCGTTATGTATGCTCAGATAAATTGGATATTGTCTGAATATGATCATATTACTGAAGTAAATTTACAAATATCTGATTACTCTCAGATATCTTTTTTTTTACATGGAAACAGTTAGTAAAGGTGATTAAAGTAGTATTATGAGTACAAAATACCTATGAATTATTTAGAGGTCAGAGTCTAAGCTTGAACATGAAGACGAAACTGTAATAAAGAAATCTGTTACAAATCAGAGACTATTCACTTGTGGTTGAGAAAATGGATTTACATTTAATCAGTACTAATGGAGTAAAATAGTAGTTTCTAAATGTGGTCATCTGTAACGGCAGCAACATCAGAGGCAGTGTCTTGAACAGGCAACAAGTTTTAAGTTTGTTGCATCAAGATGCAATTTAGAGGGTTATTCCAGCCAGTGATACAATTAGTCATTGTATAAATTATACAATGACTCATTGCAGTCACTTCTTGAAATGACAGACAGATTTTAATATGATCCAGTTATTTTCTATATTACAGCTCTTTAATTTATATGTGAAGAACAATAAAGCTTATTTAAATTGAAACTACAATGTCATCACTGCAGCTATGAGTCAAATTTTCTTATGACTGAATTGATTGATCCAACTTGGAGTACAGTGTTCCTTAAGGTGAACCATGGTATAGTAAGGGACCATTGTAGTTACCGTACTAATTTAATTTTTTCTGTTGAAAATTCCATGTTTTTAAATAATGTCCAACTTCCTACAAATCATAAAATAAAATACTTAAAAATGCATATCACAAATAGAAGTTTTAAAATGAGTCAATTATGAAACAGGAAGAGTCTCACAAAAATGTGCTGATGAAATATAAGTGTGAAAGGTTTCTCACTGGAGTCAACAATAGAAGGCGAAGAAAGCTTTAATCACTGAGAAGCATAAATCGATGCTCTGAAAGCTTAGATTTGATTCTTAAATCCTCCATTTGTTTCACATTTGGGTTGAGAAAACTGTTCTTAAAAAAATGACAGCTCCTTTGAGCAGTTAGCATGTTGATGACAAGGTAGTCAAACATCAACCTTGAATAATTCTGATTTGAACAACAGTGTTTTGCTATTATTTCCTTATTGGTTTTGTGAAAATGATCACTTTCTAGTTTATTTGGCATGTAAATACTGAAATGATTGCAAAATGACCTATATTAGAATCATGAATCTGGATTATGTTTTCCCAATGCCAAATCTGCAAATCTCTTTTTACCCAATCTAGGGCATTTTTTTTTTTCTTCATTTGTCTTTTACCTGGCACCACTTGTCAGTCATTTGGTCATATAATTTTATAACAAGTAAAAGCTGAGTTGAAGCCAAACTCATTAAAAGTTTTGGCCTCTATTACAGTGATGGAAGAAGAAATACCTTACAGCCGACTGGCATTTTCCTTTAAACTTGCAGCCAGTTTCTGCGGCTTGACATCACGAAGAAGCAGCAGATTCAAGCAGTGAAAGTGCTTTGCACTGGACTGTGGCCAAATCTCAATGTTCTGCAAAGGGATCAAAAGGCATACTCTTGAGAGAACACTAATAAGGCTTTAATTGTATGTTCCTAACACTAAATTAATGGATGGAAATGATTTGATTACTTCAGACACTGCTGGATACTAATATCCAATTAAATTTCAACGCTAGGCATGCACATGGGCTCCCAGTGCATTATGGGTTCTTGGCTATAAAGCAGGCAGCTGTTTCTTTGGGTAGGGATGAAGATGTAACCACTAAGGGTGTTGGGGAATGGCAATGGGTTGTCTGCCCAGCAGACATAACATTGTGGCTAAGCCGTTGACTTGTGTTGCATGCAAGTGCCTTAATTATCTGCATTCTCATGAGTGCTGGTGAATATTTAATTATAAAACGGTAATTAAGTGGAGAACATCATTGTTTAATTGTGCTGACTTTTATCTTAAATTTTACTCTTGCTTTGGTTGGTCGTCTTGTTAACAGTGCCACAGTCTAATACATATCCAAAAGTGTGGCTCTTATAATTAAAGTCAGAAGGAAGAAGGGGCTTCTCCCTTGGTTTGACTTACAGTGCCACTCTTTTAAAGAGAATTCAAGAATGTCCATACATTTTCCACACCTGTCTATTCCTGTTCAGGGTCGTTGGGGTTGCTGGAGGCTGGAGCCACTCTCAGGCAAAGGCGGTACACACCCTGGACAGTTCAACCAGTCCATTGCAGGGCCTTACAGAGACAGACAAACACACACACACACTCACATTCACACTTAAGGGGTAATTTAAAGCCATCAATCGGAGTTCAAGAATGTTTGCAGAAAATTGTGTTTTGCCTATTTAGAAGACATGTGATAACATTCAAGACAGTCCTTAAACTGTAGAGTGACAAAAAAGTATTCAGCAGTCACTGATTCTGTAAGTTGGTCCAATTAAAATGTAGAACTTGCAATGTTCATCACAAGGTTAATTCATCTATGAAATACAGTATGTAAAGAAATATTCACATTGTATTATTTTTGAATAATTTATGTATATGAATACAAAGAATATGTGTTTGCAGAAAATAATCCCAAAGCATGATACTTCCACCCCCATCCTTCACAGTGGGTGCAACATAGCATTCTTTCTCCCGCAAACACTTAAGGTGGTGTTTATACCAACGAGTTCCATTTTTCCAATCCATTCTCCCAGTCCTACTCTGTATCATCCAGATGATTTCTGGAAAACCTCTGATAGGCCTAGACATGTGCTGGTTCTGCCCTAGTAGGAACTGTTCCTCACCATTCTCAAGATCATTTGTACTCCCAGGTGAGATCTTGCATGGAGCCCCAGGTGGAGTGAGATTGTCAAATATCTAGTATTTATTCAATTTTCTAATAATTGCTCCAACAGTAGCTCTCTTCTTTCTTGCTCAATGTAGTTTTGTTCATCTGAGTTTTGTTCATGTGTACAATCTTGTTCCTGGTGTCCTTAGACAGCTCTTTGGTCTTGGTCACAAATGAGTTTTGTACAACTAACTGGGTCAAACAAGTGCCATTAATATAATTAATGAGTGGAGGATAGAAGAGCTTCTTAAAAAAGAAGTAACAAGTATGTGAAGGACAGAATTCTTGCTTGCTTGTAGCTAAATACTTATTCTCCTCACCATTATACAAATACATTATTCAAAAATCAAGCAATGTGATTTCCTGGAGTTTTTTTTTTTACTTTCTGTTTCAAAGTTGAAGTGTATCTATGCTAAACATTACAGTCCTCTCATCTTTGACTTGCAGAATATGTGACTCTGAGATGTTTTTTTTCCACTGTATTTATTTTTTATCATAATTAGGAGAAACTATTTCTACTTTCTTTTTAAGACTGACTAAGAGTTAATGATCTGTTAAGTCATAGCTCTTGAAAGGAAAGATTTCATGAATTTTTCACAAACATAATTTGACATCTACATGAATATGGCTTGAGTGGTATTTTTTTAATTTTATCTAAGAGAAAATGTTAATGTCAAATACAGCAGTAATGATAGAAACGGAGCCCTGTAACCAAATAGATCGTGGGTATTTCTATTCTTGATAATCTATGAGCTAATATTTCCAATAGATTAACCTATCTGTGTTAAAATATTAAACCCATGTTAGGAGGGTTTTCTTTCATTGACATTTTGTATCAGATCCCATCAGTTTGTTGTTGTTGACAGCCTGTGTGTCTTAGACTTTTAGGAATGCTGCTACGAACATCATTACTCATGACACTTTGTTCTGGCTGTTGCTTCATCATTTCAAGAGGTCTTGAATAAACAGCTTTCTACTCAACAATGTGATCACCTGAACTGAAATGATTTATTTGAAGGATAACACTCAGGATTTGGAAAACATGGAAAAGCACCAGCCAGAATAACCTCCCGGTCTGAGACTTTGTATTTTTTGTAACTAGTATATCTCCTGAAATAAAAAAAACTATGTTTCTAGATAGAGAAGACAAAACTTTAATTGTTACCACTATGGGAAAATTGATGTCATGTCTGTTTTGTTTCTTACTTATGTAGTGGTTCAAAAGTTGAAAATATTCTGTCTAACTGTGATGCAGAAGTAGTCTCAGCTTTGTTAACTTTAGGTTGGATTGAACAGGGATTTTTTAAAGCTAATTCAATTCCAGTACTTAAAAAAGAAAAAAAAAAAAAAAAAAAAACCTTGTTGCTTTTGATTCCAATTTATTTATAAACAGGATTTAACTAGCTTTAATTAGAAAATGTGTGTCCAATTGCATTTTTTTTTACTTTAATGGATTTGAAAAAGGGGTGGATTTTAACCAAAATTAAAAAAAAAAAATTCATCAGGCTTTTTGGTAACTCAATTATTTCCTGATCAAGTGTTATGATATTGCTGTAGTTTAGCACTGAATAAGCTGTAGGCTGAAAACAACAAAACTTCAAATGTGTGTGTCGCTGTTAAATGTGTTGACTTTAAAATTAAACATGACTCCAGCCCAAACAACTTAATTTTCTTTGAACAAAGATATTAGAGGAAGCGATGTGTACCTATTCTGCTGTTATTATTTTTTTTTTGTGTGTTTCTAAACTAGGTTATGTAAAAATGAACTATTATGCTGCTGGATGAACAGAATAATCCCCCTCTTTGTTAATAAAAATAATGCAGCTAAGATCTAAAAATACTCCCAATCAATTGATGCAGTTTGAGTCATTAGAAAAATGTATGTGTTTTATATGAAGGGACAAAAGAACCCTGTAGACATACAAATATATTTCATTGACTAAAACCTGTCTTTATTTTTCCTTACTACCAAATTGATGGGTAAATAAATATTTCAATTAGAATTACATATGAGAGGACTAACCCATCTGACTGAAAGTTATATAATCCATTCAGCTCTGGGTTCTCTTCTTCGGTCTTCAGGGCAGCCCAGTGTGGGCTTGTGTAGGTGGCTTGGAGGTTGCTCAAAACAAGAGTTCAGAAGCATTGTTTAAAGTGTGAAAACACATCATTTTGTCAAAAAGTGCTTACTTTTTACAACAGTTAAAGAAAAAAAGTTTTCACAAAATGTAACATTGAAAACTTGTCATATAATTTCTAACCGTTTTGTTTCTAAAATGTATATTTATTAACTTTCAAAGTTTTTTTTCTCATCTACATATGCAACATTTATATTTTATTTTAATTGTGTCTGAAAGTATTTGGTTTCTTAACCCAAGAATTGATCACTTTTTGCAGAGCGGCAGTCAGTTCAATTTTAGAGAATTGGATATGGCTCAATTGTAACCGTAACGAACATGTATACCTGTGAAGCAACACTGAGACATTCAGATGTCAACCAGAATGTGTTGATTCATTGTTTGTTTCGCCTAAATCGTCAATTTGTGGCCCAAGATCTTGAAGTGACTAAAGACCCGCGACCAGAGCTAGATTTTTGTCAAAATACTCCTTTACCATTTGACTCAGTACAAACACCAGTTCAGTAGGCAGTAGAGGAGTACCATATGTGGAAAACTTGCAATATTAGGGATCAATATGGTGATGACAATAGGATTTGTGATCCATAAAGAAATGGCAAAACCAAAAAACAACTAATGCATCATTTCCTTTTTGTTGCAACAGCATAATTTAAATAAGTCAACATGGCTTAAATTCTACTCCAAATTACCCTTCTCTACATTAGGGCTGGGAATCATGGCTCACGATATCAATAATATCGCAATACTGCGATAATTGGTAAAAATCATCTCTAATAACTAATATTATAGAGAAGAACACGTATTTTTTAGGAAAATATATCCCCATTTATTTTTTTTAGCTTAAACATAATCATAATAAACAACTTGTGTCTTATTTTGAAAATTTCGACTAGTGCCTGAAGTACACACAAACATTGCGAAGTGCTCGCCTAGTTTCCTCAGCACACCGATCAAACAAGAAATAAGCCATAGCGGTTATTCTAGCGCTCTCACAAAGTTACTTTTTACCGGCTGCCTCTTCAACAATTGGATAATAATTGCACACAGGAAGGCATGCTTTACACGCGCGCTATCGAGCCTGTATCTCGCTGGTGCTTTTCCTGAATGAAGTGCCTGCGTCACCATTAAATGTCCGATGCAGCGCGCACAGCTGCTCAACAGTTCCATGTCGCGTGACTCAGACGCTCAGCGCAACAGCCTCTTCCAATGAAAATTTAAGATCGATACTTGAACCCATCAAGAATCAGTCGCAGGACTAAATATTGCAATATCGATATTTTGGCACACCCCTAGTCTACATAGGAAGGGTGTAAGACAAAAGGGCTCTTTTTTTCTGGCAGCTCAAAAATACGTCACGACTTATGTCAACATATGGCTATTAAAATTTTATGTCTATTTTATTTTTAGTATGTGGTGTCTCAGTCGATGTCTTCCATTGGACCTGGGAATCATGAGCTGAAATTTA
This sequence comes from Oryzias javanicus, assembly GCA_003999625.1. Lineage (NCBI taxonomy): Eukaryota > Metazoa > Chordata > Actinopteri > Beloniformes > Adrianichthyidae > Oryzias > Oryzias javanicus. The sequence continues at coordinate 17,330,048 of CM012437.1, forward strand.
TTTGTGATACAAATAAAGCCATAATTTTGTCACAGCTCAATTGCACTGTTCCAGTCCTGCTAGCAGGCCAAGCATTCCGTGTTTAGGCATGGATTGGAAGCAATCTAGCCAAACAACTTGTATTTTAGGTTCAAATAGACTCTGGTACAGAACGATGATGGGCTGTGTGGAGGCCCTAAATAAATCTGAGATGGATGAATGGGTGATACAGATGCCTCTGTTGTTCAAGCAGGATGTGGGTAATCATGAGCTTATTATTAATGTCATAATGCCTCTTCAGTAGAAGTAGCTTAAGGCTATTATGTGATTAATAATAACTGCCTAATGATCTTATGGACTCGTGTTGGGATGTAGTTCACCTTTTTCACTAAGCTTTGCTGGTAAACAAACAAATCGACTCTAGGTGTAAATTTTGCATGAGTTCAGTTGGATCTGAATGGATTATCTCAAGAGTAGGGGGGCTTTTTCATACTAAAAACATGTAATCTTTATCTTTTTCATGGCACAAAGGGTTTTAAAAACCATTTCAGAGAATATCAACACCATCATTGTCCAATATTTCCTTTTTTTGGTGACATTGGATTTAAAACCACTTTTCTTTGCCCCAGTTTTTCCTTTCAGCTACTGTCACTTGTACAGTTTTCCAGACAGCATTCTCGCATGAATCATGTTTACAGTGGCTGTGGGCAGCTGTGAAACACAAAGTGTTGGCACTGTCAGCAGCCAAAGAGCCAAATATATACCTAAGGAGACAGAAACAAATGTTTTTTTAGGGCTCCTTTTAACAAACATGTCCATGTTGGCTTCTGTTTGGTGCTTGATTTGAAATTTTTCCAAAAAAATTTGCCTCAAAATCCTTAATACGATTAAAGCACAACCATGCTGAGCTTGTTGCGAATGCTCAAATTATCATTCATTCCATCCCAAATAGAAAATGACAGTTGTAGTTTTAAAAATGTTGATGAATTCTGACCTTTTTGTCTTCCACATAGTTTTTGGTTTACAAAGTCAAATATTTCCTTTTTCAATTGTAGTCAAACTTATGTGATTTGTGAACTGATACTAACTGATTTTTTAATCAAGTTTTGTATACTTTTTTTTAAGCACAACCTTATTAAATACATGTGATGAAGAAACCTCAGATAAAATACCTACTTGTCCCAACAAGTGAAGCCATGAAAGCCAAGTATTTTTTTTATCAGCTCCATGAATGGATATGTTTCTTACCCAGAGATTGAAGGGGCATTGAATGCTGTATTTCCTAAGAGCCAAGATGATTCTGGGTGGCAAGATGATCAGTTGCATTGTTATGTAATAAAGAAGCCACGTTAAGGGACTCCTCTCTTTAACTTCCTCCACACAGGGTTATGAATGAACACGCATGCACGCCGCCGCCAACTACATTCTAGTTCGGCCTCAACGCTCCAATAAAAGTCTAGTTCCTGCTGGCCAAGGCTCCTGCGATTTGAATGCTTGTCTCGTCCCCATTTGAACTTCTTCCTTAAAACACTGCCTGATGACGAGGGCCAAACTTCTGCTAGGTCTGGGCCTGTAGCTGCTGCTGCTCTGCTCTCTGTTACCTACCGCTGACTTTCCCTTCTGTTGTTCAGGTTATTAAACTGCATGGAGGAGGCAGAAACTAAATACCGCAGCTACAACAAAGCCTAGAGCATACTTCTTTGTGTTTATAAATGCCTTTTTTGTTACAGGTTTCTGTGTAAATGGCAGCGACTGAATGGTAATGTTTTTGTTATTTTGTCACTGTTTTCACTAATTGCTTCACTTATCTCAAAATTGTTAGTTTTTAAATCTGTTTTTTAAAAAAGAAGCAAATATTTATCTATTCTGACAAATCTGAAACAAAAAATTATAGTTTCATATACATTTCTAACTGCTTACAAAATTATTTTTATTTAAAAGGAGAATGTGCAAAGAAACCTTCTACACCTCTCCCTGCATGATTACTTTTTTTTTCTTCCTTTGATAATAAACTTGACTGAGCAAACGAGGCAAGCGTTTATCATTCATGTTTTATGTAGTTTGCCTGAATGCTTAGGCTTAGAACTTAGCCTAGCATTGGTCTTGTCATTTTTATGATAGAAAGATTACATTTTAGGGTGAAAAAAAGCTAATTGTTCTGTAAAGTCTCCTTGGTAGATAGTTGGCTTTAATAGAGTTAAACGTTTGTATGTGTCTTGTGTTTCGGACAGGTGGTGGGGGTGTATAGAAAGACTCCTCGGTATTTTACACAATACTTTTTCAGAAAAACATACCATGAACAATAACTAAGGCAGATACACCAATATATCTACATTCTACAGCAGCCTGTCCAGTCCTACTTTAGGATTAGGATTCAAGTAAAATTTTGAAATGAAACAGGTTGACATGTGCAGATACAGTTAATCCTAATATAAAATTGACATGCAAGGTTGCAAAGAACAGAAGTAGATAGATGTAATTAATTTTTTTTTTTTAATATAACATTTTAAAGTGAGGGTTAAGCCTCTGTCCAAAGCATACATGACATTGAACTTTTTCGGGTCATGCGCAAAGTTGATGCAAAGCCCAAATCTTAACCATCATTAGCTTTAAACTAACTAAAAATAAATACAATTAAGATAGCAGTTTATTAAAGTTTTAATCAATCATACGGCCTCTGTCCGTCATTAGTTTTTGGCAATAGAAAAAAGGGAAGCAGCTTATTTTGTTTGTTTTACATGGATTTACCATTTTTTATTCATCACCTTTTCAGCGGGTTTTGCTAACATGTAGTTGGAGTGGAATTATCTAACAGTTGTAAGTTTTAAAATTGAATTTAAATGTTCCAAAAGAATAAACTAAAATGATTAGAAAATATGTTCAGGGATTTGAGAAATCTTTCTGGGTTTTAGTCACTTGTAAAAGTTAACCAAAGAACCTTAAACCTTTGACCAACACGTTTATGTTTTCAGATGAGAAACGATTTTAAATATTGCAGGCAGTAATATGTTAATTCGACAAAAATGGGGCAAACTGTTAGAGCATGAACTCAATACAGTAATATGTGCAGTTCCTCCTGTGAGTTAGCTGTACTGTACCTTTAAAAATCCACATTCCCCTGCTCTGTGTCTGCTTCTCTACCTTCCCTCTTCAGTCTCAGCAGCTCCAGCCAAATCAGAGTAGCCTTTGTAGAAATCCAGGGACTTTTGGGGATTTTACCAGTTAAGCAGGAAGTTTCCTTTATTCACAATCTTGTGCCACTGTTGGACTTTGAGGATAAATGAAAGACGCTCAGTCAGCATTATACTGTATGAGTAGCACCTTCATCCTCTTATTTTATTTGTTTTTTTATTCATTTACTTCCAGGAAAGTTTTGTAAAGGTTGTTTTCATACAACTATTGAAACTGGAACATGATACACTAGTGTCAATTAAAGTATAACATATTACACACAATTTTGGTTAATCTGTTTGAAGAGAGCCACCTATGGTGACAAGCCTCTTTATTCAATGAGGGAGGTGCTGGTCCACACCATCACAGTCCCTCCACAAAGAAAAAAATACTCCATTAGTGCAGCAATCAGCATAGTTTCCTGTGTCGTCTTCTTAGTTTGACCTTGCAATCAAACGGAAGACAGAATGTGGACTCATCACTGAACTTAAAATTCCTCTGCATCTCGAGGTTGCAGACTTCAGGGCAAAAAGTGAGACCAGAGATTGGCTGTGTGCAGTCTGATTGAAGTTGTCTGGGTTCAATTGTCTGTTGAAGAAAACCTATCGTACTTAGGAGCTGTCAGCACAAGGAATCGCTCTTCTCGGGGTGTTCTCTGTTTGCTGTTTGGGACTTTATCCCGTCTCCAAAATTTCCCGTCAGATTGAACTTGTTTCTAGCTAGAAGTTGGTTCTAAGGTTCAAGCTAGAGTGCAACACTCTAGAAACAGCAGATTTTTACTTTATTAAATAAAGTAGGTGCCAATAAGAACACGTGGGTAGACGTTACAAATGAAAACATCTTGTTAGTTTTGCAGCTGTCACTTTCATGATCCAGCAGTTACAGAGATCTGTGGCATTTTTCAATCCAATTTTTCTGACACGCCTTTTATTGATTTGGTGGCTCAAACACAACACATTAGTTATGATGAGAGCTTCTGAAAAGCAACTTGTTGCATGAATAAATATCCAAGAGGCAGTGCTTCTCCGTCACTAGGAATAACCTGTGTCCCTGCCTTGTGTTTTGGGTTTCTCAAATATATGTTATCACTAATGGTAATTTAGATAAACTGAGCATGTATTACTGATACTCCTTTTTTTGTGGCACTTATATCTTCACCAAGATGCATTCAGAACTTCCTCTTTTTGCCGTGGTGTACAATTTCTGCCTTCAACTTAGTCTGAGATTCCCCATTTGTCACACTTGGTGTATGAGATGATTTTCACAACTGGAAAATATCTGATTTTCTACAGTAGTGTGGAGTATAAATACAGCAGGAGATGAAAGATGAGGACTCAGTGGATTGGAATGACCTACTTATTAATCCAACCTCCTGTGTGATGTTCACTCTTGGTCAGTAGCGTTGCAGGAAAATGTTCGTTATGAGTCCATAATATTTGTTTATGGGGCCTCCGTCCATCTCGTGCATGAAAGCCACGTGGATGCTTCAAAAGCCTGAGTGTGTGTGTGTGTGTGTTTTGTGTGGAACTTTTCAACCTGCAATCTGAAAGCTTGAGTCTATGCCTCAACACAAAACACCTTTAAAGTCTCAATTAGTATAAGAATATAATTCAGTTTAGCAAATGTCGTCAATTGAAGTCGATATAATTTTTTTAATGCAGTTTGGAGGGAGTCCTGTCAGATGACAGGAAGAAAGACTTGCTTATTGTGAGTCAGCTGATTGTGATTAGAAACAGAAGTCCTCACTTGGAAATTCCTCCCAAAATGCATCTGAAACTTTCTGCGGAGAAATGGAAATGTGAAAGCTGAACTAATCTAATTCTAATCACAAATGGAATTTATTTTTTTGCTTGTTCGCTTATTCCCTTTGGATTAAAACACATCCTTTCATCACATGGTTGAATTAATGCAACTAGAACTGTTCCAATAGAAAAAGCACTTAAAATGTCATTTTTCAAGACAACAAGAACAAGACCTTATGTTTATTATCAACTGCGGTCAAAATCCAGTTGGGAAAGACGTTGTGAGTAAAAGTTTCCCAGATTCATGGAGCAAATTTATTTTTTCCTGGCAAATGACAGAAATTAACAAACAAACATTTTGAAATTGTTTTCCATGAAACTAAAGAAATACTGTTTATCAATCTGGTGGTCCTCCAGGTTTGATCTGGAGGATCTTAGTCACATCGTCAGACCAGGAAGTCCATGCACCACTCATGGCTGCAGCACTGCCACTGTTATCGCCAGTGGGGCGTACAGAGGCGTGAAACAAAGTCAATACTTTTAATTGATCTGAAGGTGAAATGTCATGTGGCCTTGTTTTTTTTGTTTTTTGTTTTTTGGAAAAGTTCACACAATTTCCTGATGTATTTCCTGATGTATTTATGTCATTTTGGTGAACTCTTTGCAGATTATGCACAAAATTTAGGAGACTCTTGTGTAGAATAAGCAGTTTTGGAGTAGTTCTGCTAAAGCTGTTTAATAAAATACTGACAATATCATGCATCAAAATCTAAATAAGTTAGATTCAGTTCATAAAAAAACATAATCATGTGTGTTTGTGTGGATTCTTATGCAGAGAACAGTAGCAGGAGACAACAGATTGGAGCTATTGCATCACTGAAAGCAAGTCTTTCTTAAATCTTTTATTTGCAAAAAGGCATTTAGAATAGGCTACTGTATAAAGAAATGCAAATGGTGCCGAAAAAAAATTTACGACTTTAACACTATGCGCTTGCTTTTGCACTCCATCTCATTGTTGATAATGCAATATATCAGGGAAGCGAGGAATTGCAGGAATTTGTGCAGCTTCTGGCACAAGCTTCCACTTGGACGCGCAGACAAACTCATGACAGTTTTGCTGGTTAAAGATCGCCGTGACCTCAAGAAACACAGAATTTGGCCCAAAGTCAGGAATTTATGTGCTGATAAAGGCAACATTCCACACAAATGTTCAAGAGTATGAAGCAATCCGGTGACATTTCATATCTAAAAGGTCAGAGGGCAGCTCTTTGACATTTTGCAAAACAACCAATGTTTCAAATAATTGCATGCTGGGAAAACTGCAACTGATGGTGCTAAACCAAGAGGAGATCTGGACTATTTTCTTATCCTTGATATATAAATCTGACATCATTTCATCCCTGCTTTTTCTTGTTTTTCCTTTTTTAATTAAATGAAATGAAAAGATCTTGAAGCAAAAAATTTGACAGAAAGAAAAGGTTTTTTTTCTGTTATGTATTTATTAATCAAATGGCGAGTGAGACAATCTAGCAAGCCTATAGACTAATCCATGTTTCACTTTTTTATTGATTAAAAACCAATAAGAATTCAAGACTGATTTATCTACACTATGGGACTTTGATACTAAACCAGCCCTTCTCAAAGTCTGGACTCTGGATCCAAAGGTAGTACAATCCAGACCTGCCTTAGCTTTACATTTCAGAAGTTCAAAGAGTGGTAAGGTCCAGACACACCATAAAAGACATACGAAATCAACATAAAAAGAAAAATTACAAATAACTAAAATAGGATACATACAGAAACTCAGTAGCCTTGTGGTCGAGTGTCCGTCCTGAGACTAGTATGTTGTAAGTTCAAATCCATGGTTGGGTCATGCCAAATACTCAAAAACTGGCCCCTGTTTGACACTCAGCTTTAAGCCGTTGGATTGGGTGGTTCACCGCTCCCTCAGGGTTATGGGTCAAATACTAACAACAAATTTCCCACACCCAGGTGTGTGACAGCTAATTGGGCTCTAGAGGTTGTTTTTTTTAAGAACTGGTTTTACATTTTCTTGTGAAATCAGGGATTCCTAGGAAAACTCTAGGGTCACTCCATCCAGTTCTCATAAACCGTCAATAGGGAGACCACATAAATTTTGCCTGATCTTGTTTGGACTGTTTGTTGGGATTCAGTAGTATTTATCATAATGAACCAGTTGGGTTATTAAAAACTTCAATTCGGGCCCTTTGACATTCTCTCAAGTTTTGACCCTTAAACCTCAACATTTTGGTCAGGAAATGCCTCAAATCAATACCAGCTTTTTGATTATCCCCTAACAGACTAACAAAGCATCTTCACACGGGTTACAGCTGGATTTTGCTTGATGCCTTTCAGAACACTGGGTCGCTTGGAGCACATTTCGTTTATGGGTTAGCTCATTCCCTATCAATCCCATGAAAAGTCAGAGGAACCAAGAGATTTTCAGCTCGCGCAACTCCACCAGTCCTCAGATGGCTTCTGAGACAAAACGCTGAGTCAAGTGCTTAGCAAAGTGAATAATGTCTCACCCAGAGATTGATGATGTTGAAAATAAGGGCACGTCACATATGTTGCTGCCCTGGGAGAGACAGTGGCCTCAGCGGAGACGGCCTGAAGGCTGAAACACTCTGCCAGCTGCTGTATATATATTCTCATTATTAAGCACCTTCCTGCAGTTAAAAGGTCTGAATAATTAAGCTTCTTGTGGATCTCGGCTATAAAAAGAGATAGGGGCAAATCTATCTTCTATTAGCTTGTAAATCCTTATCACTTATATAAGATTCATGGTTGTAAAAAGTTGCTGGAATTAACTTTTTTTACATGTTAAGTTGACATTGAATTAGTTCAGTTTTGTTCAAACACACTTATGGACAGGCAGCTTTTTTTTCTTTCATATCCAACCAACAATGTCACAGTTTGGACCCATTTTTACGGTGTTTTGCGGTATTTAACAAACATCTGCTAGCCGAGTGATTTAGTTATGTCCCAAAAGTGGCTCCCTTTGGTTTGGATCCCTTGTGACTCCATTTGAGTTTCACATACACATGCATACTAATAGGCCAGCATACATCGATGCACACTTGTAAACAACCACAGCTGCTCAGTGGACTTGTTAATATTTTCTTCACTTTTTTGTGGCATTCTAAGGCAGTTAAATGTATTTTTGTTTAGCTATAATTTGCCCCATTTTCATATATTTGTTTACTTTTTCTCAGAAAATAGTAAATAATGAATAAAACGGATACAAAGTCCTTCTTAAGATTTATTTAGAATATGATGTTACAACTATATCCAAAAATATTTAAATGTTAAAGTTAAAAAATATTCAGTGTATGCCAGCTTTTCTTTTCTTTCTTTTTTTTTAAATCTGTAAACCACAATTTTTATTCCATTATGGTCCAAAGAAAATGTCATTCTTTTAGGTCCGAGTGAATCTTGTTAAAAAAAACAACATCCAAAGCAAATTCAGTAACAGCACAGTGTACTCTCTACTGGCTGCGTATTGATGGATTGGGTAATTGATCCGATCTGTCCTCAGAGTTGGGCTCACTCTGCCTCCAGCATCTGCTGTAATCAAATCAGATTAGGCTGCTTTTGGTACTGAAAGGAGTGTGCCAATGGTGGAGTTTGGAGCGAGCTCACGTGTGTCAACACAAGCCTGCTGGGTATTTATGTTAGCAGTCTCTCTCTCTCTCTGTCCTTGTATATGTATGTATGTATATATATATATATATATATATATATATATATATATATATATATATATATATATATATAATATAAATCAGTACCAGGTGTTCTAATCACCTGACCTGGCCACAGGGGGATACAATCCAGCTCTTAGACATCCTGACTGTTTTCCAGCGTGGAACTGTCATAGGATGCTACCAATGCACCACCTTGCTCCTAAATATTCCACAGTCAACAGTCAGCTCTATCAAAACAAAATGGAAAAGTTTGGGAACAACACCAACTCAGAGATTGCAGACTTTCTGCAGTCAGTTGCTACAGAGCTCCAAACTTCACGTGACCTTCAGATTAGCCCAAGTACAGTATGCAGACAGCTTCATGGAGTGGGTTTCCATGGCCAAGCAGCTGGATCCAAGCCACACATCACCAAGTGCAATGCAAAGTGTCAGATACAGTGGTGTAAAGCATCCCGCCACTGGACTCTAGAGCAGTGGAGATGCCTTCTCTAGAGTGATGAATCACGCTTTTCCATCTGGCAATCTGGTGGACCAATCTGGGTTTGGAGGTTGCCAGGAGAACAGTACATTTTAGACTCCAGTCATCTTTTGATCTGTTGTAAATGCGTTCCCAGTGGTCTTTTAATTATGATCTGGTAAAATAAAAAAAAACCTGTATCATTTTTCCACAACATAGTTTCTGCACAGTGCTTGAAGTTTATCGGAAATTTGACTGAGTTGTGGGCGGGACTGTTGGCAGGAAGAAAGCCTGCACTCGTTTCTTAATATCTCTTTGTTTACTCTCCCTCATGCTACCTTACAGCCCCTCACACCCCTAACCTAACATTAGTGATGATACAAAAACGGCAAGCAATATCTGAACTATCCAACCTGTACCATTTTGATCCAGATATCAGCTCAGATGAGGAAGACAAAGATCTATTTGTCTGCAAGTGGATGCATCTGAATGGAGCAGATTAGAAAACTTAGAAAACTTGTGGCTTTCTGGTTGCAGTTTGCATGCGAAAACTGCAGCCTTTGAATAAAGAAATACTCAGAAATGCTGTTTTACACTTAGTTTTCTTTATATATGTGTCCCCTATATTTAGAGAAATGCTAAAAGAATAAGTTGAAAACACCAAAAACCCATTTTTTATTGGAGCGTATCTTTAAGTAGACCACATCACATGGAAAAGTCCTAACAACTTGCCACACTTCCTTTAGAAATCTGCACAATTCTGACTACACCTCACTAAAATGAATTTCTGGCATAATTTGATATTTTAAAATTATATTGTTTTTGACATAATCAAGAGAAATTAACAAAGGCAAGAAAATATTCCTGTTTATTCTTTGCTGGTATTTCTTTAAATATGACTTAGGAGTAAAAGTTTACAGTTCTTTTGATGCTCCATAATAAGTATTTTAAACCATCAAGACATCAGGAACCACGAGGCATTAGAAATGTTGGAAACAGCATAAACAATGTTGGTTGAATTTATTTTTAACTCTTTGCATGACCAGTGGTTCACTCTCAGAAGAATCCTGTACTACAAAACTTTACTTGGTATGATACTTACGAGGACGGGTTGTCTTCATAAATCCAAACTATTAATTTAAAAGCGCCATACCATGATTTTCTTAAGCCTTTCCAAGTGAACTATATCCATATAAATGATCATATATTATATATATTAATATATAAAATGACTCGATTCCTGAGGCTCTGCCTGCCGCTGTGTGTGGCTGCTGTCCATTTCACGACATCATCCTAGAGTCTGTGGCAGCGTGTCTGCATTTCTCCCACACAATAATCCAAACTTCTTCAAAGATGGATGCACAGAATATATTTGCCTTTTCCTTCTGGCTGGTTCAAACACAAATAGATGCGACTTCTGCACGACTGTGCCCAACAGGAGGGGGTGGGGGTGTCTTAAAGAAGTCCCGTGTCTAAAGTAACAAACACCTGTTTGAGCTGGAATTTATTGAAGACAGGACACAACTGGAAGATATACGGTATTCTGCATCTAAAATGAAAGTGTTTTGCCGATCACTGCTAGCTCTGTGGAGAAATTGAGTGTTGTGTACTGTGGACGGTTCTGGCAGAGCAGATTCTTCCTGTAGGGTGCAGTTCACATCATGCTGATGTCAGCACGATTTTAGCCGCTCGTTTTCGTGGGTATGGGAGGGGCTGCTGCAGAGAGCGCAGGTTTTTAGAGGATTACTCTTAAATACATGAATGGATCAAAATACTGTTTTGGTGTTCTTTATAGAGAGGAATGAACAGTATAATACACTTAAAGCCTCAAAAAGTAGAATTTTCATGGTATGCCCCTTTAACAAAAATCTGGATGTAAAATATGAAGAGACCCTGACTTTCAATGAAAGAGTAAGGCCAATGAGGTGGATCAAGCAATATTATCAGAGAGAGACAGGTACGGAAAGGACATGTGGAGTGTATTTCTCCTTTTTTTTCTTCCTCATAGAATGCATCTCAAAAAAGTGACTCCTCATCCTGAGAGAGAGAGAGAGCGTGTCAACGGCGCAGACAATCTTGGCGGGGAGGACGGAGCTCGCACAAGAGTGTAAAGATTCGTTCCAGAATCAATGCGGCCCACAAATATTTGATTTTCCAAAACGATGAAGCTCCCATTGACAGACACCACACAGACACACACAAACTCCTCCACAGAATGGACTTTTATTATGCAGAAGGCTTCAATTAAAAAGCTTCGAATGTTTCATTCATCCAGCACTTAACATTTCACTATTTATTTTGCAAGTAAGAATAAAGCAGTTTATTCTAATCTTTAGCTTTTCATGATGGCTGATGACAGCCAATCAATCCATTCTACCTACCATGCACTCCAGTAAAGAGCCTAGGGTTAAGTGCCCACGCTACACAATTCTAGGTCATGTAAACAGTGTTTTCTTAAACTCTAAAATAATCATTCAATGTGGAAACAAAGTTTTCTTTTTTTTAGTAAATATATAAAAATTACAAATATTGTCCTCATCATTTCATTGATTAAATGTGTGTTTGTAGCAATAAAACGTGTCTCTCCACTCTACAACTTGATGTTTCTATGCCACTTACATGCTGCTTTTTTTGTCCTCTTTTAAATATGCATACAATAAGGCAGAATATTTTCAGATAACCGGAATGTATTAGTCAGTAAGCCTGAGTAAATGATTAGATATTATTGCTTTTTTGATTCCTTGAGGCCGCCTTCATTATATCTAATTGGATTGAACGGTGCCCACTCATTGGCCCACATTTCTACATTTACATCGCTTTTAAGGCGCTTAATCTGAATGGCACTGATATCATGGAACTGACATTTAAGCTCCCAAATCCGTAGGACGACGCAAGGGTTTTGGAGAGAAGGTGAAGAAAGACGAGGGGGGAAGAGGCGGCGAGGAAGCAGAAGAGGGTGAGGATGAAGAAGGAATAAACCAGTTAGACAGAGACAGGGAAGCAGGATGACAGTGCAGGGCTTTTGTTCAAGCGCTGACTGGTTGTCAGTTGCAGTGTAACGTTCTTATCAAAACCATCTTCACTGCAGTCTGACAGGCAGGTTCCAATGAAGCTTTCACACTCCACATCAGAACTTTAGAATTTTGGAAAAAGGATTCTTTACCAAACTTTATTTGTTCATGGTATATATATATATATTTACTACAGATGTCATGTTATAGTACATTACAGAAAGCTTTTCTGGTTTTAAGTCCTTATCTCAGAATAGTTCTGCCTCTCCATGATTGGATGAACTCTCCTTGTGTATGTCAATCCGAGGACAAGTAATTCCATATGAACATTTGATTTGGTTCAAAATCCTGATTGGAAAGAAAATCCAGCTCTGAGTTTTGACAGAACCACCACAATAAACAAACACAAAAAAATCCTTTAATGGCAATTTTAGCATTAGCAATTGCAAAAGCAAGAACAGATGATAACAAAAAAAAAGTTTTTGAAGTTCGTATTGTTTTTTGATAGCACATATTTATATTATTTTAGGCTAATAACTCATAGTTTATTGTTTTGATGGGATATTTGGTCTTGATATTGCATATTGCAAGTTGTAACTTTAATGTAAGTTTAACTATTAACCCACGTCGCAGGGTTAAAACCTGCCATGGTTGTCTGGTTATGTGAGCAGCCAGAACTTAATGTGTTTGAACTGAGAACATTATTGCACATAATACACAAATAAGAGCATCCTCCAGACCACCAAAACTCACAAACAACAAAAGACAGAACATTGCCAAACTCTGAGATCATGGTTACTACTAGGATAATAATCTGGAGACTACAGTCTTTAAAAATCCACTAAGAACATCTTTTGATACATTTCAAAAGCGTTCCCAGTGGTCTTTTTGTTATGATTATGGCCTTTTTAGCCAATATCAAATAACATGTGTTGCTTTCAAGGACATAGTTTCTGCAGAGCAGCAGTAGTTAGGCTCTGATTGTGGGCGGAACCATTGACTTGGAGAAGAGAGGCTGTTTCTCACCCCTAGCGTATTTTCTATGCCACAAATAAAATCTTTTTCAAACTGCACTTTTTTTGTTAGCTCCTGATTCACAACAGTTTTAATAAAGAAATATTCAGAAATGCGCTTTTAATTAATTTAATTGTTTTTTTTTTTTATGTAAAAAAGGACAATATTCAGAAGTGGGTCTTTACAATAGAATGTTCAGTCTTGTGTCCCTGTGTTCTAGGGTCCTCTATTTTAATCTTTTACTTAAATAAAGAACTTGTTCTTAAGTAAACTGACCTGCTCATCCACACAAGGTCAATTTTCATTTTACAGTCAAGTATTCTGAGCTAATTTTTAATGGGGCAAGTTTTAATATCAAGTTAGTCTATAATGTGAACTGGTTAAATGATTCTTTTTTTTAAGCTTTTTGGACCATTTGTCTGCATAATGTCCAGAATTATTTTTAATGTAGACTTTTAGAGTTGTTTTATTGAATTTTTCAATGTTTCAAAAGATACATGGAAAAAAACATATTTTACTTTTGGGACAAATCTTTGCAATTGAACATCTTCTTACAACATCTTACACATTTTCAGTCTGTCTTTGAACAATTAGATTGTATTAACATTTTATTTGAAAACCCTTTTGTAATCTGGAATTAAGATTAAAACATTTTACTGTCATGATAATTTCTTTAACAAATTAATCTTAATTAATTATTTTTTCCGTTTGATCTTTTTCATTTTACTTTTAAAAGAGACTTGATGTTTAAATAAAAAAGTTAAGAAAACGAAGGAAAGTCTCTGATTTAAAAAGCAGGTCGTTTTCAAGAGATCACTATTATTTTAGGCAATAAAAGAGACAAATTGTCACTAAATATTCTTGGCTATATGCAGAAAAGTGCAATAACTAGTGTAACAAGAACAGCTAAATCTAGTTTTAAACAATGCATGTAAGAGAGTACTGTCTGCACATGTCCACACAGAGCTGCAGTGCTTCAGATGAAACTTCACAACAACATTCGGTTTATTCTGCGCTTCGGCAAATCTGTGGCCGTATTAAGCCTATTTATAGCATTACCTGGCTGTGAACAGAAGTGAAACAGATTACTACACAAATGTCCATCTGGACATAAATATACAGTATATGAACTCAAAGCTATTTTCCCTGACAAAATGTGTTGTCGACTGCCTTTTTTTGCATAAACTCATCTACAGATGACAGAACGGAAAAGGGACTTTCTGCATTTAAGTTTTCTTTTTTTTAATTGAATTGAATATCTCTATTTTTGTTCATTCCACTGATCTACAAAAGCCCCCTTGTTGTATAGAATGTTTTTAACAGCTGGCAGTTTGATTGCTTCTGTCCACCTCAAATGATCCTGCATATTGTGTCATACGTTTGTTTGGAGATTACTCCCCTAATCTAATTATTGCAGTGCGGCTCTTTCTCTCTCTCTGAACCCCTGTGAAATGTAAAGCGACTTTCCTGCCTTGTGGATAAAGAGAAGGAAGACCAGAGCGGATAGATAAATTAAAGAGAAGAACAGAAAGTATAACCAAAAAGAGAAAGCTGATGTGGGAGAAAAAAAAGGGAGAGGAAACTAGCAAAAGGGAAAGAAACCACTGAGGGATTCTGGGGCTGTGTGTGTGTTCATGTGTGAGAAAGAAAAAAGACAAAGGAGAGAAAAAAGGAGAAAGGAAAGTCACAAACAAAGCCAAAGTTACCTTTGCAAATCCACTGACCTTGTGCGCTTCACATTAACCTTCCTCTCTTAGCAAATTACTCTGCGTCACTCACGCTCTGCTGTTTCCAACCCTGCCAACTGATTTCAGTGGACCAGAACCAGGGAAATTGAATCTCTTGTTAGGCCAAAGGCAGAGGAAATTTATACTTATGTTGCACACACAGCAAAGAACTGAACTAGCTTATGTTGATTGTTAGCCCATAGTTATCTCTCTGGACAGACTTGCTGTGACTGGAAGAGCTCCGTAGAGCACAAGTGTGGGATGAATAAGCTCCTCTTGTGGTTCTTTCTCTTCTTCCTCCTGGATCAAGTTTCAAATTCACACAAGAAAAATAGAATGGGACCTGTAAACAAATGGGACATTTGGACTACTTAAAACTTTGCACCATGCATAAACTATTTACTTAAAATTATAATATAAATGTAAAAAATCATAACGTTTAACCCAAATAAAGCTATTAAAATAATTACTTTTAACTTTATTTAAAGTAAAAAAACATTAGGGGATCTTTCATCTATTTTTCAGCAAAATGTGTCTTCAACACACGCATTTTAATCCACTTAAGTTTTTTTGGAAGTTGCACAGTGGGAGGTAAAGATTACAAGAATATGTTTTTTTTAAGTGAGAGAAGCCATGAGGGAGCAGATAGTCTCTGACAAAACAGCTGAAGAGGCAGGACTGTTTACAGAGGAGCTGCAAAAGCAACAGCCAGGGTAAAGACCTGCTTGCCATAGACAAAAAAAGGCACATTGGGCTTGAAGTTAATTTGTGGGGCACTAATAGTGAGCTAAACCTGTTTCTTAATCCTTCTTGGAAGATATTTCAGGCCTTCAACACTTTTCCAAAGTTAATTGTATATTAAAGAAAAAAATCTGTCAATGAAGATTTTTTTTCCAATGAAGGGTTAAGGAAGAAGCTCTGAAATTGAATGATGGGTTGCAGCTCTTGGAAAATCCTGAAACAAATATCGTTACGCAATTTTGTTTAGAAAGTCTGCAGGAGAAGCTGGAAAGGCATCACGACTTAGTAACTGTAAACACACAGGAATCTCTAAAAAGTAACTGATAGTGTTGACTGCTTCTTTTCATGGAAATGTTTCTGCAGCCCAGGGGCTTTCTAGATGAGTTTATGTCCGGTAAAGACTTTCTTTGTATTTCAACAGCCATTTTTTAACGGTTTCACTAAAGTAAGGGAGACACTTACAAAATAAGAAAATATTTATTTTAGAATTTTTGCAAGTTTATCATTTTACACACTTAATTTGATGTGTAGAAAGATCTGTTATAAATGCATGTTTGTGGCTTAAAGGGTAACCAAACGTTTTTTGGCTGTTGATATCCATAAGTGGGGCTTTAAAAGTGCCGTCTGTTGGTCAAATTTTTGACTAATAGAAAAAAAAAAACTGTTTACTTCTTCAAAATATAGTCAAAAATTGTCTGTGTGCTTCCCCTACAGGTTGAAATGAGGTATTACTGTTGGATTTTGTGATTGGTCAAACCATGTAAGTTTCAGAAGTCTGACGTCATGATCTGCAGCTCCAGTAATAATAACAGTCCTGCCCCCAAGCCCCACCCCTCTGACTGGATTTTCAAATTTCAGCTGTGGGTGGAGTCCGCCTCCTACTTCCTGGTTTGGTTAGCCTTTAAATCCTATAAGACTGGTGTTAAAGGCTGCACTGGTGGCTCCTGGAAGTGCAACAAAGTTCTTTAAAAGGGATCATATAATTGTTAAGGAAACAAAACCTAACTCTCACAATCTAAATATCTTTTTCCTGTTAAATTATGGCTATGTCCAAATTCTCTCACTCCTCCCTAACTCATATATCTACATAGAGCTAGAATATTTTATATGGAGTCGCAGGATGGGGCAGAAGACTTTGCAAGGGTGGTAAATGAAAAGAGCAGAGTGAAAGCCCGGCATAAAATCTAAATAAATTGAAGGGCTCAAGGTTTCATTTAAAATTCTTAAAGAAGCTTATGTTGATGATTTCTTAATCTTTGTCAATATTGATGCTAATATTGACTTAGAAATTGGGGGCAACTTGTGGGGGAAAGCCTTTTGCTGCCCCCCTAACAGCTCTGCCCCTGCCCTAAAAAGACTACATACTGTAGTGAAGGACTTAATAGTGCCCTGGAGTTTAATGCAAATTGTACAAATACCAGCTCCTTTTTTAAATGGCAAATACGGCATCACCCTTTTGCTAAAATGAAAAACCTAATCCCGGAATCACACTGGATCCAGTCCGGCTCTGGTGCAGACGCCGGAGTCTTTATGTAACTTTAAAAATGTGAGAGGAACTCGCACTGCATCCAGTCTGGTTTCTGCGGCACTCCGTATTTGTTTCGTTAGTTTAAAGTTTTTGCAGGACGCCGGAGTCAAGCCCGAGGACTTTTTTGTGAAGTTGGGGCTATGAACGACCTAAACCAGAAATCATGTGGGCAAGTGTGAAGTGCATCGGGTACATGTTTCAAAAATTAAACCTATTTTCCGCTGTTAACCCTATATAAAATAAAAGTATCAATAAAAGTTCCATGCTTACCCATTGTATGAAGATGAGTTATGCAGAACAAGCAGTGTTGTGAATATAATTCAGAATCACAGCTGAATGAAGGTTTGTTTACCAGTACTTTCTATATAAATGTGGGTTTTCGCATGAACGAACGTCAGTTCGGAGTCTCGCGAGGTTAGCAGCAGAGCCTGTGGCTGCTGCAGGACCGCAGCCATCCATAGCCAATGAGAGTCATGTGTCGCAGCTAGACCACTCCAGTGTCCACACCGGCGTCCACACCGCCGTGAACATCAATACTGCAAGGGCTTCTGGGAAATTTTTTTGACTAATCTAAATATATTTTTCTTAATTACAAAATACATTAACAACCAACGTATTAGTTAACTACAACCTTAAGCATTAAAAACCTGCATGATTTTGATTTTAAACACATTGATTTAAGGTTACGAAATTTAAAGTTGGTGTCCAAAGATTCATATATGCAGTTTAAAATGTAGCAATTCACATTATTGTTTTTTTTTCTTCAAGTTTTAGATATACTAAGCTTTTATCTAAAAGAATAAACATCTTATTTAGCATAGCTGTGATGACCGCTTTTGTCATGTAAGGTCTCATAAAACATCTATGAATTGAGTAAGACGTGTTGTAAGTTTTTGTCACTGATCTGTGTTGAGTGCTTTCTTAAGCAGTCAATTACTTTCTCAGATGAAGAAAAAATAATTATGTTCTATTTCCTTTCTGCAAAGGCCCTCATTAGAGCTGACCATGTGATGCAGAACAGTGACTTAATAAAAAAATAAGTTGAGCTACAAGCTGCTTCTCTGCTGCACAAATAGGAACTCCTTTGTTTGCTGTAAATCCCCACGGCCTTCTGTCAAGGGCTCAGTAGGCTGTTGGAGTCTAAACTGTTGCTCACAAAACTGCGTTTTCAGTTATTTTTAGAAATCAATGACATGTGACTGGACAAAGTCTTTAAAAAAATAAATCCAGTTCAAGTTTTGTTATGTAAAATCTTACAAAAAAAATATTTACATGCATCTTTAACGCTTTCCTGAAAATAAATGTTCTCCAGTTCTTTAACATTTATCCAACACCCCAGGTATCAAACGATTCTTGCCAATAATGAAGGATGAATTTAATGACAATTTATAAACAAAATTAATCTTAAGCGAAGATTAATTGCTGTAAAATATAAATCATAAATGCCGTGAAGAAACAATCATGATGGGCTGTTTTACAATAAACATACTCGGGGGGGAGGGGATCGTATTAAATCTTCTTTTTCAAGGTCCTCCTGATAAATCAACTGCATGTTTGTCATATGAAGCATACACACACACACACCCACATATATATTCCGCTTTAAACATTCTATTTTACAACTAATGCTGCTCACCTTCAAATTAAAATGCTTTGCACTAAATCCAACCAAACACCCCTGGAGTTTAGAGTATCTTCCTTATTAAGCACATGCAGTGTACAGATCTGCATGAATGAACGTTAAGATCGGTGTTTGAAGACCCTCTCCAAGTATGAGCTCATGTGTATCCATCTGTGTGTGTTTTATCAGGAAAATAAACCATTTGATTTTAATTATTTAGCTTTCATTCCACAACAATGCTGCATTACTGTATCAAATTCCCATGATTTGTGTCTGGCAATGATGAAAGTCTACATTTTACTGTTTAGCAAACAACTTTTTCCTTGATTTGTTGATACTTTTGTTGGTATTTATGTAATAAAAAACAAGTTTCAAACACATTATGTAAGACCCACTTCTCAGTCTACTCATCAGTGTGACTCATGTTTGTTAAAATCTATCAAATTGAGAGCGAAACAGTGGTGTGTGACTATGACCAACTTTTTCCCTTCTTAAAATCCCACTCTGATCATCTTTGGATCTCTTTTCAAAGGGTTTGCTGTGGTCTTTTTAATGTTTTTCTGATTATTCTCTTTTTAGGCAAAACACAAAACTTTTGTCATCTTGTAGAACAAAGTTTCTGCAAAGCAGCAAGATTTGATAAGTGATTCACATCTGAGTTGTGGCCAGGAAGTTAGCCTTCTCTCTTTTCCCATCATCCCTTTTACATTTTCTCCCGCAAGTTTACTTCCCCCTCACAACCCCAACCTAACATTTCAAAAACAGTGAGCAATATTGGAGCTATCCAGATGTAAAATTTTGAGCTCAGACAAGGAAAATTAAGATGGACATTGATCTACTTTTCTAAATGTGGATGCATCAGAAACGAGCAGCGCAGGGAGATTGTGGATGTTGATTGTAAGTTTCCTCTGCTCCTGTTTTACAACCACTCAGAAATGCAGTTTTTAGCTTTATTTTTTAAATATATGTCCTCCATCATGAGAGAAATGCCACAAAAACACGATAAAACACCAAAAACACAACGACAATGAGGAGACATTGTTGGGGTCAGTAAGATTGACCTTTTTTCTTTTCTTAACCCCTCTTTAAGCCGAAAATTGAGCTCTCACATGAGATGTACGCCCCTGGTCATGTCCCTGTTTTCAAAACATGCACGTTCCTCTCGCTGACCCACAAGTTACACTTAAAAGATATAGACATGCCGGAGCCGCTGGCAACACACGGAGGCTTTAGCACGTAAAATGTGAAAATAGCAAAGATTCCACTAAAATTATCTTCAAAAATGTTTAGATAAACTCTGATCTTCACTCACAGGGAACAAAGTTTTGTCCTAAAGTTGAAGATTTGCAGCCGATTTAGCTGACTGTAAAAACTGAACAACATGACACAATATAAATCAGTACAACCTGACAGGTTTTTCATTTTGCACAAACTTCTCTCTCTCTTTTTTTTAAGCCATTTTTTATGCAAGAACCTTATAGCAGCATGTTCCTAAGCAGGTGTTGCATTGTTCATCTGCAGGCCACCTGGGCTCATAATCCTTTGGAGATGAACACCAGCATTATGTGTGTGCCTGTGTGTGTCTGTGCTTTCTCTCGTGTTTTTTTGCCCTGCGGCTCTCTTTTTCATTCAACACCACATGCGTGTTACCCTTCGGCGCTCTAAGGTTCTAAGTCAAAGTGCTCATGTCTGTTCATCAGCAGAACCGGTGCGACCTGCAGGGAGAGTTCATCTGTGTGTTCAGCCACTGAGCAGACAGCTTTTTTTTCTTCCAAACAAACCTGAATAGAATAAATGGTTTTCGTACATTTATTTTTACAATATAGTTAACACTGATAGAGTTGGATAGTTGGTTGTTTTTCCATGATGTTACACCTAACCTGCTCACTCCAACCATCTTTTGATCTACTATAAAAGCGTTCGCAGTAGTCTTTTATCAACTGAATTTCTTTCCAAATATGAAAATATTTTTTTTTTCAAACAAGTTTTTGCATTTAAGTTGTTGCTAAACTAAGGTAAGACGGTATATTTGACTACAGCACATAAAATAGATATATATTATGTGCGGCTTTCTATTGTATAGAGCCACGTTCATTTTCAGAACAGGTCTAAAGAACAATAATGGACAGAAATCACATTTAACCCAATATTACTAAAATGGCCAAAAATACTCAGTGGAATTGCATTTCCTAAAAAAACAATAATAATAAATACAAATGAGTGTATAACGCAGTTAAGATACAGCACCAAAATACAACTGATCATTTTCCTTACGGCCGGTGTCTGTACCACATGTGCTCGGCCTGCAAGATCAGCTTGGGGGCTTGCAACTTGATGACGTGTAAGATTGCAATTGGTCTGGACTGTTAGACCACCATTATGTGACATGGGAAATGACACACATGGGCCATTACAGTGTATGTAGTCTTCCCGAGTAAAGAACCCTGGAGGTCCAAACAAGCACGCAAAGAATCACCAAAGGGGGCGAAATATTTGCAATCAACCGCAAAAACCTTGACAACAAACTAATTGAGAGGAATCATCACAGCGATCGCATTTTAATAGAGAGAAATCCAGCTGGAAAGCGTAAAGTTTGTGCTAAAGTTGGTGCTAACGAGTAGCATGCTAGTTTGGTGTTTGGTCGCACATAAAACAAAAAGAAAGTGGTTATTCGCATGTAAATCTTTTTTTTCATCCTGGCTGTGTTGATCTTCTTTTTGGTCGAACAGACCGGAGGAAGTCCAGCTAGAATATACAGCGCTCACTTTCTGCTCAGTTACATAAACACTGAGGAGAGCAGCCATTAGTTAAGGAGCTGTCAATGCCAAAATAATAACTAATAGTCCGAGCAGATCTCAACACTTTTTTTTCTTTATAAACATTATTGAAAACATCAGTTTCAGTACAGAAAAACTGCAAAATAGCTAAGTCCTTTGTCTCAGTGGCGTTACTGTAGTGTGATGTCATCATTAGTCACAACCCCCCGAGCTGATCTTGTGAGCTGAGCACATGTGGTACCTACACCGGCACTGGCGATTCTGTAGTAAATCGTCAAGTAGGCCTATCTTTATAAATATCTGCCATATGTACTCTACTACTTAGTGAAGTGAGACAAATAATCAATAAGCATGAAATTAGATTGGACAAGTTTTTTCAAGATTGCCAGGGGGAAAAAAAGCGATCAAGTGTCAGAAGGACTTAATGCACAAGAGCGGTTCCATCTCTGACCCTTCCTACAAGAAACTAATTGCTTGAAAAAAGTTCCTAGGTATGTAGGAAAAGCAAATCACCTGGTAGTGAAGGAATATGGGTGGCATTTTGCGCAGTTGGTTTGAGAAAATCCCTGCTGCCGTTTAAGAGGTTAATCATGATTATGCCATTTTCAAGCAAAACAAAAAAAACTTGTTTTCTAGGACATAGTTTCTGCAGAGCGGCAGAAATTCATCTCTAAATTGTGAATGGGACTGTTGTTGCAGAGCAACCCTACCCACCTTCTCATCCTTGTGAGTTGGACGCAGCAGGAATCTTGTGGCCCTCTCAGCTTGTTTTTCTACTAGGGAATCACGGTTAATCGACGATTAAAATAGTCAACGACTAATTTAATATTCAATTAGTTGTTACTTTATATTATATGGAGTTATATTGTAGTAAAGTTGAACAAAGATATGAGCGCTCAGCACCAAAAAATTCCCTTTTTCATTTTATTTAATTTACTTTTAAATCCAGAAACCGATGAAGGACAGAGGCTGCACGATTCATGAAAAGTTTGATAAACTGTCACCTTAACTGTCTTTATTTTTAGTTAGTTTAAAACCAATGATGGTTAAGCTGTGCACTTACATCCACTTTGTTCATGACAAAATTAATCGACTAATCAGAAATAATAATCTCTGATTAGTCAACTATTAAAATAATTGTTTGTGCCAGCCCTAATTTCTACAACGGCATTTTATTGTATCCTCATGAATCAGAACAATCTGAATAGAAAATTCTAAAAAATGCATGTATAACCCTGAATGATTTCTGAGCCGGCTTCTGTAGTGGTCTGATTCAGCAGCTCAAGTCTGGTCAAGACTTTGAACTGAGAATGAGGCTGCTGCCAAACAGGCTTGACTGCAAAGCAGTTCCCAGGAGCTGACGCCCTGAATTTGCACTCTGCTGCTAAACACCTGGATTTTAGCCATCCAGAGAGTCGGCTTTGGTGTTTGCGCACGACAAACCTCTGGAAGTTGTGACTTTATCTACTGCGGTCATGCAGAACCAATCTGTATAAGCATACCATGAACTGACTTATTCTGCATGACTCAGTGCATGCCTTAATGTGTATGTCCGTGTATGTTTTGTATGCTTACTCTGGACCTCATGCTCTTCTTCCTTGCCGGTCCTAGCAGAATGGTAAATGATGAGTGGGTGTTGAAGAAGATCACATATGACAGCTAATGCGTAGGGTTCCTGGCAACATGTGTTAGCGCCAGTGTACATTAACCTACATTCACAGTGAGTCCCTTTTGAATCACCGGAGAAAGTGAAAGGTCATCTTTTGAATAAAATATTTTTTGGCACGTTTTGTAGCTCTGGTCTCTGGGTTCGTGCATTTTTAAGGGTTCCGTATTTTAAGTTGAACCTTCACCTTAAAATATATTTGGTTTTTTTTGTGTTTGACATAGACTTTTCGTGTAGAGGGAGGTCATCATAAAGTAGTGTCAGATCTGTGCTGACAGTTCCTAGAAAGCAGAGAACAGAAGTAAGGAGTATGAAGAGTGGAGGTGGTTCAGGTCAGGGCTGATCCTTTAAAGATAATCTTACCTGTCTAGGGATTTGTTTTTCTCATTTGTCCTAGGGCCTCTAAGCTGACTTTGGAGGTCACTTCCTGTCTATTCAGTGAAACCCAAATCTGCCTATTGGTGAATTTGTAAAGTGCCAGGTTTTGTGTGAAGATGGTGGGAGAGAGGAGAGCTGAGCTGTAAACAAAGCTAAAGGATGAGCAGCAGCGAAGTTCAGGTCAGGAGTTCATTCATACAAGCCAAAGGATTTGGTCTGTAATCAGAATACTTTGGGAGATCAGAGCTTGGTTCATAAAAGGCGTCTAAAGTGGAAGGACTTCCCTATGTGCACTTAGCTGGATTTAAAACCAGCTTTTCTGCTGAAATGACACAAAACTGTGCACTTTTTGTGTGTTTTATTTTTTGGATGATCCTTCACATGTTAACCATTTTCAGTTAATCTCTGGTCCATTGTTTGTGACTCTGCTTCCCTTGTCTGAAAATGACCTGCTTTCTGACTTTGCATTTCCCAGCATGTCAGCTGTGTTTACAGCTGTTTTGTGTTGGGCTCTGTTTCCAGCCATGATGAAAAAAAAAGAAACAGTTAGCAGACAAGAAACATTGGGTCTTTGAAGAAGCTAAAGCAGTTGCTCAGCTTTATCACAGCAACTACAAAGCTGCATAGTTGAAAAACAATACCTTCATAATGCTGCCTAACATCAGTCACCATGAATGAAACGTCAAGTATATGCAAAACAGAGTGCGTTCAGAACAGTATTTTAAAATACTACCTAAATATAGGTTTTTAAAGTATATATCTATTTTTTTATATTTTCTGACCATAATATTTAAAGTTACATGTTGGAATCCTTTACTTTTTCTGTTTTTTTTTAAATCAAAATATACATGTTCTAGATAGATAGATAGATAGATAGATAGATAGATAGATAGATAGATAGATAGATAGATAGATAGATAGATAGATAGATAGATAGATAGATAGATAGACAGATAGATAGAGCAATGTGTAGATATTTTTATCACAATATATGCATGTACTTTTTTGCAGTATAAATATATATATACACATACTGTATATGTATTTTTAATAAAAAATATATAAAACAAATATATATATAAATTGAAAGGATTATTGGTATACCTAAGCTGGAGCCTAGAGACTGCCCTGCAAGTCACCCAAAGGAATGCCGTGATGTTGTGCAAAAACATAAATATTTCCCCACTTAACTTTTAAACAAGCTCCTCAAAGTAACATGTATTCAATTTATGTTTAAGGTTAGTTCTTTGGCGCCACACAGAAACGAGTAACTGAGTGTCCGGAAGTGCCTGAGCCCTGATTTTGCTCTGCACGGACGAAGTCAGTCCCTGTGTCCTTGACAGGCCCGACCAACAGGAGCTTCCATTCATGATAATCCGACCCCACCTGATAATAACACCCCACCACAACTCCCAGAGATTCGAGTCTATGTGCTCAAATACTTAGCCAAAGAATTTCAGGTGATCATTTTCCTTTGCTGTGTGTGAATGGAAGAGATTTTGGCGAGGTTAAACCGGTAAACGCATCAAGCTTGTTAAGACCGGATGGGTTACGCTTCTGCTGGGGATCCACAGTGTCTGTCAGGTTTCTGATTGTTCAGCTGCAGCTGTCGGAAAGGTCAAATACCCGCAAAGAGTTTCAGGGGAGTGCTCACAGAAGTGTAGGGCGCTACAGCTTTCAGACGTCTTGTGCACAAACTGGATACCGCGGTGATGGAAGTGATACTGCAAGCCTGTATCCGTTCGTGGAGCAGAGCGGCAGGAGCTCCTTGAAGAGGCCTTAGTGTTTGTGTGTTTCTGGGACTTGTCTCATTTCTTTGTTTACAGTCCAAACAATTGGTGTGTATGGGGGAATGTAAGTTGCGATGTGCGACTGTGAGAAAGGTCACCTATAGGCTGCAGCTTTTAGAGGAGTATCGAGTTTGCAGCATTGAATTTGAACCAAGGGGCATTAGCAACCTAAAAAAAATTAAAACTACCTTTCTAATGTAATGTTTTTGTCTGTGATTTAATTCAAAAACCAAATTCACCAAAAATAAAGATGCCTTAAGCATTTTGGTACCTCTAGCTTCTTATAAATGACAAGAAAATTAAAAATTGTAAAAAATGTTGTCTTTGTTTTATAACACCTACTTCAGATTAAACTGTAACCTTAACATGAGTGTAACAGAAGCCAGCCAAAGAGGAAATCTCATATTTCTGTATGCTCAGGTGCTCTGCCCAACGTCAGGGTCACCTTCACCAGGGGGAAAAATAAATCCTGCCTTCTGTAGCACCACCTATAAGACCGCTCTCCCTTCAAGAGGTTGGCCGATGGGGGTGAGCGCCACGTTTGCCTTATCTACTTGTGCTTATGTAAGCCATGACTGTCACTACAAACATATATGAACCCATCAAAAAAAAGTCACATTTTGTAAATATTCTTTGAAACAATCTGGTATGAGGTTTTTATGTGTGTTACATAAAAACTTTAGGCTAGACTGAGCAGAGGTACTGTAGTCTGTGTGTGTTTTTTTCCTGTTTTTTCAGAGTCAAGTATGCCTCTCTTTCATGAAGGGCAGGTTCATGGAGGCTGTGGCACTTAATCTGAACTATCCCTGTGATAACAGCCCTACAGTGAGCCAGTCGGTGTGTCTGCGCAGACACACACACACACACAGATTTATCTTTACAGTGGGTGGGTGGCTCCACAGTGGTGCAAACAAAGTGCTGTGCACTTTTTTTTTGCAAGTGTGTGTACATCAAGCAGCGTTACACACATGATGAGGACATTGTCACAACAGAGCCCTCTGTAGTTCAGCCGCTTGTTTACTGACGCTGCCATGCTAATGTACTTGTGCGGGTTAGAGAGTGCATTCCCAACCATGACAGCTCACTGCCGTCCATCTCACGCCCGATCACTCACCCATAATGATGTTGTGTTGATAAAAGGTGGACTTCCTTATGTGTCTCTTGTTTGTTGTGTTACTCATAAAGTAAAGTTGTAAAAGCATTCCCAGTGGCCTTTTAATTAAGATTGTGACATATTTAACCCCCCAAAACATATTCTGGAACGTAGTTTTGACGGAGTGGCGGCAGCTCATTAGAAATTCCCCATGAGCATAGCGTGAGCCTGCCTTCATTTTCCAACATCCTTTTGTCTACGCTCAGTGTGTTTGAGAAGACTTGTGCCTTGCCTGGTTCGTCAGTAAGACCAGGCGGCTGCAGGCGGGGAAAGGCGCCTGAGGTTAAGGCAAATGCTAAGACTGAACGAGAACAGGAAGTTGGAGTTCTCCTTAACATTCGGTTATTTTAATATGTCTCTTCACCTTAGTATGATCTTTACTATCATATCTTTTATATTATTTGATGAAAAATAGCTGTTGGGTTAATTTAATGTGCACCGTCCCAGATAAATAAATACAATTTAAATTAAAGGTTACTTTTAAAGGAAACAATAAAACACATAACCACAGATGATTGGAAATCATCTTTATTTTCTCATCAGGGATTCACTTTTCCAGAAAGCGCCATCCTTTAGCGCCAGTCATTTCTGATTAGCATCACGTCGAACTACAAGAACTGTCAGGAGACCATTTCCCATGATGCATTGTTTTGCAGTCCTAAAGGCGGCTTGCAGTCAGCGCAGCAACAGATTTTCAGCTGAACTTGCCTGGGTAGGCGCCCTGCACCCGCCTCTTTCTCGTGATATTTTTATGATTGACACGCGATGTCAGAGCAAAAACTACCCTTCACAGACCCCAATCTTATTGTCTCCTGCTAGCTTGCAGTCCCTCACAACCCCAAGCTAACATTACAGGTGCAACAAAAATAGTGAATAATATTGGAGCTATCCAGTCGTACAGTTTTGAATCAGATGCCAGCTCAGATGAAGAAAACAAAGACGTACATGGATCTAGTTTGTAGCTAACAACCACAAGCTTTTTCAAACTTTATTTTTGTTTCGTCTGCTCCTGATTAACCACAATTTGAATTAAGAAAAACTCAGAAATCCAGTTTTTAATCTTAATTTTTTTTTTATAGTTTTCCTCCATATTTAGAAAAATCCCACAAAAACATGTTAAAAACACAACTTTCATTGGAGTGAGTCCTAATAGCTCAATAGAATTGAGAGATCCAACAAAGTATTATAAAGGGAGAAGAGCGCTGTGATCATCAAAATAGTTTGATCGTAGTAAATCGTTGCCTTAAATGACTTCCTTTTTGGACGTCTGAGATTTAAATAAACTTCTGCATCTAAAAGGGTGCACAGCTATTAAAACCATTTGAAGAATGCTCCCAGTGTGACTTCTGTGTCCAAAAAAAAAAAAAAAAAGCAGCTTGAGCTCAAACATCTGTCCAGTGTTTTGGACCTCCCCTATAATCCGGGGCTTGCTTGTTCTCAACATCTCTTTTCCATTCGTAACCTGATTAATGGAATCTAATCGAATGAGCAACAAAAGGGGGGAGCCGACATAAATTAGCCAGAGATGCCAACCTCGTCTTGTGAATCCAGAATCAGTCCTTGTGTCCTCATCTGTGCCCTCATGGGAAATAAACAGTAACTAAATCAGTTGTGAGCTTTGTGTGTGTTGTGTTTTAAAGATGAAAGGGCTTCAAAACAATGAAAGTGCTGCCCTGGGGTTTCTGTCGAAAAAAAAAGAAAGAAAACCCAACTGAAGCAAAGAATGAGACCTTTGATCTGTTCAGTCGGTCCCAATGAGTGAAGCCGTGCCTGTACAAAGAATTGGAAGAGACGGGGTCAAGAAATAAGAAGTCACAGATGTAGTTTAGACACAACAGAATATATATATATTTTTTTGTATAGATTTAGTGGTGTGAGTACAGTAGAGGCATTTCTCTAAAGAGCATCTTTAATTAGCTACTGTAATCTTGGTAAATGTACTTGTTTTGCGGCTTTGTATTGCATAATGAGCACAACTGAGAGAAGATTTTTGCAGGAACTACCAATTGCATCTACAAAACCGTTTTGAAAAAAAGCAGAAAGTTTGATTTGGTGGGTTACTTGCTGCTGCTGCTGATGCACGGTCTGTGCAGCCCGGCCTGTCTGCTTTGATTTCATAAAGCGAGCGAGTGACCTATATACTTCTCTGAGGGAGGGGAAGTCACCTTGCTACGTTGACCAGCAGGCAAGCATGCTGGCATGCAGCAGTGAGGTTTTCATGTGCGGCAGCGTTCAAAGAGGGCTGACCAGCAGCTCAATATTAGAAGCATACTTTAGGAGGACCTCTTGTTTGCTGCTCGTGTTGTTCTTGGCCGGGAAAACCTTCTGGGGCCTGTTTCTCTTGGCTGCCGCTGTCTTCTTTTTAACACCGCTTGATGATGGAGCAAAAAAGCCAAGTTATGGAGGAGTATCTCTGTGTGTTAACACACTGAAAAATGCGTCTTGACGTGAACTGGATTTGCACACATGCACACACTCAGTCACTCAGCTGGAGCCATGGGGCCCAGTGCCAGAAGTATCAAGTCAGACAAACACCTCACCAGAGACTCCTCTAAGCGTCCTAACAAATTGAATGTGTGTGTAGATGGACAAGAGGGAATTAGATCAGTGGTCCTGATTGTATCTGAGTGTGCTGTTGCTGTACCCCTTTCCAGCTAGTTCCCCCAGAGGAAATGTGTGTGCAGAGGAGAGAGACGGAGAGAGGAGGAGGACAGAGAGCTTGGCAGCTGGTTTGATGAAGGATGTACTGAGAATGTTAAGCAGACAATCACCTTGCATGTTATTGATTGAGATAGAAGAGAGGTAATTAGCACAGAAAAGAAGGGGAAGCTGAGGCCACTTTTAATGTTTTGATACAAGCTGTTCCCTCTGTGTACCCATCCACGTGTTGTGCTCTTTGCATGTGTTGCGCATGTGAGGATTACACAGAATGAAAGTTTGCACTGTCTGCAAACTTGTGGAAACCGTAGAGCTTTCTAGGATTTTTATGAAAATCTCCAATCATTTTAATCTGAGAAGAATTTTTTTTTTGCCAATTGATTTGGTTAATATTGTAATTTCATGGCTTTATTTTTAAAACTGTGACATAGAACGCAGATTTTTCTCATGGAAAATTAAACTAAATTTGTATTTCTAACTGTTTCTCTATTCAAATCACTGTGAATCAGAAGCAGATGATAAAATGCCATTGGAAAAAGCTTGTAGTTGCGACGCAAGTTCTACAATCGGTTGGCAACCATCTTCCTGCCCCGCTAGATTCGGACGCATCCGCTAGCAGACAAATAAATCTATGAACGTCTTTGTTGTCCTTGTCTGAGCTAGAATCTGGATCAAAACTGTACGGCTGGATTGCTCCAATATTTCTCGCCATTTTTGTTGCACCCCCTAATGTTAGGTTTGAGTTGTGAGGGGTTGTAAATTTGCGGGAGAGCGTGTAAACAAAAATTCCTATCCTATGTTTACCGGGATTATAATAACTATTCAAGAAAGTGCTATAAGTGGTACTGTAAAGTGTTGCATATCCGCACGAGGCTGCTTTTCACCACTTCAGAATCCACTGGAATTACATTAAAGTCCCACTCAGATCATCTATTGATCTATTGTAAAAGCGTTCCCAGTGGTATCTTAATATTGATTATGCTGTTTTTAGCCAAAATCATAACCCTTAGTTGTTTTTTAGGACATAGTTTCTGCAGACTTGCAGTAATTAATCAGAGATTGACCTCTGAATGTGTGTGCAGAACTGTTGGCCCAGAGTAAGCCCATCCCTATTTCCCAACATCCATCTCTTTACACTCTCTCCTGTTAACTTACAGCCCTTTCACACCCCCAACCAAACATTGACAGCAACAAAAATGGTGAGGAATATTTAAACTATCTAGCCATACAGTTCTGAGCCGGATGCCAGCTCAGATGAGAAAAACAAACACATATATGTATCTAATTGTCTATAAGTGGATATGTTGGAATAGAGTGGAATAGGGAGCATCTGGCTTGCGTCTAACCCTTCTATGTTAACACACATGAAAAAACCAATTTCAACCTTAATTTTCTTTACATATGCCCTCCATCAAGAGAAAAATACTACAATAACACATCAGAAACAAAAAAAAAAAACATTTTCACTGGAATGGGTCTTTACATAAACAGTTTAGGAGTTACAGAAATCGAATGAATGTCAACACTGGGGCTAAGACTTTGGTGTTAAAGGGGTAATTAATTTCTGATATTTGATCTGACACATTAGTATTTATTTATTAATTTTTTTTTTAAGATGGTTACCTGTAGTCAAACTGTTTGGAAAATGCCACCTGCTTCATGATACATTAACCAAAGGCAGACCTTTGAGACTATTCTTTGTGATCCACAGCTCTCATTTGCAGGAACTTTAAACTAATTCTTCCACTTACCCGTGCATTGGTAAGAACACTATGTTCATCTGAAGCTTCAATGGCTATATAATTATGAGAATCGGTCAGTGGTGAAAGGTAAATAGTCCAATGTAAGCAAAGCTTTGGAGCAGGTATAAGCAGCAGACTGCTGTCTAATTAAAGCATATGTCAGAACTGATTTTTGCATTTGAGATGGCTGATTTTAGGTGTTTTAAGTCTACAATCTATCTAAACTAGGGATGGGCATACTCCATACTCTATTCCTTTATCCTCACCCATTTCATAGACCCTTACAGAGAAGGATGGACGGTTTTGATTCTGCACAGATTTGGCATCTTGCTCTCAACTTACTGAATTTAAATAATACAACCCATAAATCTGTCAGTGTCATCTCTATAAGCATGGTCTACTTGTAAATCAGAGAACTGCAAAGTCCATAAGAAGATATATTTATGGCCAGCGGCTGGGTACTGCTGCTGTCAGTGGATGGCAAAAAAATTAAGTTTCACAATTTGCATTATTTGGGAAGGGCACAGCGAGGGCTTAATTTGCTGATGACATTTGTGTTGCTTATTTATTTTTCTGGTAATGAATGTTTGGTTGAGACCCTATGTGTGTTTGTTTACAGCTCATCACTAAGACAACCTTCCTCAACGGCCAAAGTTTGCCTGGTTTGTGGAGACGAGGCTTCGGGGTGCCACTACGGTGTTGTGACATGTGGGAGCTGCAAAGTCTTCTTCAAAAGAGCTGTGGAAGGTAAAGCACAGACAACAATGCTTTAGGGATTCATTTTGTTTCAATTTATTTTATTAACTGAAGAAATACACATCCAAGAGCTTATATTATACAAAATCCTAACTTAATACTATAGAATTACTGAATGTAAAGAGTCCATGCTTTCAACAACATCATACATTTTCTGTTAATTTAAGCTGCCAATTCTTTGATCCTGTCACTTCTCCCCTCTGCCTGTTTCAAGTTGTTTAAGGTGTTGCTTCACCCATGACACTTTTTTTGCACAATTATTTTCTCAAGGTACCTGGAGGGATTATTAAAAGAGAAAGACATTATGGAAAAGTCTTTAGATGTAGTCTGCATGCAGCTTCACCTTCATGAACTCCACAAGAGTATTTTCCATATAAACAGTTGTCTCACTGTAGAATGTAAAACATCATAAAAGATTCTATTCATACATTTCAAGAAAAATGTTGAACACATCTACAACATACCCAATTTTGAATGTGAATCTCTGCACATAGTTATTTTTATACAGAATACCATTCAGATAAAACTCTTGAAATACAAGGTTAATAAAGAAATCCTCTAAAGATAAGTTTCTGTGTGAAAAAAATAAACTGCATGCACTGCTGTATGCTGTAAATCTGAATATGATTCGGCTGTCCTTCACTGTCAAAAACTCACCTCTTGGCTTCCAGATAAATCCAAAAAGTCCCCGTGCATGAGCAGCACAGTGGGCACATTTCCGTTGTCACTAATTAGATTTTGACCTTAAAACATGTTTGATGTAAATACATAACATGAAAACAAAACATTTAGCTAAAAAACACACAACAATGGAAGGTATCCATGATTTTAGAGCAATATCTCTAAGTGTAGATTAGTGTTTGTTTCAACATTGTTTCTTCTTTAATCTATATTTTTATTGTTTGCAATAAAAAAAAAGATAAATGTTGGTTTATTTTGAATTCACAAAGTATCAAATGTAATTGGAATTCTTAAACTTTTGAAAAAAATAGATGAAATATAATAAAATAAATTATTTAATAATGAGCTTGTCTGGTAATACTATGATAAAATTGTGAGGGAAGTTGGTTTGTGTCTTTAGCGTCAGTAAAGAATTGCACTGTGACAAATATATAAATATAATATATATATATATATATATATATATTATATATATATATATATATATATATATAATTAAAGAATGGGTTTATTTACATCATTCTAGCACATATTATCAGAAAACACCAATATGTTGACAATATATTCTCCATATATTCATATCTCCCTAAAACACATCCTAAAATAAGCAAAGTCAGGTGTTACATTTTAGTGGAGTGAGAAATCTGAGACAAATGTCATTAAAGGGAAGGAAAAATCCAAAGGTACGTCTCCAGGAGCAGCACTTTACGTTATATTTAGCTTGGGGAAAATCAGCCACAGTCATAATGTGTTTTTCATGTTGTGCCTGTTGCCTGAGGCTTTTGCCTAACTCATTTAGATCAGTGTTTGAATGCAAAACACAGCCTTAAAGCCTTGTTGCAGGAGAAAGGAAGAGGAGGGGAAAAAAGTCGCAGTTCCTGTTGGCTAGCCTTCAGGTCCTCTAGGTTTTTTTGTCCACTTTTTGGGCACTGAACTCTTTTCCAGTCAAATCAGGTTCCACATTGATGATGTGTGCATTTTTTGTTACAGAGACTCAAAATTAAGATATGTGAATGAAGCTATTAAATCAGACTGTTGTGCAAATGCTGAGAGAGTGAGTGCTAACATCTGGGTGATTGCAAGCCTGCACCCGCATCAGTGCCGGCTGTCATTCTCAAGAAAATGGCTCATTTATTGCACTGCTGGGGCTTCGCTGTGACCTTTTAGTATTTTTACATACCAGTCTTTTTTAAGTTCAGATTTTTTTTTTGTTTTTGTTTATATGGTGCTTCCTCTTGAGTCCGCCAAACCTCACAACTGCAACCGTGCAAACCATGAAAGAAAACCCCTGCAGGGCTTTGATGTCATCAGTGTTGCATGTGAGCCGTTGCCTTAGATGACCCTCCACAGCTGCTGCTGTTGCTGCCGCTGAGGTGGAAAAAAAGGGAAAGCAAAAGAGGGGAAAACAGTTCGAGAAGGATTTTGCAAAGTGAGGGGACGGTGAAACGGATATGGCGAGCGAGGACGGGAGGAAGGACAAATAAAAAGTCAAAGCCCACAGAGAGGCTGAGAGGGAGGAGCCAACAAGTAGAGGGACAGAAAGCCATGTCAGACCTGAGAGGTGTAAATTGGGACGCGGGAAGACGTTATACTCCTCCTCTCCTCTGTAATCCCCTCTGCTTCTCCTCCTCTTTTCTCTCAAAGTTGCAGAACTTCGACTTGGCAACGCAGATATAAAAGGAGACTGCAGAGAGAGTGGGCATCTGTACAAGGGGAATTATCCAGCCCATGCTTAATTTCTTTTGGCAAGGCCTGCCCCAGGGGACACAACTTTTCATTTGGCTGTAGCTCATTAGAAGACTAACTGGCTCATAGCTCTTTTACTATAGAGCTGTTTAGCATTTTACAGTCATCAACGAATCAGATTAAACGCTCAGATTTATTTATTTATTTATTTTTCGTGACGTCAGACAATTTGCATCTAAAAATTGTTCTTTTTTTGTTGTTGTAGTTTTTTATTTACTTTACTGGACCTGAGCAGAGTTATTTGAAATCCACTTTGTTTTAATTTTTCTTTTTTTTCTTTTTAAATTTAGACCATCTGCTTGGAATAACTAATCGCCAGCTGGGCCTTTCACTGTCCAAATGCGTTCTTCTACAGTCCTACTCAAAAGGACAAATATTCACTCCCCTTAATTTTACTCCACTACCAGAAGGCACTCCCATCTGAACGCTTTATACCCTGAAATTTTTCAATTTTTAAAAAAGAAAAACTTTTAACTGTGAAGGCTAACAGCTGGTAAATTAAAAAGATTATGTACTAAAATATATTTTTTTAATTTCGTCTGTCTGATCTGTGTGATGTGGTGACCTCATTTAACTCACATTTACCTTCTCTCAGTTATTTTTCTGACTGGCTTTGAGATTTACAAAAAAAAAAAAGAAAGGTCATGACTTTCACAACATTTGATCACTAGAGGGTATGACTTTTTCTTATTTTTTTCAGGGTGGGGTCCACAGGAGGATTCAAACGCTTATGTTTGCTAAGAGGCCTGGGTCACATTGTAATAGGAGCTCGCTCCAATTGTTTTTTTCAGTTTTACTGGTATTGTTACTTCTTTTCACTGTTTCACGTTACAAGACTTCTAATGTTTCCATAGATGTGCGTCCTTTTCATCTGGCTGTTGCTGCGTTATCAAGCTTTTTTTTTTCTTTTTTATCTTTAATACTAAAAGCAAAGTTTTTAAAAAGATAGTTTAATCAACGTATTTTTTGTTATTTAACTCTAAATTGTACTTTTCATGTTGAGTTCCCACACCTGCGTGTGAGAAATCGGACACGTCTTTCATAGAAACAGTGAGCTGCTTACTGTAGGCCATTTTCATTCAGCTGGCGCACAATTAAGGTGCATCTGAAGTCTGTCGTTGTTTTGTCTCCGCTTCCCGGTTGCTAAATCATGCAGACCCCCCCGCGGGGGAGTGAGAATTCCTCCTTTGTGTACCCTTTCTTATGGCGTTAAACTATTGTGAAACCAAAAGAAGAGGAACCGGTAGGACTCCTGGTGGTTAAGTCATGTGTAAGACAGAAAAAGATCTCTCTTTTCAAAGCAACAATCACTGACACCAAGCTGGGTTTCAATATTGGTGTGCATGGAAAGTTTTACATAATCTGGTTTATGATACCTGCACATTATGCAACAATCGTAAATTGGCTTTTCTTCTAAAGAGTGAGAGCAGGTTAGACTAATCCAGGGGTGACCAAACTTTTTCGCTCCAAGGGCCAAAATCTAAATGGGACCCTGGTTCGTGGGCCAAATACAATATTTTTTTCATGTTATGAAATAAAAGGAGAAAATAAAAAATATGGTTCAATGTACTTAATTTGATTCTGTATTAATTTAGGTAACACACACCATTGAGAATAATAAGTAAGTAACATTTCTCTTTAAAACCTTTAATACACATGTGGCCTGAACCGAGGCTAGTGGATCGTACAGACCAGGTGATCCCTTACACCCCTAGTTTCAACCATACCAGAGGCAAAGAAAGGGCTGACAGCGTCACCCTGAGGCCAAAAGTATTTTACAGCCATAGAGTTTTAGAACATCATAGAATCAATGGGTTTTTGCAGCCATGACTTGGCAGGCCAAAAGATAACCTTTGGTGGGCCAAATTTGGCCATGGGCCCCACTTTGGGCACTCAAAGACTAATCCATGACTGTGCTCAGAATTATATTGATTTTGTGGTGATTCTTCTGATCATAAACCACAGTGAGCACGTCACTGGACAGATCAATTTCTTATTAATTAAAACAATACTTTGATTGGGGCAAAGGTAGAGCAATCAACCTCTAATAGAAAGATTGCAGGTTTGGTTCCCGCCTTGCCATCCCATGTGTTAGGGTGTCTTTAGGTTAGACCCTCGGATATGTTGCTCCTGGTGGTTATAGGTTGGCGCCAGTGTTCCGCGGTGGATCTGCCATCAATAGGACTGTGTCTATGAAGCGGTTTGGACTTTCAAGCAAGGTTGAAAAGTACTATATAAGTACCAATTACCATTTAATCAATGAGTTTTTGAGCTGAGAAATCAACATTAATTTTACATAGACGCTGATTTTCATCTTAAGCTGTGTTCTTCTGTCATATAAAACCCTCCTGCTGTTGTAAACACACTGCATATAAAATAAATGAATCAGAACATTAAGTTGATTACTGTCATATTTGAACGTTCAATATTTTACTGCTGTGCATCACTGTTATGCTATTCTGCCTTTTGAGCAGCTGGTCTGCTTCAATTCAGCTCTGTGACCGCTACTGGAATGAAATACCACACTGTTGCTGAAGATGCCTGATAGGTGGAATTGAATGACTTTATGGAAGGTGCTATCGCAGGGCTGGTTAACCCTGGTCCACAGGAGCCACAACCCTGCCTGTTTTCTAGCTTTATCTGTGCTGCTTGATTCTGAGTACCTAAATCAGGTGTGTTCAGTCAATCAGGATGTGGAATCATTTGAGTCAGATCATCTGTAGAAAGCTGGTCAGGGAGAACTGGAAAAGAAAAGGCAGGGTTGTGGCTTTTGAGGACCAGGATTGGCCAGCCCAGGCTAAGGCTTTGCTCAGGAACCGCTGGATGGTTTAAGGTTGCTGCTGAGTTCATTTTTAGTCTTTGCCTTTTCTAGACTCTAGATGCAAACCCACAGTTTCAGGGTGGAAACTCTGCCATGGAACTTCTAAACTGGTTAAGAAAACTGACTTTCAAATAAATCCCAGGTTTTATAAGTCAAGTATTTAGGGACATGAAGAGTTTGTCAAATAGTTTGCTAAAACGATATTTGTAAAAACTTTACAGTTTAAATATTCCTGTTTTGACCTTCAAAGTTCTCAGGTTTTGCTTCCTGAGAGTTAAACGTTTTAATTCCAATTTTGAATGCTCTTCACTTGTATGCAAATAAGAGAGAAGGGCTCCAACACAGAGACAGTCTGTATTACTATAGCTGATTGCAAATGTGATGAATGCATTAACCCACTAATCAAAGTTTTTGGAGCTCATGTTTTCTGGCTTCTGGATTCTGCATACTGAATTGTTCTTTGGCAACACTCTAGAAAGAAGGTTCTTTCTTAAAATGAAAACAAAAACAAGTGAATTGGGAATGTTACATGCTTCTACAAATTGTGTCATTATTTATTATTATACAGCCATTTATATGAGTCTTTCTTCTACATTCACTCCACTACAGACACGTTTGTTGATACAAGACAGCTGCACAAAGTAATTGACTCCATGTGGAGCACAGTTAAGAAGTTTAATGCCAGTTTATTATTCACATGTCATCAGTGGCTTGGTGTGTCTCCTCTTATTAAAATACCAGTGCACAAATTTGCTGTTTCCTTTGCTGTTTTCTTTTTGAGCTCATACGTTTACCCTAGAAATCAATGATCTTTGTTCTGGCCTTGATTTGGTCCACAGTCAGACAGATTTGAGGTTTCTATGGCTAAGGTGTTACCCTTTTTGTTGCCGTAAGAGAGGTTGTCTGAGGACACATCTCGTACGGTTTCTAGATTGACTGGCAGTCTTAGGTTGCGTCCAATCAAATGTCTTCCAGCTAAGTCTCTGAGTGTCGCTCCGGTGTCTGAGTGCTTCAAGTTGTGCATCCAAAAGGCTCATGGGATAGCAGCTGCTGATAAGCCATTTAGCAGTTATCCAAATCCCAGCAGTTACCCAAATCCCAGCTCTAAGTTGTATTTCCCCAGACACCCTTCGATAAATGACTTATGAACAATTTAAAAAATTCTGTCAGCCACACCACACAGAGAAGAAGCTTCTTTGCCAAGTTTTGAAAAACCTGCAAATGTATAGAAATGAAGCAAAAGGCCATTTAGAATACAGAATAATTTCTTATTTTTAAAGAACCATTAAAAGTCAAGAAATCATCTTATTTATAACTGTCTTGATATTTATGATGGAAAGAGATTGTGAAGTTCAAAGCCACCATCCAGGATCAAACACCAAAGATTTTGGAATGGATCAAGGAAGTAGCTTCCAGCACCAAACAGCTTAATGAATAGCAAAATTATGAAAAAGAAAACCAAAAATTCAACCAAAAGACGATATTTGTCATGTATCACAGAGCAGCCATAGTCATGGTGCTATCCTTATTTACGTTAACGCTGGAAGTGGGGTCCTCTGGAACCCACAAGACAGCGCGCTGAACTCTTTTTTTTTTTTCCTCTGGTGTCCTGGTAGACATGAAATGTCCACCTTTTCTTACTTTTGTCATAAGAGGGATAATACTTCAATGTAAGGGTGGGGTCATCTGGGCCCCAAAAGATAGCCCAAGGGATAGAGCAATTGTGGGAAAAACTGATTTGACTAACAAATATGCATATCAGTAATGACAGAAATGGAACTCCCAACAAATGTAAACTAACTCAAAGCTATAACTTTAAAAATGCAAATTTTTATAAAAAGGATATAACAGGTTGTGAAAAGAAAAAGTCATGGGTGGTGCCAGACAGTGGTACCAGACGAAGCAAATGGCGTGGGTATTTCCAAAAGAACTTAAAGTATGAAATGATTTCACACTCAGGCAGCACAAAACTAAGTGATATGTTTGTGTTATGTTGGATATTTCAAGCTTGTGGTGTTGAAAAAGAACATTTGAAAGCATATATACGTTTTTATTTACACTTTCACACTTTCCAATATGCTAATGTAATTTTTGTATTTTCTTTTGAACCACTACACAAGATTGTGTTTGCAAAACAAAAGAAATCCTCAGCTTGGAGCAAAAAGAGTTTGTTTTTGAAAATACAAATGTTTAAATAAAAAATGTTACCACACAAAGTTTTTTTTAATTCACTTTAAATGTTTGATGCAGTAAACCTATCTCTAGACTTTCAATTCCTCTGACCCAACCAACAGATCTCCATTTCTTGCTGGTAAACTATCAGGTCTTTAATGTTCACACCGTTTTGTATCTGAACTATATGATGATCTTATGAAGGCATTTTTTGGTGGTTTTCAGAATAGTTGTTAGAAATCAAGTTTTTTGTTGCTTCTTTCCTTTCATCCCCCCATTAATTGAATATGGGTGTAAATATTCTAAAAGCGTTGCTAAAAAAATCTAATATTTTTCTATACGGACAGGGAAACAGAGTTGTGTCTGGCCACACTTCAAATCAGATGTCTGTGTGTCCAAGGAGAAAGAAGTTAAGGGTTTTGTGCAAGGCAGTGGCATCAAAGTGACATCAATTCTTGGGAGCATCCTCTCGTTTTATGCAATCTTACGTCAGTAGTGCCAGCTTGCAGCTACAGTAAGAACATTGCACCCACTGCCAAATGCCATTCAGAATCACAGCAGAGTTATTGTTGTGGGTCAGCTACTGAATTTGTGAGGCTATTTTCAGATCAGGGCCAACTTTGTTAAGCAGTTTACACATTTTTATGTGTGGTTGAGCTCACAGATCACTCCAATTGTTAGAAAAGTGTGACTTTTTGTGTTTTTTTGCCCACATGAGTCCCACAATGAACCAAATTTAGGCGCAGCATCTTCCAATGTGATGTTTTTGAAAATTTCTTACAGTTTAAAGATGTGTTTTAGGAAAGAAAACATTCAACTGAATTCAAATAATTAAGCTTGAAACATAAAGTGGCATTAATGTGGAGCCTGCCTCTGAGTTGATAAGCAAATGTAAATATTCAGAGGTAAACATGCTGTGTGGGAGCATAGAAACAGTGCATAAATAAACAAATTCTCTCCCTCTTAGATACACGCTCTGCCACATAAATATCCACCATCACAGCAAAGTAAGACTTTGGCTATTTCATGCAATTCATTTCACTCTGTCATTTATTAACAGGAATCGTGAATATGAGCAGAACAGCTGACAGGAAAGCTTCAGAGTTTGCGGAATTGCCATTTGGCGCGGCCTATCCAAGTGTGTGTGTGTGCAAAGGGGGGGTGGGGACGGGGATGGCTGCATTGTGTTTCCTGTGTCGCAGTTTACTGTTTTTTAGAGCAAGAAAAATGGGCTTATGTAACGGTCATGTGATTTAGCCAGAAATAGTGGTGGGGCTACAGCTGCCGCCTCTCCTCCTGCAGCTCGGTTTCTTGGCTTTTGGCAGCAGCCAGACAGACACACTGCACAGTGCACACTACTCCTGCTAGCTCAGAAAACAACTTCTGCTCAGTCCTACAGACGAACACAAAGTCTGCACTGTCAACGCAACAATGACAATGCACAGAATGTACTCGTTAGTGACAAATCAAGCCGCTAATAAACATGCCAAAAACATGGATTTGCCTAACATGCCTAAAGCAGTTGATAAGGTCATCTGATCTGATTTTAAAAAAAATTCAACGGGTGCGGAGTTATGCTGTACTTAACCATAGTATTTGCACTTTTGGACAAAAAATAAAGGGTTAAATTGGGGTAACCGAGGTCACAGTGGCCCATTGGGACGCACCACCTGAAAGGTGCTGTGATTGCCCTTCATTCGTCAAATACTTTTTAAAACCAGAAACACTTTAAATTCTTCTCTCCGATGTCACAATTGAGGCAGCCTTCTCCCGATCTGCGCATATGTATATCTCCCTACATGCATGTGTGTGCGCATACGAGAGCGAATAACTCTGTGTGTGTGTGTTTGTGTGTGTGAGCATGAGGCTGAGTGTGAGTGGGCGCACGGTGC
Source organism: Oryzias javanicus (assembly GCA_003999625.1). Taxonomy (NCBI): domain Eukaryota; kingdom Metazoa; phylum Chordata; class Actinopteri; order Beloniformes; family Adrianichthyidae; genus Oryzias; species Oryzias javanicus. Next base: position 17,370,999 of record CM012437.1, read on the forward strand.
TCAGAGGCTGGTGGACGTGAGAAAAAAAAAAGGGATGAGAGACGTAGTCATAGAAGGAGAAGAGTGGACGAGGAGGAGGAGGAGGAGGAGGAGGGTAGCTGTACAGTGAAGAGCTAGTGGAGCGGAAGGAAGCTCTCTGAAATGGGAGATCATTGGGTTTAGCTGAGGGCTAGGCAGGAGGCATGAGGGATTCTCGCCATGTTAGCATCACTGTCAGGAACTATTCGAGCTGCAGCCAGTCTCCTGGTTCCACCAAATCTCTAATGCTACATACTTTATGATACTCTTGTACACATACACTAAAAAAGGTGAGACCTAAATAGATAATATTTCTACCTTCATAGTCATAATATATATATAGATAGATAGATATAAAAAGAGAGAGAGAAAGTTTCTATTATCTCTTTTTTGCACTCTGCGAAATGTGTTCTGTTTTATTTATCATGCGGACTTAACGTATGCTTTATTTCACTGTATTCTTTTATAGGTCAGCACAACTACCTATGTGCCGGCAGAAATGACTGTATCATTGACAAGATCAGAAGGAAAAACTGCCCAGCCTGTCGTGTACGGAAGTGTCTCCAGGCTGGGATGAACCTTGGAGGTGAAGTGTCATGACCTTGTTCTAAATTTGCCCTCGTCACATGTCTCTGAAACTATGTTTGTCCCACCCACCCTGTTAGGATTGATAGATATGATAAAGAAAGTTCAGCTGTAGTCACAAAAGGTCAAAGCAAAGTCTCTAGTTGTACGTTCATAGTATTGATATCATATGATGGCAAACGTATTTATAGTTTGATTTGGAAAGAATTTAAACAGATATGGTGTTCATTGTAGACCGAAAATGCAATTGGGAGTGAAAGAAAATAATAAATTGTGCTAATGCTATGTCCACTTAAGGGTTTTTATGACACGCCCTATCATTTGATGCCTAACAATGTTCTAAAAGGAAATTATATTAAAGCACAAATGCTAATTTACAAGTGGGTACAGAGCGCTGTATGCAAACATCAGACCGAGTTACAAACACAGATCAGTCTTGGTAAATATAGGTCACTGTTATAAAGACTATTTGCCAGCATTGAATGTTGTTTGCTATCGTTAATAAATGAAGACAAAGGATTTTGAATGTTCCAGGACAATGAGACTTAAAGCTTTTTGATCTCTAAAGAAAATTTAATGGACAAACATGAGTTTTGTTGTAAGTTTAACCATACTGTAATATGAACTAAAAGAACAAGCAGATTTTTTTTTACAAATGAATTTTGGAACAAAATGTCAAACAATGACATTGTATCTTTTTAAAGTATGAATGAACAAAGTATATTGCTGTTTTTTCAATAAGCTAGCAAAAAAATTAGTTTATAAACCATAGCCAAATGTAAAACAACAAATTTCTTTAATTTTGGAATAAAAATTGTTAACATCATTTATCATCTCTTAGAAAAATGCTACTGTATTTAAAAGTTATTATTGGTGTGTGTTCCCACGTTAGGTCATGTTGTAAAAACAACCTGCGAAAGGGGAAATTGTCCAAGTAGGATTATAGATGTTTTAAGGCGGTAAAACTCCTCACTACATACTTTATGCACTTTTCTCAGACAGACATGAACACTTTAACACTTCTATCTTTTGTTTAAACTCTCAAAGTTCAAACTGTGCAAAAATCTGTAGTTTCATAGAATGTAAACAAAGATCTGATAACGGTTGAAAATATATCCAACACTGGCTAGCTGAATGCGTTCTGTACAGCAGAAACAGCCCATAGGAGATTGATTGACAACGTCTACAGCCAATCAAGATGCAGAACATAGTGTACTGTAGAAAAAGAGGGAAAAAAAACATGCAAAACTGCACTCGAACAGCGATATGGCAAGGGAACACTGACAAGTATTATAGAGAACTTACCAGACATAGATTACAAAGTTGAAGAAGTGCCAATAGAAAAATGCATGAATGGACAGTTTCTATTGCACGTTTGCCTAAGTGTCAGCTAGCTTAATAAAATAAAACTGGACATATGTCTTTGCTTAAAACCAGTGTGCATCGAAACATTGGCGAATATAGACCACAATGCATTGCGTTTAAGCAGTTTTTAAAAAAAAAATATATATATATATGTACATATATACATATATATATATATATGTTATTATATATATTATATATTTAAATAATTTAGAGAAAACACATGAGGATATTTAGGCAAATGATAAATGAACAAACAAGGAATGCCATGCTAATAAAGTCTATTGTTGAATTCCCCACAGCACGCAAGTCTAAGAAGTTGAAGCTAAAGGGAGTCAGTGAAGACCTGCAGAACTCTAAGGATGGCCAAACTGCCACAGGTGGCGTTGGAGGCAGTTACCTGACCTCGGAGAAGGAGCTAAATTCCAGTGCTGCCAATGCCCTAGTGCCCCACGGGCCTGGGGTGGTCACACCTTTTCTGTCGCCCTCCATCTGCAGCGTGTTGGAGCTCATTGAGCCTGAAGAGGTGTACTCTGGCTATGACAACACACTGCCTGACACAACTGACCACTTGCTGTCCAGTCTCAACCGCCTGGCTGGAAAGCAGATGGTACGCATGGTGAAGTGGGCCAAAGTACTTCCAGGTTAGTGGCCAGCAGAGACGTGGGATGAAACTATATGGTCTTTTATAAGAGCTGTCCAAGAGGACATCAAGATGAGGATTTTTATTATGTTTTTAAGATGTGTAACTGTTTCTTTCCCTAAAATGAATTATTTATCAATGTAACGGCAGAATTGGAAGGCTTTTATTGATCAAACATGTTTATTTTCTAAAAAGTATATGTTTAAGGTGAAATGTTTTTGAGCACTTTATCCCCTACATTCAGAGGTTTTTGAGTTCTGTGTAACGGAATCGTAAAAGCATTTCATCCTTATCTTCAGTCCTGATCTCTTTAAAGATGCTAGATTTATTAAGGTACAGTTTAATTTTTTTCATTTTAGGCAATGAAATTATTTTTCTAGGCTTCGACTAGATTAAGAGCTAATCCCATTTCTCCATGAAAAAATAATCAAATTGAAGATTAAAAGAGATTATTTACATTTTTCTGCTACAGTTAATTTTTTTCTGCTTTATATCTGTGTGGGGAAATATTTCTAAAAGTGTATAAACTAATTCCTCAAAAGACAGTAGTAGAAATATTGAAAGGTGGCTCACAGGTAGCTCTTTGAGCCTGTTTAATTTGCTGTATTGCAAATATTTGATACCTCCATGGTGTCTGCTTGCCACATCCGGACGTATAAATAGAAGCCAGACAGAAGGGTCAAAATAAGTACCTTCGACTTTCAGATATGCCTCTGCCTGCAATTTGGGTACTTTTAGGTTTGGGCAGATGCAACTCACAGCGTTAAAGACCAGAGGAGTCCATTACTTTTGTTTTAAAAGGTTTTAGCAACTGCATAGTGACTTGTAATAAATCCAGTAGAAGGTCAACACTAAACTTATTGAATTTAATGGCCTTAAAGACTCCTGGAAGATTTTTTAATAAAAATATTCATTTTTCTTTTAATGTCAATAATTTTCTTGGCATATAGACACAAAAAGAATTGTCTTTAGGCTTTGATAAATCACTGGTGCCCTTTGCTTTGCATGGAGAGGATGTTCTTCCCGGAGTTTGATTGAGAGTTTGGCTTGTTTCCTCTTTGACTCTATTTTGGGAGCTTTTAAGAAAACGTGCCAATAACCGGAGGCCTAGTAAGATTTACATAAAACAAGACTGAGTGAATGCTTGTCAGTGGTTATCATGTTGACACAAAATCTGGCAGAGGCATGCACACCTTAGCAGCACATATGCAAACAAAACAAAAGCCGGAAATTAAATAAATCTGAAAAGTTGGCATTTGTTCCAATTTGTTGCTGCTAATTTGTTTATTTATTAAGCCCAAAACTAATAAATCACTATATCAGCGGCAGGTGTAAAAGCACTGCAGTCGCCTGATCCCCCTTCTTACGTCTGATGTGTGTGTTTTTGTGTGTTAGGTTTCCGGGGCCTGCCCATAGAGGACCAAATCACCCTGATCCAGTACTCGTGGATGTGTTTGTCCTCCTTTTGCCTCAGCTGGCGCTCCTACAAACACACAAATGGACAGATGCTCTACTTTGCCCCTGACCTCGTCTTTAATGAGTAGGTCTACACTTCTAGATTTCCAATAACCCTCCACCCTGTTGTTGATACTTAATTGGTTGAAGAGCTCTGTCCCTCTGCAGACTGTCAAGAACTGTTGAGCTTTATCTGAATTAATTACTTAAAAATACTTAGGGTCTTGTGTTTTTTTAGCATAATTACTGAATTATTTGTCATCTCTGCATTTTTAAGTGCAAGCCTTTACTAAGAGGGTTTTTTCCATTAAATTAGAAACATTAGAATGCAGTGTGTTTATTAGTGTGCTTTTAGAGTAGAAAAACAGAACTGGACAGGCTACAATGGGTTTTTGCAGCACTGATTTTGCTTTCCCCTGATGTCACAATGCACTTTATACAAGGTCAAAATCTTAAGAGCGGAATCCTGCTGCTTCACAGGAAAACACAACACGTTTGTACTTTTTTTTTTGATGGTTCTATAATTGCAGGAGGACCAAAAAAATGATCAAAGCCATGTTGGTTCATCAGCAGCTCATTTAATCTGTGTTAATTTGTTTGAACAAGGGGATAAGTGGAAAGGTGCATGCAGGCCTTTTAATCTGGTCGGAGCCGCAGCTCACGGCCGATGATAAATGGAACGCTATGGAATAAAGGCAAGTGAAAAATATAAACCTCCGTAGGCAGCCTGCGTAGAGGCGAAGGATCAATCAGGGCCAGGTTTAAAAGCTCCAACTAATAGCTTGGATAAGTCAATGTCAATGGGTCAGTCTGTCCCAAATAAATAAACAACTGCGCCCAGCAACAGTGTGCAGCCCAGCTGCAAACTTCATGCATGTGTCCACAAGTGCTCAGTTTACAGATATACTTTGCCACTTTTATGTCTAAAAGCATAGAGGTTCTAATTTACAATACTCATGTTTTAAAACGATATCAAAAGTTCAGTCCCATTGTAGTTGATATCATCAGGGGTCTTCAACCTGAGGCTTCAGAGCCTCTCTTATCCTTCCATAGTGTCTCTTCGGATTTAAAGAAAAAAGCTAAGAATTCCAACAAATGGTTTTGTAGTTTTGGTTTATTTATTTTAATAAGTTAAATATTGTCATTTATGTTTATATTTTTAACATAACTGTTTGAGTGGTTAATTATTAGAATGAACCTTTTTTGCATTTAAAAGTATAGATTAAAAAAATGTGGATTCTACTCCAGTCTTGTCGTATTTATATTCAATAGTAAAAGGAGTTGAAGGATTTTGGAGCATTAAAGTCACAATGATAGAAAAGTCCATGCTTGACTTGTTTTTTGCATTTTTAAAGTAAAACTGTTGCACCTAGACTAGAGGATCTTATCGACCAAAGGATGTGTTTTATTTTGAAAGGAACTTGTTTATGTACTGCTATGAAAAGTAAAAGAAGTTAAGTTTGTTATATGCTGCACTAGAAAAACTCAATTGTGGAGAATATTTTAAAGCTTTGTTTTATAAATAAATGGCATAATGGCCACAAAAAAAAAAACAATTGTATTTTTCCAACTTTGAAGTGGGATTTAATGGCTCTCGCTGGGTTTTGGTCGACAAGAAATTGGACCAATGTTTCTTTTAGCCTTAAAGTTTGCAGACCCCTGAACTAAACTGGCCATATTCTAATCCCAAATTTTTGGATGAGAAATATTCAACATACAACAAACTTTCAAAGATGCATTTTAAAAAGCTGCCAGAAAAGAAGATGGAAACAAAAACAAAAAAAAGACAAATACAAATTTTAAAAACAAAACATGAATCTAAATTCCATCCATCCATCCTTCCTTCCATCCATCCATCTATCTATCTATCTATCTATCTATCTATCTATCTATCCATCCATCATTATCTATCCATCCATCCATCATCATCCATCCATCTATCCATCCATCCATCCATCTATCCATCCATCCTAGTTTTCAACCTTCATCTAGAATCAATCATCAGAGACCATGATTCAGCATCACTTCTGCAGAATTTCAAAGTCTGAACGAGAAACCAAGTACAAAATTTATGAGCTCAACCTCAACTTACTCCCACTCCCCCACATCTTTTAGCTTTTTCTAGCGTTAAAAAGATTCCTATATACCATTGTGAGTACCTACAGAATCACCTTTCACCTTATCGACTCAAATTCTGCATTGCTTTATATGATATAGAATAGCATATTTTGAAAGATTATCCACGTATGGATGTGTCTTTTTTTAATTTATAAAAAAAAAAAACATCCCTTTGGCTGCAGTTTGATTTGTTTCTGTATACTAAAACTTTACTGTTGGAAAAAAAACAAGAAAAATCTGTTTGAGAAACTAAAGAGAGTGACACACATTTCCAAAAAACCTGAAAGTAGTTAATAGAGAAGAAAGGAAACAGATTGCCCCCTTTTTTTAAATTCTTTTCCCCAAACCAGGAGCTCATTTTGAGCTGTGATTCAGCAAAATTGATTTGAGCAAGAGACAGAGAAAAAGGGGGGTGCAATGTGTGAAGACTTTCGAAAGTCCAGCCCAAAGTTTCACGAAACGATAAATGTATTCCTCACTTTGAAAAACAGTTCACACACTCGCAGAGAGAGCTTCTCAGCAGAGAAACCACTCGGTTGGGAGAGATGTCGCAACAAGAAGTGTTTCTGATGCTTTCGGGGAAACGTTTATCCATTCAGAGGCTGCAGATTATTGTGACAATAAAGTGCACTAATGTTAAAGATCTACTTTAAAGTCAAATCCCACCACTTGCATTTTGTCACTTTAACCTTGATGCCCGTTTTATTAGACACTCTTTCAAATTGCCTCCCATTGTTTTAAAGTGTTTTTTCTTTATTTCCTCCTCTGTAAATCTGACAATGCAATGGCAATGAAAAATAGTCTTATTCTAAAAAAAAATAAAAATGTCATTAAGACATTTCTTCTCAAACTACAATTATCTTTTTATTTAAAAACTTATTTGATAAGAGTATTTTACTTGCAAGACAGAAAATAAGATAATTTTTCTAAATGCTTTGCAGTTTTTGCATTGTACAAGTCTATGCTGAAGTTGAGGGAGAAAAACATACAGATATTGATTTCATTTTTTAAAACACAGCTCCAGGCATGTTTGTAAATTTCCCATGAGTGACGGGTATGTCTATGCGCAGGCTGCTTTTGCTAACATAAATCTGTTTGAAATCACACAACCCTCCATAAGATCGTTTCTATGGCGACAATGGTGGAAGCTGAGGTCTTCTGTCATCTGTCACTGTCCTGAAAAAGTGCTTCATCTGTGCTGTGATACTGTACACAGCGGCCTGCAATCTGAGGGACTTTTGTATTCTGCTCTTCGTCCAGACGAATTCGAAACACTTTCACTCGGAGGTTTAACTAACTCGCTCGGAGCAGAGTGGGAAAAAAGCTCTTCAAATTGAAAAGCGTTAAAAGGCAGTAGTTTCTGAGCTGTACAGGTGCTTGGAGGGGTTTCAAGGATGTATCCCAACTAATGCTAACCCTACCAAATTAAATTTTTCAGGTTTTGTGATTTGCTGGATCTTAATTACTAGTTTGTTGTCGTTTTGTTTTGCAGAGATCGAATGAGACAGTCGGCCATGTATGACCTGTGTCTTGGCATGAGGCAAGTGAGTCAAGAGTTTGTTCGTTTGCAGCTGACGTACGATGAGTTCCTCTCAATGAAAGTCCTTCTACTTCTCAGCACAGGTAGGTAACAACCAGGCCTGTTTGTTTATCCAAGAACACCGAACATAGTCACCTAAATTTACGAGAAAATAGTTCTATAAAGGAAGTTGTGTAATTCCACAAGCTGAAAATTACTCTTAAAGATCTATTAATTGTAATCTTTTAAAACAGGTTGAGGACACATTGAGATCATTCTATGTCAGAGGAGATTTGACTTTGTCATGGAATTGTTGACATACTGACGGCATCCAAGAGCGGTGCTGAGCTGTCAGAGCTCAGGCTCGGCTATGATGTGCTGAGACGAGGTGGAAAACTGTTGTGTTGTCTGACCAGTCATTTTTACCACACCATCTGAGTAGGAGAGGAGGGGGGCCATCTGGCTTTCTAACAGCTCACAGCTCAAACGTCAGCAGCCATGGTGGGATGGGGGACGCATTATTTCACATGACGGTGACGCATGACAATCAAACCTCTTTAAATGCAAAGTTCACAGCGAATGAATAATTTTAAAATATATATGCTACCATGTCAGGTATTTAGACAGAGTTTGCTCCAAAAAGACAGTAGTGCACCACACCCTCCTTTCTGGGAGTTCCCATTAAACAGCAACATCTTGCAAATGGCAGAACAGCATTCATGTTGTTAGTTGTTTTATTTTAGTTTCACGATGTAAGTGGCAGAGCATGGCTCTCATGTTCACTCTGTCTTATTTGGGTCTTTAGTCCATCTTTAATCTGTCTTAATTCAGATCCTATGAGTTAAAAATTCAGTAAATTTAATCTGGTATTGCCAATTTTCTTACAACAGTTGCTCAGCTTCCCTGCTGCATCATTTAGATGTTGCAGTGGTGTTAATACTATGGTCGCATATTAAATAAGAACACAGAGCAGCGATCTAAATGCAAGTATTTCAGCGAACTCGACAGGTGGTCGCGCGGCGGAGTTTGTAATCAGGAGGCAGCAGTTGCAGAGAGTCTGCGGAAGTTTAAGAAAAAGGTCAAATTAAACAGTGAACGGACAATTTTTTGACATCAGTCAGTGGCTTTCTGGGTACATTTAGATGCTGCACAGTGGCAGTCCAGTGACAGACAGGTGGCAGGAAGGCAGCAGTGTGATAATTGACTGATTGAATGCTCTCCAAGGTCCCCAAAATCATCTTATTATTGGCCAATGTAATGCACTGAATGAAGGATTTTTATACTTTTATACTATGCTACACCTTTATAGTTTGTTATTCACACACTGATGAGTGCATTGTCACATTAACCCACATGGAGCAGCAGACTAGTTGAAACCAGTTAGGTTGGTGCTTCAAGGGAAGTAGTCCGTACTTTTCCACTGCAAAACAAAGCCATAAGTAACCTTGCTGACAGGAGCAGGAACACAGACACTGACCAGTCAAGGTGTAGGTTTTGGTCAAGATATAAAAAAAACACATTGGCCTGGAGCCACATAAGGCCCGACCGCAATATATATAAGTAGATTTCGTTTTATAAGCTCTTTATCTTCATGGTGGAAACCCAGAATCCTCTGTGTGAGTCTAATCCAACGTTTCATTAAAATAATTCATTTCAATTGAGTTTTTGGTCACTTTTTTCCTCATAAATGAACACATCAGAGGTCCATGGGGCAACCTGACAGCTTCCACCCTTCAGTCGCCCCCGTGCTGCCGTCTCTCTGCCACCATCTAATTCTTAGAAATTGTACAGTAGCAGCGCAGTCACTCGACAAGGCTCAACGGCCCGGCAATGACCAGACGTCAATCTGGTGATCCCGGCATTGATCCTGCACTAAACTCCTCATGGCGTTGATAGCACCACGGCGACTTAAAGACCGCGTATTGACGAATTGCGGTTGATGCTGAAAAAAATACAAAGAAGACAGATCATTGTGCTCTCTAGGGGGGCATGCTGTGTAAAAATGTGTAAATTGAAAAGATTATAATATATGCTCAAAATCCAAGTAGTGAATGACCAGTGGTGCAAAATGGCCAACTTTTTATATACCCCAAGCTTGTAACGCACGCTCAATCCATCTCTTTCCCTGAACATTTTTTAAAGGAAGGTTTTTCTTTTTACCTTCCTTAAATTTACCAGCCCAGTGAGTGAACCTATTGTGGTTTCTAATCCAATCATCCTTCTAAAATACTAAGAACTAAAAATATGAAATGAAGTCTGCCAAACAGCTAAAATTACCCTCCATTTTCTTTAAGTATAAGTTAAAAAAAAACCTTTCAAAGCATTGCAGTGTTGCCTTTTTTCTACATTTGGTGGTTACATTAACATCTTACATCAAGGAAGAGCATTTTCTTTCATGGATTTTTCCATGAGTTTTCCATCTTCCACTTGCATTCTAGGTGGGCTTATTTCAATTTTAATATTTTAACTGTAGGTGTAAATGGTTGTTTGACCAGAGTTTTGCCAGCCAGTTCCTTTGCTGCAGGAGGAGCAGCTCCTTCACCCAGAACAGTGTGGAGGTTGTGCAGAAAACGGAAGGAAAGATATAGACATTTGCATGTTTTTAAATGTCTTAAAGTCCAAAAACACAACATATTTTTCACTCAACTGTAGAGTAAATATACCACATAATTTATCTAGACATATGTATTTTCGGCTTTACCGGGGAAGTTTCTTTAGGTGGGAAAAAGGATATTTTTGCCTCAAACCTTTTCCAACCTTTTCTTCCCCGTAATCTGCAGGCACCGTACCTGCATGTCGTGTTTGTGTTGATGAGAATTTCTCTTTGCTGCAGAGATGGATATGGTTGTATTTCTGTGGCAAAGACGCCAGCGTCTTCCACCTTGCCTTACCAAAAAGACTTGCCTTTCACAGATTTGATGCTCTGTTCCAGCACTCACCTTTGAGAACGAGTTGGCAAGACCTGCTTTCCTGGCGCCCACGCTCATGCATTTATGAAGTATAAGAGATTACTCTTTAATCTTACTCCTGGTAATCCTTTAACAGAGATTTCAACGGTAAAAACACACCTGATGGTGCGTGTGCTGTGAGATGTAGAAGCAAAGCATAAATGCCAAAGAATGACGACGGTTAGCAAGATATACATTCACTTGTTGCTAAGAAATATTTTTCCATCACTTTTGTGAATCTTTGCACACTAGTTTGTGCCTATTCTGTGTCAAAAAATGATTGAATATATCTTTTAATTAGTAAAATTAAAACGCATTTGACCCAATAGAATCCAGAATGGAAGCAGACTGTTTTTCCTAAAAAAAAAAAAAAGAAAGAAACAAATTGTGCCTGATAACAGAAAAGTTGTTATTCTGTTTTACTAATATAGAGGAATATAACTGGAATTGGCTGACGGAGTGAATGTTTTAATAGTGTTCCTTTAATTGTAGTAATGATTAAAGAAATCCAGTAGTGTTGGCCATAACTGCAGATTGCCTGCTGCAGAAGCATACAAAGCTTCAATAGTGTTAGCTAGCTCACCACATGTCAATTTACTGTCAGAATTTGAGCAAAAATAACTGTCTGCTATTTTTTATGTCAACTCTTGCAGTTTGGAAAGTTTTCATTTCTATTAACTTCCACCTTTCTGTGTTTTGATGTTGCAATCATGCTTTAATAAAAATCATAAAAAAAACAGCAAATGTGATTCCTGACCTGCAAATTTCACTGGTATTTGATCAGAAAACTCATAAATTCCCTTTTTTTTATTATTAACCAAAGAAATGTTGAATACCGCACAGAAAAAAATAATCATAAAATAAACATGTCTTGAAAATAACATTTGATATTTATTTTTAATTATGAACTAGTATATTCATCCTATTTGTTTAATGTATTTTTAAGATATATTTTGCTGGTGAGGCACAGCCTCTCTTGGCTCCCTCGACTGCATGTCACTGCATTTTAAAAAACTTTAACCATTAGTCTCAATTACTCCCTTTTGCTTCATGCCTCTGGTGGTCATGGGAGGAACTGCAACCTTTGGTGCTTCAGTGTTTGGAGCAGAATTTAGGGGCTTGGTTAACATGACAAGCTGTGTCTCTCTCTGATGAAAGGTGGATACTATATGTCGACACCTTTTGTTTTCAGATACTGAGAGACCCAATAGAAAACCTGGTGGCAGCATTTAAATGCCAAAGTAACCAGGTTTTTCTGTCAGAAATTGAGTTTTGTAAATCTGAAGATCAATGATTTCATTTTATGAAACAGCCACTATGGTGTTTTTTTAATTTAATGCTGTTATGTTGGAACCTGGCCCTCACACATTTGGCCTATTTTAATTAATCCAACTGTTGCCTGTCTGTGGAAGGAAAATCTTCACTTTTAATCAACCAACCAATTTTCACAAGCATGTCCGTGTGAGGACGTCATAGGCTCATGTCTCGTGTCTGTCGCCGCTCCCTTTCTCCTTGAAATCTGAAAATATACAAAAAAAAAACCTGCTTCTGATGCATTAAGAAAAGGTTTTGTTAGCAACATTAGCATGTGGGTGGCATTGGTGGCAGCTCCCTGGCAGCATTTCCTCCACCAGTTTTATCTTTTTCTCCAAAAACTTCAAAAAATATTGTCTCTTTTCCTCAAGATGTGCTGCCTACAACAAGAAAACAAACAAACAAAAGAGTCTTTATAAGTAATAATGATGATGTTAGCTGAGACGAAAGGCAAAGAAAAAAAAAGCTGCAGAGCAAAGCTACATATCAAGGGTGAGAGCGAGGAATTGAGAGCAGGGAGGTGTCGGGGAGAAAGAGACAGGTGCACAGCTATGGGGAGAAAGAAAGAGAATACAAAGTGAGTGGTGGGATGGCAGAGCTGCTCCTTCTGTTGCTGTGGCCTCCCTTTCCTTTCCTCCCTGGTCATCTGGAGGTTTTCCAGAGAGCCCTGCTGTACTTAATAAAGGCTAGTCGAGCACGAGGCAGTCCTCCAAGACCTGCTATTTTTCTGCACTTCCTTGAAACCCAGGCTGGAATTCAGAAAGAGATGCTGTGGATAAAAAAAGAGGAGGAAGGATGAAAAATCAGGAGCCAGGATTCAAAACTCTTTAATTTTACGAAGCCAATATAGACCTTATCAGATTTTATTTTTGTTAATTTAGTCAGTCAGGCCCTTGTGTTGATATTTCTTTGTTGCACTTATGTTCCAAAAGAGGCAGGAATATCTGGGGAACTGAATGGAGTTCTGTTAGTTACAGCCACTCATACATTTTTGGACTGTTTGGACCTTCCTGAAGGAGAGGCAGTAAATGTTTATAGGGGAGGTGTCAGAACTTGTCAATTGAGTCGGTACAGCCGAGTGTGTGCCTCTGGGTCGCTTCGTAAAAGTGTATTTGTACGCTAGATTGCATAAACAAGCAAAACACAGAGAGGAAGAAAGCAGAGAAACAAGAAAAGAGACAAGAGCTGTTATTTCCCTCTGACCTTGGCTAAGGTTTCACTGAGCCTGCGGTGTCTCATGACCCCGTTTGGATCTGATACAAAAGCGGTTGCCTATTCAGACCGGTTACGCTCTTCGCCTCGACACAAACGTTCACCACATCATTCCAAAAAATCCATGTTCTCTGCTCCTGTTTGATTTCAACTGTACCAGCTGGTGGTCTCAGTTGCAAAAGGAACACTTTTTGGCAATTCTTTCTGTTTTTACTTCTTTTTTTTTGTCTTTTTTATGCACAAAATTCAGAGAAAACTTCACTCCTTCATTATTACAAGATTAAAGTAAAAAAAAGTAGGTCAAAACGTGTACATTGAGACATTTTCTATTAACAAACAGCTCACATTCCATAAAAAAGTGCCTCAACACACAATATTGTCAGCATCCTATCAAATATTTCATTTTTTGCAAGATAAAACCAATCACATGATAAATAAAGGGGTTTGGAGGCCACATATTGGGGTAATCATGCCTCTGATCAGTCAGTATGTGGGTCGTCAGGAAAAAAAAAAAAACAAAGGGTCCAAATGCAGCTCCAGGTTTTAGCACCTTCTCATCATGTCAGCCATGAAATACAGCACAGAAAACACAGAGTACAGGCTGTCCGTGTGTGTTAGAGCCGGACTTGTTTGTACATTAGATTCAAGATTTGAAGGGGGACTTCATCCACCTTTTTTATTTGTTCATTTTTTTCCAATTTGATATAAAAACATATTTGTTTAAGTGAAACAGCTAAAACAGTCCCTAAATACCACATGTCGTATCTCTGTTTGACATCTTTTTATTTGTTTAAAAATTTTTATTTTTACTTTTAAAATATTTTAGTAGATGTTGTTCATACCGTCAAAGTTTTACCATTTCCACCAAAACTACTATATATTTTGGGTAAAAGAAGCTCCATTCAAAAGTCATGAAATGTGCCTCTGCACCTCTGCTGATCTGAGAGTGTCCAGAACACTATCGCTCCATACTACTTTCATTTATAGCCCTTTTTTTTCTTTTTTTTTAAACAAAGTTTCAGGTATCATGTCTGCATTCAGAGGCAGACTGTGTTCATGATTGATTAAGAGTTTTAAAGACTGTGTAGCTATATTGATCATGGTTCTGTGTTGGCTTCTCACTCAGTCCAGTCTTTCTGTACTTAAGAATTCCACAGAATTCTTCAAAAGTGTTGGGTGTAAATATAATTTAAAGGGTAGTACTCAGATTTTGGCCGGGTGATTCACTAAGCCAGTCATATTTTGCAGCGCTTGTGGCAGAATTTCTACATACTTAGAGCTATTTTTTAGTTGTTGTTTTTTTTTCACTAGTGCTACATAGTGAAGTTTAGTGAAGTAAAAAAAAACACTAAAAAACGTATTCATCTTTATCACTGTTCAATGAAATGTAAAATAAATTACAGGTAAAAGTGGGTTTGTTAAGTTCAAAGAGATACTTTTCTTAGAATTAGGTAGATACAGTGTTTTAAATGTATGTAAATATCTATATAAAGGTAATGTTTGTGTTTGTTTTTTAAGAAAAATATTCTTTCAAATTTAAGATAAAATTAACGTGATGGATTTTATGTTGGTTTAGTCCCATAGCAACCATTTTATGTTTTGGTTGTTTAAGGGTGATGGACAGGTCTATATGATTTTTAGAAGAATTGACAAAAGAAACGTGAATGGATTTCTATGGCAATTGAGGTTTTTTTTGTTAACCAAACTCACATTACTAATATTTTCTCATTGTATGATAGGAAGGCAGAAATTCATTTATTACTTTTTCACAATATTCTGGAAAAAATTGTGCAAGCAGCAGAGGAACACTACATTTGTGACCTCGCCACACTAACGCCGTTCAAAATCTACAATTCTAATTCCAACCTTTTTTATCAACTAACTTGCAATTATACTTGAGGAGTTATGAGGCGATAGAGTGAAATTTCCTTGGAGGAGTTTAAAATTGTAGAAGGTACAAAAGGAATTTTTTTTTTATTTTATTCAAGATGGCGACTTCTTCCTGAGGTCAGAGGTCACCAAACTTAGTTATAGACTTTACATGGTGGTCTGTCTGAAATTTTATGAAGATTGCTCAAGCAAAAATCTTTGTCTCCCATGTTGTGGGAAAATCTTCAAATGTCACTCTTTGCCATAAAATGGGCCACCAAGCCATAGGTTGTAGGTCCTATGAACATCCCATAATCATTTTAGAATTTTTTTTGGATATCCTTGAACATGTGAGTTTTAGTTTTATTAATGAATTTTAAAGTCTGGTTTTTTTGGCACACAACAGATGTTGGACCTATTCATTTTTTGTTGCTATGATGACATCTTTTATTTTTTTGGGGAGGGCATTCACCATAACCAAAATTAATTTTCACTGGCTACTAGGTGCATGGAAATTTTGGTGGTTTTTTGAGCTTGTGGCGGGCCCTTAATATTCACTCAAACGCAAAGTAAGAAAGAAGAAGAAAGCGGAATCACAAAGGGAATGAAAATATATATTTTTTGCAAAACGGTCAATATGAAACAATTTTTATGGCTCATGACTCCAAAATAATGAAGTTTTGACAGTTTTTTTTTTTTACAATCAACTAAATGTATTCATTTTTGTCACATTTTTTTTTTAATTGTCATATTCATATTTTGTACACGTTGATACCTCTGAGCAGTTTCGTGTTTTCAGTTAATCCAGGTGATGACTAAAACGATTGTCTGCTTCCCAGTTCCCAAAGAGGGTCTGAAGAACCAGGCGGCGTTCGAAGAGATGAGGGTTAATTACATTAAGGAGCTCAGGCGTTCAGTGGGAAAAGCAACCAACAACTCCGGCCAAACCTGGCAGCGCTTCTTTCAGCTCACCAAGCTGCTGGACGCCATGCATGATGTAAGTATCCTTGGTGTGTCTCCCTCATGGATGACTGACAAACAGAGCACTGGCTTTACCTGCATGTGCAGTTTTCACACTCATCAGTATTAATTTTAGCTACTTTGTCATGTTAGATGTGGAATCAGTACTGGGAGACTGGTTAATGCTTTACCTAGAGGTTTAGTTTAAATTAGGATTGAGTTAAATTTTGGAAGAGGATCTTATTTTGGAAAAGGCAGTGGAAGGATGAATTCCAGATTTCCTTGTACTAAATAGAAGAACATGGTGAAGAACATCTGCTTGATGAAGGAAGATCATACATGAACTTTGAGGAAATAACCCACTAGAATTAACTAATTGATGGAATTAGAGCAGAAATAAAAACAAGAAAAAAAAATCAGTGATGCCCCCAAGTGGTCAACTCAATCTAGCCAGTGTTTGTACCTGAAAATCACATGAAAAATGTCTTTTTTATGTATTTAATGTGAATTAAACATTTCAACTGACTCATCTATGTTCTCATTGGATGTGTTTGTAATGTACAGCTGGTGGGGAATTTGTTGGACTTCTGCTTCTACACCTTTCGAGAGTCCCAGGCCTTGAAGGTGGAGTTTCCCGAAATGCTAGTGGAGATCATCAGTGACCAGATACCAAAGGTGGAATCGGGGCTCACTCACACAATCTACTTCCACAAGAAGTGAGTTATCCACACGAGGCGGGACGGAGCGCCGTTGAGAACTGGAACAAAAGGGGAAGAAGTTCAGAGAAGGGAAGAGGCGCAGGGAAAGGCCAGATCCACTGGCCTGCCACCTAACCGCCCCTGGTATGCCAGCACGCTCGTTTGGGATGGAACATTTCAATGACGCAAAGGCAAAAAAACCCTAAAAACTAAGTACAGAAACTTGAAAAATTGAGGGGAGATGGATCCTACCCTGTTGTCAGCAGAGTCTGTCAGACGTGTGAAGGACTAACGTGATGACGCATACTGGAGAACGCATCCCTGCCCCAAAGACGATGACGGTGTTTTCTACGGAGACAAAGCCATACATTTCCTGGAATGCATTGGAAAACATGGGTTACAAACACAGTAGAGGGCAGTTAACACTGTAGTTCACAAACACAGATGCAGCATTAAACTTAGTCTCCTTTAAAACCTGAATAAGGGTTCTTTTTTTTCTTTTGCAAACTTAACTCCAGTTTATGCAGTCTCTTATAAATGCAGTCTAAGCCAGAAGTTACATGCAGTTTATATATTTTTTAAAACCCCTCCATAATTAACAATAAAATTACAGATTTTTATTAATTTACCTTTTCATATACTTTATTATTTAAAAGTTGTTGGCCTTTATGTCAATTTACGCAAGCTGCAGCATCTACAACATGATAAAACCCCTCATAGCATTTAAATTGAACTCTATCAGAGTGAGTATTTTACTTCTAATAGCCCCAGTTAAGCATGGAGGTGAGAGGATTATGATATGGGCAGGAAGGGCTCTAAATCCCTTTGATATCCTTCCATTCCTTTTATTTATTTATTTATTTATTTTGCAGTATAAAAAAAACTTTTAAGGATTTTTTTTTTTCTAAACTACGTGTAAACTTCTGGTTTAAAAAAAATACAAAAAATGAAGAAAAAAGCCAATCTAGGGCTGGGTGATTAAACGATAACAATATATATCGCGAAGTAACTTTTTCTTGATAGGAGAATTAATTTATCAAAATAGACTTTTATTTTGAAGGCTCCATCACCCCCATTAGCAATAGCAAAATGTCTTTAATGCTTAACATAGCTGTCAAGTTGTGTCCACTTTGTTTTGGAATGTTGGCACAATTTTATAGTTCAGTTTTACGATATTTTTTTTGTCAACTTTGATATATTTCTATATACAAAAATTAATTTGTAGGACACTCATAAAAAATATATTTTTAATATAATTACAGAATTGAATCCACTGTATAACAGCAGCGGGAGATAGACGAAAACTGCAACCTGCGTCGAATGTTGTGCTGAACCCTCTCGCCCCGCCTCCTTCCCTTGTGAGAACACTCCAGCTTTGATGTCAAAGATATAGAATAAGAATGCCAAATCTTTATATTTTCAGGCTGTTTTTTGATATGATTTAATACAAAATGTAATCACTTGGAGGCGTTTGAAAATCTTAAATTTCTTGTTCTCTCAGCATGTTTGAATTTGAGTTTACAGTTAGATGACAAAAGAAAATGTTCATACCATTCATAATTTACTTTTATGTAAATAAATTTTCTTTAAAAAATCAGGAAAAAAGTATAAAGTCTAATGTATTTCTGTGTAAAATTTGATTTTAATTTTATGTTTGTTCTGTAAAACATTAGAATTTATTTGTAGAATTAATGCTTTTTTTTAAGTGGAACTGAACAGTTTAGCTATTTACTAATGAAAATAGGAAAAACCTATTTAAATCTAAACAACCTGCTAATGATTACGTATTTCTTTTTTGAGCTGATGTTCAAATTTGACAAATGTAGTTGTTTGGTTTATATCGTGATATATATCGTTATCGACCAAAATGATATAAAAAATGCCATATCGCCCAGCCCTAAGCCACTCCTTAGATTCAGATTGCAGTGTTAGCTAAACAACCACACGGAGAAGGCCCTCACGAGGACGCACAGGAGTTTCCAAATGCACGGCATTAATTGAAGATATCCAAAGGGCTATTGACATAAACTGATTAATATCAATAAAACCCAACAAGTCTGAATCTTAGTCTGTATCCAAACACCCTGGACATTTACATGACAAAAAAACAACTTTAGGTCAAAAATATGTAATGAAACAATCAAATCTAATATGCAAAAGTCCAAAGCTTCAGCTGTCTGATGACTATGTCTCACCAGTGTTGTCATGGAGGAACTTTTTGGGTTCCCAGTTGAAACGGAAATGCAAGATTTTACCTTTGTACTGAAAATAAACAAGAAAACAGATTAGTGAGAAGTGCTGCGTAATAGAAATAATGCATTTATGGAGAAATGATTTCAATAATAGTGTGCTGGTAATGGATTTGACTGAGGTGCATCCATAATAATAGCTGTCATTTGTGTTATCACCAGAGCAGCTGTCCAAATGTCTGTTTTTACTCACAATGAAGCGAAACCAGCCCTTTGTGAACCATCACTTATCTACTCTTCCCAGAAAGAAGAAGAAGGAAAACCTTTCTAATTTTATTTTTTTTTTATATAAAGCTGCATTGCAAATGTTTCATTTTTTGACAAAGCTCGCCATTCTACATTAAGGTGCTTCATTTCTACAAAGCCAGGCAAGACTTTAACATGTACAGCAACTTGTAGACAGCCTATACACAACACTATAAGGACATCCCAGTTAAACACACATACTCTGTAAATTTTGACATTATGGAAGAGGAACATTACTCTGCAGTGCTTACAACAAACGTGTACAGTGGATCGCTTCTTACACACACCCTATACAGCTGTTGTACAGATGATGTTTTGAGGTACCGAATGCTTGATGAAGAACAGATATTATGTTGATGTGGTCACGTTTCCTAACTTGCTTTGTCAGTTTTATTTTTTTTGGCCAAGTTTTTGAGTTTAACTGGCCTAGTCTTCTGGACCATTACCTTTTCTTACACCCAACTGGTTTCTGAATGGTTGCGATAAGCTAACATGATGCTA
Source organism: Oryzias javanicus (assembly GCA_003999625.1). Classification (NCBI taxonomy): domain Eukaryota; kingdom Metazoa; phylum Chordata; class Actinopteri; order Beloniformes; family Adrianichthyidae; genus Oryzias; species Oryzias javanicus. The sequence continues at coordinate 17,390,699 of CM012437.1, forward strand.
CTGAGAGAGAAACGAGTGTGCAGAGAGGAGGAGAGGTGTGATTAATATTCGTTGTGAATGTGTGTGCCTGTGTTTTTTTTTTCTTTTTTTCTATCCTGGCAAGCATGTGAACAGTTCATCTGCTCTTTCAGCGTGAGGATTCTGCATAGACGCTTTAGGTTTTAGCCATATCCTCTTCCCACTTTTAGAATTTGCACAGAGGAGAAACAATGTGAAAACAAGCCATTAGTGCAGCTAGCAGACGTTCTCTGTTCCTTTTAAGCGACTGTGATCTCTTTTTCTTTTCGGGGGGGTTGCTAATGCATGGTCACCCAGCCTAAAGTTAGACAGCAGGGTGCTCTTGTGGCCTGAGCTCTCCCAATACTGCAGCAGAATTGCTATAGTCTCGGTTTGGGACGGCTCACTTAGAGGGCTGCACAAATATTTAGAAGCTTTAGAAAAAAAAATTGCTTGTTTATTACCAAAAAAGAAAAAAAAAGGGGGGTGTAGAATATATTAACTTGTCATCCTAAAACAAAAAAAAACAAAAACATTTTTTGGGGGGCAAGCATTAAGCCTTTTAGCAGTCTAGACTTAAATGTTAGGAAGCTCTTTAAAACAGCATCACTACTCTTTGTCATTACAATATCATCCTTAAAAAGTCACTCATTCACACCATTGCAATAATTTTCCGATCAGAAAAGTCTCATTTAATCCTCTTTTTTATTTGCTCCTTTATTTTATTTTAAAGAAAATCTGTCGGTTCATAGGATGAGTGGGAAAGTATTTTTGAGAGAATTATATTTTGCTGGAAAACAATATTTAAGTACTTTGTCTATAAATGATATCCTTTTTGTAAAATTAAATATATTGCATGCTTTTGATGAGATGTTTACATTGTATTTAAAAAAAAGGGAAATTTGTGCCTTTTTATCTCACCTGATTTACAATTTTACAGTATATATATATTGTAAATAATACAATAAAGCAAGTCTTTATGTTGAGTATAGTATAAAAACATTTCTACTTTAACCATCTTGTTGAACCATTGGGAGAAAAAAAAAAAAAAGAAGAGAAAAGCATTTCCCAGCTGTGTGTTTGTGTGTCGGCTCGCGGAGGAGAGTTTCTAATGGCGCTAGAATGGGCCAAAATGAGAAATGAATGTATCATATATTGTGAGAGACTTATGGAACTACCTGAATGTTAGAGAGAGTACATTTATGATTTTATTTTGTAAACTTCTTTAAGTTTAGATGTTTTTTTTTTTTTTTTACTTTTTGGATTACTGTTAACTTGACTCAAAGAAAAGAAAGATGGAGAAAAAAAAGTCAAAAAGCGTTTCTTATTTTCTAACGACATGTATTAAGTGATGGATCCTTGTTGCTGTTCAGATGATTTTCTAACCTATCATTGTCGATAAGAACCACAATAAAGATAAAAACCAAGACGTCGCAGGCTTTTAAGAGCGGGGATATTTTCAAAACAGTTTTAAAGTTGAAGCGAAAGCGGAGGAGCACACCGGACATGTGTGCAGCTCAGCCCGGGACCGTCTCCCTCCAGTTATGTACTAGTCACATTGCACTAACTGCCAAAACAAGATTCAAAAGAAACACGACCCAAAAAGAACGAGTGTTGGGATGTTGTCAGAACAGTTTTATGACCCTTCCATCCTTCATTCCGTCATGAATATAAACTGACTCACGGCTCTTTGTTCTTGTTCTGTTGGTTTTGTTTGGTTTTTTCCCTTTTTTTTCCCATTTTGTTAAGATATAGTTGCATTTTGGGAAATGCACTTATTCACTGCCATGGTGAAAGCTGGATAAAAAGATCAATACCACAGAATATAAAGGGTGCAGCCGGGGAACGCATGAATCTACAACCATAGATTGCAGCAGAAGCTTAAGACCGAGATGGAAACAAGAGCCGAGAACAGCTCAGAAATCTGATAAATGTGTCTGTTAAGGACTGAAAACCACATGTTTGGAAATGATAAATATCTGCTGGAATTTATGACCCTGCAGCCCATCAAAATATATCCAAACTACATATCATGCAGGCCTGAAAGTACACTTTGCTAGGCCAGGTTTGCATCGTACATTAGACTTAAGTTGTATTTACTGATTATACATAGTTTGAATCTTTCTGAAAATGTCGTAATCATATTTACTACTTAAGACTCCCATTCTAGTAAGATTAATCTTGATTCCAGTTAGACCCGTTAACAATCAGTCTCTTTTAATGTCATTTTTTCCCAAACTCTGTTTTTTCTGACCATCTGTGACAAGTTCAAGTCCAGAAAACTGTACAGTCCACAGACATTTTACTTCTATAAAAGGTTAGAGGTGACTGATTATACACACCCCCTGTAACTTAAAATATGTATTAATAATTTACATGTATTTTTACTTTTTCCTCCTCGATCTTTTTGGGTTTTTTTATTTGCAGACTTTCCAAGAGCAGCTTTACTGATTTTTTTTGTCTTTATATGCACTAAATAAAATGAAAGCTAATTTCAAACACATTCAAGTTTTTAAAAAATGTCTTTTAGCTATTTCTTTTTCAACTTTTTGTGGAAATAACTTGAAGTATATCTTATTTTGAGCATTGGAAATATTGAATAGAATACAATGGAATAGAACTTACTTATGCAAAAGAATACAAAAACAAGAAGTCTAAAAAAGCAACAAGACAGGGAAGTCAATATAAAGTGCTTATTTCTGTCTTCAAATATTAAACGCTATGGGTATGTATCTGCAGGAGTCTGGCGATATCTATCGCAATACTTGTTTCACGATACAATTCAGTATTCCAAGACAATTTTTTTTTTTTTTGAAGAGTATGACTTAGAAAAAAAAAACTCTACCTAAATATTATTACACCTTTCGTGTACGATAAGCACTGCAACTGTATGTCATATACAAGTTGCTTTCACCAAAGCAAATTCATGGTACTTTATTTTTGATAAACTAATAAATATTTGTTCTTAAAGGAACCAGTCAACATTTTCTGATTTCCACAACAAGAGTTGTTTCAGTTTTTTCCTGCATCTCTTTAAAACCCACACCGAGCACAATGCAAACTTTTAGATAACTGTCTATTCTTGATCTGGTTTGACAAATAACTTTCTTTAAACTATTTTGTACCCAAACAAGCTAACTTGACATCATTAATTGGTGGATCAAACTATTCATTTTCATGTTACTGCACCAAATGGTATTGACATTTTTATCCATCTCTCTAGAAAACGGGAATAAGACATTTTCCTCCAAAGTGTTAGATGAGAGCAGAACAGAATCAGAACACACTGCCAGGTCCCACGCTTGCAGGAAGTGACGTGGTCTTTGAAAAGTTGCTTCAACTTATTTGGATCTCGTCTGTTTCTGTCAATAGTTTGTGTTTGAGTCTCGCATCATCACAGCTTTCCATTCAGAGTCCTGAATCGGGTGCAGAGATACTAAAGCCATATCTCCACAGCCATGGCGGTGCATTAATGACTAATACAAACTAATACTTTTGTTTTCCAGTTTCAAACAAGACTTTTTACTCAGTACAATCTTTCTTAGCAAACTTACAGCTAACCTCCTTCACCATAAACCAATAAAGCATTTTTTGAAACCTGTCACTCTTGTATATCTTGATGCAGATATTGCCATACTTGTGTTTGCACAACTATTGCAAGATTCTAATAAAACTGTTAAACTGACGTCTGGACGTGGTGTTTCTGTGTTGAGAAAAATAGAAGCTGCAGAAGTTGCATTGGGTGGATCAGATAATGAGCACAGAGCAGCGGCGTGGAAAGGCAGGAAGGATGCGCGGCGGCAGCAGCAGGTACCGGGGAGAAGAAAGAGAGACCAAAAAAGAAGACGTGGTGCTTGTATGGTAGAGCTGTAGAGAAGAAAAAACCCTCCATCACCATCAGAACGGCTGCTTTGCCAGACTGTAGAGCAGACAGTATTACTTTTTTTCCTCCCCCCCCTCCCTGAATCCCAGCCCCCTCCAAATCTCCCCCAGATTTCCAATTTGCTTTCACTTGTAGTTGTGCCAGATAAACAGAATCTATTGGATCAGGCTGATTTCACGGCTGCACCCGCGCACATGGCAGCTTCTGTGGCCCACTTTCTGAGCCGAGGATCCCCCCTCCCCCTTTCCTCTTCACTCCTTTATGTATGAAATTCACTTTTCTCCAAATTCCCACCGAGTTTTCAGTCTCAATAATACATCAAGTCTCACCGTGATTACATTTGTGCTCCTTTCTCGACTGCAGAAAACCCTTAAGAGGAAGAAGAAGAAGTCACCTGAAAGTTCACGCTTCCCAACACCCTGTGCGTGTTTTGCGCACGCCAAGCGTCCAAATGTGTCATTTTCTCATAGTCGGAGGTTAAACTGCTCCGGAGCTTTGATCTGAGCTGAGTCATGGTGTGTGTTTTCAGGCTGAAGGACACTGCGTCACAGGAGGCAGAGGACAGCTGGAACCCAGCCAGGGCTGGGAAGTGAGAAAGAGGATGCATTTGTGTGAATTTGTACCCAAATCTATTCTTTACCAGTGCTGCATGATGGTTCTGATGCATGCAAACATATATAAAAAAAGTGCCCAAGACTTCATGTGTTAGGCTAATCAGCTCAATCAAGAGATATAAATTCACTGATTTTATGTTTAAAAAAGTGCAAAGTGGAGCAGAGGAAAGCTTTAAATACCACTGAGAGACAGACAGGTAGGCAGAGGAAACGCAGAAACAGACACAGCAACATGGCATGTTTTCTGACAGACACTTCACAGCAGAGTGAGAGGCTGGATGTCTCTATGATTCAGCACAATTCTGGCAGAGGGAAGACGATGAAGGGCCCAGGGGATGGGCGGCGGCGGAGAGTGTGAAGGAATATTTTGCCCATCTCATTAGCTCTGCCTCATTACATTATGTTATCATCATGTCCGCAGCTTCTTTTGGGAGCTGGTGGAGTGGCGCCAAAACCACAGCCGCGCCGTTTAGTGTTTGTTTGCGGGGTAAAAGGCTGCTGGTTTGAAAAAGGCAGCGAGGGGTCTGTAATTAACGCTGGGCTTGACTGTGCACGGTTGCTTTAAGAAGGTCAAAGCGGCGTGTCTGGTGGCCATTTGGTGTCTTAATTACACACGCGTGAAGCTGAGATGTTACTAGATGGTGGTGTGGGGTGTGTGTGTGTGTGTGTGTACAGGGGGGTGGATTAACATGTTTTCGCTGAGAAAGATTATCATCTATTTTTAATCCTCTTATAGAAAGTTATTTTAGAAGTTGCTGTTAGTCAGATGGACCACTGCAGGTCCATATGCATGAAGAGTGAGGTTTGCATGACACGACATCGCTCGCTGGATCTGTAAAATCTGCTTTTCACCAGCCTCTATTTTTAGACTCAGAAAGTGTGGGCCGAACAGGTAACTAAATCAAGTCATCAAAAAGTCTGACAGCGATTTTATTTTAATGCAGTTTTGCCTCTTTGGCACGTCTTCTTTCAGACGATATTTATAATTTACACTCAACACATTTCGGTAGCATTTTATTGGATCTGGCTCTATGCCAGGGTTATTCAACGACAAACTACAGTAGATTTTCAAACACCACATTTTTGTGAGGCTGAACATTATGATTGGCTAAAAAAATCTAAATGACGGCGTAAAACAAGATGTCTCACAATAAAACATGGATCCCTTCAATTATCTATGATATACAATGGAAGTACACACTTTATTAGGGACATTTCTAGTTACTGGTTGGACCTCCTTTGGCCTTGAGATACTTGGTAGTATAGATTGAAAAAGGTGCTGGAAACAGAGTTTGGTCCTTCTTGACATGATAGCATCACACAGTTGTTGCAGATTTGTATCTCCTGTTCCGCCACATCCCAAAGTGGAGGTCATTTGAGTTCAGTGAACTCACTGTCTTGTTCAAGGAACCAGTCTGAGATGGTTTCAGCTTTATGATATTCTACCTTATCCTGCTGGAAGTAGCATCAGAAGATGGTACACTGCGGTTATAAAGGGATGGACATGGTCAGCAAAAATACTCAAATATGCTGTGGTGTTGTAACCATGATCAATTGGTGGTAAGGGACCTAAGTGTGCCAAGAAAATATTCCCCACACCACCTGAACTGTTAATACAATTCAGGAGGGATCCATGCGTTGATGTTGTTGATGCCAAATTCTGACTCTACCATCTGAATGTTGCAGCATAAACTGGGACTCATCTGACCAGACAGCGTAAATGCAATGAGTTGCTGGCATTTGATTGGGTGATTAGACATTTTGATTAACAAGAAGTTGAACAGGTTTTCTTAATATAGTGGCTGTTGAGTGTAGATCTGAATAATAAAATCTCAAACATTATAACATTGACTAGCAGAACTTGTATAACACCAGCTTTTGATAAAACAGGTAAAATAAGATGACACTTCACTGGATTCTGAACATTTTATTTAGCAGTAAATGCTACGCTTTTCATTTAACTGGTAGGGTTATGTCATGCTTTTAATTTGAAAAGCTTAAGAGAGAGGTGCTTTTTTATTTTGTCTCTGTGGATGTTTTAATAAATGTTGAATATTGGCGTTTTATGGGGAGGAACACTGACTTTATAAAGGAACTGGACAGAGTGACTCTATTTAGAGTTATTCCCTCAGCCATTCCATTTGTCAGAATAACCAGTCTTGATTTATGTCTTTTTTTTTTTTTATATGTTTTTCCTCATCTTAATTTTTTCCATTATATTTTTTTTCTGTAGTGCAAGTTTTTCGACTTATGAACTGACCAATCAGATGCCTCAGTAACAGTATGTGGATGAACCACTGACCACTGGCCGACCTGCTCAGCCACATGAGCCGCTACCGCCCTTTAATTTTCATCATATTTGATTTCTAGGAATCCAAGAGGATGTGGATTCTCTCATTCCAGATCATGACTCAAGGGATGGAGCTCTTACAATTAGCTGGTTTAAACTTGTAGGGTTTATGTAACAACTTTGTGTAATAAAAGTTTGTCATTTTCCTTTTCTCAGAAACAGAACAATCAGATATTTGTGGAACATCATGAGTCTTGACCTGTTATATGTGAAAGCCTTTCTACACTTTGATGCCATGAAGAAAACTGGAACAACATAAAAGAAAAGGTCTATTTTAGAACATTTATTTTGTGGCAAGAATGCATAATAAAATAACAGAAAATAAATCTTTATTTGACATTGATCAGGACCTCCAAAGGTTTAAAAAAAAAAAAAAAAAGTGAGGAAAACTTGAGGCCCCGTGGGAGCATCTTGAATCTTCTCCTTAAGTTATTGTAACCACAACTTAAAACACAATGTGTGAAGCAAAACGCTCTGAGAAATGAATGGTTTTGCTTTGCAAACAAGGCCTGACATGCAACACTGTGCAAACATGTTAAAACCAATTGAAACCACAAAATTTAAAACCCTGAAGGAAATGAACTTGGTCGTAACTTGAAATTAGGAAATGAAAACAACAGGTATTTATTGATATATATTTTAAAAAAATGGTGTGATGCTTGAAGGTACAGCGTAGGTTTCTACAGCATAGGTTAGCCTCATTGGAGTGTTTGATCTATTATGATGAGGAGCAACAGCAAACAAATGACTTGGTTTTAAATGTAGCAGTGGTGCTTGTGTTTATCCTTCCGAGTTTGTCAGTTTCACAGAGTTTCTTCACAAAAAAAAAAAAAAACAGTAGAAATGTATCTAAAATTGGAATCTCATGCAAATACTGAGCAAATAAAATTACAACATCAATGTGCCTCTATAATCAACAAACTTTAAAAAAAAAAATAGCAAAGCAAAAAAAAAAAAAATTTTTTCAAAGATGATTGGACTGTCCTATCCACACCACGCAGTCAGACGGCGTGCTGTGTATTTTGATGCTTAAGGCACACTACGACTGCCTTGAAAAGTTACGGCGGTGACATTTTCTGCTTTGGATTTCTGAGGATCTCTGGTTGAGCTCATGGATACCATGTATAAGTGGGCAGAGGAGAAGGAGCTCAGACACCATCCTCTGTTTCACTGTGACATTACTTGGCTGTTGCAGCAATACATATATAGCACACCACTCTTCAGTGAAATCTCTGTTCGGCAATACAATCGTGCATCTTTGGACATTTTTTTTTTTGTTTGGATAAAAAATAAATGTGGTTTGTGCGTGCAGCACAAACTTGTCAGTCATATATTTGTGTGCTCACAACAGTACATCAGTAATAATGGACGGTGGTGGCTTCTGAGCAAACACACTCTTAAAAATGATCCTTGATGAACCTGAAAAGGTGTCCATAAATATTTCCATTTTTTGGTTTTACAGCATCTCCACATAGTTTTCGGGGATGAGGCCCCTCTTTCCCTCCAGCTCCCCCTCCAGCCACCCCGGCTCTCTTGACTGGATCACTGCAGGAGAGAAGACGGCATCACCAGAGGTGGATAGACAGAATCAAAAAGGATAACTGTGGCTACTAGTGTTCAAGCAGAGAGGCCTGATGTGTGTGAAAGTTACAGGCTCTTCACAAGATAGTGTTAAATGAATTATGTTCTACAGCTAAAATTCTGTCAAAAATTGATCTTAATCTTTTCAACATGTCAGCACAGAAAAACTGAATTTTGAGAAAGTATAAAGAACTTTTTTTTTTTTTTTTTTTTTTAGAAAAACCTGTCTTACTTTCTGTCTTGTAGGAAAAACAATCGTATCAAGAAAGTTTTTCAAAAGCAAAATATTTAGAAATTTTGTCTTAGTGACTAATTTTTTTTATTTTTTTTAAATAAGAAATTTTGGTAAAAATATTTTTCATTACACCACTGGTAAGACCACCAACTTATTTCTGACTCCAAAATGGTTCGTTTTTGCAGTGGGACCACACATCTCAGTCTTTCTCACAATTTTACAAATATTTATGCTTTTTTTTTTACTAATAAAGTCTTATATAGTTTTTGAAGCTTTTGTTTTAAATTGACTGCAAATTGAAAGTAAAGGAAGTCATTTAATAGCAAATTGAACTTTTTAACCCACATTAAAAGCAATGAATATTTTTATGTTAAGGCGGAAATCAAAAGAAAATGCTAGTTATGGCCTTTTCTATGTATGTTTATGTGACAGAAAGGAAAATAGTTAAATCTACTGTTGATTATTTTAGGCAGAGTTTTCATAGGTAAAAATATTTGATCTTAATCACTATAAGGCAGAAGGCTGCTATCTTCCACACCTAAAACCTCACTCACTGACTCACAGAGGACAATGTGGAGTCTGCTTTGTATTTATGTTGCTGTTAGGATAAATAAAAAGGAAATTTGTTTTTTTGCATAAATAAGAAACAAGCATGAACAGAAATTGACCTTTTTTAAAAATAAAATAGTTTATAGAAGTTTATTACTTTTGACAAAAGTTTACATGACTTCCTTTGAAAAGAAATGACCATCAGGTAAAATCCTTGATTTTTTTTTTTTTCATTTCTTCAAAAAAAAAAAAAAAAAAAAACAGTCTGCCTACAATCCAGTGTACCTCAAGTATATACAAGGATAAAAGACCCACATGAGACTCCAGAGTCTCAGGTTGCAGGCCTTTGCCATAAGTGAAGTATTTGACCTTATTGTTTACAGGGTGTCTAAGATCATAAACAGATTTTTTAAATATGATTTGAAAAGATATATATAAATAATAAAGTAAAGATATACTGTATCAGTAAGACTAAAAGAGGCTAATGTATCAGGAATGCAGTGAGACGAGCATGTTTGGAAACTTCAGAAAAAGTACGCGAGGATGAAAAGAATAACTATAAAATACTAATTCTCACAAGCTTTAAAATTCCTTAAAGCTGTATTTCATTTTATTATTCATATTAAATCTAAATCACTGTGAGAGTCCTTCTGTCTGACAAAATAGGAAATCAAAGACCCAACAACGCTATTTCTTTTTTCCGGGAATGACTAAAGCTCGTTGAGCGTCTCTCCACAGCCACCAGAGGACAAAGCAGCGTTCCCGGCCCTGGCTCTTTCCTGTTTTCCCTCTCCTCATCTTGCCTTTCTGTTCAGCTCCAGATCAGATCAGCTGCTCAGTTTTCTCCCAGATCCAATATGTGAGTGCTGTTTTTTTTTTTTCTGCCAGCGACTGGTGAGGGCGATAACACTTACCAGCGCTGAATATTGCACCGGCCTGGAAGGAGAGCTCCGAGTCGTGCTCTGCCTCACACGGGTACACCGCCTTGGCTTTCCTGCCGGTGACACTGAAAAATGAAGGCAATCAGTGAACTGGCGAAGCTCTGAAAAGGATTACGGCACAGTTCAATCTGAGCATCAGGTCCGGGCGTTCATTCTCTCACAGGCCTGAAACAGCAGAAAAGGGGCCAGCCTGGAAAATGGGCTGAAGTACTTCAAAGAGGACCCTAAACTGGAGAGCGCCCCAGCCTTTAGTGCGGACAAACCAGGGAGTCAAAGCACTCTTTTATGGACATGTGTACATGTGCACACATGATAAGATGCTCAGCCGTTTATATTATTATTTTTTTTACAGACGAAAGGCCAAGCACGCAAAACAGACAACGCTTTCACCATGAAGTAATGAAAAAGTTGTCAAGGTGTTCTAGGGAGAATAAACATTTACCTTCAGCTTTGACAGTTACAACTGAGAGCTTAGAAACTGTATTTAAAGGCAGGTTGACATAAAAAAGGAATGTATTGATCACTTTTTTTAAAGGTTTGTAAAAATGTGCATTTATGTCTCTAAATAGTGAGCAACTCTATTGGCCTCCAGTAGTAAAAGGTTGTTTTGGCCGACCTTCCAAAACGAGATCCTCAAAGGCAGCCACTTTTATTTTGAAAATGCGCCTTCAACATTTGATGCACGATAAGCTTTTCTTTCAGCTTGAAAGCATCAAAGGTGGAAAAAGGGGGTAAAAAAAGCAAAGAAACTTTTCTGCATGCAGAACTGTCAATACTAAAACACAATAGTGAACTGATAAACTCTGAATTCTGGAAGAATGACACTCGTGGAGCTGGAAGACTTGTGCCAATGTGAATGTTTCTTGAAAACCTCTGACTATTTTTCTATAAAACAGTTTAATTCAAAGTGAATTTGGTTTTATAAGTTTTGTTCTGGGGGCAGATGGGGATGGTTTTGTCTGCAGGGTCCCATCCTGCTCACAGAGATAATATTTGAGGTTTGCAAAAGAGGGGAAGCTGGTATTCAGACCACTCGAGTGCCAACAAACCCTTCAAAGGTAAAAGCATAACAGTTAAGTCAAATGCATGAAACAGTGAGGTGAGATATTGATGGGTAAATGTTCAAAATACTGGTGACGCAATTGGGTTCCTGCAAGTTACTTAAAGTTGAATTTAGGCCATGCATATCAAAGAATTAAGACCCCTTTTTAATTGTATTTATCATTTCCCATTTTATTTATTTTGTTCAGATTTTATGATCAAAACTGCAGTTTTCTTATCTTGTTTTTGGTTGTGAAGCTTTGGCGCACCTCTTTTTTTTTAATCAGTGGTCAGCATTGAGTGTACTGGTGCATGTTGATTTCTTGAGCACCATTGCTGTTTATTTTCATTGTTTGATTAAAATAATCATGGTTGAAAACACTTTTATTTTTACAAGAAATGTGAAAAACTGAGACGTTTCAAATATAATTTTAAAGGCTCAGATATCAAATTTCAAGATTTTTAAGGCTTTGTGAATTAATAAATTCAATGATTTTAAGACTTTTTAAGAACCCTGCGTAAAGATAAGATTGGAGTGTGAAGCCAAAATAAATTCTAATATCATCTCCAGATTTAGAAATTCTGGGACCCAGAGTTAAATGAGGGAAAAAAAAAAGTTTGCGGTCTTCATTTGAGAAAAAAACTTAAAGGTCTTCTTCAGTTCATAGGACTGCTTTATTCTGAAGCAGCAATGCCTTTAAATCAGGATGCAAAGAAACGCTTTCAGTCCCTGTTGTGTGGACGCGCAGGGGAAGAGACGGATGAACCTCAACACTCCTGCAGGTCCGCACGGTGTCAACCTCACAGCCTGGAAAACTTGTGCAGACCATGTTTGTAGGATTCTACAGAACCTCTTCAATCACAGCCTGAGGCGAGGATTGCGAGCAGAGGAACACATTCTGCCTTTAGCAGGTTTTTTTTCCTACTCTATACATTATCATCTGCCCTCAAAATTGCCTTAACATCCAACTATAAGTCCTAGAATAGTTGTTACTGTCTGAGTTAGCAAAAGCTTGTCAGGAAGTTTGCAGTCCTGCAGTTGGAGTGGACAGTATCTGCCGTTTTCAGAGAGTCTTCAAAGCAGGCAGTAACATAAAGGTATTTTAATGTCCTCAGAGTTTTGACATAATCCCGTCTGCATTTCTACAATTCTAACTGTGAAGCTCAAGAAAATCCAGCTAGTGGGTCTGCAACTTCCTAAAACTAGACGCTACTAAAGAGGAGGGGGGATCAATAATGTAGACTTTGATCGAGAAACATTCAGCAGAACAAAGTCATCTGATTGGACTTTCCTTAACTAGTCTCGTCACACTGAACTCATGGACACCAGATCAAAACCGGAGCGTCTGAGCCTCAAACTTAGACAGCACAGCAGATAAAATTCAACTTTGTGTTAACTCTCACAGGTATAACGGTTATCTGGAGGTTAAGCTGTACCGACTGACTAACAGTTGCACATCTAAACACATACAGTGGCTGTTTTCTTAGATGACTTCAGTGTATCATAATATTTAGGAACTGATATAAATGGCAGCAGATTCTGCCTGATTATTAAAAAGTAGAAATGACTAAACCAGAGACAAAAATTTACTGGGATTTGCAGCTGGACTGCAGATACAGCTGCAGGAGAAAATATGTGAACCCTTTGGAATTAATTCAATTCAATTTTATTTATATAGCCCAAAATCACAAAGAATTTTGCCTCATTGGGCTTCATGCAGGTAACTTGGTTTTATGCATAAACTGGACACACAATTGTGTTTAATAAAAACCTGTAAACATAAATTGGTGAGATTTAAGGAGGCAAGTTTTTCTTCATCATTGGATGTAGATTAAGAAAAAAAAAAAAAAATCACATCATTGGTCAATTTCGTACAAAAACTGAGGTGCTCCAAAAGGGTTTGTCCTGCAACTGTACTTGTCATTTAAAAAAAAAAAATCTCCACATATAAAGTTTTTTACATTTTCTCAATAATTTTCTATAACATTTCTTAAACATATAAAGCTTGCATTAGTTTTTTTGCACCATGAAAACCACTTAAAGATTAAAACTTTTTTTTTTTTTTATTTGCATACTAGATTACTGATCTGATCATTTATCAAGAAGAAAAAATGAAACAAAATACGTTAACTAAACCAGACAAATTACATAAATAATAAACTTCACCATACTTTGCAGAAGCCTTTGGATTTTCAAAAAGTCTTCTTTTAATTACTGAAGACGAGACTTTTCTATTTGGTCCGTACATTACAAACTTCCCTTCAAACATTTATTTTAAGTATTTTAAACTCACTTTGAATTTCCCTTTTTATTGCAGAGGGACTAGCAACTAGCAAAGTACAAGTATGGAGGAAAAAATGGACAGAAATACCTCTCCTCCGGTTTCTCCTTCTCTTTTTCAGATGCAGCTGTGGTGGCAGGAGGTGGACTCTCGCTTGGAGCTTCAGGAGCAGAAGAACAGGCTGCAGCTGTAGTGGATCTAAAAAAAAAAAAGAAAAAAAAAGGGGGATCAGACATACAAATAAATGAATACCAATGGATCAGAACAATAATGGAACGGTTCATATCAGATGAACCTTAGCCAAGAATAGGTGAACAAACCATTTTTTCTTCTAGTGCGACTCTTCAGTGCAGCTGTTTGCACACTGTAATCTCATTTTATTGGTACTGCAGGTTTGGAGAAATGATATAAAACGGATCTTCATTGACTAAATTCAACCAATACAACTTCAGAGATCAATATGCTTCTCATGTAATTTCTTGTATCTGTGCATCAAAATGTCACTTTATGTTAAGCTTTTAATGTAACCATAAACATTTTAGCACTACAAGACAGGGCTGGGTATCATCAATAACTTCCAAAATCGATTTGTTTCACCAGAGCCTGGAGTTGAAAACTCAAACATGATGGAAACAAAAAAAAAAAAAAAAATGAAAAGGGGACAGAAGGCAGGAAAACTTATTTTGTCTGCCTCTTTTAACAAATCAGTTCACATATTGTAAAATATATTAGTGAAAATATAATGAGATTGTTAAAACCATACAATGTTGCATAGATTCTGAAACGGAGAAGCTCCAACAATTGTTCTGCCTCTCCTGGAGGGCGTTTCAGTTTGGCCACTAGGTGGCGATTGCGCTATAGCATTACACCTTAATCCAGAAGAATGAGAAAGTATGAGCAAAAAACAGTGTTTTAGACCAAAAATTATTACTTTAAAATATATTTACTTAAAAGAGTTTGGAAAATTCATGCTAGCGAGTTTATAAAGATGTTCATTTAGTCATGTTTAGGTCGACCAAGCGTTATCATTAGCCATTCTATGGGAAATCTTATTACACGTTAGCATCAAGTTAGCAGACTTGCAGTTTGGTTCAAGGATGAGACATTATCAATGATTATAAACTGCATTTTGACAAAATTTTGAAATTTCACTTCAAGGCAATGTGCTAAATAAATTGTGTTTCCATACAGAATTAATTTCTAGGAAAAATGTATCAAATGAATTATTTTTCAACAAATCATTTAAATGAGCTGAGTCTTTTGTTTAAGATTTCTCATTGCTGCAAGTCAAGCTAATATGGAGTAAAGACTAGTCAGCAAAGTAGTTACAAAAAAAAGTTAAGTGCATGAGTTAGTGAAGTTTTCACAGTTGCTTGAGACTAAATTATTTTTCTAGAGTCAAGTAAATAACTTTTGATTTTCAAAGATCAAGCTGAAGCCCTCAGAGCACAGCTTTATCAGGCACTAGCAGCTTATCTTTACGTTGGTTGCTAGGGACAACAAGTTCATGGCTATCCCACAGAATGGAGGTAGGGGGTCCTGGTAAAAGCAAAGTGCAGCAGAGGAGAGCAGGACTCTAAGCCAAGCATCCCTCTGTGTTCCATGCCTGCCCCAGGGCCAGCACTAATACAGCACATAATGAGCAAATTGCTTCTAGCTGCCGCTCCCATAGAGACGTTAATAAAGGCAATTAGAGGGAGCAGCTGGGGAGGGGCTGGAGGTTGTGGAGGATGTTGTGAGCAGGGGGTTGCGTTGGCGAGATAGAGGGCTGGCCTTGAGGGAGAACACGCTTGGGGATCTTTCACGGACAAAGGTGTAGGTGAACACTCAGTCCTGAGCTCACGCTCTCTTTCTCTACTTTGCATTGCCTTCCCCTCCTACCATCCGTTTCTTCCCCTGCCTCCCTCTAAGTGTGCTTGTCCATCCCCAAGTGGTAGCTGTTGGTGCCCGGACTGACTGCGGGTGATTTATAGCTCTGCAGCAGTATGAGGCCACTGTGGTGCTCAGCTGCTCCACATCAGCATGGGGGGACAGCGCGCTGCAGTGCAGCAAATCCACTCATTAAGCTGGGTCCAGGCACAACCACTGTCTGCCTGGGACACAGCCAAAAGAGGGAGAGGAGCACCGCTGCCGGCCCACCTGCAGGAGAACTGACAACGCATGCACTGAAAACCCTGAGTAAGGGTCCGCTTTTCAAAAATACACACTTTTGAAGTCAGCAAATCTGGTCCACTCTGATAAATATTTGTGTTTTTCATATGTTCTTGTGGTATTTTTTTTCTGATTATAGAGGACACATATTAAGAAAAGTATGCTTAAAATTGCCTTCCTGAGTTACTGAAGCGCAGAAAAAAAAGTTGGAAAAACTTGTAGCTGTGACGTAGAAGCTACAAGCGACATGCCACAAGCTCCCATCTCCGCTCCATTCTGATGCATCCATTTAAACATTAATAGATCTGTGTACGACGTCTTTGTTTTCCTCGTCTGAGCTGGCATTTGGCTCAACACTGTTCAGCCGGAGAGCTCAAATTACCCGCCATTTTTGTTGCACCGCTAATGTTAGGTTGGGGTTGTGAGAGGCTATAAGCTAGCTGTAGAGCGTGTTACAGGTGATGGGAAATGGGGACGGGCTTACTCTGCACCAACAAGTCAGACAGAAACTGCAGAAACAGATTTCTAGAAAATTTTGTTTTTTGTATTTTTGGCTAAAACGGCATAGTAATACCTAAAAGCCTACTTGGAACACTTTTACAACATATCAAAAGATGATTTTTGCTAAACTAAAAAAATAAAAGTGCATGCAAAAATAGTAAATATCTCATAAGTTTCAATTTTTGTAGAATATATTCTTTTTAGCAACTGAAAAGTAACTTTTAAGATTTTGTTTCTATATCTTGTTTAATTTATGTGCATAAGGAGTAAACAAAACCAAACCACGGTGCAGGTTTTCTGATTCAGCACTTTTGCATCAAAGTTCTTCTGCATTTTCCCCACACATTGCAGAGTCGGTGGCAGAAGGAATTCATCACCCCGAGTGAACTTGTGCTTTTGGTTTCTGCTGCCATTTTGCTCAGAGTCTGGTTTATCCTGGCGTGGAGCGACGCTGGGATGAGCGGGGCTATCAGCCCTCTTTCTTACTTAAAGAAGATGTGGGATTTATTGGTGTTTCTCTGAGAAGGAAGGATCAATTCCGCAGCCAAGCTGCTCACCAATTCTCTGCCTGTTTGGGTGGGCAGGAAATAAGCTCAGATCCCCCTCCTCCCCTCGATCTCATGATCCATAGCTGTCTGGCTGTGAGAGGCTTGGAGGGCTCGGGGTTAGGGCAGTCCAGAGAAGGAAAGAAAAAAAATATGGGGGTGGGCAAAGTGTAAACTGAGAGGACTTGAGGCAAAAAAGAGCTACTGGGGGAAGCTGTGACTGAATTTAAGGAGAAGAGGAGAAATGAGGCAAGTCATTGCAAATGACACGCCATAAATTGTGCCAAAGTCCGGGGAAAGTTTTTGCAGGATGTCATGAGTCATTACGCATTTGTGTATAGTAAGACAGACTCAAAGTCTTCCAGGTGCACCTGTGTGCACAGCAAAACACAGATAACGCATATCTGGGACTGGCTGGAAGCAATCTACTGTAATTACTGCTGGGTCCGGGCTAAAACTGGAACCGAATCCCCGGGTTCGGTGCCAGGGAGGTGCTGTGCTAACAGGTCTCCACCATCTCACATGCTAAGATTTATGAGTGAACAATGCCAGGGCGACACCCTGTGACATATGGTGCAAGTCTTCATAAAGGGACAGGGGCTGTGACTATAAGGGTAAACAAGATGAATATCTCTCCTATGTCAATACGATTTACACGGCCAACGCACGGCCACCTGTCTTCCAAACAAATAAGGGCTGAGATTTACGACCTCCTCCTGGTTGCTCCTTCCGTCCTCTAACATGATGCTGCATAAGAGGGGGGAAAAATGAGTTGTTTACCTAAGGAATACAAAGTCTTGGTTGTCTAATTCTGCATTAAAAAAAAAAAAAAAGTAAAAATGCATGTATGCAAGCACCAACGAAGGTCAAAGAAAACAAAGGATTCTCATTGTCCTTTGTCAAGGAGACAGGTGGATTTGCTTTTGTATTCCAACTTGTTTTTGCGTGTAAAGGGAGATGAGAGGGTTGGGTTGGGGCACTGAGATAAAGTATTTTGAAGGTGAATCTGCAGACATGACACAACAGACAGTCTAACATCTGCAGCATAACCCAACGGCTCATCTCGCGCATCAGCATTCGGGACGAGTCTCGAGGTGGAAACAACAAAAAAGAATCAAGGACTTAAGAGACAGTGAGGGCAAAACAAAGACAGACCACAACGAAGGATAGCGCAGCATCAAACAATAATTTTCACTGTAATTAACGTTAAGAAAAAACTCTCAAACTTTATTAAATGCACAGTTCTTGTTGACAGCTAAATGGTGTATACTTGTATGGCGCTTTGGTGCCAAAGTGTTTAGTGCTTGCAGTTCCAGTTTCATTGTGCTTCCGCTTGTCCACAAAACAAAGTAAACAGTAAGGTAGATCCATAGTTGATCTGTTCACCATGTTGCTCCTCTTTTTTTTCATTTTTTTTAGTTTACAAGTTGATTGCATTTGTGTTATCAAATCAAATCAAATCAATTGTAAAATAACAGAACTTTCGAAACTCAGTGATAAACTTGGAGACTCCGATCCTGCATTTAAGATGTATGATCACAAGCTAATTTACCAGAAAGTTAGACATGCTTGTGTATACTGTATTAGGAGAATGCATTAATTTACACATTTAGGCAAAAAAATGTATTCATTCATTCTAATTGCAGAAAAAAAATAGAAAGCAGCATAAAAACACACATTTTGTGGTCTATTTATCCAAATAGCAGCTATTGTTAGTCATAAGTAGCTTAAGTAAGTAAAACTGGTCTCAGACATTAGCAGCTGAGTTGTAAATACTTTGAATTTGGCAATGCAAAGAATTTTCATGACACGTATTTCTGCCTCGATCCTCTTAAACACTGTAGTTGAATGTCATAACTGAAGATTCGCTCACATGCCACACATTTGTGTGATGCTACAGCTCTGAGGACTAGCATCACCTGACTGAAGCTATCACTCAGTCTGAATCTAATGAGGATGTCGCTGCAGGTCAGATTTACAATCAACTGAAGAGTCACAATCTTCAATGAGATTAATAAAAAATGAAGAAAAAAAATCAATGAGTGGTATTGATTTGACATTGGAAAGCTACATTTTTAAAGTTCTGCAAACAGGAAACCACCTCTCCCTTTTCAGGGAAGTCAAGTGAATGGATGGACGAATGGCTGGAGGAGTGATAATATCTGGCAACTCATTAGTACACTAGGGAATTACTTTTCCTCAGGAAGTCACTTACCTCTAAAGTATCTCACCTACTGTTGTGCATACAACACTGTAACCTATGCGGCTCATTGGGACTTAACTATTTGGGAGTTGTAAGGAAATACCTGCATTTTAAGTGGTGACACAGTGGAATATTGATCTGAGACTAAGGCAAAGACAAACACTCACCGGGAGCTGCTGCCTGAGCTGAGGCTGGCACAAAGAGTTGCGTGCTCAGTCCTCTCTGTAGAAACTTCTGAGGCCGAGGCCGTCGATGACTGGGACGATACCGACTCGTTGCTGCCCATTGATGTCTCATCTGTCGCCAGGTTGGAACTATTCCCCACCGCTGATGCACACACACAAAACAAAAGCGGCAACAATAAATCAACAAATTGACAGTTTAAAAAACAAAGTTTTCTATTGTGAAAGCGTACAGCACTTCGGTCTTCATCATTTGAATAAATCAGGAATGCATGAGGAAAATGCCACGTTAACGGGGGACTCTATAAATCACACTGCTGTCAGAACAAGTCAGACTCGAAGCCAAAATTCTAATTTTCTGAGTCAAAGTCAAACAAGAACAAACTTATCAGACCAAAGGTCTTACATTTCACTTTAGTCAAGTACAGATCGGAGCAAAGCATGATCGCTTGAGGGAATTTTGAATGTGTCACATATACTATTTGCCTGGAAAAAAAAAAATCAAGTTCCACTTCAATCATCTTTTGGTCTACTGCAAAAGCATTCCTGATGGTCTTTTAATTAGGATTATATCATTTCTTAGACGAAATAGGACATAATTTCTGCAGAGCAGCAGCAGTTCATCCGAAATTCGACTCGGAGTTGTGGGCGTAACTGTTGGCGCGAAGTAAGCTTGTAGTAATTTCTCATGATCCTTTCTTTACATTCTCACTCTTGCTAGCTTACAGTCCCTCACAACCCTAAGTTTACTTTAATGGCAAACAAAGTTGTTAATTGATCTATTTGTACTACTTCGGAATAAACTGGCGCAGGGAGCTTGCGGCCCGCTGATTGTAGTTTTTTCACTCTGGATTGTTTTGTTAATACGTTAGTCTTTATTAGCTTATGATGCTAGCGTCATTTCACCACTGAGATACGGGTTCCCTTCAGTCTGGACCATGAGCATCTGCTTCGGGAGAAAGTGGAGGAGAAAATTCTTCAACCTCCACTGAAAGTTCTGTGGAGATACTGGAATCACTTTGCACTGTATCACTCTCCATATTGAATACAGAGTGACTACGTTACCTCAAGCTATCACTGCCAATCACAGGTGCAAACCACACCTCTCCCCCTAAGCCTTCCCCTTTTTTGGGGGATTTTTCAAAACTGGACTGAGAGTGGAGTCTGCCTCCACCAGGAGAAAAACGCTACAAGATTATGCTCAAAACACCAAATACACAAGTTTCCTTGGAATGGGTCTTTAAAAAACACTGCGTTTGCTTCACATTATTTATATTCTCTCTGTTCTATTTTTTCCTCATTTGTAGTTCAGGAAGTCTGGCACATC
The DNA here is from genome assembly GCA_003999625.1 of Oryzias javanicus. Classification (NCBI taxonomy): domain Eukaryota; kingdom Metazoa; phylum Chordata; class Actinopteri; order Beloniformes; family Adrianichthyidae; genus Oryzias; species Oryzias javanicus. The sequence goes on from CM012437.1 coordinate 17,411,081, forward strand.
CACTCATTTTTTCAGAGATTTTTTTAATAGATCCTCTGGCTGGAAATGGCCATCAAATATTTATGGCTCATGAACTTTTTTCTTTTTTTTAACCAGTTTCCCAGTAAAAACATATCAAAATGAAAAAGGGCACCTAATATGTGGATATTAAAACTATTTATTTGTGGTCTCAGAAAATATCACAACACCAGCAAAACAGTATTGCTTTAAAATTGTGCACAGTTTTGAAAAAAAAAATGTCTATTGTAGTTTATAAGTTACATATTTGAGTCACGTGAAGTCTTCCACCTAAAAAACAAAATTCCCTGATAAGAAACTGGTAATACGTTTGTAATATGTTGCAGCTTAATTCATGCAAATTGAGAATCTTCTTGATTTAATCAAAAAAAGGAAAAAAAAAACTTTAAAAAATCTCCTTTACTTTCAAATTCTCTACTTAAATGCTAACTTAGCTGCAGCAACTGGATGAGGGAACAGTCATTTCCACCCATCAGAACTTCACTCTCTGCTTCTTTCACATCCTTCAATTTGCGTTTGCCCTCGTGATGTGGGACCCATATAAAAGAGACAAAGGTTAAAAAAAGGATTATGCTTTTCATCCCCTGATATTAAAACACACTGCAGAAAAAGCTGGTGCAAAGGAGACAAAGGGAGGCAATCTGCTAAGCAGATTTGGACTTTTGGCGTTCTAGAGTGGAAAGGATTTAACACTGGCCATGGATCAGAAATTGCTGTTAGTTAGATTTCAGGTCAACGTGTCAGGCGATCTAATGTGAGACCGTCTTATGGACTTCCATTCCATCAATGCTCCGCGGGAAACAAAAACCGCAGAAGCTCATTCCGCCTGACAAAGAGGAAGTGACGGAGTTCAGTCTTTCAAGTGGAGACAAGAGTCTAAAAAAATACAATGTCGCTTTTTTGATTGGCAAACCAAGCAAAATCCTTGCACTTTTGTGTCTACTGAAAAGAAGTCGGTAGACTTAAAAAAAGAAAAAAAAAAGTTAAGCTGTAATGTAAGCTTTGTGGTTGGCTGTTTTTTTAATTTTTTTTTTTTATTTTACTGAATCCTTTAGGGCTGCTTTCAGTAAAATTAATGTCAGTTAACCAGCAGAATGTCATTATATCAAAACATGTGGATCTATACTAGAATATAACTGTAACACTTATAACATATCTGGATTAGTTAAACATTTTGCTTAAACTTTATTTACACAAACAAAAACTAGAAAAATAGATACCAATTGCAGATCATGCAATTGGCCTCTTTATTTGCTTTTTTAATTTATTAGCAACATATAATCAACATTTTTCTTGAAGCAGAAACATAATTATATGTGGGAATTGCAAAAATGGAATCTTAAAGTAAAAAATTCCCTTGTCTTGCAAGAAAAATATCCTTCTTAGCAAGAAAGTTTTTTATTTCATTTTTCAGTTTAGTTTGAGAAAACATGTGTTAGAATTTATATTTTTTCTTAAAATAAGATTTTTTTTTCCTAAAATACATATTCTTGATAAGACTATTTCTTGTAACCCAATTGTCAGGTTTTTTTTGTTTTTGTTACTTATTTAAAGACAGTCTGCTAATGGGGTAAGAAATTTTGACTTATTTCTAAGGTGCCAGTTTTTGCAGTGTAACTGCATGGCCATAATAGGACGTGAGGCCACAAAAGGACGAGAGGTGGTGTCCATAAGAAGACACCACCTTTTGGACCTGTTGCCCTCTGGGAGGTGATACAGGTCAACCCGAACAAAAACAAACAGGCTAAGACACAGCTTCTACCAAAGAGCGATCTCAACTCTGAATGTGGACAGAATTAGCACCTTATTTCTTACTGTTTTGTATATTTTGTTTTATTCTTATTGTGCTACCTCTTATATATGTTGTTTTTTTTTTTTTTTGCAATCTTTGCACAAACTTTTGTTGTATCTGTGCAGTGGCAATAAAGCTACTCTATTCTATTCTAAAAATGCAATTAAAATTCTGTGACATTCTGTTGAGCCTTACATGTAGCATGCATTTTATTTATTTATTCATTTTTGAAAGATAAACCAAAAATGTCCCAAAAGAGTGAACAGGGCTGCACTCGTTTGCCACCCAGATGAACTGATGGTATAAAGGTTTCTCTGCCACATTGCAAAGATTCTCAGTGTAGGGTTAAGTAAGTATGTAGGGAGTCTGTACTAGCCAAACTAGGTGTGAAAATGATGTCTCGTGCATTCCGAAACACTCTTGCACAAAATGAGCCTGATGAATCTTAAAACTGTCATCTTGAAGTGTGTGAGAGAGGAGATATCTTTAAAAAAAATCCTGGTGTTTCAGTATATTTAAATATTCAGCCGATATGTTGCATTAATGATTGCAGTCCTAGATGTATTTATGGAATTTCTTTTTTTTATGCTCTTCACCTGGAAGTGTATAATTAACAGTAAAGTGCTGGATTATCTTCAGTATGAGAGTGAATACCGTCAGAGGGCAACAGCAGGGATGCACTCACTAAACCTAGTTTGTACGTCTGAGCGCTGTCACTGCTCCCTGTTGCTGCTCACCCACTGATGACACCCCTGAAGACGCGCAATTGTGAAAGAGCGCAATTATTTTTAGGTCAAGCATGAAAGCCAAGTATGGAAACTTTATTTTTCAACACTCAACTCTGCTGAGTTGCAACACAAACAGTATAAATTATTTTCCCATGGAAAAAAGGCTGGTCTCTTACCATTCTGAATGTCGAGGACTTGAGGGTTGTAGACAGCCAAGGGGCGGCTCTGTCGACTCATTTTCTTGGACTGTCTTGTGGGAGCAGAGGCTATGGGTGCATCACAGGCAGGAGAACTTAACTCTGGAGCATCTGTAAAAATCTGAAAAGACATTTAAGTTAAGCTAAACAGCAGAAAGAGTAAAAAATAGTTCATTATCTGGCCTTGTAAGTTTATAAACATCTGCAGTTTTTATTAGGGATGTCCTGATCAGGATTTTTGGGCCCGATCTGATCCCGAATCATTTGATTTTGAGAATACTTTTGAGATAATTTTGTAACAGGTGTGAAAAGTGATGAAGTTTGATTATTTTTTTTCCAGGTTTTCACCAATTTATAAAAAATGCATTTACCTTATTTTATCCCAGGACACTTTAGTAAAGTAGCTTAAACAAAAAATAAAAAAGGCAGTGCAGCTATCAATCAATAAAAATAGTTAACCAATTACTAGTAAAAATGGGTGATAATTACAATAGTTGTGAGAAGTTTGGTTATTGTATCTTTAGGATCATTAGTTTAGGATTCAAAACGAATGAAGTGTGTAACAGATCTCCATTAAAAACATGCTTAAAATCATGATGACTTTCTTTTAAAATCATTGTAGCATAAATATAATGATGAGTTTTTGTGAGCTTACATCAATGGGACAATTTATTAGTTTTGGTTGATTTTAAGAGACAAGGGATTGATTTTTTTAAGGGCCTGTATCATGCTTTTCTTAAGCCTTCAGAATAAATTACTGTATATCCATATATATGATCATATATCACCTTTGGTACTTTAAAGAACAAATTATTTATAAAATATGAGCTACTTTTGTGAGTTTTTTCCTTCCCAGTAGTAAAACAACACAATCTCTGAGGCTCCGCCTTCCGCTGCTTGTGGGTGCCACCCATTACATCATGTCATCCTAGAGCTCGACTAGCGGCAAAACTAGCGGTTTTAAGCTGCTAGCTGAGAAATTCGGTGTTTGTGTTGGCTTGGGGGCAGTACTGGCAGCGCAGATTCTTCCAAAAAGGGTGGTTCCCAGCTCATCAGCTTGTGAGAACCATAGACATAATATATAAGAGAACCCGCTCGTTTTTGTTGGGAGGGGCTATGGCTTAGAGCACAGGTTTTTAGAGGACTACTCAGAAAAACAAGAACAAATCAAAATACCGCTTTGGGGTTGTTTATAGTGAGAAAGTAAAATTATAATACACTTAAAAGCTCAAAAAGTTGATTTTGCATGGTATACAGGCCTTTTAAATCCCTTTTCACAGAGCTTGCACTTTTTAGATGGTCCCTTGGCAGTTTTTTTTGTTTTTGTCTCTGTTAAATTCTCATTAAAATGAACAAAAAAAAACCCAATATCTTTTCTTTAAATATCTTCAAATGTTGTTGTTTAGTTGACACAAACTAATTGAAACATTAACTGCCAGTTTTAAATGTCTATTGAAAAAGTTTTTGAGCCCCTAAGTAACTATATTGAACTGTTTTTGTCCGTCTCCTGTTCAAACTAGTGCCTTACGGTATTGCAATGTTGTGATCTGTTCATGATATGCAGATTTTTGTAGAGTATCAACATGTAACAATAAGTTTAAAATATAGGGCTCTGGTAATATTTATAATAAATTGAATTTTCGACCCCTGATTGGGAAACATCTGATTCTGATTGTATCTGAGATTATATTGCTATTGGCTATCAAATAATCAGATCGGGACATCCCTAGTTTTTATGCAGATGAACGTAGTCAAAACATTAAAGGAAAAACCAAAAAGTGCCCCAAAAAACTTCCCTAAGAGGGATTTTGCTTGTGCCGGTTCTGAAAAAAAAGAGACCAACAAAAGCCAGAACGCGCACAACACAGCTCCATCCAATTTAAAAATGACTGTGACATTTGCTTTCAGAGCAGCTGACCCACTCGCATGAAGATGGGGGGGAGAGCTAAATAAACAGGGCTTGGACTTGAAAAGGGCTGGCTAACTGGTGAAGCCTGTTTACACTGGGCTGTGTTTACACATAAACTTTAGATGTGGAGTTGAAAGAGAATAGGGATTCAGAAAGAGAGGAAGTCTCAGCAGAGCCTCGAAAAAGTATCACAGAAGAGAAGAGGAGGATGGAGGATGGAGGGAGGGGAGAAGCGGAGAGAGAAAGTGGCAGAGAAAGTGCGAGAGCGTGAACAGGAGAAGGAGGCGCAGAGGAGGGAGGCCTGTACCAGAGAAAGTTTGAAGCAGATAGAAAAAGTGAGAAATCTGATATGGCTGAGAGTTTCTGCTGCCTGGCTCTGCAGATGGAGGTGAATGTAAAGCAGGCCCACTGTTGGTGTCTGGAGGTAGCAACAGTCTGGAGTGAGAGTCAGATGTGAGGAAAGTTAAAGTCTTGTCTGTCTGCTCAGCCTTTCCTCTGCACTAACATGCTGTACTTTCCAAAATGCTTTTGCTGCATTCTGCCTCCACATCCTTCATCACCCTGCAGGTGTTGGATGCCTCTGGGTAGTCTCGGAGTCTCGCGGCAAACACAGGGCTGCTTGCTTGCTGTTGTTTTAGCACTTTTTGAATACACCAGTGATGAATTTCATCCGGTCTGTGTGTTTTCTCACAGCTCGCTTTACAGTTGTGAGCCCAGGAGCAGATATTATTCACATCACCTTTGATTTAACAAAGGTGAGAGGGAAAAGAAAACGCAGGGCTTCTTCAACTGGCTTAGAAAATATAATTGTGGATATTTTTCTCCTTGCTTGAAGCTTGACACGGATTAACGGCAATCTGAGGAGATTACATGATCCCATGTTGTTGGACATCTTCAAACTAAAATGTGTGTGTTCAGATAGGAAGCAAACCATCTGAGTGCAGGAAAAGGATCAGAAATTGTCTGTTAAACACTCACAAAAAGAACATGAAGTCTCCAAGACGGTCATTAGGGCTCCCTCTACAGGCAAGATTGAAAACTCCAGCAAAAGTTGACTAAATTCTGAGTTGAACTTTATGCAAAAAGTGAAGCACTCCTTTACATTTTAGAATTCTGATTTTAATAAATCAATAAATGCAGTGCAAAAAACATATTCATATATAAAAACATATAAAAACATGTTCATATTCATACTTTTCTATGCAAAAATGAGGAACGAATTTGTAATATGAACAAAAAAATATTTCAAAAAGTAGGATTAACCTACCTTTTTTTGATAGTGTGAGTGCATGCTTTTTCATCCTTATCCTTTATTATCCTCTAAATCCAGTATTTAAAGTTCATTAGTATAGGTAAAAGTTAAAATGATGCCAAATAGACTGGTTATACAGCTATGATTTCACATTTTATTTATATGAGACTCATTTTAAATTTAAAAAATCATTGATGTGCAAATGGATACTTGTCAATAAAACAATTACTAAAAAACAAAAAAATAAAAAATATCACATAAAAATATCTGAGATCTCACTAAACCAACTTTTTGGATAAAGTCTTAATAACATAACAAAGATGAGTAACAAGGAAATTCTTCTATTTTTGACTAGCTACCTTTTCATGGTGTTCGATGAGGATTTCAACCACAATATTCTGGAACTTCAGATCCATGATGGCAGCGACGGTCTCCTCCTGCGGCCTCATTAGCGTCGGACCAAACACAACACCCAGGTTGGCCACAGTCATCAAATTCTGCTTGCTGTGCGCTGCCACACTGACACAAAAAAACAACATTTTATCATACTTTTGGTCAGATAAAACAAGTCAATAATCACAGGATAACTAGCTAAAACCGCCTCTGGATGAGTCACATCTGAAAGTTAAAGCATCCAGACCACCTCTGATCAAATTCATTGATCACATTGAAATACATTGATCCCTAAACGTTGAATTTCATGAATATGTAAGTTAAAACATCAATTTTAGGTGCTCCTGTAAAAACAGATTTTTCTCTTATTCATTTGAAAAATTTGTGGATCTTTAAAACATCATAAAGTCCAAAAAGCAGTGAAAATCCCTATTTTATGTGATCTGGTCACATCAAGAGATTCCACGTTTAAAATGTGAGGATGTGCGACATATCGCTTAAATAGCTTCAAAGGATACCTCAGAAGACATTAAAAAAATATTGGTGACAACTCACATTTATAACATCTCTAAAACCATTTCAGATAGAAGTGTGAAATTCTGGCTTCGCTGCCTTCCCCTGCAGGACATGCACACATGCCAACTTCAGAAAAATATTCCACTTCCCAGTCTGGAGAATTTCACGCCGGATAATCCAAATTCAATTTCAATAGCGCTGTCTTTTTTACCAGAGCCTGATTCTGCTGTGGGTTTCTATGATAGAAGCTCCAGCAGACTTAGAGCGCCCGAGGGAGAAGGGATTATTTACTTATCTTCAATTTGCTCCTATTTAGTTTATAAAAGATAGTTGAGGTTAAAGCTTGTAATGTTGGCTAATATTATTTCTTCTTGTTCAAATTGTAGAAGTGGAGTGAGGCATATGGGTGTGTACAGTACTGGGAGAACAGTTTGCTTGATGTGACCCAACAGTCTGGCAGCACAAAGATCTAGTGTGCCACATGTATAGTCGCTCTCCCTAATAACTATAATAACATGAACCTGTGTTAATGTCTGCAAGAGTCATAAGAAAGTTAAAAAAGAAAAAAAAATGGTTAGACAGAAACGGCATAAATTGTCATACCCAGCAGTCGGAGAGTAGACAGAGAGGAGATGGAGTGACAGCAGGGAAGGGGGAGTGAAGAGAGTAGGAGTGAAGGAAATGGAGAGAAAAAAGCATGTGGAGTGAGAACGAGGAGACAGACACGAGGAACAGAAAGAGAAGGCTGAGAGAGACAGGAGGTGGAGACTCGGTGAACTATGACCACTCACTTGGCCAGATGCTTCATGAGCAGCCCGAGGACTTGTCGATTTCTCTCTGGGAGCTTGTGGACCAAGCAGTGGACGGCTTGGATGCGAGACTCGGGACTGTCCCCCTCTGTTCAGAAAGAGTCGTGCACAAGAGATTACAAGGAGTTCTCAACACTCCTCACACCAAATTTATATTTATACTCCCATCATTTTTTTATTTATTTTTAATTGTTCCCCAGTGGTCTTTTGATTATAATTTTTATGGCTGGTAATCAATAATAATTTCCAGAAATGATTTGATTCGATTTACAAGAGCCAGATCGATTGGATTCCGATTTTTTTTTCACAATTCTTTTGATCCTCTCAATTCAGTTCAATTTTGAGTTTACATATTTATACACATTGGTTTAGAAATACAGGAATAATCAACTCTATGTTTTGAGGATATTCATATTAACCTGATACAGTTCACATACAGTAAAACGTATTAGTGAAATAATGAGATTGTTAATATCATGCACTGTTGCATTCTCAAAAGGAGAAGTTCTAACAACAGTGTTCAGACCACTAACATTATAAACATTATTCTGCTTCTCCTGGAGGGTTGTTTCAGTTAGCCCACTAGGTGGCGATCGTGCTAAAGCAGTACACCATATCCCAGAAGAAGAAGACAGTATGAGCAAAAAACAATGTTTTAGACCACAAATGGTTATTCTAAAAAGTATTTCCTTTAAAGCGTTTGTAAAATTGATACCTGTGAGTTTATAAAGATGTTCATTTAGTCAGCAATGTATGTTTAGGTCAACCAGGTGTTAGCATTAGCCGTACTATAGGAAATTCAATTAAACGTTAGCATCAAGCTAGCAAACTTTAGCTTTATATGCTAAATCAATCTATAGTTTTATGAATCGATTATTGATCCGTTAAGTTTAAATCGATTCAAATGGATTAATTGATTTATCAACCCAGCCCTAATGATTATGTTGTTTTTAACCAAAAATGATTGTTTTCTAGGACATGGTTTCTTCAGAGCTGCAGGAGTTCATTAGAACTTAGAATTTGCATCCAAATTGTGGGCGGGACTGTTGGATGGGTGTAAGCCCACTCCCTTCCCAATCAACCATTTGTTTACATGCTCTCCCACTAGCTTATAGCCCCTCATAAACCTAACCTAGCTTTATAAAAGAAGACAAGAGCATCTGGCAGCGGTTAAAACCAGTGTAGGTGTGTTTGGCATGCAAGATCGGTATGGAGGCTTGTGACTTAATGACGTGTAAAATCACGGTTAGTTTCCCACTCAGACGAGGGAAAACAAAGATGTACATGGATCTAATTGTTTACTGGTGGATGCATCAGAATGAAGCAGAGCAGGGAGCTTGTGGCTTAATGTAGTAACTTGTACGTTGCAGCTACAATCTTTTTTCATGCATTTTTGCATCATTTGCATTTTTCCGCCTAAATCATATTTATAACGATTTGAATAAAGAAATATTTTTAAACCTGTCTATTAACATATGCCCCTCTATCATTAAAAGAATGTCTCAAGAACCCGTCAAAAACACCAAAAGCACAACTGTCATCAGAATGAGTCTTTAAAATGATGATAACATAACTTAAACTGCAAAAGTTCCTTAAAATATCTTCCTGGTAGGTTAAAAAATTAAACAAAAGTCTCCTTTAAAGACACAGTCATGCATCACTATCACCTTGAACTAAAACAAATTTGGATTAAAAAGGGGGGAGACAAAAATTTTCCTTGAAGAAAAGGTGCGAAGGTGATATAAGCGCTGAAGACTTGGCAGGAGGGCCTACTATGCTGGCAGTTTTACGCTACTGTTTCTATGGTATAAAAGGGTTGTGTTAAAACCTCCTAAATCCACCCTTAAACGTTTCCTCACACATGGGCATCTGACCGCCCACACGCCAACAAACACACAGACACACAAAATATCATTACTATGGGAACGACATGGATTTAAACATTCAAAATGCTGCTTTTGGATGCTGTCATCTATCAAAAAAAATATATATCCATTGCTAATCCACTCTCCCTCCTCCCCTCCTTATGAGGGGCATTGCACATGCCTGATAAAAATGTCAAACCTGATCCAATTATAGCAGTTGTTGTATTAAGATGCAAGTTCAGCTGGCTTTAAAAACATGTCATACAATTTTTTTTTTTTTCACGTGGGTGGAAAAAAACACACGATGGCTTTTTTGTTGTTGAAGGTTACTGGATGGTTTCGATGCCAAATCCGTAATGACTTATTAAGCCATATATTTAGCAGACAGTTTAAACAAGAACGCAGCGCATTCAAAAAGGGACACCAGCCAACACTGGCTTCTATTTGAATGTCTAGTATCTGCAAGGCTGTTATATAAAGGGGAAGCCCTACAAAATAAAGCTGAAATTCACCACAGAAAAGTGAAAGCCATAAGCTCAAATGTTTAAAGAAAATATGACTTTAAGTAGTAAATTGAGAACAATCTAAGTTATTTTAATTAATACAAAGTTTTATTCTGTTGTTCTATATAAATGAATCCTATGTAACAGATTGCAAAGAAAAGAATGAACTGCAGTTCTGTGAGGAAGACCGACTTACTTGCAGGACTGATGAACTCCTTGTAAAGTCCGTAGGTCATCAGTGGCTCCGGTAGGCTCCTTTAAAGAGACAACGGGAGCATAAAAAACTCTGGAATGAGCTAAAGGGACAGGAAGTAGCTGGCCTGTTCATAACAATGATTAACGTGTGTTGAGACAACCAAGATCAGATGAAGGTACTCTGACTGCAGCCAGACCATACCAGACATGCATTAAATGTCGCTTTTTTTTGTAGTTGTAAAAAAATGCAAATGAAATAATATGGATACTTTGATAACTAAAGGTAAATACTAATACACTCAGTTAGGCTGAATGGTTACGCTAAATTGACACAATCTGAAAAAAAATTCCTTTCATTAAAAACTGGATGGGACTTTCAGCTTTTATCAGAACTAAAATATTTTTTGTCTCACATTTAATGACACAGCAAAAGAGAAACTTCCAAAATGTGACAAACTGAAAGAAACTTTATCGTTGAAATCAAAACAAAAACCTTGTGTTTTCAGTGTAAGGGTCTACAATCACTTCAAATGAGTGAATGTCTCAGTCAGGGAAATCACACAGACTAAAAAAAAGCATGACAGCGAAAATACTAAAAACCAAATTCAAGGAGATAATAATTATGTAACATATTTTCTATATAAAAAATGTACAGAAATTGGCTAAATTTGAAAAGAAACCTACCAGTGATACAACCAGCTAGATCAGAAAACACATTTTTTTCACTAAAACACAAGGAACTAAGGAGTAAAAACAGAACCAAAACTGAACGTGCAGCTATTTGAGTGGTTGTCTGATAAAACAGAGTAATCTAGGTGTTGATCTTATCTTGTTCTTAAAGGAGAATGTAGTTTAGTGTCTGTGTGAGACTCCGCTGTCTCTTATGTAGTTTATCACTCCGCCCTATGTGCATATGTCACATGATACCGAGGTATGCATGTTGAGAGACGGCTCATTCCACTACTTTTTTTATTACTTAAATTAAGGAAAATATCTCCCGTTTCACAAAACTTGGCTTTCAAACACCTTTGCAGGAGGTCATTATTTTACTTACTGCTAAACATAGCTAAATCAGAAACCATTTCAGAGTGGGAAATACCTAGGCTATAAAAAAATTTGTTGCTTTGAAAGCAAGATTTATTTGAATTTCAAAGTTTGGTGTTACACTAATAAATCCAATTCAAAATGAAACCCTTTAAAGTCCCCCTACAACAAATTTTTTTTAATTTTCTTTAAACATTCCCAGTGGGATTTAATTAAGACTGTGAAGTTTTTAACAAAAATTCCACATCCTAAATGTCTTAAAAAGCAATTTTTCCTGTTGATAAGAAGCCTTCGTTTCCAAAAATTCCTCTGTGTAGGCGTGGCTTATGGTGCTGAGCTGTGTTATCCGCCCCTTATCCCCCAGACATGCTAGCGATGTATACACTTTGATAAGTCCATGAAAAAATAAAAATAAAATAAAACATGACCATTTAGGCTGCATTGCACCAGCGAGCAGCACTGGCTGGGGTTCATAACTGATTTTATGCTAGCACATGCTGATTGTTGAATTCACTTGAACAAGAAAACGAATGAAATGACAGAATATACAAAGGGTCTAATCGTGCATCAGTTTGTAAATGCGTGCCGCAGTGCTAACGCTTTTAGATGCAGAGGAAGGGTTACGTTTAGGAGAACGGTTCTGGTGTAGAGGAGAAACACAGAGACTCTTGCTTGGAAAATAAAAAATTCAATTTCTTTTATTTTAACAAAGTTTCTGATGATTATATGGGGAGTGTATTCTATAAGTAAGCTGTCTGCTCTGAACTAGTTACTTGTAAGCCGTTTCTTATATTGTAAAGCTTAAAAGGGTAAATGTAAAATTGAAAGTTTCCCTTCGTTCAAACAAATTGCAATAAAAATAACTATTATAAATTGCTATTTCAGCAAATTCACAAGTTTAGATAATTACAACTATCTTGTAAAAGGTTTATCATAGCAGACTGAGCAGGTTGACTCCTACCTCAAGTAAAGCTTCAGTGCACTTGTTATCGTCTTAATGTCCCAGTCATCACTGCCAGAAAGATCCACTTCGTTGCTCTTCTCATCTAAAGGAGGCAATTGACAATTCACAAAAAAAAATAAATACTGACATACTGTTTGCAAAAAGACACCAACAACTATTCACACAAGTGTGTTGCAGGATGATGTGTGAAAGTATAGAATAAATATGTAACTTGGAATTACCCATACAGGGATAAAAGCATGTTACAAGCCTTGGAGCTGAGTGTAGTCCCAGCAGATGTGGAGGGAAAGCTGACGCTTCTGTAGTGAGCTGCTGGTTCTCCACTCATTAAAAGTTTAATTAATCCCCGACTACTGAACTAACTCCACGGAGACACCAAGAGGGTGTTATGCTGCAAATTCAGAAGCCCTTAGTGATCTCTAACAACTTTCAGAGAATGTTGAGCGTTCCAGGCCGGGATTACCTTGATGTTGCAGTTAACAGAAACAAATCGTCTGTTATTAGTGTCTTTTTTTTTTAGTAGCTTCTTAGAGTAACAGCTAAAGTCTTCAAAAAATGCAATTTTTTTTTAGGTGCATCTGTATGAAACAATCAAATACAGTACTTTAAAAATAAAAACAGAAGTTCCACAAAATTGATCTGCATCTATCTTATCATTTTTTGTTAAGTTATTTTTAGAAAGTTAAAGTGAATTTGACTGAGCATGTTATGCATGTAAACATTATAGCTTGTAAGTTCACTTCATGAATTTTAGTGGATATTTTTAAGCCTTCATTGAAAAACAACATAATAGTCTTGGTAAATTGTTCTGCTTCCTTCATGTTAAATAGTTATCAACAAGAAATACAATGAGATTACACAAAGCTTGCAGTCTAGCAGACAACACAGTGTTTTTCTCTCCATTTATTATTTTGTTAAATCAAGAGTCATTGAAGTTTGTGGGATTAAGTAAAAATAGTCATTTAAAATCATAAAGTAAAGTGGCTAATATAAAATAAGTAATGATACTTTAAAAACTGTGCTTACAGCTGAAACAAACACATATTTAGCCTTGTTTTTTCTGACATAATTAATAAAGGGACAGTGGGGCTTTGATTTCATTGTCAGTTATTTGATTTAAAACTATATACAGTTGCAAAGTGTAAAAGTTTTCCACTTTTGACTGCGCTCCATCATCCCAACCTTCCACATTCCAGCAGTTGTTTCAGCTCCCTGACAAATGCTGAGCAAGAATTCCAGCCAAAGATAAGTCTGGCATTAGATTTATGAAGAATATTGGATTTATTTGCAATATTCTAACAATTAGCTGGAGTTTTTCTTTTTTATTTTCTTCCCCAGCCTGAACAGAAGGACTCCCTGAGGCTCAGCTTGGAAAGCATCAGTCCAGAGGCCACGATAGCAGATGGCTTCCAAGATTAAAAACTTCAGTCTTTTGGGAACACGGTGAGAAATCTACAAAATTGGGAAAATGTTTTCATTTATTTCAAGTTGGGTGAACTCTCTAAAGTTATTAGGCCTTGCATCAAGGTGCAGTTCAGACCGATGATCTTTACAGAAGAGGACATAACCTCACTTTTGGATTCTTAGATCACTTACTACATAAATACAGGATAAGCAAGAATCAGCCATCAGTTAATGATAACAAAATAATGAATAAGATTGTTTTTTTTGTCGTTTTGCATAATTCTGTGCTACACTAATATCTAAAATCCAAACTTAAGCAACTTTCATTGTCCGGTTTGTCAGGGAAACAAAACAGCTCTCTATTACCGACATCTTCCTGTGATGTTGTCACTTAATACCTACCTATTAGTTTCTTTGTACTCCAATATCAATGGAGAGTTTTTATCTCTGTGTCCTTGCTGCTTGCCAAGTAAAACTGCACGGTGGAGGCTTTTGAAGTCTGTTTTTACCCCGGTTTAAACTTCATTTTCTATTGCAAGTATTTATATTTCAGAATTTCATTTTAAACAACTAATTCTAGAAATAAGAAAACAAATCCTGTTGCAGATATTTGCAAATATTTTTTGGGCAAATGTCACTTTTTCTTCTTTACTTCTAATACTCTGCAAAAACTTTTGAAAGTATTTTCAAACTCAAGAAAAAGAGAAACTTTTTTGAAGTCTTGCCACCCTGCGTTGAAGGGCTCTACCTCTACAGCATGAGTCGGCAGGTTGGGAGGTTGGAAGGTTTGGGGGGGGGGGGGGGGGGGGGGCTGAGACAGGCTGGCGGCTGCCTGAGTTCGTTGTCATTCTGAACACAGAGCTGAAAGTGAGCCGGTGTCTGCTGGAGACAGCAGGAAACCACGCAGCAGACAGAGCTGCGGAAAGGACACGGGGCAAGCTGTGTAGGGAAGGAGTTTCGTGAAAGGGAATCAAGGCAAGTGAGAGGCATAAAGGAAATTGATAAAGGCAACTGACAGAGAGGGCCTGAAATACGCACAAGACTTCTTAGTGTCTTAGTGCTGTTATGATGAGGCAAAACTTAAAAAAAATTTTTTTTTAAAAGACTAGAATGCAAATTTAAAAGGGACCGTCTGGTCATCTGGAGGATGGATATTTATGGGAATAAAATCCAGTCAAAGATTCACTGTCACTTCTTGTACTTTAGAGAGGACACAGCAGTTCTACCTTAAAGTTCCACTCAGATCATCTTTTGATCTATTTTAAAAGCGTTCCCAATGATCTTTTCATTATGATTCTTCTGTTTTGAGCTAAAATTGTAATGCTGTTTTCTAGAATATAGTTTCTGCAGAGTGGCAGTAGTTCAATAGTTCTGGGCAGGACCGTTGGTATGTGGAGTAAGCCTGCTCGCACTTCCCGTCATCCATTTGTTCTCACTCTTTATTGGTATTTTACAGACCCAACCTGTAGGTTTTATGTCACAACTGGGAGCTTTTTCCTACAACTTTTTTGTCGTCTGCTCTTGTTTTACAATAATTTAAATAAAGAAATACATTTTAAGCTGAATATTCTTTATATATGTCTTTATATATTCTACAAAAACATGTAATAAAACACAATTATTTATCAGAGTGGATCTACAAGTTTTAAAGCAGCACCCCCTTTAGTTTAGTGAGGGTTTTGTCATAATCTTCTCAACAAGCATTTATATTTAAAGGGGCTTAAAAAAAAAAAAAAAAAAAAAAAAAAAACTACTTACCAATCATTAATGACAGAAGCTTCTGAACTTTGGAGCTCACTCCCCCAACTCTATAAAGGCCTTGGTCGTTAATCCCTAACAAAGACAAATTATCCTATTAAACCAGATACAGATATGTGGTAAAAAAGCTATTTTTCTAAATCAATATTTTGTCTAAAGCCAAATTCTGAATTCTTGATAATAGTCTAATGAAGAAAGGATGGAGAGTAAGCCAACTTCTTCATAGAAATGAGGTGTGCAGCCGTGGAAGGAACACAATTAGAGGATTAAATGCATTTGTCTGCATTCAGAGCAGGACTTTCAGCCCATACATCTTTTGTTTTCAAGAATGGAAAAAGTCTGCCCCCTTGTGTTCAAAATAGGCACCTTATCAATGAATTAGGTAAAACCTCTGTTTTTTACCTCTCCCTTCAATCGCGCTGATGGAATTCTTCACAAAATTTAACCCCACGTCATCCAACTGGGCGTCAACTGCAGAAAAACACAATAGAATTTAGGAAGGTGATGCACTTTGGAAATCTGTAAAATTCTCTTGAACACACTGTTGCAGATAATAATAGAGATCAGCTTGAAACATACTTCCTCGTTCTTTTGAGAGAGTGTTCCCGAGATAGCATCCAATCTGATAAAAAAGATAGGGAAAAAAAAGAAATTTTAGCTGGTTTCCCCTCATTTTTTATGCTTCATTTTGGTTTCCTCCTTTTTGGGGTCACAGACACACCTGTGAGAGGTAACGCATGTTCTAGGCAAAAGACCAAAAAACTACAGAATGAAGTTGGAATTTCCAAACAACGTGAGGGGAAAAAAACTGTCTGTTTGATCATGCATCTTTAACAGACAGATCTGTACTCTTACTATGCTAAACTCTGTTTTTGAATACAGTCATTTACACATCTGTAAACACGCCATAGGAAAAGGTAACCATTACAATCCAAGGAACAAAGAAAAAGTAAAAGTGAGGGGATGAGTGTTAAGATGACGACACTAGAAACTGACTCACAGGTTCCTTCCCACCCATGGCCTGCATCCAAAACTTGAAGTCATCTTCAGACAGGGCCTGCACTGTAAACACCGTCCCGGGCCTGAGGGAGAGACATGCCACATCGACGTCAGAAGAAAAGCATTGAGGAAAATTTCATATTGGAAAAAAAATAATCACATTTCTTAGTATTTTTTTAAAAACAACAACAAAAAAAAGACAGGTTACTTAAAGAATCACTCCAACAAAAATTGCGTTTTGATGTTTTTAACATGTTTTTGAGGCATTGTTTTCATGATGGAGGATATATATATAAAAGAATTTAAGATAAAAACTTTGAGCTTTTTTTTTTTAATTCAAAACCTGATTGCTAGAGAGCAAATGAAAACCAGCGGTTGGAAAAAACTCCCAGTTGTGACTCAGCAACTGAAAAGTCTGCTTTCTCTGCTCCATTCTGCAGACAAATATATACAGTAATGTCTTAATTTTCCCCGTCTGAGTTGACATCTGGATCAAAACTGTACGGCTGGATACCTCCAATATGGCACACCATTTTTGTTCCACCTGTAATGTTAGGGTTGGGGTTTTGAGGGAATGTAAGCTAGCGGGAGAGAGTGTTAGCAAAGGGATGATGGGATGTCAGTGCAGGTTTATTTCTGTGCCAATAGACACAAAAATGCTGGGAACGATTTTACAAAAGATACAACTATAGTTGGAGTGAGAATTAAGCATATGTGCACTTTTACAAACTCTTTTGCTCACTTCAGACAAATAAAACAACAATGAAGGACCAGACAAGTACTGGTATTGCATGTATGACCTCAACTAGAGCAGGGCAGAGTACAGACTTGAAGTGACATAGAACAATATATCTATAACAGCAGGCTGTTAAAACTCATTTATACTAAAACTATCTGTTGTGACCCCCCAAAAAATGACAAAAACAGCATTTGCAGACCAAAGACGGCACTGACATACCGGTCTGTAATATCCAGGTCTAAGCAGAATCTCCTGTCCAAGGTGTCGGTGGTTTTACGTAGACAGGATTTCAGTGTGACAGACTCTGTCTCACCCTGGAAAAAAAAAATTCAATTTTACACACTTAACAAAATAAAAAACTATTAAAATATAAGCTAAAATCACTGAATTTTATGACTACTTACAATCTTTCCACCTGATCTGTGGTCAAAAGTCACCATGTGTAAGATCTTCTGTTCTTTCACAAATGTGCAGTAACGCTTGACCCAGCTTGAACCGAATGGAGGCGGTCCTAAAGAAAAAATTTTTCACACACTTTAAACTGGTGATTCAATCTATTTTTATGTCTGTGACTTAAGTAAAAAGGTACATTCAGAAAAAAAAACAAAAAACAGCCATACGCTTTTCCTGTACATAAAGGTAGCCTTCACAACTAATGGAACTGGTTTGTCTGTATTCCTGGGGAACCTGTTTGGTCCTTTTCATCAGCTCGTATACCTCTGACCGTGCACCCTCAAATCGACTCCTTGTCTGGGGAAGAAAAGAAAAGGAACTTTCAGGAAGTGACTTCCTGATGCCCTATGCTGCCCTTTAAAAATTTGAAGGACTTCCTCAGAAAGCCCCAGCTAAGCCATGAAAACTGTTGAGAAGTTTGCATGAGAGTAAAGTAAACAAACACCTGCTTTAACATGTAAAACCTAAACCCGCATCTCATTTTCAAATGAGCCAAAACCATCATGTAGCTCGGACACCTGCAGCCTACGGCAACAACAAGGTGTCACTTATAGATTTTATCAGCAGAGTTTTTTTTATTAGCAGTATTTTCTCTCTTTTTAAAGAACCTTTAAAAATGATTTTTTATGAATGGTGAGAGAACATGAACCCCTCTTACATTCTGAATACTGATCTGTAGTGCTCTTTTGTAATATTCAAAGTCCTTGGCGAGCTCGTAGCCTTGATGGTAAAAAGTGAAGACTGTCTGGAAGAAGGCCAGCATCTACAAGAGATCAGAGATGGCAATGTTAGAGTCCAGCAGAGCAGCTTCACTGCATCAGACCAGCAAACACTGAGCATTTTTCAAGTCTGTTTTAAAGCAGTATAGAGACTGGTGACATTTACAAGGGTAGATGTAATCTCAGCGAGCAGGAACTGACTTCTTTTTCCTCTGAAACACAACAATGTTCCAAGAATGAGCAAAAAAAAAAAAAAAAAAGATTTACACGCTTGCTTTTATGATACCCTGAAGATAAAAAGGCTCCAAAAATTTTTACTAATAAAACTTTTTTTGATTACATCTTTTTTTAGTGCAGATGTTATAAATATTTCCCTTAAAAAAGTTCCTACATGCATTTGTAAGTCACACTTTGACAGATCTTTTTTTGCTGCAAATTTTATGGAGGACCTTCATGTCACTTACAGGTTCCACGCATTCAAACTTCTTCCGCTCTTGGATCTCCTGTAACTTGCACACATAGTCAAGAGACTCTTCCTGAAAGTGCTGCCTCATAGTTTCCACCTGGATGTCTGCCTGGAGGTGGAAGAAACAGACCAAGATAATTATAGCTACGGATGGATAAGTGGAAACAGTCTGCTACACTTGGGAAGCTGCAGGTTTTTCTTGGTGTATCATCACTTCAGTCCTGTGAATATTTTCGGTCATTTACGTTAAGTCACTTTTGGTTTCAACTGAAAAATGATAGCACCAAAATCAAGAAACTTTGATGAAAGAGTCAAGTGTGACTCTCCAAGGTTAAGATGAAGGTCCAGGTACATCTGCTTCCCAAAACAGCTCAGCTCTGATTCTGACAATCACCCTTGCACACAAATGAGGGTCGTGACTGCTTCCAGCTGCCGACGGCTGATGAGGTGATTGTTCCCACACTATACTTTGAGGTGGTTCACCACTTCTCCACCTCTGGCACGCCCTATAATTGTCATACAACCGTAGGGACGTCTGCAGAGCGTGGCCTTTTTTCCTGTTTCATTCACAAACATGAGGTGTGCAAGGAAAAACGCTAAGAGTCGAGTCAACCATTCTGCTTGTAATCAATAATAATTGAGTTTTCTCAAAGTGCCGTCCATACAGTTCTGTCTGTTTGTGGCCAAGTAAGGTTGACTGGTAGAAACAAGCAGACAATGGGAGCTGCAAATCCAAGTCTAGGAAAGAATACTCCTCAATTGAAATCTGCTTCTCTTTCATGTTTTCCTATTTTCAAAACAACCAAGCTGGTTGATCACAAGAACCCAGATTGAGGTATCCAGCTCTAGTGTGTCCTAAGATCTGCGCACGTACTCATTTCCCTATAAAGACAATTTTTCTAGGGAGTTCACAATGCAAGATGATAAAAGCTGTTTCATTGTTTTAAGAAGCTGTTGCTGTTCACGAGTTTATTTTACAGACTTACAGTAAGCTCTAATAAAAGGGAGATCTGCATCGGCAAATAGACACAATTTTCCCAAAGTGGAACAACAAAAATGGACAACAAAAAGCTACTTTTAAAGTTCCGCAACAAAATTTGGTTTTTATTATGTATTGAGTATTATTGGAAATGTTTAATGTGGAGGTGGTTATTTGAACAACTGTTTACATTTTTATTGTTTTTTCACCTGTTAGGGAACTACAGACGGAAACTAGATTTTGCTATAATCTTTAGTGTTTTTGCACATTGTCCCTGTCTAATAAATCAGACTAAACTAACTAAATAAAACATGCAAGTATCTCATCATGGACAACACCAAAGATATTCTCTTGCATCAAAATAAGTTTAAGAACGCAATCTGTATTTACTTTAGTTTTGCTGCAAACTACATATAACACTAGCGAGGTTGCAAAGTCTAAACTTACAGCTCAAAAGAATGTTGCTTCATGGATGTAATCATAAACAGTAGATACATTTTCAAAGATTTGGGGGATTAGATTATCCTCAGTCTCTCCTCTCAGAAAAGATGGTCTGGTGTATCATCTGATAAAAAATAAATAAATAAAAGAAACACCAGACTTCCTTTTGTTTTGTATTTACAACATTTAAAAAATCACGATAATAGATATAAAAAAACAAAAAGTATCTTTTGATTGGGGTTGTGTACACTATTTCCTCCTCTGACACAATTCAATACGTAGCTTGATACACAAAAGATAAACCTTGTGGCGATCTGATACAGTCCAATTCTTTTACCTAAACGGATAAAATCTAGATTAAAAACATGCATTATGTATCTAAAGTTATAAATAAAAATGCTTTTTAACAGAGAAACTTATTTTTCCTAAATAGCACTTTTTACTTAATGCAACAAAAACAAAATGTCCTTGACATAGCAGCTTCAAACATTAAAACCTGACATTTTGAGTCTTTTAGACTGTTTTGTTCTTTGTGGTTAAAAAAAATACTGTCATTTTAATTCATTCAGGTATTGTTTGAAGTGCTGTTAGACAAAGAGTCATCACGTGTTTAGTGCACACAACACAGATCTCTTGCTGTGGTTTCTCTTCAGCCAATTGCAATTAAACCAATTTCAAGCTTGCGATTGGATGTTTTTTGCTTGCATCACATGTACATAAAAAGCCAAAGAGAGTAGAGAGAACAAGAAGAGAAACGCACAAAGTTTCCCAAAAACTGATCAATCCTATGCCTTCTTACAAGTTTTTAACCAATACTGCTGTTACTCCAAGTATTAAATCATTTTTTTATACACATCCCTACTTTTTATACTTCTGTAAATACAAAATAAAAATTTGAAATAAAAAATCCAAACATCTTAAATGTGACATGTGCAAAACCAAGCATGTTCAAAGATAGTTATTCTCAGGATCAGGTGCCACTTATCATTTCGATCAAATGCTTGCCTGCAAACAACAAAAGATGAAAGTTCCCACACTGGCGCTCCATAATATATTCACTGTTCAGCGAGTTGACGTAACAGCAGTTCATGACTCGTGGCTGTGAATGAATCTCTCCGGGTCTATTTCGCCGTGTGTGACAGAACCGCGGACTCCAGCGTCACAAGATTCAGAAAGAAGGCAGGAGCCCGGGGAAACTAAAGCCCACACCTCTCTGCTGGGCCTGAACAACACACTTTCCACATCAATCAAAGATGAAAACCATTTCCTTTGAGGAGATCATCAACAATTTGTAGACGCGACTGCAGATGAGACTGCAAGAGTCTGCTCTGCAAGCTACAGAGCAAACTTTTACCACAAAGGGGGCCTGAGCAGACACTTGTGGTGAAAAACATCCGTTTATTTTTCATGCGAGAGGGGCAAACCTGTGTTTGCAAGGCAATAAAAACTCCCACACCTGCTGCAACATATGCTTTCACCAGAGCTGTTTAAAAGCAATCAAAAGGTGTTTTGAATGTTGCATTTCAGAGATGAATAAATACCTCTTGTAGCTGTGGTTCTTTCTTCTTTGCCGACATGTTCAAAAGCTTTTCCAGAGAGCTGTAGTACTTCTCAGTTTCCTTTTCATATTTTTTTCTCTCCGCCTAAACAACATACAATTAAAAGAAGAAAAAAGGCAAATATTTGGACTTTAAATGGGAAAAAGTAGCACGAAATAAAACACCAACATTTTAGGAAGATTAAAGTTACATCCTCCATACCAAAAGATTCACAAAGGGCAAGAAATGAATGAGAAAAGTCTACAGGCTGTCATACATTACCCTGACTGCTCCAAGCTGATCTTTTCTGAACTTTTCCAGAGGTTTCATTAAGGTTTCTGTGATGTTTTTCATCTAAGGAGAGAATACATACCCACATTACAGTATTTATATTGGTCATCAAATGGGAAAATCTACAATTATTAATTACAAATAATAACTACAAAGGTAGTCTGACATTTTTGTGCAGGGAAATTTTAATTATTCTGAAAAGCTTTGAAATATAACTTTTTTGTTTTAACTATTGAAAAAAAAACAGTGATCACACATTTCTTATTGGTCCCACTTTCATCTCTTGATTTGAAACCAGGTTGCGAGGTCTGTGTGCGTTTTCCTCTAGCGCTCCGGCTCCACTCAGGTCCGAACATGCTTGTGCTTGCTTTGTGCTTTGTATATGATGTCATCACACTATGCTGAGCTGTGCTTACTGTAGTGATCTGGGCCTGGCACAACATAATCTCTGCTTCAAGTGGTGGGGTCTCATTTTTAACTCACTGTAGTTGCTCACAGAGGACAGCTTTTTATCCAACATCTTCAGAAGAGTGCCTGTGAGCCGTCTTACATATCAAATGACACACATTTATTGCTGTCTGAGTCAAAATGTAGCTTTAAGATAACAGTTATATTGCGCTGCTTCTACTTTTGGTTGCAGTTCATGATGCTTATAGATGCAATACCCACTCCTTTTTTTTTTTTTGGAGCCACCCCTAATAATGTAATACAACCCTTACTCAATTGCAACATGAGGCAATATGCAAGACAATACAGGCAAACGTGCTGGAGGATAAATTAATGTGTCCTGCCCACTGGCTTCTGTGTCTGCACGGCTCCATTGGAGTTAAATATATTATGAGTGTGTGTCTGGATTTGTGGAGGATGACAGAGCCAGACAGATGCCAGCACCAAATACAGGCAGCAACAGGTGGGAGCTTTTCGGAAATACACGCACTCTACTATGTTCACAGAGCTTTAACCGAGGGGAGGAACGAAACGCAGAAGAAGAGATGTGTGTATGCACAGGAATATGACAGAAAAACCTGTCAGTCTCCATACTGAAGGATTTTCAAAATGATGAATTTTAATGTGGAAAGCTCAGGTTTTGAATCAAGGTTCCTATACAAACTGCTTTACAATAAAGAGACCCTCAATGAGAAAACAATCTTTTGAAATAAAGTTCAAGTTCCAATGCTAAATCTGTTTCCTCTTTATTTGTTTGTTTTATGAATGCAATTTTGACGTTTTAAACACAGAGTTAAAGCATAAAAATAAAGAAGACATATTCATGGTTATATTTTGTGTCCATTCAATACACACAGGTGTTCTCTTTGTATTGCGTGAAAATTTTGACAGATTCTTCCTCCTACCATCAGCTCCCTTTGCTCCTCCAGGTTTTTGAGAAAGGAAGAGAACTCTTGCACAGACTCATCTATGACAAAAAAAAAAAAGAAGAAAACCGTTTTGAATGACTCGATTTTCTGGATGCAACCTGGGGTAGTATAATTATAGGTTACACGCTCACACCAATAACTGTTCTTAATAGTCTGGTGGAGCAGGAACAGTAAACAGACATCTGAAGTGCATCTCAAACCAGTGGTTTGTTTGAGAAAGAGAAAAAAAAACACCCCAGACTTACCGATGCATCTTTCATCATCTGTCTTTGCATCTCCGATGTACTCAAACTGAAACTCTCCAAGGCACTGGGCAAACTTTCGCTGCGCCATGCCGAGCTCTGAAAGGAATGTTTCAAAAAGAAAAATTGTTAACAACAATCTCTTAGAAAAAAGCTGCAAATTCTGAAGAGGATAATTACAAAAAGGCGAGCTGCCGGTTCTGCTAAAAACACCGTCTCAACTAGACGTGATGTAATTACTATTCAATTTCCGATAGAGAAAAAAAAATTTGTGCAAAAGGCATAATTTATAAAAGCTACAACAATCTTAAAAACTAGGTCTGACGCATTTGACTAAACCCTACTGCAAATACTGTTTGTTGACATTTAGCTACATCCTGGTGTAGCATGAATGGCTAGTAATTAACAACCATATGAAGGGTTGAATATGTGATATTCGCCTTCAGATCTGGTCAAAGTTATAAAGTTTATTAATCTGCAATTTTCAGATTCACCTGTAGGGGCACCACCTCCTGCAAGGAGGAAATTATCACTTTAATTATTAGTTATTATTTCTAATTAATAAAGTAATACTCAAATTTATCAGTCTACTTATCCAAAAGGAAACGTGAGTGTCTTTACCTTTGAAGGGACGTTTTGTGAACCATGGAAATTATGAGACAGAACAACGACTTCTTATACACGTTCATTTATTGCATAAAAGTGGATTAACAAGAAGGATTATTGAGTGTGAAAGCACAGCATTGATTATACTTTGCAGAGATGAAAAGAAGAAAGAAAGACTTTTCTAAAACTATTCAAAATGCATACGTGAAGAGAGCAAAAAATGAAATTTAAAAATTAAAATTATGTGAATGGGCTGAAGGTGTATGACTGCAATGTCTGATGTGTCTGATCTAATGCAAAATTAATGTTTTAATAAAATCGAGATAAATGTTTCTGGTGATTGAAACAATAATTACTTAGTTGAATTCTAAATCAAAGAAAATGTTTCTCTGACCACAAACAGTAAAACGCTGGAGCAAGTCTTCTCACCATGCGGTCTGGTTCTGGTTCCAAAGAGCACAGGAAGGCCTCTCTTTAGTTTCAGCTTTGAGAGACTGCCCTTCTCCCGAGAAGTCAGCCAGGTGTTGAAGTTAGAATCTGTCCCAAAGGAAGATTCAGGTTGTTGTCCAGGGTTTTTTTAGTCTCAAGTGGTCAAGTCACGCTTGGTTCCAAAATTAGCGACTAAATTAAAAGTTTTCAAAGCTGGCCGGGCTACAAAAACTTAGTAATTATTTTGTCACTTATAAAAATTAGAAAGAAAAATGAAAAGTTAAAATTGCATAAAACGTAAAAAGGTTGACGGTTCGGTTTGTTTAATCTTAAAGATGGAAAAATCTCACAGAAGTTTTCATCTCGAAGTTATTAAAATCTTACAAGTTAATTCTTTGTTCTGAGCTGTCCTTTGTTCTGAGTTTCCCTCCAAAAATCTTTTCTGCTTGAAGCTATCTCCTTGTTTTCTGAGAGGTCTTCCCTCATTCACTTCAGAACTCCATCTCTTGACTGACTTTCAGTTTGAACGTGCGAGGGACAAAGGCCCTGAAACTGACCAATCAGAAACGAGTTGGGCCGGTCTTACGCCCTCATCTAATTAACATACTCCAATAGGCTTGTTAATTCCTAATCTGGGGGTGGGGTCCTAATTGTGGGGGTGTTTGTGGGCGTGTGCGTGTGTATCAGAGAAAAAGCCCTTATAAGCCAACATCTCTTACCAACATTAAAGAAATAAAGAAACATTTAATTCCTTTTTTTATCAACTCGTCTCATAAGTAGAAACCCCTTTTTCTGGAAAGAAAACAAAATAATAATAAGCATCCACATTTAAAAGATAATGCAAGATAAGAAGAATTAAACCAAAATCCAAAAAGAAAAACGAAGGATAAAATAAAATAAGACCTCTGGTTCGTTTCTTATTTACCTGCCAGATCCTTCTTATAAAAGATGCACAACTTTAGTTAACTTTTACCAGTAAAAAGATGTTGAAGTGAAAAACATTTCGATACCAGAGAACAAAGAATACACATAAACGTCTGGGGAGTCTATGGGGGTTAAAAGGTTTTTGTAAATCCAGTCTGGTGATGTCTCCGGCCTGTTTTCAAAGGATCTGTAGAACGTCATGTCAACACATGAGAACATTTTCTTGTGGCTTCAAAAGAACTTTATTCAATGGAATGCACTTTTGGACGTCCTGTAAATCAAAATGGCTGGTTAGGCTCCAGAGTGGCTGGTTGTCATGGTAACCTGGGATTACCAACGTCCTCTTTGCGGGGGAAGTTAAGTGTTTCGGGGTCTGTTGCCATCCAGTCTGAGAGGTGTTACGGGAGTGAAGACCAATGCCTGTTGAAAGGGGGGGGGGGGAGGTGATCTTTATGGCCTCAGCAAAATTCCTTTGTTAGTTAAGGTTCTGGGATCCATGGTTTCATGCTACATATCCCCCCTTTTGTTTCGACTTGTTCCTGTGGAATTAGTTGAAACAACAAGATACAGAGAAACATGGGATTCCCCGATGAACCTTCTGGAAGCCGCTGGAACGCCAGAGTAATCCGCTGAAAAAGTGGGGTCAGAGTAATTCAGTGAAAGGGGGTCAAACATCCGAGTAATCCTCACGAGAGCCACCAGGGTGCTGGGCGACTCTTCTGGGAGCGTTGGACGTTCAGCCGGGTCCTCAGGCAGGTGTGGGTGTACCTGCAACTTTACTGCTGTGGTCAGAGGCGTGACTCAAATCTTAAAATAAGTCTATATATTCACTTAATCTTAGTTACTAGAGTAGTGTAATAGTCTAGTGTCTAGATCTAAGTGTTCTATAATGAAGAAAACAATAGAGAGGAAGAGAAAAGAAGAAAGAGAAATACGAGTAGCTGTTCAGGTTAGGCAGGAGTGCCTGCAACCTCACAGAGGATCGACGAGGTTGAGAAAGGCTGGAGAGAGAGGTTCTGCTCTAATGTTCTTCTCGAGGGCCCCCCCTTAACCTGTCGCTATCATTGTTATCTCTTTCAGCAAATCTCCGTCGAGTAACTCTCGATGGTTTGTCACCCAAAAATGACCACTCGCGTCTGGTAAACTCTGGCTGCCTTTCAATGAAGCGGATTACCTCACGGCTCGAAGTAAGATTGATAAGACCGATCTTATCTTGAATGATGGCATCTGGATAGTTCTTGAGATAGAACTCAATGTCATCCAGGTATGCTCGAGGATCATTAGGGCCACCAGGGGTTGGTTCGAATCTGGTAAAGATTTCGAGAAATTTTGTCTAAATCTCGATCAGAAGGACCACGATGACGAGATTCATCTGCCCTAAAGTCATGGAATCGATTCGCCTGTGTCGACCTTGGAGTCCGTGCAGAAAAGGAGGCAGGTGCAGGTGCTAAAAGAGATAATCCGCCAGAACCATCCTTTTTAGCCTGTGCACCCCCCTTTTCGTCTTTGAAAGTTGGATGAATCGGCTGACAGGTGTCAGATTCAAAAGATGGCTTGATGTCTGCTGTTGCAGACTTAGGTTCCACCATCAAGTGTTCATATTGTTGATCGGAGGCTTCTCGTTTGGTGGTGGTGTAAGCTAGTTGCTCTTGCATTAGCTCAACCTGTCCTTTTTGTCATCTATTTGTCTGGTTAGATTAGCATTTTCTCGTTGCAATGTAATTATATCGTCTTCAGCTGCATGCAGTCCTATTTGAGAAGCTTCGTAAGCTTCTTTAACCTCCATGAGCTGCAGCTGTTTTGCTACCAGTTCATGCCGATAGGCTGGGGCCTGGGATTCGCAGTCTTTTATTTCTCTTTTAATTTGATCATTTTCAGTTTTTAGTTCTTCATTTTGAGTCGTCAGTGCAGTGACCTGACGCTCCAAATCATCTGTTTGTCTTTGAGCAACCTCGCGCTGATGCTGCAAAAGTTTATTCTCCTCCTGGGTTT
Organism: Oryzias javanicus; assembly: GCA_003999625.1. Lineage (NCBI taxonomy): Eukaryota > Metazoa > Chordata > Actinopteri > Beloniformes > Adrianichthyidae > Oryzias > Oryzias javanicus. The sequence goes on from CM012437.1 coordinate 17,438,622, forward strand.
GAGAAAGTTTCTGCGGGCGCGTGTCGAGTTTCCTTAGCGCATGGTTTAACAAACTATGAGCGTTTTGAGTCGAGCTGTGAGCAGTATGGCTAGGCTACCAAGTGTTTTGGTCAACTCCTTATCCTTCGGTGGATCATTGGTAATTTCTGCCACTACCTCAGAAAGCTTAGTCTCCAGTTCAGATGCGGTTAAGTTCTGAACTTGATCTTCAAAACCTGGAATGTGATTTTCAGTGATTTCTGTCAAGGCAGCTTCTAGATCATCAAAAAGGTCCCTATGGCTAGAGGCCTCAGAAGAAACTGCGTCAGTCATTTCTAAATCTGTTGCTCAGCTGATGAGGAATGAAGCTGGAGGGTTTAGACAGCTTTGTTTAGCCTCAATTAGCAAGTACCGAAACTTTAGCTTTTAGCTTTCAAATCACTATATCATTAGCTTTTAGCCCCTTAGCATTAGCATTTAGCATTAGCGTTAGCTTTAGCCTTTTAGCTTTTAGCATTTACACCTAACTGCCAGTAGGGGAAGATGACAAGTGTGATACCTATTTCAAGCCACAAGGGGGAGTCAATGAACCACTGACTTAGCAGACCTTCCACCTACTGCTGTCTACCTAGATTGCACAAACTTTCAAGTCTCTGAGTGGATTAAATATAGGTCTCTATATCTATGCTTCCACAGTCAACCTGCTTTGGTTCAATGCAGTCCAAGTACACACACCTCCTCTAGGCCAGTACGTCTATGGATATTAATCCCAACCTGTAACTTGGTTCAACACACAACTTCTGATTATTATTAGAAGAGGGTAACACCTCTGGCTCAGAGGTCCACCTCCTATGACCCTGACTGCGTCACAGCTTTAGCCACACCCCTTGGGTGACCCGGAAGTTCCTCCTTCCTTTCTCCTCAGTTTTACTCAGCGCTCGTCGCGAACACACCTAAAGCAGGCAGTTTTTTAGCAGAGGCAGCTAAACGTCCTGAAGACAAAGCAGTTACTCACAGCAAACCCTAAAGCTGGAAAAACGGAGTGATTGCAACTTTTGGATTTAAGCTAGTTTGGTGTAACAGCTTGCTATCTCTAAGGTGTCTTTTGCACTGATAAAGTAGGGACAAAGAGTCTGCAGACCGCGCCTGCGTGTGCTTTGTGCTATCAGCACAAGAAAGGGGGGTCAGGTCTGCCAACAGACTGATAATTGCCCTTCAGAGAGCTTATCACACAGCCCAAAATGCGCAGTTATATCCTAAAATCCTTGTTAATTTTAGTAACCCGCTACGGCTGACAAGAGTGCTTTCCTGCACTTTCATAAGACGTTTACGTCTTATAAACGTCCACTCATAGATAAATCTATGGGGTGAGGTCCGGCCGGAATCCTCAGCCGCTGGGACGACGGAAGTCGGGCCTGTGTCCTGGAACACGCAGGTACACAGCCAGAACTTTCCGTGGAAAAAATTACACAAGACAGGAACACGCTGAACTTCTGTAATCTTTCCAAAGGCTTTTAACTTATTAAAACGCATAAGCATAAATGCGCAAATGCATGCAAATTATCACGGTTCTGCTCCGTGCAAAAAAGTTCTGTTTCACAGAATCATCTGTTACGCTGATCGCACAGCGTCACAGGCTTCCAAAGCACACAAACAAGTTCTCAGTCTTAAATAAGGGAAAAGTCAACAGCTCAGAGTACTCAGGAATTTCATTCAGAACCGCAGTTACGTTTTAGATGCACAAACCTTTCTAATTAACCTGTTTATCTCAATATTTCCCAGTTCACAAAACGTTTTCAGAGGCCTCGCACGGATGCGCCATAAAATATTGTAGCATGAATGGCTAGTAAATTAACAACCATATGAAGGGTTGAATATGTGATATTCGCCTTCAGATCTGGTCAAAGTTATAAAGTTTATTAATCTGCAATTTTCAGATTCACCTGTAGGGGCACAACCTCCTGCAAGGAGGAAATTATCACTTTAATTATTAGTTATTATTTCTAATTAATAAAGTAATACTCAAATTTATCAGTCTACTTATCCAAAAGGAAACGTGAGTGTCTTTACCTTTGAAGGGACGTTTTGTGAACCATGGAAATTATGAGACAGAACAACGACTTCTTATACACGTTCATTTATTGCATAAAAGTGGATTAACAAGAAGGATTATTGAGTGTGAAAGCACAGCATTGATTATACTTTGCAGAGATGAAAAGAAGAAAGAGAACACTTTTCTAAAACTATTCAAAATGCATACGTGAAGAGAGCAAAAAAATGAAATTTAAAACAAATTAAAATTATGTGAATGGGCTGAAGGTGTATGACTGCAATGTCTGATGTGTCTGATCTAATGCAAAATTAATGTTTTAATAAAATCGAGATAAATGTTCTTCTGGTGATTGAAACAATAATTACTTAGTTGAATTCTAAATCAAAGAAAATGTTTCTCTGACCACAAACAGTAAAACGCTGGAGCAAGTCTTCTCACCATGCGGTCTGGTTCTGGTTCCAAAGAGCACAGGAAGGCCTCTCTTTAGTTTCAGCTTTGAGAGACTGCCCTTCTCCCGAGAAGTCAGCCAGGTGTTGAAGTTAGAATCTGTCCCCAAAGGAAGATTCAGGTTGTTGTCCAGGGTTTTTTTTAGTCTCAAGTGGTCAAGTCACGCTTGGTTCCAAAAATTAGCGACTAAATTAAAAGTTTTCAAAGCTGGCCGGGCTACAAAAACTTAGTAATTATTTTGTCACTTATAAAAATTAGAAAGAAAAATGAAAAGTTAAAATTGCATAAAACGTAAAAAGGTTGACGGTTCGGTTTGTTTAATCTTAAAGATGGAAAAATCTCACAGAAGTTTTCATCTCGAAGTTATTAAAATCTTACAAGTTAATTCTTTGTTTCTGAGCTGTCCTTTGTTCTGAGTTCCCTCCAAAAATCTTTTCTGCTTGAAGCTATCTCCTTGTTTTGAGAGGTCTTCCCTCATTCACTTCAGAACTCCATCTCTTGACTGACTTTCAGTTTGAACGTGCGAGGGACAAAGGCCCTGAAACTGACCAATCAGAAACGAGTTGGGCCGGTCTTACGCCCATCTAATTAACATACTCCAATAGGCTTGTTAATTCCTAATCTGGGGGTGGGGTCCTAATTGTGGGGTGTTTGTGGGCGTGTGCGTGTGTATCAGAGAAAAAGCCCTTATAAGCCAACATCTCTTACCAACATTAAAGAAATAAAGAAACATTTAATTCCTTTTTTTATCAACTCGTCTCATAAGTAGAAACCCTTTTTCTGGAAAGAAAACAAAATAATAATAAGCATCCACATTTAAAAGATAATGCAAAGATAAGAAGAATTAAACCAAAATCCAAAAGAAAAACGAAGGATAAAATAAATAAGACCTCTGGTTCGTTTCTTATTTACCTGCCAGATCCTTCTTATAAAAGATGCACAACTTTAGTTAACTTTTACCAGTAAAAAGATGTTGAAGTGAAAAACATTTCGATACCAGAGAACACAGAATACACATAAAAGTCTGGGGAGTCTATGGGGGGTTAAAAGGTTTTTGTAAATCCAGTCTGGTGATGTCTCCGGCCTGTTTTTCAAAGGATCTGTAGAACGTCATGTCAACACATGAGAACATTTTCTTGTGGCTTCAAAAGAACTTTATTCAATGGAATGCACTTTTCTGGACGTCCTGTAAATCAAAATGGCTGGTTAGGCTCCAGAGTGGCTGGTTGTCATGGTAACCTGGGATTACCAACGTCCTTCTTTGCGGGGGAAGTTAAGTGTTTCGGGGTCTGTTGCCATCCAGTCTGAGAGGTGTTACGGGAGTGAAGACCAATGCCTGTTGAAAGGGGGGGGGGGAGGTGATCTTTATGGCCACAGCAAAATTCCTTTGTTAGTTAAGGTTCTGGGATCCATGGTTTCATGCTACACTGGCAAGCGTCACACCCAGTCTATCGCTATGATAAATATCACAGGTTGATGTGTGCAAAATAGAAAGCATGTATATGCAGTTATGAATGTGCAAGTCAGGCATTACACAGGCGCAAAAAATAGAGGGCGTGCTATTCAACATGTACATACAGTACATATATATATGCTATTTTATGTATGTGTTGAATAGTATGGCTTTTTTAAACCTGTGGGATTTTCCGTATTTGCAGATTTGGCGTATTCACGGAGGTCTCTGGTCCCTAACCTCTGCAAAAAAAAGAAGGAATACTGTCCATCTGTCCATCTGTCCATCCATCCATTCATTCATGAACATATATTACTGTCTTTTACTTTAAAAGATAAAGCATCTGAACTTCAGACTAATATATACATTACATATATTTAACATATATCTTTAGCATATATTCCAAATTTTTAAAAGGAGAATGATTGACCTTTTTTCTCAAAATAATATATAAATATAAATAATATATAATAAACAAATTGGTAAGAAGTAGTACAAAGCACCATTTACTTTTTTTTTTGGTAGTTCTTTATACAGAAGCAAATGGCTGGAATGAAGTCAGGGTGCACCTCCTCTCACCTTGAACCTGATATCACAAATGTGTTCTTCTAGGGTGAAACTAACATAACATCCAGTAGAGCAAGGATGAAGAACGGTGACATTCTTCAGGTTAGAGCATATGAGTTTAGTTTTACACCGATTAGAACAGATAAAGATTTGTGTTTTTTGAACTGTAAAATTATACACATTATGAACCAAAGAACTGCAAACTAAGAAGATTAGGAGATTTCAGTTAGCTTCATGTATTTTATTCTATGACCCGCAATAAAGTTTTTCAGCAATGACAAATTAACTCCTGACATTTTATATCAGCACTTTTGCTATTTTATGTTATTATAAATCCAAAAGTACCCAGTAAAGCAGGATGTTTAGGCCTTGGTAATACTTTGACGGATTAAATCTACAGCACAGCTCAAAGTCCAAGCATGTGAGAGGTGAGGCAAAGGGCACCGCTTCTGCATCAGTTCTTCCCTTTAAACAATGTGAAACTGATTAATGATCACGCTTTAAGACAATCAAATGCACAAACTTCGAAATCTACAAGAAACGAAGAAGATCGTTTTTCAGTTTCAGTATAAACACAAGGTTTTCAGGTGCTTTTTTCAGTCAGGCTACCAAAGATATGTATCTTTTCATCACCATCTCTGAAACTGAAAGCTGAAGGAATGAAAGTTAGCTTAGGTTGTTTACGCTTGCCTCTGCGGGAACCTTTAATGAAGGGGCAACGCACACAACTTCTTCTGGCTGCTTGGCTTTCTTCATTTTTATTTTCCCCTTGGTTTCCCAAAACACCTATAACAACAGCGTGTTTGCAAACATTTTAATAACGTCATTTTAAGAGTCTAGAAAAGACTGAGTATTAACATTTTAAACTTTTTTCACCTCTTAATCTGTTTTTCTTTTGACCAGAGGCAAAAGATTTGTATCATTTAATCACTTAATAAAATAATGCTGGTGAATAAACAGCGTATTAAATCAAGAAGTTTAAAGACAATAATGTAATAATAAAGTATTTTTTTTTCACTAATCTAAACTAGTTCTGCTAAAGACTAGTGTTATTAAAGTTCCACTCTAATAATCCAGTGGTCTTTTACTTATACTGTTTTGAGGCAAAAATAAAAAAAAAAAAACTTGTCATTTTCTAGGTATACTTTTTTGCAAAATGGCAGCAGTCCTTCAGAAATTTGTCTTTGAATTGTGGACAGAGTATGCCTTCCCTCACTTGTCCTGTTAGCTTACAGCCCCTCAAAAATCCCATCCCAACATTGGCGGTGCAACACAAGTATTATTGGAGCTATCCAGGTTAGGGCTGCCACGATTAGTCGACTAATCAACAACTAATCGACTATTAAAATAGTCGACAACTAATTTAACAGTCGATTAGTCGTTACTTTATATTATATGAAGTCGACGTTGTAAAGTTGAACAAAGTTGTGAGAGTTCAGCACCAAAAGATTAACTTTTATATATGAGTCAGTGAGACCAAACTTTATCTTTTGTAAAAAGTAGTTCTTTTAAATCAGATGTCAACATAATTTGATTTTGTTTTGTTTTAATGCCAGAAACTAATGAAGGACAGAATCTGCATGATTTACTAAAAGTTTAATAAACTATCATCTTAATTTTCTTTTTAATTTTTAGTTAGATTAAAGCTAGCTCAATTAGTCGAATAATCAGAAAAAATAATTGGTGAATAGTCGACTATTAAACTAATGATTTTTGGCAGCCCTAATCCAGATGTACAGTTTTGAGGCAGACACCATTTTAGAAGAGGAAGACGTGGACATACTGTACATGGATCTATTTGTCTACAAGGGCAGGAACGTTTCAGAACGAGAGCAGAAAAAGAGGAAGGTCGATTGTATCTTTTATGTCACAACTACAGATTAAATTAAAACACTCAGAAATGCTATTTTAATCTTAATTTTCTTCAACTATGCAATCCATAATGAGAAAAATGCAAGAAGATGTTAAAAAAAAAATTTTCATTATGGAGAGTCTTCTTTTTTCATGACAAATTCATTGATTTGACCTAGTAATAAAAGACCCGCTGCAGTTAGCGGGCCTAAAACATCTGAAAGTATCTTGGAAAACTGATCTGCTGGTCTATAAATAAAAACATGTTTTGGCAACATTACAGTAGGTCCTCCTCACGCCTGAAAGTGTAAATATCTCATTGTTTCCTGTATGTGATGAAAGGCAGCGTCCAACGTCAAGCAACAACGAACCTGGTGCTATCAGACTTTAAGAACCCTTGGTTTAATTTAGCTGAATATATTGTTCTATGCTGAAAAAAAAATCTTTCTGACCTTCAAAAAAAAACTTTATTCATTGACATTGGAATGCACTGATCTCCTAATATTAGATAAAGCAAAGCAACCATAAAATAAGAAAATAAATATGGGTCTGTTGGCATTTTAAGATAACAGTTTATTAGTATATTAAACAGAAATGTTTTTTTTTTAATCAGACAGGCACAAATCTTTGACAAAAATGAATGTGTACTGTAAGAACACCATCCACTATAGCCATCAATCCACTTCACCAAGTGCAGCTTTTACTGACCATCGATAAGACTTCATGAACTCTACCTTTAATGTTTTGCTTGCTGTGATAGTCAACATAAAGCCTCTAAAACAAAAAAGAGGAAGAAAGCAGGGATGGTGTTTCCTTAAAGGAGAGATTTACATAACTGATGGCAGTGATAGCTGCTCTCTGCAATCACAAGATTAAAAATACCGCACACACCAGGACACACAAGATTCCAAGGGAAAGAAGAAAAAAAGAAAGAAAGAAAGGCTTCACTTTTATTTTTGCCTTTTAAAGCAAGGCATTTCAGAGCAAACCTGGGAAATGTCAATCTTGGCTAGTTTCTTTGCAGAACGGCAGAGGCCCCCCGTGCGGGCTTCATAGCATGAGTCATGCAGACCCCAACCTACACCAGGCTAATATTAAAGGAAAAGTTGCTTTACAGGAGGACAAAGAAAATTAGTCCACTTTGCTTTTGTTTCAAATGTTTTAAAGACCCAGTTCTGATGGAGGACATATGTACAGAAAAGTACAACTAAAAATGCCTTTTTGAGTGTTGCTTTGAGTATTTCTTTATCCAAATCGTTGTAAATCAGGAGCAAATTGATGATGGGAGATAGGAATGCACCAACTGTCCCACCCACAACTCAGAGGCGAATTTCTAATGAACTATTGCTGTTCTGCAGAAACTATGTCCTAGAAAAGCAATTATGTTTTTGGATTATGGGTAAAAACTACATAATCATAATTAAAAGATCACCAGGAATGCTTTGAAAATGAGTGGGACTTAAAATAACTATCACCAGTTAAACTAATTGTAAAATACAAATCTAGATGTGACCTCATCAATGTACTTATGACTCCTAAATTACTTAAATAGGAGCATACAATTCAAATTGAACACGATCAACAAAAGAGGAATTGAAATAGAGAATTGACTATGACAGTGACCCTAAGTTCCATGAGCTTATTTTTCCTTACTCTGCAGTTTCAAACATAAAACAAACCACGCAATGTTCTGGATGCTACAACAAAGGCTTTCCAAAGCAAAACAATAACTGTACGTTTGTGCCAAAGGGCACTGCAGAAGAACTCCACTGTGTATATGCTGGCTCATATATATGAGGGGGAAGGGGGGCTGTTTGTTATGATTTGTCCAGTCTCATCAAATGTGTCACTCGGATCAGAGCTTCCATGAGTCCAGGTCTTCTATGTTTCCATGCCGCTGTCCTTCCACAGAACTTCCTGTTTCACTCTCCCATCTTTTCCAGAACTGAATTTCTGCTCCACTTGCCTCCAACCTTTGCCCCTGACAAAGCCAGTTCTTCCCACCACACACACATCCTAACCTCTGTGTTCCCTATCCACAATACACGCATTACTTCACCCATGACTTCCTGATCTTCAAAACAAGCGTGCAGGGTGAGGCTATGCGGGGCAGCATCCGGTCTTACAGCCAAGATCACACGAGTTTCACTGTTTGTAGGCATCATCGTGTTGAGCATCTTGTGCATTAAAATTCCTAATGAAATGGAAAAGCATTTCTACCACAAAAAAAGGGATCTCCGGATGATTCCAGCACCACGCACTTTTTCAGCTGACCTCTGTCTGCAGGGAGTGATAAAAAAAAAAAAAAAGCGTTCCTCCCACATGAGTTCATGTCTTGTGCTAATGCGATTTTAATAAAAGATTGTGATGTGGCTCTTTGGCAGAACAAGTAATGTGATTACAGGGAGCAGCGGTGAGCCAAGTGCAGCATGGCAGGAACACCGTTAAGCTCGTCTGCCCAGGAGAGACACAGACCTTTCATCGTGGACGTCTAAGGAAAAATAAAAAAAGGGAAAAAAAAAACTATTTTCTCTAGTCGTTTTGTGGCTGGTTTAATAAATATAGCAAAATTGGAAAAGAAAAGTAGCTCAAACTGAAATGTAAAACACAATCAAACCATTAACAACAGTCTAACAAAACAACAGGAGCTCCTGCAATGTAAGTCAGCAAGCTTAGCAGATAACAAACAAGAAATCAAGACACCAGTGAGGTGTGTTTGAGGGAGCATAGACAGGACATAGTTCCTGTGTGTGAGGAGGGGTTGTTAAACAGAAGCACATCTGCCTGTTCCTCCACCAGTGGGCACTTCCATGTCATGGCTCGGAGGCCCCGGGCCCCGCTTGAATGCTTCCTCTCAGATCCAAGGACTTTCCGTATAGTGGGACATCCTTCCAGCTGTCGCAGCAGAGGGAATTGATGACGGGCTAAGGAGGACAATGACTGTGCTGCAACCTGACCTCGCACCAGATCATTCTGAGGTCAAACCTAAAGTGAAAGTGTTTCTTATATAAATGTGGTGAAGAAGCCGCAAAGCACTAGTTGTGTGTTTAGACAACGTTAGATATTGACCATTTCAGATTGGTTAGTTCACCAAACCCAGATACCAATATACCTCTAATCCCAGAAGACCATGCTTTAAAGAAAGATTGAGATCAAAGGTGCAAACTGAAGAGTAAGAAAAGTGGTATTTTATACGATCTGTTATGAGAGGAGGCAGAAATGTGGCAGTTTAATAAGAGCAACGTCCACATAATGAGAGTCAGAAGAAAGCTGACTTGCTCGCTGTGAGTGTGGATTTACCACACTGTAACTTGCTTATGTGTCACCCATTAAACTCTCTGGCTGTGTTTAAACATACCTTAACAAATATGTAAACAGCCTTATATCTTGCTAGAGGGGCAAACGTCAAAATTCTGGCCACAACCAGTGGAGCCTCCAAGGAAATTTCAAAGCGGCTTCGGCAGGTTTGGATATTGTCAAAAAGAGTCATGGAAAAACAAGTCACAGTTTGCCCCTGGGTGGTGCAACAAGCCCTGTGCCTTTCTGCTGTTGGATCCCATGTGCGCTTGTGAATATTGTCCTGTCACATGACCTTGCTTCAATCAAAGTGTTAGCTATGAGATAGATGGCTTCCCCTTAGACCCCACAATGCTTTGGTATGCAGAGGAGGCCATAATGAACTCATTAAGCAGCAACCTTGAAGATTTTTACACAAAAGACCAAACATTGCTTTTTTTCCTTCATTGTATGACCATGAACACAACCATTTAAAGTGCTATGGTCTGTGAAGTCTGACATGAAGCCAGCCTAAGGGCAGTGTCATGTTCATTTCATGGTAGCCAATCAGAGCCACATACGTCCAAGACATGGACACCAAACAGGTGGAAGAAGCTACAGAAATGGCAAGTCCAGAGCAGCTCGAGAAAAAGTTTGCGCTTTCTTCGTGGAAATATAAGCACTAATTCCATTTCATTGATGTCAAAGGCAGACAAGATGGTGCCCAACATCATTGGCCAGAAGAGAAAACTATATAACTAACCCTAAACTTAACCCTAGCTGTAACCCAACAGTGTTTAGAATAGTTGTAAAAACGTTAGTTAAATCTTAAAATGGAAAAAAAAAAACAACAACAACAAAAAAAAACATAATAGTTAAAATAAAGTTGGTGAATTTCTGGTTCTGGTCGAGGACTTCGGGTTCTAGATGTTGATGTCCGGAGCCAGGTTCCCTTGGGATTTGTTGACAAGCAGAGAACAAGTTGAGATGCCAACCAGACCATTTATTTAAGATTTTAAGTTAGATTTATTGAAATTGGACAACATAGTTATGTCTAGAACAAAATACAAAATAAAACACGTTGAAGGTTATATACATTTGTCCAATTTACCTTCACATGGGTAACTTCAACACAATCTTACTCCCTACTCGGACCTGACATCACTTTTGAACGTTTTGGGTGTGTCCAACTCATCATTTTTTTATATGCTGGCTGTTCCCATTAAATCACAAGTCCCCAACGCCCAGGATGCAGTAACGGACACAAAACTGGCACCAGGTTCGGGTTACGGGATAGGGTACAGGTACTAGTACAGGTCTGCATTTCGGTGCCAGTCCGTGTTCTGTGGGCTGGGGGACCCCTGATTAGCGACTGTGGCTTGGTACCAAGTGGCCCTCGGACTGGTACAAGTTCGCGGCCCGGAGGTTGGGGACACCCTGATTTCATTGGAACAGCCAGCTCGTCAAAAACGACGAGTTGGGGACACTCAAAACATCAAAATGTGACGCAGAGGGGGCTCAAACCATATGACGAGTTGGGAGAGAGAATGTGTTGACTTGACCCATTTCAATTGAATTATACAAAAATAAAATCTATACATTTTTTGTATAGTAAAGCAAATACTACTCCTGGTAACTAGTTGACTTTACTAGAGTACTTCAGTTACTTTTGGATCAAGTTGTGAGGAACTATATATAGGGCTAATGTTTGTTTTTTTTTTAACGTTTTGTTCCCAAAACTGTTTTTGACACACCTAAAAGGGTCCAGATCATCAAAATGTAAACTTTCAATAATTAAAGTATTTTGCCTATCTAAACATACATGGGATTTTAAACCTTGACAGAGACCAAAACATCTAAAACCCAAAATCTTAGATTTGAAATGTGAGACATTTCTTCCCAACATAAATATTGATAACATCAACATTACAACCTATCGCTTGCAGTTAAAAGTATTCAGCCACCTGATGTGCATCCGAGTTCCACTCTCAGACATATAAGAAGCCCAATAACAAATCAAGTTGCAGAAAATTGGCACCCTCTCAGCTAACAGCCAGATTTTCACCAGCAGTATTTCAGGACTTCACAGTGGGACTATTTTAGTATTTCTCATCAGTTTGATCTGTAGTAGTGGCTGATATATGCTTCTTCTACAGCAGGGCTGCTCATTCCTGGTCCTCAAGATCTACCAACCTGCCTGTTTTCCAGCTCTCCATGTACTGCTTGCTGCTGATTACCTGGACCAGGTGTGTTCTTTCAATCAGATTGTGGAGACATCTGACTGAGCCAATCAACAGCTGGCAGGGCTTGGAGATCTGGAAAACAGTCAGGGTGGTAGATCTCGAGGACCAGGAATGAGCAGCCCTGTTCTACAGCATTGCAATCTTCAGGGGGTGACAGAGTGTAATTTGCGTCCAAAGGTATGTTTCTATGTAAGCACAAAGCTTAACTACCAATCTCAAATCAGGCACACTCCCACAGAGGACTGGGGTGGAGCGGCTAACAACACTCAAATAGACCTCCAACTATACTGAACATTGAACAAAAAACAGGGTAAAAAATATATGTTTTCACCAAAACCAGTCACAGAGACTTGATTGAGACTTGAGGAAGTTTCTCAACTTAGAAAGTTTGGATCAGAAATCTTATGTGTGCAGAAAATGTGCATTAGTTCCTTCCTAAAATCTGAACTGGTTTTGAAATCATCCCAGAAGAGGAAGTTTGGCGTTCCTCGGCATATTCACTTCTTGATTTATACACGCGTGATGCTCGTCATCAGAAGTGAATCAGCAGCAAAAAAGCGTACATGCTTTAAACTGAGTCACATAAGGTCCTGAAACATGAGACATTGAATGTCAGATCCATCAGAAAATGACAGAGTTGGTCATCTGACACCAACACACAGCTGTGCATCAAAATCTTTTCATCTTCACGAGTGCTGCAGAGATCTTCCCACATGGTTCACCACCCTCCCACACGCACACCACACGCAGTCAAAATAATTACAATATGTGTATAAAACTGTGTCCGGATAATAAAACAGTGTTTACTAAAGAAAAAAATTGTTCAAAAACTAATTGTTCAGGCTGCTCTGAAAAAACGGTGGAGTACCGCAACTCGTAGACAACTGTTACTCAAAATGAAACAAGATTGTCAGCTTTAAAAAATGACCACCTTAATGAAAGCATAATGGGAAATTCTCAAATTGAGCAATTTCAATATTATAAATGTCAAATTTATTTAGTTAAAATTCTGAAAAACAAAAAAGAAGAAAGTATATTCCATTTGCTGGTGCTGTAACCCACAAAGGGTTACAATGTTGGTATAAAAAAATGTATTTTTATGGTAATACAAAATACCCTAAACTAAATTAGGAAGTTTACAAGAGACCCAAACCTGCTTATCAACCAAAATGGCTGAGTCCTAAATAAGGAAACATAAATATATTATATACATTCAATTTAAGTAGAATGAATAGTCAAATGTGCAAAGATGTATAGCTTAGAGTTGAAATTATATTTTTGTAAGTAAAAAAAAACTATGCAATTTATTTAGGAGTAGATTACTACTTGTATTTATTTAAATAGAACTAATTCTATATATTCTACACAACCATTTTTTTAGTTTAAAAGTCATTAATGATTCTCGATATCCTGTATCTCCTCAGGACACCTGACATCATCGAGTCAGCATGAACAAAGATCTCGGTGTGTGCTTAACACTACCTTAAGGAATGCAGGATTACCTTGAGACCAAATGAAAGTCATACCTGTAACCTTACTACTGACTCCAAATGCAAAACACCCCCCCTCCCGAACATGCACACACACATATACAAGCACACAAACAAACATTTGTTTTTACTGCCGGGGGGGGTCTTCAGACTGCTAGGGTGGTGCTGGAATTCACCTTTTTAACAACGTTAAATTAGACTATTTTGCTTGCTAAATCTGAACATGTTGTTAGGTAAAATGGACAAGCTTTAAAAATATAAAATATACTCCGAAAAAAAACATTAGACAGTGTACTTCCTTTGAAAATATAGCCTAACTGCATTCAAATAAGCTGACCTCGTGTGATAGTCATAGCCAGACTTTTATGATTTAGACGGAGAGTTGCATAAGCAAATTCAACTTTGTGTGATGAAGGCAGAGCTTGCTTTATGTGACTGAGATGGGGCCAGCATTTTTTGAGAGCGGAAGACCCATCTTTGTGTTTGACGGAGGAAGACCTGCCTTTGTGAGACAGAGGCAGTCAGTTTTTTGCATCAGGGTAGACTGATCTTTGTCTTAAGCGGCGGAGCCAGCTTCTCGTAACAAGGTGGAGCCAACTCAGCGTGATGGAGGCGGAGCCAGATTTTTGTAACACAGGGGTGTAGCTGACTTAGTTTGATAAAGTCAGAGTCAGCTTTTATGTGACAAAGGTGGAGCCTGCACCGGGTGGGAGGCAAAGCCAGCATTTTTTGACAAAGGTGAAGACTACTCAGTATGACAGAGGCAGAGCTAGCCTTTTGTGAGAGAGGTGGAGTTGACTGTGTGATGGAGGCACAGATAAATTTATGCTACGAAGGTGTAGCTTGCCCAGAGTGACGTAAGCGAAGTCAGCATTTTGTGAAAAAGGTGGAGACGACTCAGTGTGATGAAGGTGGAGCCAGCTTATTGAGAAGAAGGTGGAGATGACTACGAGTGACAAAGACGGAGCCAGATTTTGTGACAGAGGTGCAGCCAATTTAGTTAAATGAAGGTGGAACCAGCTATTTTGTGAAAAAGGTGGAGACGACTTAGCTTAAAGGAGGCGGAGCCTACTTTTTTCCAACAGGGGTGGATCAACTCTGTTTACAGAGGCAGAACCAGTTTTTTTGTGACACAGGTAGAGTTAACTGTGTGATGGAGGCAGAACTAACTTTTTGCGCCAAAGTTGGAGTCAACTCTATGTTACAGAGGTGGAGCCAGCTTTATGTGACAAAGGTTGTGCTACTACATAGTGACAGATGCTAGCGGTGACATAGGCAGTACTTGCTTTGGGCAATAGCAACGTAGCTAGCTTTGTGTGACAAAGGAGTAACACATTTTTAGTGATGGAGGCGGAGATGACTTGTGATATAGAGGCACAGACAGCTTTGTATAGCAAAGGTGGAGTCTGATCGCCCTTTTTTATGACACCATGTGTGACTTAGTGTTCAGAAAGCACACGAAAACACAAATGTTAACTTTAAAAACCAGAAAAGCTCATGTAGGTTAGTCCAACCTCATTAAAAAATAAAAAATAAAACTTACCGGTATTTATATGGGAATTAAAGTTTTTTCTTTATAAATGTTAAATATCATTATTATTTAAGATGTTTAAAATATGATATTGATGTCAATGTTATTTAATGTAACACGCAAGTATTAGCCATAGTAGTTTCCCCCCCAGTGCTGCTGATGGAAGTCCATTTAAGATCATGTTTTATAAGCTGGGGGGGCAGCTTTGAGACAAGGACAGCCCACAAGATTAGACTCCAAGGAATCTAATAATTTTACTCAGCTGAAGTGTTGGCAACTGTTAAAACAAACATTTGATGAGGTAAAAAAGTGTGTTTAAAGTAACCACAAAAATGGCAATTATAGAAAACAAGACAAGTCTTGATCCAGTTTGGTATGAATGACAACATCTAAGGAAGTCTGGCTCCTCTGGACATTATCCTGCTTCGCTCAACAGCAGCTAAACTAACCAGAAACTATCTTGTGTGCGTGCAGACTTACGCTTTGTCGCATTGATGAGGTTCTTTCCATCTTTGTACAGCTCTTTGATAAACCTATTGGTTTTGTCCAGCTCTGCTTCGTGCGCCTTGATCTTCTCCCTGAAGCTCGGGCTGTCCAGATAGCACTCACTAAATTCCAGCGGGTGTAGTCCCATCTCTTCTGACAGACGTACGGCTTCGCCTTCGGATAGAGGGAATTCTAACAAATTCTTCTAACTTCTTCCCCCAAACAAACTCAGCGCTCCTTCTGAGTTACAGTTATTTTCGCCGCACTCCACAAAGCATAGCTACGTTAAGTAGCAAGAGGCTAGCGGGGTTTAGCATGGTAACTTTGGACACAAGTGCATGGGTGTTGTTCCACTGCTGTCAAATAAAACTAAAAAAACACTTAAAGATACACCAGACGTAGCATAACTCTGCACTGTAATTTAAAACCATGCATCGGAAGTTCATTAAAAATATATTAAAAAATAGGAAGGAATAGAAAAAAAATATCCCGAAAGAAGTGTCCAGATTTTCCCTTTTCTCAGAACATACTCCACCTAGAAATGTGACAGATTGAGAAACTCTGCTGACATCTGTATGCGTGTAGCCAAGCCGTCGACTGTGGGCAAAACTTACTGTCAAAGAGTGCAAAGGTGCACAACATGGTTCCCTCCAATCCATTTCCGCCTCCTTCTTTTCCAAAAGTAATACATGTATGACCAACAAGGCACTCGAGTACTTTGTCAAAAGACAGTTAGCTTAGTCATATTTTTAAGTAAAAGTGAAAAGAATCATACTTTCTATAAACAAAAAGACTTAAGATATTTTAATATAACAATAGCTAAAAAAAATTATTTTATTTTATTTTTTAATATTACATTTTTTCTTGACAGTGCTGGTCCCTATGGATAACTACTTTTTACGTTGAAAAGTACTTATTTTTGAGTTATTATATATGTGTTTCATTTATGTATAATCACAAGAGTTTCATCTCCTAAAAGTTTAAAGGAAAATTAGGGGGATTGAATTCTCTTGATTTCCTAAACTCTTTGGTCACTACTTAGTATATTGTACGTCATGAGAGGAAACCCCCAAAATGGTAAACATTTGCGGTTAATTTTTAACACTGAACAAATTCCAAAGAATAAATAAATGCATAAATAAATCAATCAATATTTTTCCAACTATTCAATATCAGTATTTTAATAAACTAATAGTATAATTTAAATAAATAGCCACGCGGAACCTTTGTTTGAGATTTTATTTTCCTCCGATCTTCCAGGCGGATGGACACGTTTGTTGTTCATAAATCAGCACTGCACTAGATACTCCTCGGAAGCAGTACCTAGATTAATAAGTAAAATTGTAATTTTTTTTTCTTAATTCATCCAGCTGCATCATTCTAAAAACGACTTTTGATGCACATTTAAGCCGCAGTCCTAATTTGGAAGGATAGTATATTATGGCGTTGCTGTAGAAGATAAGCTAACCGAGTGAGTCGTTATGCACACGCTTGCTTGTTGTCAAAACGAAAAGGAGCTTTTAACTTTAGAGTCAGATCTCTAGAGCTTCTACCCCATCTCGCGGATATAGTAAGTAAGCTATCTTAATTATATGTTTAACATGTTGGGCTTTATATATTTTTTGCACATTAACAGTACTGCTATTAAGTTGCATTATCATTTCATGTTACATTTATATAAAGCCCTATTTTCATTATGTTCTTTTTTCAGAAATGCCTAATACCAATGCTAGGCCAAAACACAGCAGGAGGACCCGGCGGCGACGCAGAGGAGATCCTGCCAGAGATGAGCTGGTCTCCAGCTCCCTACAGAGCGCCCAGCAGTGCCTGTTAAACCAGGATTATGGGACAGCATTTGTGCATTACCTCCTGGTCCTCAACCTTGCACCTGAGTTCAAGGATATTGCACAGGTAATGTGTGCCCCGCTACTGTCACAGCCACTATGTGAGCAGAAGTAAACACTCACTGACAGCTCACAGTGAGGTAGATTAGTTGACATTTTAGATGGACACGATATAACTAGATCATCAGGATGCACTGGGCTAAAGATGAAGCGTTCCTTTTTTTTCCGTGTTTGGAGAATCAAAGAATAAAAAAAGAATACTTTTACAATTACGTATTTAAAAAAAATACATTTTTGTTAAAAAAAAAAAAAAATCAAGGTAGTGGATCTATAGTTTCCTTTGCACAATTCATTAAAAAAATATTTTTTTGATTAATTTCCTCTCATAGAAAGAGGTGAAAGTAAGTGACCATACCAACAGTGGAAGAGGTGATCCTTTTATGATATTTTATTTTTTTTCTTCGTCAAACAAGCACACCCTTGATTTATTTCAGGTCACGCGTCTTTTTGTAACCTGATCTCAGGTGCAGCATGCAAAGTAGAAGCATGCACCAACTCTCTAGACAGAGGCTGCTAAATCTTTGCAAATTCATTCGAGCTAAAACAACTACATTTGTTCAAACCTTGCTCTCAAAAACATCCACATTTTCTCACTTGCCTGCTTCTAATTGCTTTTCAAAGTAATGGTGCATCATTTAGAGCTGATCTTCAACTTAAATAACTGTTAGTTTAAAAAATATGTACATTATTTTGTATTTGTCATTTTTACCTCCTGTAAAATCCAAATTCTGTTCCACTTCCTTTTCAGGAGTCCTTCAGGTTCACACTTTTTAAATGGGCAGAGGAACTGGACTCCGTGGGTCGCATTCAGGAACTTTTTGACTGCTATGAACAAGCTCTGGAAATTGTACCTGCCGATGAGGTGATCCTAAACAGCATGGGTGAACACCTGTTCAGGTACTCTCAATTTAACATGCCACTAATGTGTTGTGGTATGTTTTTTTGTATTGTTTTTAAAGTTTTGCACCTCATGGGTCAATCAATAAATTAATTAATTTGACATAATCTTTTTGTGTATTTGGTGACTCTCTTTCCATCAACTAGAATGGGATTCAGGGATGAAGCAGCGGGCTATTTCCACAAAGCCTTAAAGCTCAGACCTGAATTTCCAGAAGCCAGGGAGAATTTTTACCGCGTTGCCAATTGGCTGGTGGAACGTTGGCACTTCCTCATGCTCAATGACCACGGGAGGAATCAGAAATACCAACAGGCCATTCAGAAGGCTGTTCAGAGTGGATGCAGCACTGTACTTGATATAGGTACTGGCACTGGGATACTTGGGTGAGATATGTTCCAGAAGAATTTGGCTGTGTTTTTTATTTGCAAGTCTTCATTCAATACATCTGTTGGTACTCAGTAAAAAAAAAAAAAAAAAAAAAAGAAAATATATGTATTTTCTGATATATATATTTTTTTGTATGTTCAACAAGAATGTGTGCCAAGCAGGCAGGGGCGGCCGAGGTTTATGCCTGTGAGTTGTCGAAGACCATGTATGAACTGGCCTGTGAGGTGGTGACATCTAATGGGATGGATGGTGACATCAAGATCCTTCACAAGAAATCCTTGGAGATGGAAGTTCCTGCTGACATTCCTGAAAGGTTGTGTTCAAATAGTCTGTATTTTCTCAAAGTTCACAAAAGTTTTTTTTTTTTTAATAATCTCAGATGGAATACATTTATAAATTTCATTCATTTTTTTCTCAGGGTATCACTGGTGGTGACTGAGACAGTCGATGCCGGATTATTTGGAGAGGGCATCATAGAAAGTCTCATTCATGCCTGGCATCACCTCCTCCTGCCTCCTAAGGTAACTTTAAATAATATTAATAATAAACAAATATGACTTAATTCATATTTTTCTTATTTTACACATTTATAGTGTTAAAGCATATTTTAGTGCCATGTGTGGCTTAAATAACCAGTTTTCAGTAATTGTGAAAGAGTTCAGTTCTTTTTTTTGGCTGCTCTGTTAAGATGTAGTCACAGTTAAGGATGCACCCTCATCTTCTGCATCCTCCTCACACATGTAAACAACCCTCATGTCCTTCTTCACTGCATCCATGAATCTTATCTTTGGTCCTCTTTTAGGACTCTTTCTTATTAGCTCTAAACTCAGCATCATTTTACCTACATCATCACTGTCTTTCATCTCAGTGTCAAACCATAATCCTGCGTCCCTGCATTTATCTCCAATCCTTTAACATCCCCGATCCTCATCACTCCCTTCATCTTTGCTACCTTCACCTTTGCTCCTGACTGAAGTCTTCTACGTAATACCTTTCATTCCTGCTGACTAAAAACCTTCCTCCACCTGCTCTAACCTGCGTGCGCACACCTGTTTTCCCACACTCTCCATTTGCTCTTCTTCTCTGCTCTACTAGCAGCGAAAAGCTAGCTGCTAATATTCCAGTGTTATCTTTACAGGAATGTTAATATTTCCAGTAATTAGTAAAAAAAAAAAAAAAGGCTAGATGGGGATTTTTAAAAGTCATCATAATTATTAATATATTCTTGTTCATTGTTCTAGTCAAATGAGAATACGTTTGGAGAACAGTCTGCCACAGGACGAGTCATCCCTGCTGGAGCCACTGTATTTGCTATGGCTGTGGAATGCCCCGAGATCCGCCGCCATCACAGGTACACTTGGATGGATCACATATATCTATTTTCACTGATGATTTTACAGACTGTGTTTTTTATCCATTCTTTTTCAGTTGTTCTAGCATCTTTGAGGCATTCACATCATGTGTCTGCAGGTCTTAGTAATACGGCCGTGTCTTTCTCATTTAGACTCTGTGTGACAGAAGTGGGCGGGCTGTCAATGGCTGCATGTGGGGAGATCCACAGTCCAGTGAGCTGCAGCTCAGAGCCGGAGGAGTCCATGGAGCCATACACCACAGAAAGACTGAGCAGGCTGCCTGGGGGGTACACCACTCTCACAGAGCCTTTTACTGCTCTCAACATTGATTTCAACAATGTGCAGGTAAGCAAAACATCCCACAGCAGATCTTTCAATCTGATGATTCCAACTTCTTCTCACAGTACTAACCAGTTCACGACTTTTTTTACTTTATGGAGATATTTCATAGGTCTTAATTAGTTTGGTTTAGGTTTAAAGCCACAAGATTTTACTCCAACAGTATGAATGAACTAATGAACCATTTCCTGTCTGTGCTGTGTTGTATGTGAAACCTAAAGGAACTAGAAGGTCTGAGCTCCAGGGAGGTTCAGAGGATCCAGCTGCCTGTGACTCAGGGAGGAGAGCTGGACGCTCTGGCTGTGTGGTTCCAGCTGCATCTGGATGAGGAGAGCAGTCTGTCGACAGGACCTCAGGAGGACACCTGCTGGGAGCAAGCCATCTACCCAGTCCACAGCACCAAGTGTAAGATGGTAGCACGCAGGGAAAAAAACCGAATAGCTTTCGTGCAGTTTTTTTCTTAATTTAAAGTTCTTTTTTTTTATATGTGTAACTAAAATGAGAACAAAAGCCTCAGTTTGGAAACCAATGTTTTTCGGTTAAAATCTATCTGTGAGTTCAAAAGTTCTGTCTTTGCTGATAAAACACATTTTTGCTTTTGGAGCCTTCATAAAACACAGTTTATTATGTGTTATTTCACACAACTATTTTCAAATGCTTTCTAATATTTTTTTATTCTTTCATTCTCAACTCTGTGCTCAAAAAAACACATGTGCCATCAAACCAGCCAATCACAGTCAGTGTGTTTTAGTGATCTTAAAAAAGAAAAAAAGACAGTTGTTTTCAAAGGGTGGGAGATTTTGAAAGCAGAGATGGGATTCAAACAAACATTTCATTTTTTTAATTGCAATTTATAAAGTTTTAATCTGAAAATTTAATTTGCAGTTTTGGAAAATGTGAAAACTGTCACTTTTTTCTAACTGTAGTGACAGAAATATAATCTTATATTTTAAGCCTTTTCTACTGTTGTTGTTTTAATTTTTGTTAAAAAAAACACAATTTCTGTAAAAGGACATTTTTATTGCAACAGTGCATTGTTGTTGCTGGATTACTTCCACATTAGTGACAAATGCTCTTAACATTTTAACCGCTATGGCAGTCCTTATAATGCATTTAACCTCTTCAGGTAATAAATATGTATCTTTACTAAGCGTCTTTGATGAGACGTCCACTGACAGGAAGACATGAACAGATGTTGTTCCAGGAGAAACCCTATCCATGTCTGGTGTCCTGAATCTAATTAGATCTAATTTGATAGCTAGATTACTCTTCTTTCCTGTCCTGTGTCATATTCCTGCATTTAAATATTCTATATTTATCTAGTGAGAAAATTGGTTTTGCTTGTTGGTTATTTATATGTTTTTTTTTTTTTTTTCAAATTAAAATATCATATTTGATGGAAATAGTCAGAACAGAAGCCTTTATTTTGAAATAATACTTTAGATTATTTTTTTTTTTTATTTTATTTAAAAAAAAATCTCAGTGTACTCAGATTTGTGTGATGGGGATGCTTTAAAGGTTTAAAGGTTCTGTATCTTTGTTGGTCTTCAGGTTTTGTGCTGAAGCCGGGCGATGAGCTGATCGTGGAAGTTTCCTGCCGAGACGCCTACCTGAGGCTCAGCGGCGTGGCTGTGCTCCGAGGAGGTCGTTACATCCATCTTGACAATAGTAGCAGCTGGCAGCCCTCTGAAAACCCTGTTCCAAACCCGAACCCAGAAGCTGAGCTCTGCAGCGCGTTAGCGTGTCTTCAGACCAATCAGAAGCAGGGCAAAGACTCCTGCTTGCTAGAGTGTTCAGAGATGGCCCTCCTCAACAACGCGGATTACCATCAGAGCTTTCGCAGTGCACTAGACAAGCTCATCTCCCGGCTCAAGATGAGGCAGCATGGCGGGGTAGGGGCTGCCAGCTTCCCGCTCGCCAGCGGTCTGCTGTATGTGCTGGATGTGTCGGAGGGCTTCTCTCTGCTCTCGCTCCTCGCCGCCAGCCAAGGTGGCGTGAAAGCCTTCAGCTCTGTGGAGAAGAGCAAGCAGCAGGACGTGCTGAAGAGGCTGGCGCACTCCAACGGGATTTCAGAGCAGCTCCTGGAGTTCTGGCTCAACCGGGTGGAAGATGAGCAGGGGATGCTGCAGAGGCCCTCAGGGGAGAAGCTGTGGAGCGCCATCATCCTCGACTGTGTGGAAACCTGCGGCCTCATCCGGCAAAAGCTAATGGAGAAGGCTTCTCTGGCAAGGTGGAGGTCACATCTAAATTTACAGATAATGTTTTGATAGTTTTTCACATTGTGGATTTAATATTCGTGGCAGGTGTCTGTTGGAAGAAGGAGGCCACATTTTCCCAGAGAGGATAGTCGTGCACGGCATGTTGGTGGAGTCTGACACCTTGTTGCGGGAAAGTGCTGTCCAGGGTCTGGAGCCAACTTTGGGGTTTAACATTGCTCCGTTTATCAACCAGTTTACAGTAAGTACTCCTGCCAGACCTACCGCAGAGCACGTTTAGCTTTATTTGTGATGCTCAAGCCTCAAAACTACACAAAAATGATTTTTGAATGTTACAGTTTTGAACAAAAGTTTGGTTTGGTACATAGATGTTTTGTGCCACACTGAAGGAGCTGCAAAGTCTCTGTGAATTCTTTTTCTTTACTTGGTCTGGAAATCCCTGTTTTTCTCCAGCCTGGTGGTGTTTGTGCTGATAATTCTGCAGATCTCTCTCCTCAGGACAGCTGTTTGTCTCTAACAGATGCTATCCTCAAAGCTCTCAGCGGCGGGCACGTCCGAGCTCACTGCTGCTGTCACACAGTTGTGCTTGCATGACAAAACCCACAGCTCGGCTTGAAGAGATTCCTACCAAAATCCATCGATCACCCCAAACACATCTCTGTAGTCTACACAACTCTGGCAGCTGGGAAGACGGGGGTGGGGTGGGGTGTTATTTTGCCCTGCAGTAGCACACAGCGAACCCTTTCATGCTGCCAGTTTCTGTCTTCAGTCTGCTGCCCTGCTGCCCTGTCAGATTTTCCAAAACACTGGGGTGGAGGATGCGTTGCTGAGCATTAATCTGAGACTAAGATTAAACAAAGACAAAATGTCCAACTCTTCTTTTTTTTTTTTTTTACTTCACTGAAAGCCCAAAGGTTACACATGCACTCCTCTACATTCAGTCTTAAGCATTCTAAAGCATTTTTAAATGTAATATGCAATCAAAACATATTCATATGAATCATTTACTTCCATAAATGTGTAGGTTTTCATCGTATTGTCTCAACATGTTTTGTAGTTTAAAAAACCAACAAGATTTGTCTGCCTGGTTGTCACGAGTTCTGAAAAACTGCAGAGAAGTTGAGGAGTTTCATTCAGCAGCTTTTCATTTTTTATTTTTTTGAAAAGCAGGGATTTTAGTAACCAAATATTGTATTTTTCAGACCACCCAAATATAAGGTGCGGAATCAGAAAAATGGAGAATGAAGTGCCTTTTTTCATACACAAAGTGCACTGGATTATGGTGAATTTAAGCAAAACAAAACAATCATATAATGTGGTGTGACTACTCCTCCCAGAATGCCTAGAGGGGACAAGAGGCAGACAACTGGTCAGAGGAGTCAATGGGAAGTTTTTCTAGTAAAGTGTGTTGTTTGGAGGTAGATTTTTCTAGGACATTAGCATTACTCACAACATTTACACATTTGCATTAAACGTACAACTAACGAGCTCTTAACTTAAAAAAAACAACAAAACAACAACTTTAAACTGAATACTTTGATAGTTCCTCAGAGGCTATACTTCTTTAAGACCGAAGTGGGCAAACCGGTCTATTTAATCTGACCCATCAAACTGGATTATTTTGTATTGATAGTTTTCAATATTATTTTTTGTTTTCCTAATAATTCTGGTGTCTCCAATGAAGGTTTATCCTTCATTCATTCAGTCCTTGTACATGTGGTGCTGCTTTCAGGTACCGGTTCACGTGTTTCTGGACTTCTCCACACTGGAGTGTCGACATCTGAGTGAGACTGCAGAGCTCTTTGTTCTGAACCTCATGGATGCCAATTCCAACTATACCAACAGAGAAGTCAAGGTGAGATAAAAAAATGACACTGGAGTAGAAATTTAAAGGAATTCATTAATTTGCAAATGGAAATCCAAAAGTTCAATTAGTGTCTTAAGTTGCCAGAACTTTCTTACAAATCTACAGCATCTTTAGAATAAAATAAAAATACTTTACTTTTTTTTTTACTTTATACTTTTGTTTTCTCTCTCCCCCGCCTCCCTTTCCTAAGATTAAAAAGACCAAAAAAGCCAAGTCTGACAGTACCAGCAGTTCATCAGTGGCATTTTTGTTTTATTATTTATGTGAGCCAAACCACTTAAGTCGTTAATATTTCACGTTAAAGAAGTATGTCTGCATCTTCAAAAGTAATAATTTTAAAAACTTGAAATTTAAAATGTCAGGAGATACATCTTACTAGTATAGTAAATATCCTTAAAAAACATGAAAGTAAGCAAATTAAGCATCTTTCCCTAATAAAAAAAAGATAAGTACAAACAAATATAGTGAATATTATAGTGGGACAAACATTATTTAACACTCACCGATTCTGCAAGTTGTGTCTCACTTAAAAACAAGGAAGAATGGGCAAAATACCAGCCAAGTTCCAAGTATTACAAATTATTGAGGTGAACTTTTGTTATTGACCAAATACTTATTTTCTGCACTAATAGACCGTAAATTTTTGGATTCTTTTTTTTGTTTGTTTTTTTACATTTTGTGCCTCACAGTAAATGTATATCTTTTTATGAAAATTAAAGATCTCCAATGTTTGTAAGTGGGACAACTTGCAGAATCATTGACTGCCAAATACTTTTAGCCCCATCGCCCTCATTCAATTTAATCAAATCCAATTTTGTTCATATATGGCAATATTTCAACGGGCTTCACACAAATAATTGTACAAGAACATAGAATTATTAATAAAATGTAAACAATAGCTAATTGATAAACGAACTAGGCGGACCTTGCACATCCCTTCTCTGAGACCCTCTCTCTCGGTGAGGAAAAAAAGCCATCGACTGTTTTTTTTTCATTAAAAAAATCATTTGCGTCAGCCACTGTCTATTAGGCAAATTCGCTGTTTTTCCACTTGTCCAAAAATGTTTTTCTTAGCTTGATGCCCCAGACATATGTTGAAGGAGCTACTACCAAATATTTTTAGCCCGATCCCTACATGGAGTGGTGTCTGTGTATCTCATTTACAATGCATGGAAGACACAGATGATGTTGAGAGATCAGGCTTATTTATTTTGATGAGCTCTATATATCTGTAATCACGTCTCCATTTCTGGATTCATGAGATCATTCAGAGACTCTCCCAGTACAGTGAGGTTCACCATCCACTGCAGGAGCTGCGTCTGAATGACGCCCATTTGTGACCCAGTTTGATGATGACAGTCTGAGAAGGGAAAAAATAAATTCTACCTTCTGATCACTGAACATATCCCGTACCCAAAGCTGAGTCTCTGATTGGTTTACGCGACATGTCCTCTTCATTAAAGTTCAGATTTTTTGGCTCTGATAAACATAAAAAAAAAAAAATCAAGGTTTTCTTCTAGAGCTTCCTATTCAGATCTGAAGGCTTTAAATGAAGAATAAGGAAAGCACAATGTCAATAACAGAAACGGCAGTCACTAGTTTGTAACTAAAAAATATTATGCAAATAAGGGAAAAAAAACAGTTTTGATTGAACAGAAACTAGACTTTACTATTCTATTTGACAGAAAAGCCTCAAATTTCGTTTTTTTTTTTTTTTTGCTTATTCATGTATTTTATAAGACATTCTCATGGTGACATGAAGCACAATCTTTTCCCCACAGGTCAAAGTCACGTCAGCGGGCAGAATAACGGCCGTTCCCTTTTGGTATCACATCTATCTGGATCAGGAGATCAGCGTCAGCTCGCTTGGCCAGAACTCGCATTGGAAGCAGGCGGCTGTGGTCCTCCCGGAGCCTCTCCAGGTCCAGGCGGGGGACTGGGTCTGCCTTAATGTGAAGCTTCAAAAAAGCACCATCTCCGTCATAGCCCATTTAGAGAACACATCTGTGGCGATGGACTAGTATTCGAGTACTTTCTAGCTCATTTAAATTTTTGTAAGATCATTACATTTCAGCTGTGTTTGTCTCCTATCTATGGATCATGTTAGAGTTGACTAAACATTCTTTTTTCAGTTCTCCCTCTTTGATGTAACCATTTTATCCAGACATTCAAATGTTCCATATAGTTTTAGCAGGAACTATCTGCAGGACGTGACCTTTGCAGAACATGTAACCAGTTTACTACTGTTAAAACCAACCCTAATGCTTAGGATACACATATTCCTAGTACCTTTGTAAAGGCTTGTGCTGCATATTTGTACAAATGCAGCATAAATGTTGCTTTGGTTATGGCTAGAGCTCTAAAGCTATTTATATCTTCTACATTTTTGCCAGTAAATGACTCTTCTAATTTAAGATAAGGGATGTGATCAATAGATTTTAAATAAACATTTACATATAGTTTCAGATTTTATTTTTTAAAAAGGCAATACAACATTCTGAGGATGGATCTTTAGTGTTTCTGATGTATGCATGTCCATGAAAAACGGAATACTCAGAGCCAAAAATACTGAGCATAATTCATTTGTTGTGGATGGATTAAATCTACGGCATTTTTTTTAAGAAGGCATCTGCGACTACAGAGAGAAATCTGTACAAAGTAAAGCACTGACAGTAACATACAAGAAGACTGTGCTGATTGTACCAATGATTAAAACTTTTACAATGAATGCAAAAGAAATACAATCCTCAGTATTACTGCTGATACAAGTATTAGTCCACTTTCATGGTGTTATACTGAACTGCCCCACAGTTTACCCCAAGTCTGCTTCAGCTGCATTTACATTCAAAATACAACAGAAATGCTTTTTAATTTGCTTTCACTGATGTTGATTTTAAGCCCCCCCCAAAAAAAAATAATAAAACGTTTGATGTAAAATGTGTTTGTAGTGTTACACTTATCTTATGTTACATTTAAGGCTGAGACAAAAAAGTGGATATTTGTCAGACTTCAGGTGGAAAAAAACAATCTGGTTAAATTGTGTTCATTTCAGGATAAAGTAAAGCTTATAGAGCTGTACAAGCATGTCCAAAAACACAAAACGACGTTAAGAGTTTAGTTCCATTACTGTCATATACATTCCACAGAAGAGGGTCCTTTTTTGGCTTGTCTGACAGTCTTTTTCAATCATCTTTTACAATACTTGATGTTCTCTTTGAAAAAAACGTTGCATCTTGAACATCTTTCGGCAAAGATCTGACTGGGACCTGCCCAGTCCAGTATTTTTACACCGGCAAAAGCTAAGTGATGACAATAAGATCTGCTTCGGCTGCTTCTTTGGTTTGGTCGGTGCTTTCTTCATCAGCTCTAGCTTCAACATCTTCCTCCCACTTGGCTGCGTTGAGGCCAGCAGGAGCTGACAGCGAGTGTGGAGCAGTTCTTCCCAGGCCCTGATAATGGCCTTTCTGAGAGTCGGGACTCGATGCAGCTTCGGTGATGGCATCCTGCGAGGCTGAAGAGAGAAGGCCGGATCGTTCCCCGTCGTTTTGCGCCTCACTAAAATGGGACTTCCTGGGACGACCCATAACTGTTCTCCCTAGGGATACGGAGACAAAAACACAGCTTGAGTTTACTTGGAGTCAGAGAATCGCTTCAGAAAGAAAAGTTAAAGATCAGGAGGCACCTACCAACATTGCGAACTTGCTCAGAAATGTCTGCTCTGACATCAGACATATCCCACATGGCCAAGAAGGAGTCGAAGCAGGAAACCTCCTCAGCTTCCTGGATGTAAGGTTTGTAGGTGAAGCTGAAGTGATGAGCAATGGCTGCCAGAAACATCTCCACACATATGATGAAATCCTGGGAGATGCAGTAAAGATGATAAGTTTGAAATTAATAAATAAAATCTCCGTGAACATGAAGGATGACATTTTTCCATCAAGTTTTACCTGTAAGCCGGTTGCCACCGCCTCCACACTCTGCCAGTCCCAAGTACGTTTCTCTGAAATAATTCCTACTTTTACCAGCAGGGCAATAAAAGCTGCTTGCCTAGGAGGAAAAAAACAAAAAAACAAGTCAAGACCCCAATTTGCTCAACATGCATTTTTTTTCTTGTTTTGTTTTTTAAGACCCACTCTGATAAAAATTGTGTTTTGAACATATTTTTGTTGTATTTATTAAGAAAATTAAGCTTAAAATGTCATTTATAAGTATTTCTTCACTTGAATTGTTGTGAATCAGCAGATGAAAAATATGCTGGCTGCTCCACTTCATTCTGATGCATCAACCTGCAGACAAATAGATCCTTTTCTTCATCTGGGCCGGCCTCTGGTTTTAACCTTTAAGGCTGGATAGCTCCAATACTGCTCGCCATTTTTGTTGCATTGGTTAAAAAAAAAAAAAAAAAAAAAGCGTATTCTTAATCAAATGACCACTGGGAATGTATTTAAAATAGCTCAAAAGAGGATCAGAATGGGACTTTAAACAAAGTCTTTTTTAAATCTCCACAGAAACCGAGATTTACCAGAAAGAGACGAACACGACCATTTTGACACACAAGAACTTCCCCACAGGTTTGATGGGCTTCAGCTCATCTTTTAGAGCTCTGTAGAACAGCACAAGGCAGTACATGGCAAACTAGGAAAACAGAAAAAAATAGAGATTTGAGTACAAAAATGGGCACATTTTCATTAAAAAAAATAACAGTTGACGTGTGCAGACTTTAGCAGAATTACCAGCTGTGACATATTGTTAATGATGACCAGGTACGTCCACGCATTTGCAGAACTGAAATTGCCCTCATCGTACACATTGCACAGCTGACATATTCTAAGAGAAGAGAAAAAAACCAGAACTGTAACAATGGATTAAAAACAAAAAAGGTTTTAGAAGATAAATATAGAAGTGAAGCACAGGTTACTTACAACGCAATCACTGTTGTGACGGGCCTTACAACAGTATACTGCAACACGCCGAGTTTACACCTCAAGAGCAAAACCCTGCAGATGAATGTTAGGGTTTCATTAATTTTCCCCCCAGATTTAAGTGTTTGAAAATCTTTTTTAGTTTATTGACACTATGATTGTTGTGCAAGTGCAGGACTGTTAAAGGAGTCTGAACAGCAGAGTTTCATAAAGTAAGTTCATGGACAAGGGATAATTATTGGCTTAACTAAGCTCATTCCTAACATTTAGTAGACAGATAGAAAGCTATGGCAAATCTCTACCATCCACTGACAGAATAATCAAAACTGTTTTTCTGTAAAATCCTCAATGACTGAAATCTAGACCACAATGTTTTCCTTCACTACAAGGAGATAATTGAAGAAAATAGCATAAGTTTCTTTATTGGTTAAATTACCCAGAAATCAGATTGGCTAATGTGATAAAGATGATAAAAGTCTAAATTTACAAGAAAAAAATAACTTAAAAAATTGTAGTCAATTCAGTGAAAACATAAGTATTTATTTTTGGTAAAAGCTTTAAAATACATTTTTATCCTGAAACAAACTCACTCTCCCATAGGCCATGGCGGGCAGCAGCAGAGAGGGGGCAGATGCTTCTGCTGCTCCTGGACTTCCAGCATCAACACTAAGCTGGGATACTGGTTCTCCAGGTAGTTCAGTAAGAAAGTCATGAAGTTGTAGATGACGTACGCCTCATAGCACTCTCTGCAAGTGTCCACGTAAATTGCTATGTCCGGGGTATTTCAGGGCAATCCACTAAAAGAGAGAAAATGTGAATATGGGACAATCAAGGCACAAACTGTTACTGATGTGTGTGGCAAACAAAAGGCTCAATAATTGTCAGAAAAAGAGGATTGGCTACAAATCGTACGTTTTAAAGTAACAATAACTTGATTTGAATAAATGTATCTTTAATCATAACTTACTTATACATGTCATCCAACATGAGGAAAAATACTACTAGAATATGTTAAAAACACAATTTTTATTTGGTGGTTCTTTAATGAGCATGCTGTATATTATTGCTCTCAATCAACACACAACTTACACTGTCCAAGCTGTAGATCGGCACCATCCACAAAATCCTAAAAAGGATAATATTAAAAACTATAAAGAATATTTTCCAGCTTTCCATCCAGCGATTTTGCAGTTTACAAGGTTACCTAATGATGGGTTTCTGGAGCTCTGGCTGAGTGTAGTGCACCAGATGCTGGAGAATTCCCCACAATGAAATGGGAATAGTCATGAGGACAAATATCCCAGCGATAAACCATGCCTTGATATGAGTGCCAACCTGCCGTTAGAGAAAAAAAGTGGAAAGATTAAATCCCTTTTAAAAAATTAACTAATTAGATAACTGTTGGGAGAAGTAGAAAATCAACATGAAAAATGATTTACATTAAGAATATACATGTTAATGACATTTCTAATATATTGTTCTATATTATTTCAATCTCAAATGAGTATTTTAGTTACAATATGAACACACCAATACTATTTTCAGTAACTGAACAAGGTCAACCTATCACATACTGACCCCTGATTTCTGTAGTTCCCAGATGCAAAACGGCAGGACGACTATTAGCAGCAGAATATACAACACCACGACCAATGGCCGGATCCATCTTCTCCAGTCCCCACAGGTACAAGGCATTTTTTAACTATAGCTTTTGACTTCCACTAATAACCTAGTAAACAGTTTAACCCAGCAGACCAGGGGAAAACACGGATTGAACGTTAACTTCGCATTGATATACTTTAAGAAACAAAAACAAACAAAAAAAAAAAAATTCTAAATCCGGGTCAGAGTTTCGCTAAAGTTTACCGTTCATCGTTGAGGGCAGCGGTGACAAATTAACAAGTCATGCGACTCTGGTTTTAGGACGGCTAAGAGTTAGCTTGTCGGCTGTTTCACAATGTAAACAACCCAATAATCCGAGCCCGTAAACATGTTGAGAGTAAAAAAAACCACAAGCCAATAAAACTTAACAATTCACATATTATTAGACTCCCGACAGACTCTAAAAATATGATTATAACGGACTTTAGAGCAGGGTAACGATAGTAAACAAAAGTTTCAGAACAAGTTAAATGCCAAGCGTTTCTTCCGGTGTTTCTCTCTACTGAAGTCCCGCCCAAATTCTAATTTCTGATTGGTCAAACTGTTGGTTTACACCAATCAGCAGATGAAGTCTTCCAGCACGTCCGGTTGCGTTCAATGACCGAGGACACTGCAGTGTGGTTGCGGATCATTATTCTATTTTTCACACGCTGACATTGTTTGGCCACTAGATGGCAATGTTTCTTAAGAATTCAAGAGTACCTAAATTTCGCATTATTTTTTTCAAACCTTAGTCAATTACATGCAAGTTGATTTAGAAAAATGAAAAACTATGAGTTATTAGACAGTAGCGATTAAAACAACAGGACTTAACCATTTATAGAGTTTATTGCCGTATTTTCTGTGTCTGTGCAATGGTTGAATTGCTCTTTAAAATTAGAGGGCCAACCTCTGATGATCCAGAGTACCGGTGACTGCTGAACTGTTGATTTATTTAAGTGTGTTTGGACAAAGAAGGGAGAGAAACTCCAGCCTGTATTTTGACAGTGGAGTTCATCCCATGAGTAAACGTTTAAAGGTTTATAACAAGAATAAACTACTGTAGTAGTTGAAATACACAAATAAAGAGGATGAGTCCCGCTATTACAGGCTGATTTATTGCCATGCATTGTCTCATGCAGTGATCCCTACCAATAAAACTGTTCTCACCTCCTTTAAAACTACATCTAACACTCTTGTAGTGGTTAAGTGCAGTCATTCCTGGGTGGAACAGCTGCAGCTCATGCAGTCATGTGATTGACCTTTAACTTATAGGTTGTTAGTTCCCTTTCGATGTTGCATTCACATGGTAAAATGTGTCTCTTTTGCTTTATGTCAATACAATAAAGAAAAATATATAGATGAAGAACTTAATCACTATAACAATTTGTTTCATACAGCATAGAAAAACATCTAATATTAAAATCACTTAATTTAAAAAATTTTTCTGATTTTTTTCTGCATATTTTTGTTCCATGTTTTTGTGGGAAAATACGTGTTTTCCTGTAGGATAATGCTTGCCACATTTTTTTTTTAAATCTCTTCTCCATTGTCCCAAAGACATCACTGCTAGTTTCATAACAGATTGTTCATACATTTTGAATTAATCCTTTTGGCTTTTATGAATTAGAAATAGTCTTTGCCACAAGTCCTGGAAGACTGCACGTGGTGGGTAGCTTGGAGGGACTGCCATGTGAAGTGGCATACACAGGGCATAGCCATGTAGGGGCAGGGTAGATAAACATGTTTTGTGTTCTGTGTGTGGATCCCATCATGGACAACTTAGTCAAAGGCTTGTTCAGTGCTTTGTTGCAAACATGTAAGCAGTTCACGAAAATAGATTGATCCGAGGACCTGAAAGGATCAATGCGGAGTGAAGGAGGAGACACGCTGTCTGATGGCTGGGATGTAAATCCTCGCCAAAAGCACATTTAAGCATCAGTTGTCAAAGGAGTAAACACTAAAAATGTTTAACATTTACTTATTTATCTTAAAATGGCTGCCACAAGCCTATCTGTTAGGAAATGTTGTGACTCACTGGAAGTTTTCCTGCTCAACATTTATGCTTAGGAAGAACTACACTTGAGTTCAGTAAGCACTTTATCACACTGATATATCAAAACAAAACAATTGAAAAGAAATGTTTGTCCAGTTTTGTTAACTGAATGAAAATATATAATTCTAAATGTATTTTTTGTCAGTTAAAATGTTCATTATTTAAAATGTATATATTTTGCCCAGATTGAGGTTTCACTTTTTTTTTAAAATAATCTTTCATTTTTTAAAACTAAGATTATTCCATCAAATCAAAGGAAACATTTACAGAGATCGCAAAACATGCCATTCAAGCTTTGAAATATAAGGGTAAAGGTTTAAGACAATATTTTTGCTGTTTTCTTTTCCTTCCTACCATCTTTTTGAAGAGTTCACTGTGTCAGACAAAGACAGAAGAGATCAGATTTTACAAATATGTAAATATATATTTAAATTCCATTAAACATTTGAATATTTTTAACTATATTTGGATGCTTTTATTGTGTTTACATTTAGTATTTTTATATAGACATACTACATTGAGAACAAAACATGAATTATCTCTGCTCAAAGAAGCACATCAGACCTCAGAGATCCAAAGTTATTTGTGTTTAGGCTTAATTCAATTCACTGTTGGCAGGAGAGACGGTTCCCACCAAATTCCTGAAATAAAACCTCCCATTTCCACTCTGTTTTTGTCACAGACTCATCTTTTTCAAAG
Source organism: Oryzias javanicus (assembly GCA_003999625.1). Lineage (NCBI taxonomy): Eukaryota > Metazoa > Chordata > Actinopteri > Beloniformes > Adrianichthyidae > Oryzias > Oryzias javanicus. The sequence continues at coordinate 17,472,279 of CM012437.1, forward strand.
CTTCAATGTCTTCCTCTCTATTTTTTTTAATCATCTGCATCACTAAGTCATCATGACATTTCAAGTTTTAACAATTACTGTTTAGACTTTTTTTCAGAGGTCGTACTGTGCTATGACTTCATGCATATTTTTTAACGAAATTTATGACCTGGCTGAGTTTTAACAAAAACAGAACTACGTCTGATAAAGGCACAGCTGCTCCAGAGGTTTGTTGGTTCAGGGTACTTATCAGCAGTGTATATGCATTGCATGGGTCTGGTTGCTATCCTTTTTTGACAGTAAAAAAAGAGTGTAGCGCTGGGCTAATGACATGTATAAACACAGCCGTAGGGCCCCTAAATTAATTGTATGGTGAGCCCTCTCCATACACAACTTATGATTTCCTAAAGTGATTAGAATAAGAAGCCACAATATTTATACTGTTTAATGTTCACTGGCTTCTTATTTTTAATGGTCATATTTGCCTTTCCTTTGTTTGAAGAAAAACTGAATTATACGTATCCGATTCCCACCATCCAAGCTACTCACATCCTCTCTGCTGACATGTGCAACCCCGAGGGCTCAGTTGCAGTGCAGGTCACAGTGCGCGCCAAATCACTTCCAGACGCCTCCTTCTCACAGGCTGAAAATGAAAAACACAAGGAGGCCTCCGTGATTTCTTGGAGGAAGCTGGGTGACAGCGGCATTAACTTCCTTGTTTGCTACAGTGAGTTCGGAGAGTGATTTATTGATTGAAGCGGCATACTTAAGAGGAAGTTTACACGTATCAATGTCAAGAAAAGATCCACCACAGATTCGTACAAATTACTTGGGTGAGTGGTAGTGAACGAAGGCTAAACAGGCTTCAATTCAGTTGGGTCAGAGAAGAACTGCTCACAGTCACGTTCACAGGAAGACTTTCAAACTCCCACAGGTTTATTAACATGAGATATATAAAAACAGTACTAGGCTGCATACATATAGCTTAACATGATGTCTATATATAAGGGAAAAAAAACACTCACTAATCTCTGTAACATAAAGAACTTCCTCTCGTAGGTATCATTAAAATCCTACTTCTTATTCTCTTTTTAGGCAATCAAATAGGCTAAATCTGCAGAACTGGAGAAGTTAATCAGAAATTCACCTCTGATTTGTGGGTGGTAGTGTTGGCGCAGAGTGAATTTGTTTCCCATGATCCCATTGTTTACTTTCTCTTGCACTAGCTTACAGGCTCTAATAAGCTAACATTAGCATTGCAACAAAAATTGAATATTAGAGCTATCCAGCTGTCCAATTTTTGAGCCAGATACCAGTTCGATGAGAAAAATGAAGACATTAATAGATCTGTTTGTCTGCAAGTGGATGCATCGGAATGGAGTGGAGCAGGAAGCTTGTGGCCTGTCGTTTGTAGCTTCTACATAACAACTACAGGCTTTTTAAACTGCATTTTGTGATTCACGACAATTCAAATAAAGGAATACTCAGAAACCCACTCACAATTCAAATTAATTTTTATAAGTGACCTCCATTATGAGAAAAATGCTAGAGGAACAAGTTAAAAACAACAAAAACACAAGAAAAATTGTGGCTAGTATGATTTTTTTTTGAACAGCTTTCAACTAAAACAATTTTGATCACTTTTTTGACAAGTTAAGTTCCTCTGTAGCGTTTTACAATTTAGTTTGTAAATGTATGTGGGACAACAATTTTGACCTATCCTTGAACTATTTATCAAAAAAGAATGAAAGACTGAAATTGCATTTTTGACAAAAATAAAATAAAATGAAATGTTTGCATTTTTAATTTGAAGTTTTTTTGTTCTTTCAATGCATTTTCCAGCTGTGTCATTACAAAAATAACACGATTAAGTAACACACTATTGCGGCAATATAACACTTTATAAAAGTGAATATTAAAGATATATTTGGTACATTATCACAAGCTTAAATGACACAATGACTGATAATACAAGTGGTTCACAGTTCCTGACTGCTTTAGTTGGATAGCATAAAAACGAAAATGTAAAATACAAAATCTGTGTTAATATTATGGAGTTTTTTTTTTTTGTCTTCAATGAAAACATGCTATGAAGACTTGCCACCTGTTTCTGTATTTATATTCAGGTTCAACATATTCACATGTCTTTTGTCCTTCATATTGGATAAGAGGATGTGTAGTGGTCAGTGGATTTTTCTATTAAACTAAAGCTTTTTTTTTAAATTCCCTTTTCATTGTGAATTAATTTAACACTTTCATGAATCAATCTCTTTTGGTTGGGGTTCATGGGAACATCTGAGTTTTCTTGACAAATAAGAAAAAAAATGGAGTTCAAACTGAACTTGTACTCATGCCACAAATGTTTCATGAAAACAAAAACTGTTCACGACCACAGATCTCTGAATATGAAAGCAATAAGCAACAAGAATCATCACCGTTCATTTTGCCGTTTATCATTCATGAGTGGTGAAGTAAGCCGTGGGAACGGCTTCCCTGGCTCGTCAGCCTCTGACGGCAGTCATCCAGCCTCGTATCCTTCCCGGTGGTGCTGCCCTTTACAGGAATAGCAGTCTGCCTCCTGGAGGGAAGTCATTTATAGAGTTCAGCTGCATCCCTGAAAGACCGCTCCTCCCCATCCTGCTGTGTCTTTTTTCTATCTTCAACGTCAATGTACGTGGGTGTGGGAACACAAGGGTTTTTTTTTTTTGCTTTTAGAGGGCATGTAGCCAATTTGCTGTTTCTTGGAGAGCATAAACAATAAAGTCCTCATGTGTTTCCAGAATGATGTTGAAAAAGCTGTCAGTTGCTGTCCTTCCTGAAGCTGCGGTCTGTGTTGATGTTGTTGGGTTCTGGGCTTTTGCACTGGATGCTGGTGCCATTGACGGCTCCAATGCTGCTCTGTTGGCTATCAGAATAACACCAGCAGCACAAGCACGACTTGGAGAACATGCAAAAAAGGAGAAAGAGAACATTTCATCACGGCACTGTTTGTTTCAAGGTTTTTTTTCCACCCATTTGTGGAGCTGGAGTGGTCTTTTGCTCCCACAAAGCTCCTCTAACATGCGACCTGGTTTATCTCCAGTCATATTCCCTTGACAGGGATTAGCAGTGTGTGACTCCATGCTATAAAATGACTTCATATTTCACCAGACACGTTGCTTAAAGATTTTCATCGCCTGCATGACCTCTAAGTCAGAAGGTAAAAGTTGTCCTAAAGTTTTAGTTTCTTTGTTATAATAAAAGTGTCTTCAAAATATGCATACAATACCTTGAAGCAGTTTTTAAACTTCTTGCTGACAAAGTACAGTATAATGGGATTGATGCACGAGTTGATGGTTGCCAGGTTGATGCCGAAGTAATCCAGGATCAACAAGAAACTAAAAAAAAAAAAAGGAAGAACACAATGAAGACTTGCATGTCACATTTTTTGTCTTAATTTTGCAGTTTAGTGCTTTTTGGATTAGACATCTCCCTTTTATGATGTTTTTGAAAGAGCTTTGCTGTCGGTGCCCCTGTGTTTGTTTGTTTTTTTGTGTCTTCGGCTGGTTTCTGTACTTTTTTTCATGCATGCAATGTTTAGGGGTTTGACTTTTTTTCTCACTAACCCAATAACATCAGGTTTTAGTTGCTAATTATCCACAGCTGTTTCAACTTCTCCACCTCCTCAGTTTCAGTTACCTCACGTCTTATCTCATGTCTGGTTTTGCCTTGTGGTACTGGATATTTTTAAGAGATGTTCTGGTTCCATGTTTTCTGGTTTTCCATCACAAGCTTTCAGGACAGAAACATGTGACTATTCTTGTGGAGTATGTGAGTTTTTTCTTATTTTCTTCTTGTTCAGATTCATATGCTGGTGCAAAGCCTCATTTTAGTTACCTAATGGACAGTTGAAACATGTTTGGAAACTTTGTCCAAAGAAGACTTTGCTTCAAAACTGCTTAAGGCACAATCATCCCACTCATCCTGAAGTCCCAATCTGGTCATCTTTTAATCCTTTTAAAAGTGTCCCCTTCTGTCTTTTAATCATGATTATGGAAAAAAATAGTGTCTTTTTCTTGGACATAGTTTCTAGTAGTAGTAGTTTGTTAGAAATTCATCTCTGAGTTGTGGGCTGGACCGTTGGCATTAAACAACTCCTCCCCCTTATCCCTTGCCATTGCTGAGAGCTCAGAACAGGAGGCTAGTAGGCCACCCAGTGAATATTCTACATCACAGGTAAGCTCTTTATCAACAACAATTTTAATATTAAAATAATCAGAAATTAAATTTTAAACTTAATTTTCTTTCAACATGTCCTCCATTTTCAGAAAAATGCTACAAGAACATGTTAAAAACACAATTTTCACCAGAGAGGGTCTTTAAAAATGGTTTTCTTTGTCCTTCTTGATACAAATGCAAACCTTAAGGGACTTTTTAGTTAGAGTGATGCTTCAGTGGAGACTCACTTAAGCAGTTCACAGCGCATCTTGTCATTCTGGTGGTAGACCATCTTCTTCAGGATCCTGCTCAGGTGAAGTGGGAACCAGCAGAGGGCAAAGATGAGCACCAGGCAGAAGACAGCTTTTGCCACCTCTCTCCTCTTTGAAAAGGTGTAAAACACAAAATATTACCCACAAAAATATACCCACAATTTAACTGCTCCTAAAGTCTATTCTATTCTATTCTGTTCTATGAACATAAACTAATGAACATGTTAAACTACTTAATCAAATGTAATGACTTCTCAAGAACTGACTTGTTGATGTGTATCCTCACCTGTTTGAGGTGTTCACTGAGCGCTATCCTGAGGCTGCCTTTCCTGTGGTTGAGCATCTCACAGGTCATCAGAGTGTAAAAAACAGCTGTGCAAATCAGCGGAACACAAAAGTAAAAGCCAAAAAGCCACCAGTCCTTTGCGTTTGTATAGGCCTAAAGGGCGAAAAGCACATTGTTTATTGTAAACAAGTTAATTTTTAACCGCTTTTCCACTACCCCAAATGTCATTATTTCAAATCAGTTTGTCCCACTTCACATAGCAACAAATCTATGTTCAAAGATTCTGACATTGCATCACAAGACTTTCCCTTTTCAATGTTGAATTTTAACAAAAAGGCTTGAAACACTTAGAAAATCAGTTCAGAGATTTTTAAAATTATCAACTATTAATTCTTTCCCTACCCCTACAATTGAAGGGGCATTATAAGGGAAAGAGATGACAGAAATAGTTTTTTAAGGTTAGAGCACATTGACTTTTTTTCACATATGTCCATGGTAGAGCCAAGTGATTTTGAGTTCTGTTTTCTTTCCATCGGTAGGGCAATCCGTGTGACATGATGCCACAGAGGAGAAGCACGTTTCTTTATATGGTTGTGCTCTTAAGCGCAGAAGTTTACATTTAAATGTAAGTATTCTTTTAGTTTTAGCAAGTTATAAAAAAATAGCTGGTAGTTAAGTACTAATGTAAATGATTAGTGAAAATCGATGCTGTCCATTTTTGAAGACGTCCAAATTCCCACCTTAATCCTTGGGTATGTCTGAATTCCTTCCCTACTCACTATTTAGTGCACTATTGTGCTTTTGCCATTTTCAAGTGCTGTCCAAATCTGCGATTCCAAAACTGAGTGCCCTAGAAATTTCCCAGAAATATTTGTGAAAACCAGTGGGCAGCAGCTACATTAGTGAATATAGACCACAATGCATTGCACTCGAACAATTTTTGCAAAATGAAAAAAAAAGGTTAAAATGTAATTTTTTAATGATCCATCCACATTTTCATCATCAGAACACAGTGACTACATGTTTTTTTACAGGTTAGGGAGTAGGGTTCCTGTTTCCCACACCCCGGAGAGATTTCAGATCCCAGGTGGGTCGCCCGTGCTCCTGCCCTGGTCGTGGACCACGCCCCCAACACCATCCTGCATCTCTAAGTGAGAGTGATTCCTGGTGGGTCGTCTGTCCTCCTGCTACTGGCCGTGGACTGCACTTCTGCTTCGTCTTAACTGTGGACTTCATCACTGCTCGTCCATCAGCTCTATCTAAGTGAACTCTATTCAAATATGTAGTTTCAGAAGTTAATTTTTCTTTAACAGTTCTGGTAAATCATTTGTCCGTCCTGGGATAGGAGCTCTCCCTCATGTGGGCATCCCTAAGGTTTCTTCTTTTTTCCTGACTTAGGTTTTTTTTGGAGTTTTTCCTTACCGGGAGGGAGGGTCTAATTGCAGGGATAACCAGTTTTATTTAGTCTGTTGAATCTTTAGCTATTGTGCATATTTTATGTTTAATTTTCTGCATCTGTAAAAATTACTGGCATGAAGCTCAATGAGGCAAATTTTATTTGTGATACTGGGCTATATAAATAAAATTGAATTGAACTGAATTGAATTGAATTGAGGGTGGGAATTCAGACAGCCCTGGATTTTAAAAACAATTCAGACACCATGATTATTACTTTTTATTTTTTTTGTTTTAACCGCAATGCATTGTGGTCTACATTCACTAATGTAGTGAGCATGCACAGAATTCTGGGAAATTTCTAGGGAACTGGATTTTGGAAATGTAGATTTGATCAGCTCTACAAAAGGGTGAACGCACTATATAGCGCGCTACATAGAAAGTTGGGAAGGAATTCAGTCATATTTGGAGGAAAGCCGTTGGGGTAGGGGAAGAATTTGGATTTGACCTAAACCAATTATTTTCAATTATTTTTATGGTTTCTGGTAGATCAGGTTAAATAAAGTCACCACATTCTTTGCCCGATAAAAAGCCAACCTTTAACCAACTTAATCAATAAGAATCTAATTTCATGTATTGATTGTTATCAAACATCTGTGAAATTAAAATTGTTCAACACCGTCAGCAATAGGGCTTTGGATTTTTTTTGGAACAATTTTGTGAAGTTTTTTACACCACATTTTCTTATATATTTTTTCTTTCTATTTGCATTTCTCAGTATCATACTCTTCAAAAACGCTGTTTCATGAAAGGAGCCTCATGTTTTTGAGTTCAACAGGCAGTGATATCTGGTAGAGATTACTCTGGTTCTGTACACATGGAGCCGTCCATGTGGTTCAGCTTAAAGTCCTAGGCTTCAGTAATTGCACGAGGCCTGCAATCAATTATGGGCTTTGAGGTTGTTAAAAGGCCATAATCTAAAAGTGAAGGAAAGTTGAGTGAAAACTGATACTTCACTCAAAATGTTTACTGCATTCATGAATGTTGGAAAAAAGACACTGCTGTCTCAAAGCTAATCTCTTGACGCCTATTAATGCAAATATGCATCAAACCAAATTTACCTAAATTTAACTTCAAGTTTAAAGCCAAAAAAGGTGAGTTTAATTTTTTTTTTAATTACAGGAAATAAATGCAGGCATCAAGGGGTTACAATGAAAGAAATCAATTCTTTTATTACATATTGTTTTAACTCAGTTAGACACAGACCTTAAATTACACTTCAGCTTTATGTTATGCTTGGATATTTCTAATCCAATCATGTTTTTTTCTCCACTATAATCCCCTTTTCATTCCTTTTCAGCACATCTTGGTTTAATACATTCCGGAATTTTTTTGTGGTGAATTTTTTTGCCGATGTAACGCAGGTCTCTCTCAGATTCCCACAGACTTCCAGGGTGATCGATATTAGGCACGTTAGATGCCTGATGTGAACACTGGATCCTCAGAGTTACGTTATATTAAAACCTTTTTTTTTATCAAGGACTAACACAGCACTGTCTTCTACGCCACATTAAACTAAATCTTAATTTCTTTTTCTTAATTAAAAAGTCTTCTTTTCTGTCAAACTGTTATTTAAACAAAAAAACCCAGTTTGTTTTAAATTTACCCTTAGTTTTTTGAAAACTCGTGGCACTAATTATGCTTGTATATGCAGTTGCAAAGTTATGAATGAGCATTGCAAGGGCTGTACAAGTAGTAATAAGATCATATTTTGGTTTAAGTCCCCTTTTTATGTTTCTTCTTTATTTAGACTATCAGAAAGATGTTAACCAGGAATTAATAGTGACTCTTGGGTCTCCGGCTAAAACAGTAAGGCATTCATTTATAAATCCTAGGGGTCGGCAGCGACAAAATACTTCAGATTTTTTTAAAGAAGAAGAAACTACTGGAGAAAATTTTAAAGAGGGTCGTAAAGCAAATACATGCATCTTTTGCTTGTAGAAAGAATTCTCCTTCCATGGTTGGCGTCATCTAACTCCTAACCAAAAATGTAACTTTGTGAAACACTGATCAAAACCTTTTCTACAATTTCAAAACATCTGACCAAAAAGGCAAGCATTTTTTATAGCAAACTTGAAGATCTAAACACAGTAATTACAGTGCAGTTTGGGTCAACTTCCAGCTGTTTTTCATGTGGAAATACGAGCTGCTTGGAAGCACCTCAGTCCTCATTTATTCTCTACTCCTGCGTGAATGTAATGGAGGTTCTTATTCCAAAATGAGGCTTGCATACCTGCATGAACCTTGTCTTTGGGTTGAGCATGCAGGTGCGTATGGTGGTGTTGGTGTAGTTAAAGGTGACCATGTCAAAAACGATGGCTTCAGGAACCGCCAGGATGAGGGAGAGAACCCAAATGGACACGATCTCGACAACGGTGAGCAGAGGGATGCCGACTCCCTGAACTCTGCTCCAAGATGCTACAGCCCTGTACCTGTGCGGGACAGTGCAGGATACACAGTTATAACATTTTTTGCACATTATCATGTGATTGCACAGTTATGTGATGAACAGATAAAGATAGATCAGATTAGCAAAGTTCACAACAGCAATTCCTTTTATTTAAATTCCTGGCACCACATCAAGCGCAACAAACTGCTCTGTAAGCGCACAATCAAAGTGTTAAGAATTCATGAGGGGAGATGATCAATTGTTTATTTTTAATATCCAATATTTATATTTTTGTAAAGCCTCCAAACAGACTGGCCCATGTTGGCAGAGAGGTCTGTGCATTGGCTCCTGATTCCTATGCACCGAGTACTTGTTTGCTTGTTTGTTTCATTAATGGAAAGCACTTGTCGAAATGTTTTAGTAAAATCGTGCATCAAGATTTTATGGCAAAAACAATATATTTTTCATGACACATTTGAATTTCTCTGTTGAACAACGTGGCAGCATTTATATTTCACTAAGTGGTAATGCATCCACCTTTTTCTCTTCCTACAACAATGAAAAGATCCAAAAGGGACTGGTGCAGATTCATGATACGCTCAGACAGAGATATGCAACACATTTCCTGGAAACACATAGGGGGCGTATGATTTTGAGCACAAATGAATTACAGTATGCGTTGTTCTCCTAACAGAGGTCACTGGCACTGTTTGGATGCTGGAACCCTGGAGCCTGTTTTAGAGTCGACCTTTTGCATTTGGGAGTGCATTAAATAGGATGACACTGAAATTTAGCATTTGAGGACCATTATTTATTCATTACAGAATTTCCATTATGTTGCTTTCAAAAATAATACTTCCAGTCAGGCAGAGCAACTTTAGCACGACAAATAGAACTCACAGAGTACATACTATATATGAGATGTTGCACTCAAATATGTTTTCATATTAAAGACCAGGGATGAACTCAACAATATTGCAATTAAATAGTATAATAAGCAGTTTTAACTTTAGTGCTCGTAATTAATAATCAAAAGAGCCTCCTGAAAGTTATTCTCTGTCTGTGAAATATATTTTAACTTCAACTCTACTAGAAAAAAAGTCAATTATTCAATTTATAACAATGTTGTTTTGCTTAATTGAACCATAAAATGCTATAAATGTTAGTTTGCCAATTTATCATCTTGCTAAAAAAAATCAGTGCTGAATTATTCTGGGCAACATTACTTGCTTTTCAGGGAGGAAAGAATTAAAAGACCAAGGCCAATGAAAACTGTGTTTTTAATGATTTTAACATGTTCTTGTAGCATTTTTCTCATGATGGAAGACACGTAAAATAATTTAGGATTAAAACTTTATTTCTGAGTTGGTTTTTTTTTGTTTGGTTGTTTTTTAAATCGTGATGGATCAGGATCAAAAAAGTGCAGGTTTTTGATACAGCTACTGACATGGGTGGGGCAAAGTCTTATTTCTCTGCTAAAATTCTGAAACATCAACTTGCAGACAAATAGATCTATTAATGTCTTCATCTTGAGCCAGCATCTGCCTCAGTATGGACGCAATATGGATGTTCTGATATTGCTTGTTTTTTTTTTTTTTGCTATGCTAATGTTAGCTTGCACTTGTGAGGGGCCATAAACTAGCGGAAAAGAGTGTAAACAAATGGCTGATGGGAAATTAGCGGAAGCTAACCTACATTTGAACAGTCCTGCCCACAACTCAGAGGGGAATCTCTAATGAACTTCTGGTCTTAAAAATGACACAGGTTTTTTGCTAAAAACTGCATAATTTTAATTTTTAAAGTCCTGATGTGACAGTACTCACCTGTCCACACTGAGGGCGCACAGGTTGAGGACTGTAATGCCCACAGAGGCCTTCTGCAGAAATGGCACCAACTTGCACAAACACAGGCCAAAAGGGCTGTCATCAAACGGGAAACGTGAGGCCAGGAGCTGGTTCACAGAGAGAAATGCACTCAGACATTGTTTCTCAAGAGAACTGAGGTGCAGGAACATTTTAGTTTCATCAGGACATTGAAAACTTACTGTACATTTTATTCAATCATTGTTTGGATTTGAAAATTATGTTTCCTAGACAGCAGGGATAAAAGTTATAACGCTGAACAGAACATGATGGTAAAAAGATTTTACAAAATAGCAAACTATGAACCGATAGCATAAAAAAGGTGAAAGGATCTTACTTGTTGAGTTATTGTTGAAATAGTTACAACATAATTATTCACATGAGACAGAAGAAATATGCACTTTTGCAATTTGTCATCTCTTCGTAAAAACATACGTTTTGGTGGAAATTGAGCCAACCAATTCCTGTAATTATGACAGTTTGGTGTCTGCAGCTTAAGAACTTATTATTTTAAATCAGAAAACTTTAACGATGACAAAACTTAAAACAAAGTTAGATCAACTTGCATGTATTGCCTAGAAAAAATGTTTTTTTTCTCACTGCGGTCTTTTAAAAATTATATAAACAGACAGTACTATAACTTAAACTAACTTAAATTTGTGCTTATTTCAACTTAATATTTATGCAGAAATGTTAATTTAAAGTTGTGCATCAAAATAAATATGTTCTCAAATGTTATAGTAGTATAAAAATCTAAAGTAGCTGCAGAAATCGAAGCCTTATTTATGTTTGGCAAAGGTTTCTGTAGGATTTCAAATGCATGTATTTGTTTTAGCACACAGTGTATCACCAACATTATAATATTTATTTTTGGATTATTGCTGCTAATTTTATTTGTTTTATGGAAATACAACATTGCTACGAAAGGAATCTTTCCTCCCAAAGGACTTAGTGTCTCTGGAAATAATTGCCCTTCATTAAATTATTATTATTCATTAAATAAATAATAATAATGATAATAATAATAAATAATCATTTTAATCAAAAAGTCGCTAAGTATCAAGATTTTATACTTTCTTTTTCTAAATATATTATTTGATTTGGTTAAAATTCATTCAAAAACACACCATAATTCTTCTACCATTGAAAACAATGTTATTATCTGTATTTTCTTCACTTTTAAATCAGAACTTTTGAGTTAAATGACTATCAAGAAGAATAATGTCAAAAACACAGACAATTTCTTTTTTCTTCTTTTTCAGATATTCTTTGGGAAATAAAAAAAACAAAAATTATACAAGCTATTAATACATATATTGCAAAAAAGTACATTTCATACAAACTTTTTTGTTCTTCTTTGACCCAAAGAGTTTTTTTCAAAGGGAAATCTTGCCAAAAAGGAAACAGCAGGAAGTTTCAGGATTGTGAAAGCAGCTTTTTCTTTGTTTGTGAACAGACCGCCCCCCCACTCCCCATATGATCCTTGTTTCCTTTTTGCACATGTGCAACTCAGACCAAAAAAGTCACTTTGCCCTCAGAGTCCCAAGTTAATTTTAACCAGGTGGCTTTCCCATGTTTCCCTTTGCACAATGCCGCTCTTTAATGTGGCTCAAAAGATCACGTTGACGGATCGCCGTGTTTTTCCATTGTTCTTCATTATTACGCAAATCGTGACAGTGTTTACAGGCATAAATCAGACCAAAGCAGGAGCCTTGCAATGATTCATCACATCTGTCACACAAACACTTCATATTTCAAAGCGTAAACAGAAGGGTAGCGAGTCACGCAAAACCGAGCGGTAGTGTGCTGGGCTCTCTTTTGCTAATTAAGGCCTGTTTTGATCTTGTGGATAATCATTTAGCCACTAACAAATATACATTCTAAAGTTTTCTGACAACTTACTGCAAGCTGCTTAGTTCCTATAAACAGAGAAATGGAGCATACAGTGACGCACAACTGAGAGGCACCAAGAATCTTTTGTTTTTTGTTTTGGTTTTTTAATATTTTGTGGATTTTGTGAGTTTAAAAAAATATCCCAAGAAGGCCTGAAATTAAAAAAAAAAAGGAAACCAAGAAGTTTGTGTCTAATGAGTCAAAATGAAGCCAACAGCGTGTGTGACCACAGTTTTTCAAGCCACCCTTATCTTCATGACTAATCTTTTCATATGATAAAGACAAGACTCACACTGATTATACTTTCCCGTCTATCTGCACACTCCCTCAGACCCCCTCCCACCCCCCTTTTTCCCGTCTGTAATATTCCATTTTATCCTTGTGTCAAGCTTTTGTTGCTGCATTTCATCATGTCAACAGCCAGACCTGAAACTCCCCGGAGGCCGAACTGAGGTTAAGACATCGATTAAGTGGAGAGAAAAGCTGTACCTTGTATACGTTGATGGGTATATCAATGAAAATGTAGATGAGGTCGCCCAGGGCCAGGCTGGCGATGAGGGCATTGGGCCCGTTTCTCATGCACTTGTGCTGGTATATAATCCTCAGGAGGGTGGCGTTGCCGACCAGTCCCACCACAAAAACGGCGATGGAAATGATGGTGTTGATGTACTTGAAATAGCTGTTGATGGATGGATTTATGGGGCACATTGGAGGCTTTCTGCTAGTTTCATTGGAGGGGCTGGATCTCAGAGCTTGTGTGTTATCATGTCCTCCAAGAGAGGGAACGCCAGGTCCTGCGCTCGGACTGACAGTGCTGTGGAAGTCTGGAGAATGGAGAGTGGTGTGGACCAGAAGGCCTGGGAGAGGGTCCTCAGCTTCGTGGACTTGGCAGAAACCCCAGTCACCAAACAGACCATGAGCACAAACATGCACGCTGCTGGGTTGACCATTGTCGGCATCACGGAGAGTTTTGATTGCAGTGATTGACAGACTGTCACAATGTGTCACTGGTGAGAAAGAACATATATATTATAATATAATATAATATAATATAATATAATATAATATAATATAATATAATATAATATAATATAATATAATATAATATAATATAATATAATATAATATAATATAATATAATTTAAATCTTGGCATCTGTATTCTTCCAGTTTGTAATTTTAAAAGGTTTATGTGTGCAGCGTTGAGCTTTTCTAGCTATGAAAAAGTTCTCCAGGGCTGATTTCCAGTAAGCTTTGCAAAATGTAAGCATAAAGGATAAACACAAAACAGATGAGCAACCTCATTTACTGAACAAAACACACATTTTCCTCCGGTTTTTCATGACAAAATCAGCCAAGTTTATGCCTGGTTAAAAGAAGTTAAAAGTTTTAAACTTTCCGATCCAAAGTGCAGCCCTTCTCATCATGTCAGAGTACAGGCAACTCTTGTAGCCCAGAGTTCTTCCTGTTCAAAGTCCCTGCTGTCACCAAGTACACAAAGAACTATTTAGCAGCCAGCCCTTCAAGTAGCATCACAGTTTAGCATCAGCATGACACTGCTGGGATATGTGACAGCACGCAAACTGATCTAGCCATAAATAATAAATACATTTGGTTTTCACCTACCGCTTCTAAAATGTCTGCCTGGCCCCCTTGGAAACCGTCAGGCAAACTTTCAGCTGAAGCCCCCAGACATCTGTATCACATCACATGAGTAATTAACGCACTATCAAAGCTGCATCGTATCCCACTTGGTTTGAGCAATGCACCCGTCTGCTCTGAGGTGCCTTCGCATTATGGCTCAGAGTTTCCTGTGGAGAGTTTGCAGTATGTCTAAGTGTACGTGCTCAAGAGTGTGTGTCTGTGAGGCTATGTGTGTATCTGTGTGTGTCAGAGCACCAGCGAGACACTTTGACTGGGTGGGATAGCAAATCTCCACCTCCCTTTGGTAACAGACTGGGCCCCCTTTGGAAACATCAGCCCCCCTTGCTCCTTTTTCTCAGAGGCACCGCCTGCTGACAGTCATTTCCACCAGTAGCAACAAGCACACACACAAACACACACCGACTGGGGCCACTGGGACCCCGATGCCCCTCCAATCTGTCCCTTCAACCAAAAGCCCTCCTACCTTCTCATTCAATCCCCCTTTCACTCACATAATGTCACACACACAACTGCAGCAGACTGCAGGGAGAAGGACTACGATCCATGTGCCCCCATGCTTGTTTCATCTGGGAAGAGGAAACCAAAGCCGTAACCATCAGTCACCTTAACTTTTACAATACATCCTGGGTGGTCACATCACATTCCCTCACCGTCATTTCACCTGAAGCAGTGCCAACTTCAAGTCGATGTAAAGTAAAAAAAACGTCTTTGCCAACTCCAGCTGCAAATTAACCTCCTCTCTACCAAGGATTGGAATGATGAAATATTTAATCAATGGCATTGATTTAAAAATTCCAAACACGAGAGTGCACTCAGCGATAATGAGAGATGTTGGGATTAATGCTGGAAGGAGATCGTTCATTGTCAGGGGCAAACAGTGCTCGTACTTCAATGTGCATTATGCTTTTCAAAATGGACCACTAATCTTAATGTGAGCTGAGAGCAGGAAGAGCACTTTCACTGTAACTCTTTTGCCACACCAAAAAGCTAACGCAGCAACGCACGGAAACCATTTAATCATAAAATTTGATGTGTGTATGGGAACGATATCTTAGCCATCAAAATATGATTGCGTTTAGAGTCTATTTAGAAACAAACTGACATTCATTTCTAAATAAGTTGACGTCTTAAGCTAAAACAATTCTCAGATTTTTTTGGGACGTGACCTGTGATAAAACACTACATTACAATATTTCAAATCTTAAAGAAAAACATAAAACATGATATTCTAATATGTCCTTTTTGGTCTATGATAAAACTACTAAATGTTAATATTAATTACTACCTGTCCGTTCATTCAAAAATGAATCATGTAAAAATCATGTATTGTATGCATTACTTTATTACTTTTTATGATTAAAGGTAATGGCGACGTCAAGGAAATGGCATTTTCTCCACTATTTTTTTCTTTATTTCTTAATTTTAATAGCATTTATTGTCTGCAATGGGTTTGATGTATATATATTTATGTATTTTTTGTTATGTTCTATGATTCTAGAGCTAGGCCTTGAGTTTATTTTACAAGTTACTTTTATAAAAATTCATTGTATGTGGGATCATGGGGTGTAAGTGTTAACGGAGGGGGAGCGGTTTCATTTTCATTTCTGTGTCTGTCTTTCTTTTTTTAATTGTGAAGCGCTTTGAGCAGCACAATGTATGAAAAGCACTTTTTTTTATAAAGTTTTATTTGATTAGATTTTTTTTATTTAGTTGTTGTACTTATAGTCTAAATTATTAATTTTTTTTTGGATCTTGTAGAGTTTCACATAGTTTAACTTTTACGTAAAGCCAGTAAAAACACATTACTGTACAACATCTAAAATATTTTTAAAGAAAACAAGAAGGGGGTTACTTTTCAAGAGATCTGGCAACTCAACAGCAAATGTATTCTGAACATCTCGGAAGAAAAATGTATCCATCAGTTTGTGGAGTCACACCCTGGAATGGTCTTGTGATCATAGAAAGTATATAGAAAGAACTGGACCGATCATCCCCTCCCTCCTGGTGTTCCAAATAGGAAGTACTCACTGGTCCTGAAAAGGCAAAATCCCATAGACTTCTATTGAGAAATAAACAGCTAGTACTCACTTATTTTGTCTGTCAGAATGACCATTCTCACTCTGATGTCCCGTTTTAACGTGTTCTTGCTAAACCTAATTTTTCTTTCATGACATATTTTCTGTATTGCATGTTATTCCAGTTATAAACTGGTCAATCAGATGCCTCATTGAGAGCATTTGGTTCCCACTGGCCCCCACCTCGAATATTCAAAGCATTTGATTGACAGATTCTCCCCTTTAGTGGAAGTAGTGGCTTTCAAACGAACTCCCTCCTGATTAGTGAGTGGTTGCCAAAGAAATAATGACTCAGATGGACTCCGACCAATCACCGCATACTAATGTCGTCTGGTCCCAAAATGGCGACGACCGTACCATGGAAAAATGGCTACTGAATGTCCTTAATTTCGATGGAACCCAAGTTAAGACTTTTTTTTTATTGGTGACGTCACAGCCTGGTTTTGTCCATTTCTATATTTGTCAATGCTTAGGACCCAACATAAACAATGTGCAAATTTCAACTATTTTAAGAAAAAATTGTGCGTAGGAAATGCTGTCTGCAAGATACAAGTTAGAGTAAATTTTGTATTGCTTACTGTAATTAAACTTGTACTTGTGTACAATATCATTTTATTAAGAAGTATTAAGGATAGTACTTAAAAATTGGATATCAATGTTATGTGTTTTAGTGATATTTAACATGAATAAGATATCACCTAGTTTGTCACCTAATGATCCCAAACTCTGCAATTTGCTGCTTCCCACTCCCTCAATCCAGTTTGAGGCAACCGGTGGCTGATCCATTTTAGAAGATTTGCCTAACCCCAGAGTGCTCAGGTCCTTCTGCTCTGCTTATTATACAAGTTTCCTGGCTTCAACAAATCTAATAAAAAAAATAATCATGATACTATCAAGCTTTCTGAGGGCTTCGAGAAAACCAAATGAGTTGGATTGGTGACAAACAAAATATGCATGGCAAAGTAGACCGGAATACCAGGACAAGGAATTTGGGGAGTTATGAAAAAGTGTTTTAGCTTAATCCAGCAATAATGTGCATTCCAATGGTTTTCATACACAGAACTATTAATAAAGCTGCTGTGTTTTTTTAAGTAGTGTCATGATAAGTTTCAAAAGTCCTTTGAATGTTGGCAGCTTTTGTGACATTTTAACTTTTGAGGGGGGAGTGGAGTCTTTGTTAGTTAACCCATTAATATATAAATGATGAAACCTTTACCTGCTCCCAGTTGCCTTGGCTTTCATGTTGTTGTTGTGTTGTTGTTTGGATCGTAATCAGGTATTAATGCCATTCTGTCTGAACTCAAAGATGGCAGGCTGCCTGGTAATTCATATGCTTGTTCTCTGATGGCATCTGTCGAAGTGTGCTCTCTGCATATTGGTACATACCCTATGGGAAATTTCAATCCAGCCCCAGTCTGAGTGGGATGTAAGCAATTCCTTAACTGGGACACTTGCGTGAAAACAGAAAGAACAGTGCACAAGAGAGTCGGGAAGGGAGAGAAAGAGATGGAGAAGGATGGAAAGAGTGAATAAGTTTGAGGCCAATCCTACTGTGACAAGAAGCAGTGACAGAGTGAAGATGACTCTGTGTACTTCTTGGCCTCATTAATTTGGGACATATGGCTCGCACAAACAAAAAAGTTATGGCAAATGAGAATGTTAAAATGGGAAGGAATTGACTGGAGGATTTCTCATACAAACACTGTATACTCAAGAATCGGAGCTTGATTACACACAAAAAAAATGAGTGATACAAAGTTATCCGATTACTCAACAAGATGAATTCCTGTCAAAGATTCAGTGGTAATAGCTGAGAAGCAAAACTGCAGTTGTATTTGGAAAGCAGGTTTGTTATAAAGTTTCAAAGACTTTGAACACTTTGATTGGAAGAAGATGCGCTGTGGAAGCCATGGCAGTGAGGACTATGACTGTCAGAGCAAGTTGAATCGTCAAACCTTCATTTTATTGGATATTTGCAACTCTCCGTTTATCTTAACACGTATGCATTGATAATTGATCCTGTTGTTTTATATTTATTCTCATTGTTAGAATGTGACATATTTTGGACTGGAAAGTCTCAGTAAAGAAGAAATGTCAAGCAATATTAAGATGGAAAAATATATATTACTATAATAAAGTCTTCGTTTGATCTATCGTAAAAGCGTTCCAATGGACATTTATTTATGATTTTGCCATTTTTAACCAAAATCACAAAACCTGTGTCGTTTTCTAAGACATAGTTGCTGCAGAGTGGCACAGTTTCATCAGAAATTCTGTTGTTGTTGCAGAGCAAGTGTTCCCATCATCCCTTTGTTTACACTCTTTCCCACTAGCTTACTGACCCTTACAACCCCCAACCTGAATGGAAAGAAATATCCGAGCTATGCAGCTTTGAGAAAAATTTCAGCTCTGATGAAGATATACATGGATCTAGTCATCTACAGGTAGATGCATCCGAATGGAGAAGGGACCTTGTGGTCCGTCAACTGTAGTAACTGTCACTGTCCATCTATCCACCCATTTCTTCCACTCATCAGGGATCAGGTTGCGGTGAGCAGCAGTCCAGCAAAGATTTCCCTCTCCCCAGTCACTTCCTCCAGCTCCTCTGGCTGTACCCCGAGATGTTCCCAGGCCTGCTGAGAGACGTAGTCTCTCCAGTATGTCCTGGATCTTCCCAGGGGCCTCTGCTGCCCAGTGGGACATGCCAGGAACACCTCTCCAGGGAGGCGTCCGTGCCTCCGGACCAGATGCCCGAGCCACCTCAACTGTTTTCTCTCAATGTGGAGAGCTCTCTCCAGGTGACCGAGCTTTTCACCCTAACTCCAAGGGAGCACCCAGCCACCCTCCAGAGAAAGCTAATTTCAGCCACTTGTAGTCGGTCACAACCCAGAGCTCATGACCATTGGTGAGTATCTGAACAAACATTGGACACCACTCCAATCTGCCTGTTGATCTCAGGCGCTGATCTTCCCTCACTCATGAACAAGACCCTAAGATATTTAAACTCCTCCACCTGAGGCAGGAGCTCTCCCCAACCAAGAGAGGGCAAAATACCTTTCTTACCTAGGTCACGCTATAAGTTTTTCAACAGCATTTTTTTTTCAGCTGGTCCTGATTAACAGCGATTTGACTAAAGAAATACTCAGAAATCCAGTTTTAATTTAATTTTCTTTATTCTTGTCTTCAATCATGAGAAAGAACATGTTAAAAACACGAGTGGGTCTTTAACTACTGCAACACACCAACAGTCAAGTCTTTGCTGTGGCTTGTTTTTAAGACGTTTCCTCTCCAGTAACTGGGGCTCTCTTTTAACTGTATGGCGTCGAGATATTTTGCACTCAAAGATATCTAACAGTTCCTGTTTAATATCTTGGAGCTGCATTCCCACCAGACATCACTTTTCAAACCCCAAACTCAAGCCGCTCTATTGGATGACTCATACTTGCCTGCATAAGTAATCCCAGATGAAATCCGTGAGGAGGTCAGACCGGTGCATAAATGTGGGAGAGGGGCTAGTAATTTAAACATCATCCACTTTAATGCAAAGAAAAGTTGCAAGTTTTGCAACAGAAGTTTGGTTCCTGTAAAGCAGTCTTTCACTGGAGTCAGAAAAGTTTATAAACTACTTTTAGAGGCTTTTTTTGCATTGGCTCAATATCACGGCTGTAAGAATTTGCCATGCTTCTAAAGGTCAAGATGCTTTTATACTAAGATACTATTGCAAGCTTAATTTGAAAGGGTGGATGGAGATACATTTTACATCTTCATTTTGCTTACTTTCACACACTTAAAAGACCTGAAGCAAACCAGACTATCTGGAAAATACTCATAAAATCCTAGTTCACTTGTTTCAATCTAGAACATGATTCATTACTGATAACATGCTTATTAAATTACCTAAGTTTTAAACATCCTGTTTCTTTAAACTTTTGTCAGTATGTAGAGATAGCAGTGCTGACAAATGTAAGATTAACTTCACAGTCATAGCATTAGCTTTGGTAATATGGGGACTGAGGTCTGCAAAATGGACATAGACATATTATCACTGGATGGAACGGGATGTGACATCACCCATAGAAAATGCCTTACCTCCAGCTCTGGCAAAATAAGGCCAAATCCATCAATGATTTTTCAGCATTACGGGTGCCTCCATCTGAAGACAGATCAGACTGATTGGTCCATGTTGGTTTGAGTCACATTTTTAGGGCAACTACAGTCGCCAGTCATGAGAGAGTTTGTTCAGATTCCACACCTTCCACTCGGGAGAATCTGTCAACCCAACGATTGAGGGGGTGGGGTGTATACCCATATGCTTTTACTGAGGTATCTAATTGGTCAGTTTATAAGTTTAATAACTTGTGAAAATGTATAACTTAGAAAGGTGCGCTCAGCAGTTGGTATCCACACCAAAGCAGCCAGGTTAGGGGTGGGGTGCGCTGAGCGCGTGTGGTCAGTCATGACCCAAGTATAAAAGAAAGGCAGAGAAAGATTCTGGAAATTGTAAATATAAAGAAAGAATTTCTTGACTTCTGTTTCCTGCTTTTTGTGTGTGTGTGGTGTGTTGTGTGTGGTGTGAATGTTAAACAATGAACATCATCAG
Source organism: Oryzias javanicus (assembly GCA_003999625.1). Lineage (NCBI taxonomy): Eukaryota > Metazoa > Chordata > Actinopteri > Beloniformes > Adrianichthyidae > Oryzias > Oryzias javanicus. Next base: position 17,492,951 of record CM012437.1, read on the forward strand.
GTCAAATCTAGAAAAATGGTGATATCAGCTTTATGGGGAAATATCTGCACAGGTTATCAAATTATCTGGTAGAGGTCAATGTTGGGAAAAGGATCCTGTTCACAGGGTTGCCTAAAAAAATCTTCTTACTCAAGAAGTCAGATGATACTGTGAGATTTCCATCCATTTTCTAAACCGCTTTGTCCCTTTCGGGGTCACGGGGCTGTTGGAACCTAATCCAGCCACACAGGGCAGGTCGCCAGTCTGTCGCAGAGCCTCAATCACACACCCACCGCATTCCCATTCAAACATGAAATTTGATTTAACTTAACAGACTTACAGTTTAGGTTTTTTAATATTTCAGAGTTTGGATACATGATTTCCATTACCGTATTTTCTGCACTAAAGGGAGCACCGGATTGTAAGTCACAGTCAATAAATGATCTATTTCTGAACTATGTCACTATAAGGGGCATCAAACTATAAAGCGCATTAAAAATGACAAAAGCTACAAGTTTGTCAGTCAGACTTTATTAATTGCATTCACATTAACTTTTGAAATTGTTTGTAATACGCTAACCGTTAGCCACCTTAAGAGCATTAGCTACTAGCATATTCACAACACATGTAACTCTCAACCTTGTTCATAAAATGTAAAAAAACCAGCCTGACACTGCTAAAAGAAATGTTACTGGGACCATGCTAACTCAATCTTGTAAGTTACATGTAGAAAAAAACAGTGACAGCGCAACACATTGGCCACTTTAGCGTTTTCACAAAGCATTTGACAGGAGCAACATTTCCTCTCGAAATCACTTCAACATCAGTAAGCACAACTAGAATGCATCCGTATATAAGGTGCTTTACAAGATTTGACGTATTGTTGATTCTTGAAAAAAAATCAAGGCTTAAGTGCACCTCATAGTGTGGAAAAACGACTCTCAGAAGTTATTTTTTAAATAATATTGGACATTCTTTTATCCAAGGCCCCTTGCTACAGTCAAATATTTTATTGGAATCACTCTGAGGCCCTCAAAAGCAGGACTTTAATGAATTTAACATGAACTTTTTGTGATTGTGACACCATGTAATATTGTTGTTTCCACATCCAATCAATTATCAGACCTTTAAAATCTAACTGTTTTCTTTTTTCTGACTTCCAAAAAAGTAAATCAAGATTGTTTACAGGCAACTATGGCGACTGTAACTATTGCCAGAAGTTTGTTTGCCTAATTTCTTTGGACATGCTCAAAATTCCTGCTACAGACAAGCAAGGCTCTGTAAACTCCTGCTACTGTTGCAAAATATTTCAGAGACTTGTGTGTTAACTATGTGTTGCATCTTAATTCCTCCAGGTTTCTCCTATTTAGCAGACCATTTGCTTTAGGAAAGACAAGGCACATCCTTTGAAGAAGCATTTCAGGAGGAACTAAATTTGAGGGGAAATCTGTAACCTGAACCTTAAAAGGATCCTTGTCTGTACAAAAAACACTAAATTATTTATTTTTATTTGGTTTCCAAATGAATCCTGTAGACTTTTAGACATGTAATAGGATGCATTTGCAGATATCTGGTACATATTTTAAATCAACTTAAATAGTCACTATTGTCTTGTTTCCAGTAGAGTTTTATATTTTTAAACATTCAGTTGTCAATCTGGGAACTGATTCTAACCAGAACAACTTCCCATTGACTGTCTCTCTGAGTCAGCCAGCTAGACCCTGGAAGCATTCATTGATAAGTGTCAAGAGTCTCAGGCCATCACATTTAGTTTCCCACAATCAGGAGACCCGTGACTGCATGCTAAGAATATCTTCGACTTTATATTTCCATGCCAGACCCACCAAGATTAAAGTCAGCTCAGACCTTTTTTGTGCTGTGCTTTTTTGTAGAGATCCTGTTTATACTCTAGATATTTCTTCCTGTTGTGTATCGGATTCTTCTTTTCTTTTTTAGCTAGGCTCATCATAATACAATATAAATACCTGGTGACCCAGATACAGTGGGTTTATCGAGCATCTTTGAACAATTCCAGCATTGCATGCTCCTTGTAAACACAGCTGCGTGGACCAAGTGGCCAGAAAGCAACAATAACAGACTCCAGTCAAGACAGACTGATGGAGTTTCCTTTTTGCAATTCCAGATGTGTTCAGGGTCAGTTTAATCATTTAGATGTGCTAACCAGAAGCAATTTCAGTGCCCTGTTCCTCCAGTGAAAACAATTTAGACAAAAATGGGAGTTTACAGAGATTTAAATGTTCTTTATGCAACCATTGAGTGAGAGTTTCTCACTGAAAAGGTGTTGTGCAGTGAAGATCAATTTGTGACGGCTGGTCTACCAATATTGTGTGTGTTTTGTTCACAATTAGTTTCTTGCTATCGGTTGAACAAACATTTTACTCTCTGCAGACCACTTAATCCTTACACTTATTTCCTTTGATTTTAAGTAGTGTTGCTCTCTGCCTTCATGCAGTGATATGAACCCATGTTTTTTATTAATCCACTGAAACATAAATATTCTTTCATAATAAATAAAGTTATGGTTGGGGTTCTGTTAGTAAACCCAGTTAATTCAGCCAAACTCAAGCAATGCTGGAAATGTTTTCATTTGTTCTAATTAAGTTTTACCCCAAATAAATGCTTAGAACAGTTTTTCGAGACTCTTTCGAATGCCACACTGGGCTTTTAAAGAGCACTTACTCTAAAAGGGAGCTATAATAAGAACAGCCATGTAACCGTGCTCACAGTTACCATGGGCAGCTCCACAAATAAGTACAGTGAGGTCCCACAGCTCGAAGCCATTAAAAAATACCACATGCATAAAGGACCTCCGGTTTTTATTGGAAATTGGCCTCTTGAACTCAAGTTGTCGACTTCATTGTGTTGATAATGTCGATTCTGGCCTGCAATAAATAACACTGAGACAATAAGTAACTGTTAGAGGTACGAGTAAATTGTAACTTGATGCTGTTTAAAGTGTATTGTAACTTGTTACCTGCTTTGTCAAGTTGTTCCTCAATGCTGTCCAAAGACTTGTGTGTGGACTGGGTAACAATCTGATTTGAGTTTTCAGACTGACGTGCAGGTAGAAGTTTCTATAGTAAATATGTTCCAATCAGTTCCCAACTCATCCACAAATGGAAGTCTCACTTTGAAAAATGTCTTTAAAAATCTATTTTAGAAGCATTTCCTGTTTCTAGCCATAATCAAAAACCTGCTTTTCTCTAGGACAGTTTCCACAGAGCAACAGAAATATTTTAAAAAGTTACCTCTGAGATGCAAAGAGAAGACGATTTGCTATCCGTTAACTGTCTGTTTTCACGCTTACAGCTCCTCACATCCCCAAACTCTCCGGTGCAACAAAAACACTATTTTAAGCTTATTTGTCTTTGCTTATGTCCTCCATCATGATTAAAATGTGACAAGAACATATTTAAAACACCTAAAGCATGAATTTCAACAACATGGATCTTTAAATGATGTAGATTTTTGCCAAATGGGAACTGAATTTTTTATTGTCATCAACAGCACAGAAAAAAGAAACACAATGTATTTTAAATATGTATCTTTAAATGTATTTCTATGTGAAGCAGAAATGAAAATGTGACCTTCAGTGTCATCTTGCACGGTTCCAGCATCACAAACTCCAAATATTTGAACTTTGTGTCCATTCATTAGTTTTTGTGATTTATTTTGTTTGTTTTGCATGCTGATTAATAGACCACAGGGATTTCTCAGCATCATCTGGCACTTTGTACAACCTCCTACTGAATTTTACTCCTCTGAGCAACTCCCTGATTCTTGTTGTTCTCCCTTGAGTACATGAGTAAGAGACAGGGAGAGGGGGAGTCAAAGGTTAGGGGGAGAGCAGACCGACACCATCTGGCAGAGATTATCTGTGTAGAGGCTGAGATGGCATTCACGATGTGGCTTAAATGGCTCATGTTTTAGATGCAGCAAACTGAGCTTGTAAGAAATGTCTTTTGCAAAGATTTTTTTTCCCTGTTATTACAAACAATATTAATTTCCTCTCTTATGACACTTCATGGAATAATTAAGAAGTTCCCCCCATGCTTCAAAAACATAAATAATCCCTCTGGTTAGCTGTTAGCGTTGTGATTCATGAGATATGCATGAATAAGCACTATTCAAATCAATTAGCCTGAAGCACTAAACTGACCTTTGACTTTTACTAATGCGACCCTTGATCAACCCTGAGGGTGGAAGGAGCCTTTGAGGCCCACCTGTGTAGACAATTAATGCCAGGAAGCTTGTTTATCAGAGTGACAAACTGAAAACCTCATTTTAACACACACCAAATGTGCCAGACAAGAAACTTTGTAACAGGTTTATTTCATGCTGTGAATTTGCGAATCTGCGTTACACCATCCTATGATTTTGATGAGCCCTAAAGCAAAGGTTTAATTTTTACAGATTCATGTCAATGAATACTTATGGGATAATTCATACTTTTTTTTTTGTTTGTTTTAGCTTAAACGTGACACCATCCGGTACAGCCCTTGCATACTAAATAAAATTAGCTTAAATTAGTTTTTCATTTCCATCACCATATCTTAAGTTTTCATCTTCACATGTCAAACTGGGTGAAATTTGGCAATTGACCAGTAAAAAGATTTGAAAAGTAAAACTTAACAGTTAAAAGACAAAAAAGCTGCTATATTTTTATATGCAGACAACTTTGAAGCACACATTAAACACATTTAAATACCCATTCCAACCATGTTTTTTTCTATTCTAAAATTGTTTCCTGTGTTTTTTTTTTTTTTAATGTGATTATGCTGTTTTTAGCCATTATTAAAAGCCTGTGTTTTTTTCTAGACACATCTTCTACATTACAGCAGGAGTTCATCAGAAATTTGCTTCTGAGTTGTGGGCTGGACTGTTCCAGCTCAGACAAGGAGAATGAAGACATCAATGGATCTATTTGCCTGCAAATGGATGCTTCTGAATCTGGAGCGGAGAAGGGAAACTTTGGCCTACCAATGGAAGTTGCTGCATCACAGATCTGATTTTCAAACTGCAGGTTGAAATCTGATCCTGATCCAACATGATTTAAACAGAAAAATACTCAGAAATGTTGTTTTATTCTAAAATAAATTTGAATTTATGTTATGCAAAAAAACCAAACAAAATTTTGATTGGAGAGGGTCTTTTTAATGCAGGAATTTAAAGGTCTAACTGTGCATATTTCATTACATGAACAATCCTAATTTCCTTTTACATAAAAAAAAAAGTTGACAAACAATTTATGTATTCCTTCTATTTATCATGTGACCAGTATCTGTTCAAGTTTTCATGAGACTTGCTGTTTCTGTACATTGTCATTTTCAGTTGAATAGACATGGAATCTGTAGGCAGGACTACAAAAACATGTGCAGATGCACACATGCATCAAATTCATATATGTAAAAGTCAACATCAATATTGCAAATAGAAACCTCCAAGAAATCCTTGCTAGGTACTGTAGATGCACCATTGTGACATTCTTTCTCCTGAGCATTGCTGTGCAGGAATAGCTGAAGGTTAAAGGTGGAATTGTCTGCAACCCAAGACAATCATTTCAACTGGTGTCCATAATCCGATAACTGATTAATAACTATGACACCATAAAAAAGCATGTTTTATGAGGACTTTTATTGCACATTTTTAAGATAGAATGCATCTCAAGCTCTCTCTTTTACCTCAGTGCTGTGTGCCCAGGTTTGACCAATGTTCATGTTTGGCCTCATCTGTGATGGATTCACTTGTCCACTTTTTTTCCTCAGCTGTTTGTTTCCAGCATCAGAAGCAGAGAAGTCTCCAAACTGTTGGGATATTTTCAAGTTTTATTTTTTGTCAAGCTGTAGCATCAGAAGCAGATCTCCAACTGTTCAGAAGGCTAAAATTGAAATTGAAGCAGTTCTGGTAAATTCTTACAAAATATAAAATGTTAAATTATAATAGATTGTAAAGCTTTTAATTAGTCTTTTTTTTATTTAACCTCTCAATGTCTTAATTTATTTTCAGATATGAAAAAAAAAAAACGTTTAGATTTTTGCTTTCAAGTAGTAGTTAAATTAAGGTAATCTTGGAGCCAAAGTGGTTAGATGCATATTTGGATCAAGGGGTTTAAATAAATGTGCAGTATAGTGGGATATGTCCTGTTATCAATGATCTATTCTGTTGACTTTAACCTTCAAGTTTTTACCCAGTGGGATTAAACCATCTAAAATTGACGGAGGGACAGCCTGAATTGAATTTTGAAGCTGTTCTTAGAGTCAAATTACATACATTAATGTGCTTTTAATTCACTTTCCTTTTATTTTCTGTGCCTTCACATTCTGAAACCTTCTCTGTCTTCATAATCTCTCAAATGACATAATCCAGTTGAAGAGAACGTGATCGTGTCTGTCCTTATTGAAGTAACATCATTAAAAAAATCCATAGGCTGGCTCCAGTCACAGAGACAACACAGACATCATAAACAAGAAAAAAGCCTCACTGGATCAATACTTTAATTCTGTTTCTTCTTTGTTGCCACACAAAACATGATGTCACATATTTATTTATTTATTGGTGAAACTGAGAAGAATGTGTTAAGGTGCATTGAGGCTGTGGGGTTAAGATCATGAGGGCTGCTGCATGAGAGGCTTCCTGTGGTTAGGGAGCCTCAGAGGAGAATAGAGTCCATGTTTAGAAGTCTTGGATCACAGTACAGCCTACAGCCATATACCTCCACCTCCATCTGCTGTGATTGCCCCAGCAGCCAGGCTAATGACCTGAGCCTGCTAGATCTTGGCTCAAATGGGCAATAGCCATCAATATGTCTAACCCGAGGATGGACTTGAAACTCCACGCCAGCAGGAGGTCCGCTTTTGCTCATGTCTGCTCTCAGATTATTTATTACAGCAGACAGCGTTTGAAATCTGTCAGAAAACAGCCAACTCAAGCCAGCCGTATTTACTTTCTGAACCAGGCAGAGCTGCAATGCTAAACAACATAAGCAATGAAGATAAGTATATTTTAGGCTGAAATGGTTTGCTTTAATATTAAGCTCTAGTTCAAACCTGACAAAAAAACTGGAAAGAATAAATAAAATATCCCAATAGATGGTTTCTAATGGTTTCTCTATTAATTAAAAAGAGGAACTCAGAAATAAGTCATTTTAAATGTGGAAAACCTTCTTCATGTCTCAATCAAAATTTGACAAAGTACAAAACCATTAAATCTTCAGTTTAAGGAATTCGTCAAGAATTATTTTAAGTCATTAACAGCATAAAACACTGAACCTGTAATTAAAAAAATTCATTTGTAATTTTTTTGTCACTACTTTTCTACCACACCGTTGTTTGTGTTTGTGTCTTCAGTTGATTAAAAATGTCGATTATTAGAGCACAACACTGTTTTTCTAAAACGGTGTATAAAAAGTCCTGCTCAGGGGTTTCATTCTGTAAGGGGTCACTGTCTAATCTACATTGCCTAATCATAAATTGGATACTGTGGGTTTCCACAAAATTACCAATCACTGTGAAGCCCTCCATGTTAGAAGCTTTTCACTTTTTTCTTTAAGTCAGTGTTAAATTTAATTTTTTGTGCTCATTAGTGTCCAACTCAGATTTTTGACAATTTTATTGAACATTAAATTGATTTTTTCACCTGCTACACAACATTTCCCATAGAAAATTGCTTTTCCAGTTGTAGCAGAATGCAAAAACATTTATTTCACAAACAACTCTAAAATGTCAAGAAATAGTAAACATAAAAAAAGATTCTGACAAAAGTCGAATTTAATAAATGAGTATGCATGTGTTTGGAAATAAGTTTTTGTTTGTCTGACTAACTTACACTATAAAAACCCCTATAAATAAACAAACACATTCCTTAAAATGTGCTGTGAACTCCAGCATTTTTTGAATGCAAAGACTTTTCTTGTGTGGAGTCCAGAAATTCTAAGAAAGCTTATACTTAACATTTCATTTTTTTCTGAACTCTTGTGACTATTCTTTTCCTTTCAATAGACTCTAATCCCAGGCAAAACATGTGCAGCCTCATGACACATCCAAGAAAAACAGCCAGCACTTTGACCTGCAGAGACTTTCACTGAGAGTCTCTAGGACCTCAAAGGAGTTCCCATGTACCAAGCATGGGGCGATTTCATTACACTAGGAAAACACAGTGTGTATGAATAGCCATGTTTTACTTCCCTTGCTTGGATTACACGTGGAGCACTATGATTTATTTTTCTTGTTCAATTGCGTTTAATTTCCAGTGAGTACATAGGAATTTATTAATGGTGAACACTTACAAAAACGTAAATCTGTGAGGACAAAAACAGAGGGAAACAAGCTGAGAGTACAATAAACTATTGGTGAACAGTAGATGGTCTTTGTGTGATTGGAGACAGGGGGGCAAGATAAGACCTGATTTAACCTCGCTAAAGCCTTATACTGCTTCTTCCTGTTCTTTTTGTTCTATTAGGAAAAGGAAAATGTAATATATTTCCTTGTTAATGATAGTGTAGACAGGCCGCTCATAACTGACTCCCTAAAGTAAAGTTCAAGACCATTATTTATTTATTTATTCTTTTTCATTTGTATTTATTTCATTATTTGTTCATTTATTTAATAAACATTTATTCATTGCATTATTTAATTACTATTTATTACTACAATTAGTTATTTATTTGTTTATTTTATACATATATATATATATATATTATCGATTGATTTAAAAAAAAATCTAGAGTTTAAAACAACCACAACTACAATAAAAACTGCACTAAAATTATAAATACATTTAAAAAAAATCCTTAATCTAAAGAATGTATTTTCAGGAATAAATTGCGTTAAGGCACTATGCGTACAACAATGAAAAAGTAAAATAAAAATAAGGGAAGTGTAGTCCCCGCTATGGCTGAATGTGCATATGCTGAGCCCCACATGATTAACTGATAATCTGTCAGTGGTGGAGCTGGCATGGTCTGCAGAAAGCGGACACAAATATAGATTTACTTTGTCCACAAAATGTCCGCCAACAGATCTGCCACAAATGATTTCCAGCCGTGAGCCTTGCAGAAGTCATGATGTTTTTCTTTCAAGTTCAGTGTTCATCTCTAGGGAACGTGTTTTTTTGTGAATACATGTTACAGATAAGACATTTGCACAAACATTCCCATCGTTTCCTTCTTCCACTCTTGTCTCCATTTTTGTCTTTCACCCCCCTTTTTTCTTTTGAAAACTATGTAAATAAAAAATTAAGCCTAAATGCATAATGTTTACAGTCACAAACAACACATTCCTTTTTATGTTTTCCAAGAATACATGTGCTAGCAATTTATTTGTAAAGGCTTATACTAGTCAAAACAAGATAAAATAATAACTGGAAAAATGAAACGCTGAAGTATTTGGCTTTTTTACTTGGATTTACATCTTAATGTGGTGGAAAACAAGCACATTTTTTTTGCAAATGATGATTGTATAACACTTATTCTGTGGATCATCTGTGGTAAAATTGTTTGAAAATAGTTTTTACTTGGCTTCAATTATGTGCAAATGCAGAATTCTAGTAAACTAAGGGTGAACAGAAAAATTTTTCTTCAAAGATTTCAATCATCATGTTTATTCTTTGCCCTTATCTTGAAGCTAATATATACATATATGGGTTTTGACCATAGTACATAAAGAGAGCTGGACTGATTGTGTCCTCCCCCCTGGTTTTCCAAATAGGAAGGACTCGCTGGTCCCAGAAAGTCAAAATCCCATAGACTTATATAGAGAAATAATTCTCTCTGGTGTCTCTTTCTAACATGTTCTTTCTAAACCTAATATTTTTTCAAGATATATTTATCACAAGTTCTACAAGTTATAAACTGGCCAATCAGAGGCCTTAATAAGAGCATGTGGTGCCTCCTGGCCCCCACCTAAAACATTCAAAGTGTATGATTGATAGATTCTCAGATCAATCACTGCTTACTAACGTCATTTGGTCCTCAATTTTTTAAAATCAGGCCATATGCATAAGGTGGAAAAATTCAGACTGAAATTGCTTTATTTTGTTGGAACCCGAGGTAAGGCCTTTTCTATTGGTGATGTCACAGCCTTGCTACGTCCATCTCTATTTATGTCAATGGGTTAGTTAGACCCATCAACATGGACTACCGATGGTTAAACCTGACACTAGAACCATTAATGTTACTGTTGTTAAATGAATAAGTAAATTAATACATAAAGAGGTGGTTTGCAAAGAGATGTAACACAGACATATTTTATTTATTAATTTATTAATTTTTTACATGTTACCATTTTTCTCAATCTGAAATTTGATGAGTATGCTGAAAAAAAGCTAAAAAAAAAAACCAAACCAAAAACATTGAAACAAATAATTTTCATGGATAAGGAGGCCTAACAAGATATTTAAAAGATGAAACGAAAAGGATAAACACTGGCTGAAGTGTGTTTCACAGCTGATTTAGGATATGGTTCAACACAAGGCATGGACACAGAAGGCTTACACAAGAGGAAGGTTAAATACGCTATTTAAACAGCTGATGTGGTATCAGAAAAGGAGCTGGTTAAGTGGTGGTTCAGATGGAGGGGGTCTACTTCCATTCCAGAGTTAAGGCAAAGTGTATTTAGAAACATTTCTGTCATCATGTTTATTTAAGCTCTCAGTGACAGCTGCTCAGCTGTTCTTTAGGTAATCCTTCCAGATACACATGCACTGTTCCTTTAGAGCCAATAAAAGGTGGAGAACCTACAACAAAGCTTCATTGTAAGTCTTGGAACTATTCTTGTTCTGTCTATTCTTGGCAGTTAGAAATCGCACAGGCACTAAAGCAGTGCAAGGAAAAAAAAAAAAAGACACTTGGAGACCAGTAAGTTCTGCTACGAAAAACATGCATGAGAAATTTCTAACCCATCCTGGGGTTCAGTGAGCTTTGGCTTAGTGCCCAGAAGCATCAAACTCTGGATGATGCTGCAGCCTGTAATCTTTTAAAAACAATAACTAAAATGTACATTTTTAAAGTCAAAGCTCTCTTCTCATCAAATGTTTCACGCATAAAATGTTTTACTCTTTTGTGTGTCTTTAAAAAAGGAAACCACAACTGGAAGGGAATGTTGGCAAAATAAACACAGTTTAAGAAGCACAAATATGTGTTTGTGAATCGTTTGACATGTTCTGAACCAGACATTTTCTCCAAAATATGTATTTTTATAATAGTATTGTTCATATCAATTTGTTTTTTTAACTTTAAAAATGGAGAAAAACGTTTGCAAAAAGTTATGAAAAGCTGCTAAAAAAACACTTATACATTCTTTTTATTTATACTTTTTTGCAACAAAAAAAAAAAATCTTTACAAAATAGGGGAAATAAATGGTGAGTAAACCAAATATAAAAATGCTTTAAGAGTGAGACCACTAGATGTCACAGTTGCTTTGCTTTTTAAAGAGTTGAGTTTCAAAAATTCCGACCATTGTGTTTAATCTGAAGTTGTTACTGATCAGAAAAAAAAACTTTATTGGTTAGCAGGACTACAAAAAAGCAATTATTTAAATCCACTGTAAATTAGAAAGAAGGAATAAACGACATAGTAAAAAAAAAAAAAATTCTTTTAACAATTAAAGTAAGCAAACGCTTTAATTCTGAGTGTTATGAGTTCAACATTTTTTCCAAGAGTGCAAAAAAATGTTGTTTTTTTTTTTTGTTTTTAAATAAAAAAGACCTTTAAAAATGCGCTTTTTGTTCAGTGTTTTTCTTTCTGGAAATGTGATTAGTTAATTAATTTAAAGGTGATTAATTTATCTCATAAAACACATGATAACCTTGAGTTAAAAAAGTCGACATTGGCCAAATAAAAAAAAGCTATTTTTTTTTTTTGTAGTCCTCTGAATATGAATAGTTCCCTGCAGTCCAGTATCTGTTCATTTGTTCCACAAACTCTTAAACTGTGCAAAAACTAAACAGTAAATGTCTTTTTTTTTGATGGACTGTAAAATAAAAAGAAGACGAATAGAAAATAAATTCTACAGCTGTACTTAGTTATTAAAAATAAAAGAATAGCATTTAGGAAAAAAAAGATAATCTGTAATCAAATATGGGACAGAAACTTGCCTCCCAAACATCCACACAAATGCAGAAAAGTCTCCAGCATTTCACTGATTTCGCTTCCCTGATTCAGTCAGAACAAAAGCATGGTGTCTGCCCCCACATGGGCTGCACCAGCATCCCCCCCCTCCTTCTGTCTTGCTTCCTCAATTTCTTCTCTCCCTACATTTTTCCCACTCTTCATCTCTCCATCTTTCCAATTCCAGTCAGACAGATGCCTCTCCGGAACTTCAGAGCCGTGGAGTGGAAGTGATGAAAGCCACAAGCCGGGTCCCACTGCAAGACCCCAGCTCCTCGTCTGCCAGCGCAAACTCCCTCATTTAGAAGCACATCCTGGAACTGGGGCTGCTTTTTAATTAAAGCCTTGGTGGATTGGGCGAGACTCAGTAGAGGTTGCAAAGGAAACTTTAAAGTTGCACTTGACAGGTATATTTAAGTTCACCAAGTTTGACCAGATGGAACATGTATATTGTATAAGTCTTTGAATATGGTGGATGGGAGGAAAGAAATATATCAAACAAGCAAAAAAAAAAAAGAAAAAGAAAGAAAAAAACATGGAGGGGGGAACGAGAAAAAAAAAAGAGTGGCAGGGTAAGTGCAAGTTGAGGGATGCGGGCATGGAGGGGCGGAAAGGGAGCCAAAAGGAACTTGAACAGAGCAAGCCGTGCAGAGCGTTCTTGGTAAATCTTAGAAGTTACTGCAAGGAGCATCTTAGGAATTAATTCATTTGAAAAAAGCCGTCTTTATCTGGCAACAGATAAAATGAGGCATCTTGTTTTATCTGATCACTTTTAATATTTAGCAATACGTCAAATTATTCAAAGAAATCTGAAAAATGTATTATGAAGTTCTCTGTAGAGGAGCAGATGTGTCCCTTAGAGAAGACACTTCTAACACGTCTTTTTATGATTCATTAAGCTTTTCGCTAATCAACAACATCCCAACTCTGGACAAGCAAACAACATGAAGTCCAAGCATGAAGAATCAAACGAAAGTCAATTTACAAAAATATTTTTGAGGCACACGTATATAGTTGCTTGACTCAAAAAAAGAAAAAAATAGAAACTTTTATTCACAAATTCTTAATTTGCTAATAATATAGTTTAGAAAATTTCTTTTTTTCAAGCATTTTGCTAAAAATTCTAATGACAATACTGTTTTTTGCAACTTTTAATAGTAAAAAAAAAAAATAGACATTTATTCTAAAATTTCAGAGTGAAGCTTTGTGGACCCTGATATTGTGAACAAATACTGAGGTATTTGCTCCCCCTAGTGAATACAATTGGACAAAGCAAAGGTAGATAATTAAAAAGCAAAAACCACATCAAACTTTAAAAGTTAGTCAATAGTAATTAAAAAAAATGTATTATATTTGTATAAACTTAAAAAAACCCAAACAAAATAGAAACGTGTTTTTTATTGTTCCTACACATTAATACTACAAATATATGCATGTACATCACTGTTATTCTCTGTATTGATCTATCCATCTATCTTTAATTCTTGCTTGGTGCTGTGCACTTTATACTGGAGTGTATACTGGCTACTGTAGGGTGAGGGTGGGGTAGACCCTGGACAGTTTGCCAGGTCATCACAGGGCCACACACAGGCACATTCACTCTGAAAGTGCCTGTAAATGCCATGACAACCCCCGCCCCAAAAAATATGATGGCCAGCCAAAATCCATACTAAAACAACAGAACAAAAACAAACAAAACAAAAACCTCAGCACAAACAAACAAAAACAATAAAAAAAATAAGTAAAAGAAAAAAAATGTTAGGGTGGACAGACTTATGGACAAATAGACAGACATAAAAAGAGAAAACAAGATAAACAGAGCCTCAACGGAGTACAAACTAGAGGGGCTCGGAGGGATATGACACCCCAAACTCTCAGCACACCCAGAAAATTGACCCCCACATACTCTACCTACACCCCACAGAGAGGCTGGCTGGCCCGCAATTTACTCACCAATCAACTCAGAACTGTGAGGGAAAGCTGGAGTGCCATGGAGAAAAAACCCCCCACACATACAGTCACTTGAAAAATTTAGGGCACTCTATGAAAACCTGCATGTTTTCCCACCTATTTGGATGCATTTAAAATCCATTTGAACATCACTGAGGGATCCAAGGGATTTAACTTAAAATTAAAACTTAAAATATTCCGTAAAATTTAATTTCAATAGAATGTAATTTCTGCTTTTGTTCAAGTTTATACACTTCCTATATAAGACACATTTAAAGAACTGGTAGATATAAGGCAATTTCAGCCGAAGGAGGATAAATAGCAAATAAGAGACAAGAAGTTCAAACTTTGACCTCCATTAAATCATGAGTTTTTGTTCAGATCTTTCTATGTGAGTAGAATAATTTAGATTTATTTCAAACAAAACAGAAAAGAAGGAATACATTAATTTCATAAATAAAAAATAGTAATGTTTCAGTTTGACTTTTATTAAATCACTTTCTTTTTAGAATTTTTTTCAAAATAAGATTTGACTTGGATATAGTACACAATACGCCCCCTTCTGTATTGTAAAATTGTGACGAGATTTGGGATTTTAGAAACACTAACCACTTGAAAAACTGCAGGTGATCCGAGCATTAACACTTTCAGGTTTCATTCTTGTGCTGAAATACAATAACCTTGATATTAAAAAGCTTTTTTTTCTTCTCTTGGTGTTAAAAACAGTCCAGTTTAACAACTGTTTGGCTACAATAATATAAAAATCACATAGGAATGTAAAAAACCTCTTTGTTCCAGGCTGCAGATATCAAACCCATACACTATGGATGCCCACTGCCAGCTCTCTTTCTCTCATAGATGGCAGCTGAGTGAGCAGTTAACATTTAAAAGCACTGGGTATTCCTCTTTTGCTTCTGTGAATTAATAATCAAAGAAAGGAGTAGAAGGAGCAGGGCCTTCAAAAATCAATGAACCCATCAACAAGGATAGATGTTGTGCATGCTCTTGCCTTCATCCACCTGGGTGACTGGAACGTAGGTGTGAGCACATGCTTCAGCGCGTTTGCCCATAACGTGTAACAGAGCGTCCGTGGTATAGCAAAACTCTCATACAAAGTGGAAAAATCATTCCAGCTGCTAAAAATTCGAATCACTGGCAAAGGCAGGAGATTTAACTAGAAGCCTTCTGTTAGGTTCATAAAAACCAACTGTCTTTTCCCATCAGTGCGGCCATGCCTTCTGCTGGCATAGTGCGGTCTGAGCGCCCGCGCTCAGATCCTGAGCTGCCATTGTTCTCCTGTGTGCCCAGACAGTCAGTTTGTTAGAAAGGCTCAAATAAAAGGCACTGCAGAACAAAAGTAAGACTCTAGTCTGACAGGAAATGGATGTTAGAAAACCCTTCTAAAGATGGGAAGAGAATATTAAGCATTCATAGATGGGGCAACTAAGCGTAGAACATGACTTACCACATGATCCACAAATTTATAGTTACAAAGTCATTGTTTACAGAATTAGATCTTTCTTCATACATTTTTATTTAAACAAATAAGATGAGCCACAAACAATTAAACAAAGTTTAAGAAAAGTTGTGAAAAAGTACTGTGTTTTAAAAAAATGTTTGGCAAAAAAAAATCTTTTTATAACACAAATACCAATGTTTATATTTTCTATTTATTTGAATATTTATTGGAACATCTTCTAATAATTCTAAGGAAGAAAGGGAAAGAAAATGTTAGAGTTTAATGACTTTTAAACAAAATCCAAGACTTCCTAATGTTCTTTTGTTGTAAAGAAATATATTCTTATAAAAATATATGTATCAATTGTATAAATACTATACAGAAAAATGTGTATGTGTATAATTTTTTCAATACATAATTTCAAGTTTAAAGTTAATTAAAGCATAAATGTAGAAAATATGAGCATTCTTAGAAAAATAACAGAACAAACCCTAATATTATTACAAATCTCATTTAATGTGAAAAATGTTTCTTAAGAGTATTCCTTAAAAATGTAACATTAAAAATGTAATTGTATAATAACTATAATAACATGTTTATTTAAAATTCCTCTTTAAAGTTGCATAAATCACATCATTTTTCCATTTTATTATCTCTAAATGCATTTCCCCAAATAAAATACTTTAATTTATGAATCTTTTTCACACTTTTAATGAGCATAGATGGGAATCCTTGTTTTAAACAAATAATCAAAACTTGTATAAATATATTCAAACAGCTTATGATGACCATAACACCATGTTCATACAAGCTAAATTCAGATTTTAATATTTGAAGTTACAGGGTAATATTTATTCACGTCTGTCATAAAGGAATTGGGAATGCGGTTTACCTTGATGTGTTTGATTTATTCTGCAGGCCCTGAGGTTATACCGGTGAATTAGAGAGCATCAATAAGGAAAGACCATCTCCCGTATCCCAAAAGTGATAATTACCAACATCACTATTGATCTGACTATTGATGCATGGCTAATTGTTTCTTGCAGTTATTTATTTAATTCCATTGCTGCTCACATGAATATGTTGACCTTGTGTAGCAGGAAGTATAAGGGTAGTTCAGTGGAGGCAAAACACACACTAAGATATCTCTTAATACATTTAAATGGTAAGGACTTTTTTTTTTTTTTTTTTTTTTTTTTTTGAGAGAGTTTTGGTTACAATCTCTGAAGGCTGGAGAACACAGGCAGAATGGCAATGTCGGTTCTCACACTATCATGTGTTAGACTTTCACTCCAGAGCAGCCTTGAAGAGCAATCTTCTTTAGAGTCTCAGTGGACTTTGCTGAAGGTTCAAGATGGCCGTCTATTGATTAACTACAACACTGCAATAAAAGGGATATAGAATAATAATAAAGATTATTCATCATTAAGGCTGTATTGGATTTGGAGCATCAAAAATGTATTCAACATCTCTTAAATTAGTTTTTCTACAAGGTGGTCCAAACAGAACTCAAGGTCTGACTTCATGTGCAGCCATATTTGAGTTAAATAATAAAATGGATTTTTTTTTCACTTTTAGAATTCAGGCTATTCTTTTGAGACCTAAACTATAAATCTTTAGACTTTGGTCGGACATTTGCATTCGTTTGTTTGGTTTTTTTTTTATCTCACTTTAGGGATCCTGACATGAATAAAAAAGCTATAATATATATTGAACAAAATTTTTTTTTATAATGTTTAGAAAAATATAAAAGTTGTTTTGAAAAGTGTATTAAAAATTAAATGTTTTTTAACTTTAGCTATCAGGAGTCCTTTACTTGACCTTTTCACTTTTTCAGTAATAACGTCCCATTTTTGATTCAAAGACAGAGAGAAAGAAAGAGTTTGAAATTGTTTCTACCAAAACTTAGGGGGCGACGCTTTCTGCCAGCCCAACTAAGCATAATAAATATACTTTCTTTTTATTTGTAATCTATTTTTCATGATTGCTCTGCAACAGGCTGTAGGGTGTACCCCACCTTTACCTAAAAGCTTCAGAAACCCTGTCACCCCAAAAAGGGCATAGCGGCTTAAGATAATGAATGGATGGATTTTTCATGATATACAAACATTTACTCAACCTCAAGCATCAGGAATCTATGGGAAAAAAGAGGAAAAGTAATAGATCAATCATAAATACTTAGGTGCTAATCACTACATTTTAAATATGTTTCAAACCAGGACTCTAACTAGGTTTGCTGTTATTAAAACACAGTTATTCTCAAGCATATGAAAATTTAACTATTCTGCAGGAATACTTTTTTAAATATAGACTGAAAAAAGTGAAAGGTTAAATCAATTAACAAAAGTTTTGTATTTTGTTTTTACATTTAAAATTATTAGTTTATGTCAAGTTAAATTTTTGAGTTAACCTTCAATTAAAAATTGTATTTTGATACAAACTAATAACTTTAAATGCACCAAACTACAAAAATTTTGTTAACTGATCTAATGTGTTACTTTTGTCAGTATATATGTATATACGTAATTAACCTTTTACCTAATGTAAATACATAAACTCAAATACCATGTTTCCACCTTCATCCTATCATCTGCTATCATCAGCAGGAATGTCAAAAGTGACTAGAAGATGTAAGAAGCTCAATACAGTTAGTGTACCTTTTGCTTCACATCATCTTCAACATGTTGGAGCAGTTGCGACACCTGCTGCATGGAATGCACATCACAGCCAGAAGCAGTGTGTGCATGTGTGGGTGACTGACTGCAGGTGCTTGGTTAGGGGATCCAGCTGGCCCTTGCCAGGACATCTGGTACCTGTCACAACTTTGTGTGTAGGTGTGCAAACGCTGTTCATTGGAGGGGCCAGCCAAAGCCTGCCCACCCATCAAGTGCCCATTTAGACCTTTAGTCAGAGCTCTAATAGAATATTGGCAGAGGCTATGAAAGTGTCTCATGTAAGAAATGTTTCAGGCTTCTGCCCCAACATGACAGAATCAACTTGAAGAAGATCCGGTCAAATGTATGCATTTTTTATGTAATTCAATACTCAATGATGCTGTGAGTAGATATGACAGCATCTGTCTTATGAGAAGCCTTTGCATTATTACAGCCTTTTTTATTGGATAATAATAAATGGTGTCTTTTGCTGTGCACACGCACATTCAGGATGAATGTCAGCCGCTGATGATTTAAGAATAATTACAGTATATTTATTTTCTCCTGCTCTTCTGTGTCTCTCCCACAACTCCCGCCTCTCCAGATTGTGAAGCTGAGCCTCTAGCAGTGTAGTGCTGAAGGTGTGTTTGTGCTGTTATGCCCTCTGGCTTGGCTGCCAGCTTACTCCTACTGATCTGAGCCAGAAGGCAGACTGCCGAGGAATACCGATCACCTTGCCCAGACCAAATCCTTTGAGCTCTCTCTGGCATCTTTCCCCCTTCTGCCAGTTTCCTCCTCTGCTACTCTCTTCCCCCTTCTGAAGTTGACAACAAAGACATCCTCAGGGTCCTCCTTGATGTGAGACCCACTCTTGATCTTTTTTCCCTATGTTTTTGTACCTTATAGTTGCACTACTTTCATATTCCACTAGCACAATATTTACACACCTGAAGACAAAGACTGTTTTTTCCCCCCTTTTCTTTCTTGTATAAACCCCTGCCAACATATTAATCACCTGACAACCTGCAGTGGTCACGATGGTAGAATTTTAGTGAGACAATTGCTACATTGAGCATCCATCCATCCATTCATCCATCCATCCATCCATGTCTTGGGAGTCATGCGCCTGTCGGTGCCGAAATCAGTGCACTGTCAATTGTGACACCTTTTACCCTACCTAACCAGCCAAGGCCCCTGCACTCCACCACCAACCCCCAACTTCCATGAAACGAAATCTCTGAAGAGCTAATTAGCGGTGGAACAGAATCCAGGAACAGCCAACAGAGCTGAAGAAAGGAGGTTGGAGCTGGTTCTTGCTTTATTGGTCAAGGCTTGACAGAGGGGTGACAGTGAGTGGAACCGAACCACAAACTCACAACTGACAAGAAGATAAGTGACTCTCAGACTCGGAGAAAAAAAAAAAAGCATGACAAACAGACAGGTGATGCTTAGACTGATCTCTAAGGATTGTCCAGCAGCATGGAAGAACCTCAGACCCTGTAACTCAGGGTAATATGAGTGCAGCAAAGAGGTTGTTGACTGGTCGTAACCATTAAAAATGATAGGATGTCTTTTTATATTTCATTAGCTTGGTTCCAATAAACATTTTGTTTTCATGCAAGAAAAAAAAAAATTTTCATAAGAAGGAAATAAATTAAAATTGAAAGAATAATTTAGTGGTACTATATTATATTTGTACCACAGTGTAAATTCAGCTTGAAATAACATTGGTTATATATATATATATATATATATATATATAAAAATATATATATATAAAATTCCACCAGCATAGCTTACTAACCAATAATGCTGCGTTCACTCTTTTATTGCAGGGGGTACCTGTGGTAGGGTAATAAAAGTAGGATTATAGGATTTCAAGGTTGTATAAACTCCTCACTTCACTCTATATGCACTTTTCTCTGACAGACATGAACCTTTTTGCATTTTTCTCTCTTTTTCGACTTTCAAAGTTCAAGCCTTTGTGGAAAAAGAAGTCCAGTATTGTAGAATAAAAAAAAACAAAGATCTAATTGCAATGAAGATTTATGTAATTCTGACAAGCTGAACAGATTCTGTTCAGGAGACATGACAAGGAAACGATTGACTGAAAAGGTCGACAGCCAATCAAAATAAAGTGTGCGTTAAAAAAATAAATGGAAATTTGTTCCAAAGTAAAAAGCCAGCGAGTCCACGAAAAGTTAACTGCGATATAGCGAGGGAACACTGTTCATGTCAATGTGACATTATTTACTCTGCACTCCTACTGGTTGGCACTTCTGGCTATGTACTGGTGCTTGAAGTAGCCTTGAATATATTTAGCTATTTGGTCTCATCTGCAAAAGCCTTTTTCTCAAAAAAAAAAAAAAAAAAAAAGACCCAAAATGAGGTAGAATTGATGGATGACTTTTAAAACAACGTTTCTTCCTGTTACCACAACTGTTCTGTTTTTAAGTTTTGCTAGAGAAAAGTTGTTGAAAAATACACTCTACACAGGTTTATAGTGTTTTTGAGTGGAACATTATAGCAAATGTTTGCTATAGTGACAAGTTACAGAAACTCTATTAAAGTGCTAATTCTAAGGCCTAAATTTAATTCAATTAAATTTTATTTATTTAGCTCAATATCACAATTCAGTTGTCTCAATGGGATTCACCCAGTAATCGTGCAAAAACATAAAATCAGTCATAACATATTTACACTAGCTTGTTGCTAAGCTAAACTGAAAAAAAATAAATAAAAAAGATTTAAAAAATAGACTGAGCAAAACTGGGCATCACTGCCCTTAAACCAGCAGTCTTCAACAAAAATTTATAGGGATCCAGTTAGGAAAAATGTATTGAAATTAAGTTCGGGAAAAAAAATAATGTCTGGAGATATTCAGTGTGCTGAGGATTGGTGGCACATCTACATGTAGTTAATACATAACTCTCACTTCAAATGAATTCAGTACAATTTAAACTTTTTGACAGTATTTAATTTAAAATAAGATAAACATGAGGAACAGTGTTCACACACACACAGCAGGAACACTACCAGGACAACTGCTGACATCAAGAAAACTAGATGAAAGGAGGATTCACTAGCCCTCAATAACTTCTTCCTGAATGTCCATTTTTCAAATTTGCTCAGTTCAGAAATATCTTAAGCAGGTAGTCAACTTCATTTGAATGAATCTCCATTCTCTGTGAAATGTTTTTAAGCTGCTTTAAACATAGACGTTATGACTTCATTTGCAACTTTTGAAACGTAATGAATAAATAAAGAAAAAACAAAATGACAGAACTGTCAAAAACTAGTATTTTCTAAGTATAATAATAAACAAAAATCCATCATGCCTGTAACTTTATTATTGTGAAATTATGCGAAACATTCAAGAATATGTCACCAGATAAAATGCAGAGGAGTTTGGTACATGGAAACAACTGTCTCTATAAATCTGTAAATCTGCTTTATGTTTCTCTGAAGTCAAAAGCTCTTCTTCAGGTTCCTCATGGGCTCGTTTCTCTCCAAAGAAACTCTCCAAACATCTATGTGCCCATATATGGTGACTTGATAGTGAGAATGTGGTGAAATGACAATAAAATAGAGGTGCCCATCATATTAGTTTTGTGTCAAGTTCGGATCCAGATGCTGGGTCTGCCTGACCAAAAGTCTGGGTCAGGATCCAGACTGCGATCTGCCAGTTAATGACCCCTGCCTTAGACCCTCCTTCTCAGTATGGAAAAACTCCTAAAAAAAAAAAACAGATTCTGGGGGAAAAAAATAAGAAATAAGAAGCCTCAATGATGTCCACATGAAGGAGGGGTCTTCTCCCAGTATGGACAGGCGATATAGCAAGTCTGTTAAATAATTAGCTTATCGAACTCTACACCTACATGCTTGAATAGTCTAACAGATGGGCTTCATCTGGGAACTGGATAGCTAGAGTATGAGACAAGCCAGAGACGAGGTCCACTGCTAAAAACAGGAGCACAGACTAGCCACCTGGAATCTCTCCCGCTTCCAGACGCAAGATGAACCAGAGGCATGGTCCACAGCCAAGAATAGGAGCACAGATGAGCCACCTGGAATCTGAAATCTCTTCCGGTCCCCTGGGGGGGAGTGGGAAAGAGGGACAACACATGAATCGCACTGCACCAAACACTGCCTTAGTTGTCACAACTACCCTTACAGGTGGATATGAGCTGTCTGTGGTAGAAAATTTGACAAATTTACAAGAGGAATGTGGGTGCCCCTTTCGTACAAATATGTCCATCCACATTTTTTTCAATTGGTACTGTGAGTGACATGTCTCAACAAAGAATTAAACACACAAGGGTAAGGGTGGAGTAGGTAAGACACTATCATGAAGAGGAGGTGGTGGTGGACTCAAAAGCAAGAGACCAGGCTTGGTAGCAGAAACTTGAAACATTTAATTAAAGCTGTGGATGATTTAACCTGTATATGGAGAGACTGACAGGAAAAACAGAACATAACAAAACCTAAGTCTCGAATCATCACAGACATGGGCATATTTTACAGATTTTTCCTTTTATAACACTTCCTTACCCACTCCCCAAACATTGTGCACTGCACAAGGGGCCAGTTAGTGCTCTACAAATGATATGTGCGATAAGTCCTTGCATGGGCATTGCACATTCATTGCACTGTTAGAATTTAGGAAATTTGACACATAATAGTTCATGTGGGCTTATGGGGTTACGTATCACCTTCACATCCGTGTTTGCAGCATTTGTTTACGGTGAGTGAGAAGCTATTGCGCCCACCTTACTAATGACCCAAGAATGAAATAAAGGCACCATATGATAACATCACCCATTTGTCATAAGTGTTTGTAACTTACATACGCCTTACAAACACTTTATGATGCATTTACCAGGCGCAAAACAATGGTACACTCTATATTCATGTCATCCTTTGAGGTGGCTGTAGGAGCCCTCAGGATACTGCAAGACATAACTGCGCTAACTTTAAAATGCAGCCACTCCTGTCTATGATCTACCATGGACCTGGACAACTAAAAACCACAGCATCCGTAGAGGTAAACACACCCCATATGGGTGCATAGCCTAAAACATTTGTTTCTGCTATTGTTAGATTTTTTTTTCCTGTTTAACAAACTATTTAAGTCCAACAAGCACCTTATTACATTTTCTCTCAAAGGAAGGATCCACATGAAAACGAAGAGGACTTTTGATAGGGAGATGACATCTCATCATTTCAATAAACTTTGAGTTTGTTTAGCTAGTGTTGTCTGCATTTTTTTGACCGAAATTCCCCACAAAAATGAACCCAGCCATCACCACTCGTCTATGCCACATTTTGAGGATACACCCCGAGCTGCACTGTATGTGGGCTTACATCAATATAATAATATTAATAATAATAAAACATTTCCCTTCATTTTTTCCATGGGTGACACGCCGGCTCTCGGAAGATGTCACAAAGTGGGTGGCACCCTCAAGGGGTGATAGGCGGTGCCTCAGAGATCGAGTTGTTTTACTTTGAGGTGTAAAGATAGATAACAAAATAACTCATATTTAATAAATAATTCTTTTTTTTTTGCGTTCCAAAGGTAATATTTGATCATTTACGTGGATATACTGTAGTTTATTCTGAAAGACTTAAGAAAATCATGGTATGGCCTCTTTAAAATTCTTCCTTAAACACATGGCACAGGGGGCAAACCTATATCATGCAAAAACAACTTTTTTGCTTGCAAGTGTATTATACTCTTCATTCCTCACTATAAACAACCCCAAAGTGCTATTTTGATCCATTCACACTTTTCTGAGTAACCTGCCCCTCCCAACCCCACATATTTTGGTTTATTCCATTACATTCTTACTTTGGAGTTAGATTTAACTTCAAAGATATTCTGGGAAGTATTACTTATTACTCCTTTTGGTTATCTGGGAAAATAGAAGCAATCATAATAAGAAGTTCACAAAAAATACTTTTCTTTGATAAATACTCTAATATATATATATATATATATATATATATATATATATATATATATATATATATATATATATATATATAATATATAAATGAATAGAAAAATGCATTTTGAAACAATATAACACAAATGATTAACTGACAAAATAAACAAATAAATACATTTAGGTAATCATAATGGAAAATGACCAGTTCACTTAAAAATGGTGGAGCAGTAACTATTTCATAAAGTTTTTCAATACTTCCTTAATGGATTATTAAACTGCAGAAAACCTGCTCCATACATTGTAGACTCAGAAAAATAGGCTGAGATTTTTTGGCTTTCTGCAGGATCAGCAGTGGAGGTAAAGGTTGTGGATGTTTTGGACCTACCTGTACTTTTACATGACTACAGTAAGTTTGTAAAGTTGGAACTAGTCAAAGTTTATTTGCTCTCGATGTTGCTTTAAAAAATCTGCTGTTAATATTTTGAATTATGACTATAATTTTTTTTATTAAAAATGAAAAGATTAGATGACAAAGAATAGTCACATTCATGTAAAAAGTAAGAAGGTGTCTGGAATAAAGAGGAACTATTTTAAGCTTGTTTGCCTGACTACACTTTTGCTCACATGGCCTTTGTATGTGGAAAGGTCAGAACTGACATTACATTTTTATGAAAATCATTTATTTATTTTGTCAAGCAGATCAGATCAGAGTATTTGGGAGGTTCTCAAAAAGCAAACAGGAATAATTAGCATCACTGGGAGAGGTGGCCTCTTGTTGTACTCTGGCCTCCACCTTCTTTTATCAGTGGAAGAGGTGAGCTGGTGGAAAGCCTAAATATTGATGCAGCTGCGCAAACACACTGCAAGCCTTTGTAAAGGGCTAAATTCCAGCGGAAAGCCTCCTCCCATCCACATAGCATGTAACATTCTGCATCGCCAATCTTCTCCAAACCTAAAGTTAGAATTAGAACGTCAAAATTATGTTGCAGAAGTAATGAATGAATCATTCTAAACTTTAGTTAAGTTTATCAATGTTTAATAAAGAAGACTAAACAGTAATGATTTCTTTATTAAACAACTCTGAACTGGGATTCTTAAAAAGACAATTTTGCTTTTTTTTAAATTTACACAAATTTCAAACTTGCTCTTAAACAAAACAGTATAAAAATGTAAAAAAAAAAAAAAAAAAGAAGAAGAAGAAAAAGCATGCACTTATGAATAGGCCCATTGAGTTAACTTTTGTATTTTTTAAAGTTTTATGCTTATTTTACACATTATTACACAACTATTGTGATTATGCTTTTTATTTTAACTAGTTTTCATTTTTGGTTATACTTTATAATGTCGTTACTAATGCTAAGTGATGCATAACAGTAGATGCTGACTGGTTATTTAATAGTTATTTAATGCTTAATAATCCATCAACTAACATTAGGAAAGCATCGCTCATTATGAAGTGTTGTTACTCTGTTACATGTCTACAAATAGTGCAAATAAAGGTCTCCTATGCACCTACCTGTAAACTTCCTGTCTTTGGATATGTGTAGAACTCTATTATGGTACTTTTAAAAATATTTACTAGATATAGAAAAAAAGGCAAGAAAAACACGTTTCTATCATTGTGATTTTGGTGTGCCTGATCCTTTTTCTCCTTTTACCATCAAATGTAAACATGACAACATTAGTGTAGAGTTCACTTTTTTTCCTAATCCATACATGTAAATACTTTTAGAACTTTGTCTCTGAACAGCGACTAGACGCTGCTGTGCAGCAGAAAATAAGAAAATATTCTTTAAGATCATTCAAATAATAATCCACTCTGAAAATAGATTAAACAATTTTACCATCATTTGCTCATTTGAATGCCAATTTTAAAATCCATGCACATATACATTTGTTGGACTGTTGTTTGATGCAAGCTTCTTCGACCTCAGATATTTCCTACTAACATTAGCTGTGACCTCCTCCCCGTGACTCCGAAAGGCCTACAGCATGCTAAGAAGATGGATGGATCTTTAGTTGGGCTTAATAGTGAACTTGATGCAAATAGTTCCTTAAATCCTTTTTATTATTTGTTATTTCAGCAAATCTGGTTTATGTTTGAGTCCCAAGACTCAAGTTTTTCTTTTCACAAGTCTTGCATTCTTTTAATGGCTTCCTTTAAACTGCTACTTCTTCCCCCGATTTTATTGTCAGTAATTTAACTTTTCCCTAAAGTTACCTCTCTAAAACCTATCTTCATAAATAAGAAGTCAAAATGTCTGTTTCTTATATTTATCTTGTTTTTGACCCTGCACACTTCACTTGGTTACATTAAGTTTTCCCTTTGAGATTGCAGTTTTCGTTCTGCATTAACACAGACTCCCCCCAGGCTTCAGTCGTTCCGTCAGCTTCAGTCTATGCATGCATAAGGGTTGAGTAAAAATAGTAAAAAAAAAAAAAAAAGCAAAATCCCTTCCAGATCATAAAAGGCTGCCAAATCTGCTTTCACATAGCTAAATACATAGAGATGGTGGGGACTGTTAAATACCAGGAATTTAGAGTAATAGAACTTGATTCTACGACTATCTCAAAATGTTTTTTTCTTCAGGAACTAAATCAAACAGATTCAAAAGCATAGATGAATGCATGATATTGAGAAAGTTCAAGGTAACAGCTGAATTACACCTTTTGCTTTAAATACTATGATTAGCTTGATAATTTTAATCAGACTGCTGGGAAGGACTCGTTTTTTTCAGTGGACAACCCCTTGATATTGATCCAAATATTCATCAAACCATTTCAGCTCCAAAATTAATATTCCAATTAATTAGTTCAAATTCATTCTAGGGACATTTAAAGCTGTAGTGGTGTCCAAAAGTGTTTTTCTAACCCTCATGCTGTCTTATGGGGTCCAGATGACCCCGCCCTTAAAATGATATGTTAGCCTTCCATGACAAAAGTGGACATGATTTTATGTCAACCACAGATACCAGTGAAGAAAAAACATCCTTGAGAAAAAAAAAGCTCAGCTCACTGTCTTGTGGGGTCCAAATCTAACTTAAAAAACTTTTTTTTGTTTATTTATTTTTTTGCTTTTTAATAGCTTTTATCAAAATTTATTGATTTAAAAAAAATTCCATGTATTTTCCTTTTTACCATGTTCTAGTTGATTTATTACATTTTTAGGTTTCTGTCACCAAGCCTGGACAGTCTCCTACTATATTGTTGGTCCTACAGCATCAGTTCCTGACTGAAGCTGACCTTCCACAAAACTGATGTTACTGTTTTGTACGTCAGTCAGAGGTAAGAAGTGAAGTTTATTATCCTACTTAGCTTTATATTGCTCTGCTAGTCTGAATAACCAATGAAACTAATTTTCTCCACATATTTTTAAAGTTCTCCACAAACTATTTTGTTTCTGAATTTAAAGCAACCCAAATGTACAGAAAAAAGTATGTTTACAATTACTAGAACAGACAAATAGTTCAGCAGTGTACTTTTTTTTTGTCATTTGAAAATGGTATTCTTTATTTTTTAATATAGTGTCATATTTAAAGGGCTTAGCTTTTCAAACAAACACAATAAAGGTAGAACTGACTTACAAAGCAAAATATTTTTAATGACAAATATAAATGTTACATCAAAAAGTTATCTTTTTAATTCCATTTAAAATATGACTGAATATGATCCTATTTAAACTATGAGGCTAATTTGTGCAGAACATATGATTTAACTATTTTTTTAATTGTATTTTAAATGACATTCAAGCAAAATCGCGAAACACTAAAATCCCACTCATTTCAACAACACTTCAAACGTTTTTAAGGGAAATAAACCTCCAAATATGATTTAGTTGATGCTTTTATTTGGATGATATTTCTGCTCAAACTCGTGACATTGTTGCCGGGGTTAGAGGAAAGCTGAGGGGAGATGTTTGTCGTTTTTTTTTTTTGGCTCTAAGTGGAGGTGACAGCATTCAAACAGCAGGACGGACCTCAGGGGTTTGGAGTCGGGGCAGGGGTGACCGCAGACTGGCGCACCTGTGACAGAAGGAACATTTCTGGAGGCATCCTGCAAGGCTTTTTCATGCTCAGGAAGGATTATTATGGAAGGAGGGAACAGACAGAACAGCAATTAAAGTTATTTTTATTTATACAAATATTTAAGTAATGTATTGAAGTAATCACCTGCCACTGGCTTTAGCTGGCCCCAGTTTGATAGACACCTGGAAGACTTTTGTGAAGTATGCATTGAATGATAACATAAAAGTATTTCCGTCCGGAAGTGCACTTTTGATTGATTTTAGGAAGTTGTACGTCATTAAAGTAACATAGATTTGATTAAACATGTATAGAAGCTTGCAAATACACATGTCCTTGGCGCAGTGATTATTCACAAGATTATACTTGGTCGATACTTCAAAATTACTTCAGATTCATAAGACACTGAATATATATACAGGCTGGGAAAACACAGGAAAGACTGTCAAGGTTTTTAAAGGTTTACTTTGGAAAAGTAATGGATGAGATATGTCAGTTTCACAGTTTATAAGCCCTCAGTTTCCCAAGAGGGCAAATGTAGCCTCTGGCCATTCTTTCCATACCTTAGGCATCATGTGAAAAAAGAAAAAAAAAATGCTTCTAGTCATTCTGCATCCCTGCATCTGTCTTAAAATAACTGGTCAAGAACCTTCGACCCAAAAAGGGCGATGAAGGAGTAACAGCTTGCAGCAAATACACGCATCTGACAGATCATATCGAAAGTTAAAAAAAAGAAACACAGAACGAATGCGCTCAGAATCCTACACTCACTTTGAAAAGTTTATTTTGTTTTATTAGTTCTACAGTGAAAGTGTCTGGTTGGTAGATTATCTACGTTTTTGTCACAAGGATCCAAATGCAAAATTTTATGTCATTCGGATAAATATGAAATTTTTTTAATAGGGAAAAGCTGTAAACAATCTTATAAAAGCAAAATTTTATACTTAAATTTACAAAGAAACTCAAGTGATTACAAACTTAAAATTACCTTTGAGTTAGTATAACTGATTTGAACTTTTAATTGAAATTCTTCAAATAAAATGCATGAAACTAAATAAATAAACGTCACCTTCATTTGACCATTTCTTTGTTAAAAAAATGATTTAGACACAGTAACTGATGGAGATAATGTTTAAAATATGCTGTCCATTGTTTCCTTCAGCAACAAAAGACAGACACTTCCCATTCACTCAAATATAAGCACAGAAAAAATGATTTTTCTTTCCCGATTTCAGATAAAAATGTATACAAATATATATATATTATGTAGTTGCAACACAGAGTGGGCAAGGAGGCCGAATATATTCAGTGAGTTCAGGCTGGATCTTCTCTGTGCATCCCATCTTTAATAAGGTAGCACATCTGCATTTGCCATTCTTTTTGGCCGTGTCTAATCCGGCAGAAGAAAGGTTCCTGCGTTCAACTACTGGGGGGTGAAACAATACCACTGGGCTTTGCTCTACCTGTAAGCACACAGATGAGACAGAAACAGAAAAAAAAAATTAAGAGGGAAAAAAATCATTATTCTCTGAATGATATGTCTTGGGTTTGATCAGAGTGTGATTCAAAGCCCATCTCTTAGACTACTTAAACATTCACTTTTAAAATTCCAACCTGATTGTACTTTTATGGAAATTTCTTGCCATCAGTGGCTGCATTCTCTCCTGTCTCCAGGTCTTCTTGTATCCCAGTAGATATCTGACTCTACCCTTCATTAGAATTCTCTTGATAAGAAAGGAGTAGAAATGAGCAGAAGATGTAAATTCAATGGAAAAGAAAAGGTTTAGATCTTTCCCCCCCTTTTTTTGTCCAGGGAATTAAAAAAAAAGAGGAAATATCACAGATATACCACATCGAGTCAAAACCTGACACCAGGGCAGAAGACTTGAGAATATCATTAATGGTGCGATGCAATGCATCCGAATCATCGCCGTGCTCACAATAGAAATGAGCCTCTCTGCAAATGCAGTAGGATTTGTTAGTTCATTTGTCTGTAAAAAAAAAATAATGCAATGAAAGACTAAGAATTTAATGATGCAAGAACATAATAATGCAATT
The DNA here is from genome assembly GCA_003999625.1 of Oryzias javanicus. Classification (NCBI taxonomy): domain Eukaryota; kingdom Metazoa; phylum Chordata; class Actinopteri; order Beloniformes; family Adrianichthyidae; genus Oryzias; species Oryzias javanicus. Next base: position 17,523,149 of record CM012437.1, read on the forward strand.
ATGGAATGAGTGGATTTCAAATTGAGAACATCTATTTGAAATGACTTACCAATAAAATCGGAGCGCTTAAATGTTGATTCTTTAAATGGTCTTGAAAAACGATGTAAGTGGGAACAAGTCATACATAAAAAATATCTGTAAACTGAAGAAAAACCCTTTGCTTTTTCCCTTTAATGTGGAATAACTGGAAATACGAAGATCAATTTATATTTATGGAAAGGAGAAGATTGAAAAAGATAAAGTAATTAGCGCAAAAGTCAAACAGGTGGTATGAAATGACAAAATAAAAAGGTTTAATTACAAGAATTAATGAGGATTTCTGTTTTCATGAAGCACATTTTATTTGTCTGTGTATTGTAAAGGAAAATTGAACTAAAAGTAATGCAAGATTGAAAAGGACATGGACACTATATGTAAAAATTGGATATTATCTTGCTACTAATGAATTGATCACCATAAACACTGCTGGTAATCACATTTTCAGTGAAAAGAACTATTAGAAAAATTGATTTATATTTTTTGCACAAATAAAGAAAATAAAACACATTTTTTATTTTTTAAGCGACACTACTATTTGTAAATAAATCATCAAAACCCTTTTATTGAATCTAATCCACAGGAAACCAGAATCAAGTAACCTTGAAATAAAATTTTACAATAATATTGCATTTTAAAAATTAGCTTTCATACAATATTGTTAGTTAACACTTAAGGTATTTGATTTTCTATACAAAGATAGATTTTGATGTTCAGGTAGGATGTAACTCACAATTTCTTAAATGACCAGTAAGAATATAATTTTTTTTTTTTTTACAAAAAAATCTTGTTCTTAACATTAAAAGAACTATTTCTGAAGACAAGACTATCAAAATTTAAAGACGTATGTACTTTTCCGACACTGCTGATACTGTACAAGCCAAAAATGTTATCTTGCCATTTGGTTTAAAACAATTTTTTTGATAAAAAATAAAGGAAATGGTAGACTTTAAAGTGCACACATTTAAAATGTAAACAATTTACTATATTCTTTGCAGGGTCAAAAAGTTGAATTTATTGTACAGTGATCTAAAAAAAGTTCTTAATTGCTTGCTTTAATTTGAACGCAAATACCAAACTGACTGATTTATGCAGTAAGATGTAAATATGGTGTTCCAGGTTGTATTATTGTTACTATTATGAATTTTAATTTTAATTTCTTTTGATTAAGCCACTCTAATTCAGCCATATATTTGTGTTGTTTGAAATAATAAGATAAATATGATCTGGTTTTCATCTTCTTTTTTTTCTTTATGTAAATTGTACGTATTGTACAGTTTAATTGAAATGAACAAATAAAAAGAAAGAAAAAGGTAAAATATAATTTGTATTTTTAAAAGATGTGTTTAAGGTGGATTGGTTAGTATAAAGGATTAAGTGTGAGCGTGCTGCTGTCTGGCGTGTGCGTGCAGCTCTGATTGAGCAGTGAACTGTCCATGCTGCATTCCACTGTGTGCTGGATGACAGCTTGGATAAGCTCCAGTCTCCCAGAGACCTTGACAGTAAGAATGAAGCACAGAAAAGAAATGAATGGAGGATTTCGTTGAAAAACCCTCTATGATAACATTTGTAAATATACAGCATTACAGACAATTACAATACTTTAAATGACATGTTGTCCAGAACGGATAAAATGTTTTTGAAATGAGAAAACATTTCCCCCCCCCCCACTGATTATTGGAATTTGATAAATTTAGCATTTGTATAGAAATAAATAGAATTTGAAAATATCCTATTTTAAGATTGCATGAAAATAAATAAGTCTGAAAAGATTTATTTGGAGGACAAAGCAGTCAAAGATCTAGATTTTAACAACAACAAAAAACAGTCTTCTGGTTTGTGCATCATAAAGAAATAAGCTCACATATCCAGACGTAGAATCGGGAACTCTTCCACATCGGTTCTTTTTCTCTTATCTAAAAGTCATTTTTTAAGTTTAATTCGTGGGCTATTTTGAAATCTTCTCTAACGCTTAATCTGTTTGAAACTAACAGTAAATTATAGACGACACGTAACAGCGGAGCGTCAGTGATGTTTTAAGACAAGCCTTTTAAGATTTGTCGGCCTTTCACAGGGGCACATCTCCACAGACGAACCCTATTTCTCTAAGATTATTAATACAACCCTTAGGGAGAACAAACTGCATAGCGAGCAACTACTTTATTAATCTCTCCTTAAATTAGGGAGCAGCAGTCGGCATCCTTTTCCTGTGGTTTCCTTCTGCAGGTTTTACACACAGTGGAAGAAGGTTCATAAACTTAAATGTCTCCTGGCGATTATTAGATGCTCTAATGACAATGCAATTAAGACCTTCGCCCACCTAAAAACAACTGAGTGTGCAAAAAAGTAAGCTATGCAAAAGTATTTTTATTTGCCTTAACGTACAATAAAGACTGCCTTGCAGGTAGATTTGGATTTCATTTGACTTTAGTCTCACATGATAATAAATGAGGTAAAGAAAAATGACATATATTTGCAAATTATATTGAATTAAACTTAATGACAAAATCAGCATTTTTTTTAAGAGGAAAGCTACATTTCCTAATATTAAAATGCATGTGTGCGCTTTCCTGAGAGTCTTCAGTTTTACGGATGCTTTATTGAAGCTGAACAACTACAAATTAAGTAATTTTTTTTAATCCTTTTTTTGGTGTAAAAATATTCAAACCTCGCCCTACATTGAATTCAATTCTAATCTTATTGAAATTAAATTGGGAATTAAGAAACTACTGTAGGTTAATTTTAAATCATTGAAGAAAATTCAGAAAAAATCCTTTACAGAAAAGTAAAATCAACATATTTTAAGTACTCACATGCAGAAAATATACATTCAAATCGCGCTTTTTGTGACTTTTTTGTTAGAACTGATTTTCAGACTTGTTACAAAAAACACATAAAACTGCAGTAAATTAAAACTTTTGTCCACAGAAGTAACTATAAATATTTTTTAAATCATTGATATGCAATCAAAGCCTTCCAAGCTGGAAGTGTGCATACTAAAATTCTGCTTGAACACAATTTTAAACAATTTACAAACCATATATTTTAATGTAGCTGTCATATAACGGTTCCTCGTGACTTTTTTTTTTTTTTTTGCCTGTGAAAATACACATTGTGGTTTGCAACCAAAAAGAAGGATTTTCTTTCCCATCCACAAAGCAAACCATTTGTTCGCCAGCTTCATTTCTTTTTTGTTCTCTTGACTCTGTCATACACAATTTATAATTTATCCTTGTCTTCTGTATTACAAATGGTCTCAGGAATGGGACAAATCAGGGCTTTCCAAACTATCAGGAGGGAAATTGATTCCTAAACAATATGTGTCAACCCAGACATTGGCAAAGGAGTGTCAGTGGCTCTGGAGAGAGGCCAAACAATGCCTGTATGTCGCGGGAGGAAATCGCACGGTTCCACATGAGACAAACACAATTTCATAATAATGAATAATTGAGAAAGTTTAGAACTGGGTTGCGATAAATGTGCGTTAGATGGATCTGTGTCACAGTGATTCTTGGGTTGTTTCAAGCTGTGCTGTTGCATTGTGGGGGATTAAATGGATTGATCATTTGTCGTGACAAGGTGTGTTATGGGAGATTTCTAAATAGGAACGAAAAAAAAAAACTGTGACAGAAATCCTTAAAAATAATAAAAACCTCTATTATGTGAAGGGGTTGCCTCTGAGTGCATTAGCCTATATTATCCATGAATTTGCAGCTCATCAGAATGAACCTGTGCCAGTGCTTGTTAACCTGCGCCTCGATAACAAGGCCAGGCTCGTTTGTAACACTGGAGGGGAAGGAGGAAAGAGGAGGGGGTGGTCGACTCCGAGCACTGCCTTGACTGGAGATGAGGGCGCTCCTCGCCGCACCCCCCATCCATGCTAATCATCCAGGCTCTGCACATAATTAAAGCCCTGGTACCCCTCTCCTGTGAAACTCAAGGGGGGACTTATGTGCATCTCCCAACGTAGCTAGAGGAGGCTTGGAAAACTTCTGAACATCTATGGTCCATTATGTATAATTTCAAAACACATCCCAAGTACGAGGAAAAGAAACTTTTCATTTTTAATGACAAAATCATGAATTATTCCATTTATTGTGTACACTCACTCTTTCAAAGGTATCTGGTTCATAAAAGGTGAAACTGAATCAGGAGAAAAGTCTTCTTGCTGCTGTTAACTAGGACTTACTGTCACAAACGACACCTGTTGAGCGCTGCCGAACGGCGCAGAAACCCACTTTAAAGAGACATGGTTTAATTTTAACCATTTCTTTTTTGTCCTTTTGTTTGACTTGAAGTTTTCATCTTTTTTAAACTCTCCAGGAACCAGCAGGACTGTCGAGGTCAGTTAGTTCCTCGGCACAGGAATAAATCTGGAGCAAAATAAATGTGTATTTAAAAGAAAAAAACAATTTTATTTAAAAAAAAAAAATTACATCCATAATGACAGATACGTTTTGCAGTCAAGACTTAAATTTATTTTGTGCTTTTTGGGACATTTCAAAGAAATCGACATAAATGTTTGCACTGTTTTTTGTCGCATTTAAAGACAAGTTCTTACAATTTGTTGTGAGAAATCTGAGACTTTCACACACGTTTCTAGTTTTAATTACAACATTGCTAGTTGTTGCATATCCTGGGACTGAGCTGCATGCTTGTGGCTTGTGAGATACTTGAGCTTATAAACCAATAATGATTATCTTTAATACATGATTCATTAGTATGTCCCGAGGAAACATCGCCTTTTTTTGCAAATTCTGAACAGTTAAATGTTCATTGGGGGGCTAAAATCTTTAAGTTTTTTTTTTTTTGACTGAGCATCTGTTCACAGCTGATACTTTAATATGATTTTTCTTTTACACACATAACTTTTTTTGTTTGCATTTCTGTAAAAATTAACCACACAGGGCATGCATTGCAATCCTGTGGACCATTTTCAGCTTGAGCACTGACAGTGTATGACGTAGTTTTCACTTTTGGCCAATAGGTGTCCCTGCAAACCAATGAAAAGCTGCTCGGAGCTGTCTCCTGCCTGCAGCGTGACACTTCTGCAACAAAACAATCATCACTATTTCAGCAACAATTACAAATGGAGAGGCCAGAGTCACAACCACCAAGACAAACTGGAGTTTGTATTTCTTCATCAGATTGTTGGGCTTTTTCTGAAGACCTAAAGCTTTAACTAAATACAATTTACTGTTATCTTATTTTTGGTAAATCATTAAAAAGGTAATATTTAGACAGTAAGCCCTAAAGGATTTAAAATATATATTCGTGTATATTTCTAATGGTGCAATGATGCATTTATGGATGATGGGAATTTCCTGTCAGATAAAAAATGTGTGGGAATATGAAATTTTACTACTAAACATAACATAATGTATTATTAGGGATATTGACAGTAACATATTCATGCATTCACAATTTGAAGTTTTTCCAAGCCCTGATAACAAGGCAGCCACTTTAAATTACCAGTACACAAGATGAGTTTTACGTTATTTTACCAAAATCAAAATATATATTCTTTCTTTTTACCGTCACTGTTTGAGAAAAACGATTAAATCACAAAGCTGAGCTTGTTCCAAATCTCATCTGTCAGTTATAACACCTGATTTGCCCGTCGGTTAACAGTCCCCTGAGCTAACGTCTCCATCAGCCTCTCCTCATTACAATTTACTGTTCCCAGCTACTGGAATGAGCTGCAAAGCAATACTAAATTGGACGTTTTTATGTCACAGCTCAATGAGTGGACCAATGTTCTGGTTGATGATTGCATTTGCCCCCAAAGCCTGCAATAACTCCACAAATAAGCAAAAACTTGACGATCTCTTATGTGTTACTGCCTTTGCTGACTTGCGTGTTTTTTTTTTTTTTTTTTTATTTTGGTGCATTTAAGGTGTTTACACTTATCCTTCCAATTCTTCCTTTTGACTGCTGAATTGTAATGAAAAACATGTGTAACTAATGACCAAAACGCTTGTTTCTGTGCTTCAATCAATGTCACTTCCTATCATTTGATTTATTAAACTAATAAATGGTAAATGTTTGTTTATAATTTAGAGCAAACCCACTTAAAATTAAAAAAGATGCAAATGAAAGCTGTAAATGACATCTTCCAGTTCCCACAGGACCACAAATGCATATGGGAGATAAATAAACACAAATTAGATATCAAGGTTGTCCCATCAAGGCAATTGAAAGTCTTTGATGGCAAAACTGCTGAAGATTCTATTTTTTTTTTTTTTTTTACTTCTTGTTTATACCATCTGGGCCATGTAACAACTACACCCCTTCAGGCCCACGTATAATGGCTGTTCATCATTCCATTCAACCTGTGCATGGTGTATTGTACTGCAGGGGAATCTGTGACACCTCACATTCTCTTTCCTCCTCTTTTTAGAACACCTCCATAGTTGATATTTGTGCTATGGAGAGAGGCAGACCTTCGCTGGCAGGATAAAAGGCCGGGGCAGCACCCCTCAATCATTTCGCCCTCCAGGAGGTGAGAGGAACGAGAATGTGAGGAAAGGGGGCCTTGCAGGGTGCAGAGATGTAAGGCACACTGAGATACACCTTTGGCTAGTGTAAAAAAGTGTTGACTTTTTCCCCACTCGGCTTCTTTATCCTCTTTTTTTTGCCTTTGGGAACGCAAAATGCATGCAAATATTGGGGCAGGACCATTGAAACCAGCAGTAAAAAAAGTGTGTTTAAAACGTCAGCGTAGGAGAGTGAAACACTTCCACAGGTAAATGGACAGAATCCAAGAAAGGATAACCAAAATTCAATTTTTAAATAATCTTTTTACTGCTCTTAAAAAAGGGGTAAACTGCATCTGTGTAGTAATGCTGGATGTATGTGGTCACGTCAGAAGGCATATACCCAGACTTGTTACTCTAATCCAGGCACAAGCCACCCCTGGGGAGGCTGCAGGCACTGGGTCAGCCATATGGTGGTGGAAGCCCCCGGAGGAGCAAGTCTGATAAGCAGGATCAGCTTCAGCACTTTTTGACCATCACATCCACACCAAACAGGTAGTGGACATAAACAGTGTCAGATCATTGACAAACTCTTTATAAATGCAACAGTGCAAAAAAATCATAGTTGTATTGATGACATTTGCAAAGATAATGAAATGAAGCAATAACAACACAATTGACAAAATCTGTTGAATACCCCTTTAATAAAAGGTAAATGTAACTGCTTGTATGGCACATTTTTGAGGAAATCTGTCATGTAAATTTCCAGTTTTTTGTTCCGTTTCAAATTTTCTAATTGTAGAAATGGATAGTATTAAAAAAAATTTGTAAATATCCAAAGGGGTTGTCAGTCCAAATAGGTCAATCTGTGCTAAATTTTTACCTTCTCTGTATTCAAGGTTTGTTTGGATTCTAGAAATTCCTCCCTTTGTAAAAAAAAAAAAAAAATTACTTTCTTCTGAAGGAAAATTTAATCATATAATTTTTGGGGGAGAGAATCATGGGAGCTTTTAAAACTTCACATGGATTTTACCTGTTGTCATTGTAGGTGTGTTGGAAGCTAATGAAACTTAAAGGCTCAATAAAGTTAAATGGAAAATACTTTTTTCCAAATTTTGTGAACTAAATATTAAATAGTCTCAAGAAAGGGACACGAGTACAGTACTACCATAATCAGATATAATACACAATCTTTTTTGTAGTTTCATTACAGTTTGCAAAATGTTGCCATTGCAAAGTACACAAAAAAGTCAATCAAAAGTCAAACATTATGTCATGAAGGTCTGAATAATCCTGCTCTTCAGGCTGTAGTAACAATTGATCTTCCATCTGAATAACCTCAAGAATACTTACGTAATGTTATATAATGTTCACATGGGATATGTGTTGCACATTCAAGAATGCACTGAAAAGGAGTTCTTGAACACACTTTTAACAAAAGGCGTTCACACTGGACTGTTGATACCTGATTCTAGTGCATGTACTCAGTTGGAAGAGGCTTAGTACGAAATATTAAAGTGGTGCAATTATCATAAATTGCTCCAGGCTTTTTCTTTCACAGCTCTATTTTGATATATGACAGAATTGTTGTCATAAAATTACGGTCAAGCACAAACCGCAATTATTAATTTCTCCTCCATGATCAACTTTCTGGGAATTAAGAAGTATGCTGCCCATACATAGCTGTCAAATCCTTGATTGGTCCAAGTTCAACTGGTTTAACTTTCAACATCTGTTCAATGGCCGCAAGATTTTTACATAGAGGCCGAAAATTGACTTAAAAACTTGTGTAGCAGCACATGAGCTTCAGAGTTTTGAACACAGACGTGGTCGCTTGAACATGCGTTGCAGAGAGCAGTGATAAGGCAGCATAAGTCTCACCAAAATCCCATCTTATGTTTTTTTTTTGGTTGAAGTGTCTTTTTATTTTTTGGTGTTGTTATCATGTTCACATACATGGCTTTTATTCCGTCCCACGCAGAATCTTGACACATTTTGCTTTTATTGGCTGTCAACTCCTGACAAAGTTGACCATATCATCTAAATTATGGAACATACTTGGTACAGTTTCAACACAGATTTAGTAAACAGGAAATGCAGTGACTCCCCCCAGGAATTTGAAATCCACATACATGTTTTAAGACATTTTGAACATCGTGACCCTAAACGCTGTGATCAATATGCCATCTGGTTTTGAAGGCCAGTGAAGTACTACCTCAGATTCACTGGTGTCTACTTACCATCCCACAGTACTCTAAATTTACCACAGAAGTAAGGTAGTAAGCTTGAATGGTGCATTTTAATACAAATTGAACATTTCCATTGATGGCCATTTGATTTCTAATATATGTATATATATATATATTGACATCATCTGCGTAAATAAATTCCAGAGAAATACAATTAAATTGTCCAAGAATTTTGCTTCTAAAAGCAATAAAGAACTTGACAGAGGTCTGTCGATCATGCAACCCCATTCCCCAGTTGCTAATTCATACAGACCCTGGAGAAGAGGGCGCAGAAATCTTGGCCTTGTGCTGCAGTCAATACATCATTAAACTATTGCAAAAAAAAAGGTGTTACCAGTGAGACTCTTCAAACTCACGGTCAAAACGTGATGTGTTGGAAGTAAGGTGTGACTGACATTAATTTTATATTTGTGGTCGTGCCTATATGTTTTTTATTGCAAACAACGTTGGGTCTTCCTTCTGCTTTGGGATTTGAAAAAATAAATACATTTTAAAGCGTAACCAAACTCTAAATTAACTTTTTTGGCTGTTGACCTCTATAAATGGTTCTTCAAAAGTCCTGTCTGTTGGTTGTCTCCAAATGTTTTGACTAGTCAACATTGTTAATTTAATTTTGACAAATTAAAAAAAAAAAACTTGTTTAATCAAGCTGTCCTTTGCCCAGAAGTGGATGGATTAGGCTCCAGCAGTTCCATGATCTCAAAATGGATAAAAATGTCTCAGAAAATGGATGGATGGATGGAGATATCTTTGATCATCAGTTGTGTTAACTTTGACATCAATGTTTAGGCTAAATAAACAAAAATGTTGTTGAAACTGTTCAAACTCACAGTATAAAGCTCTTTTACATAGTGTGTTAAGAATTAAATCAAATACAATGCATCCATCCATCCATCTTGCAAATCTGCTAAATTCCTTTTGTGGTCACTGGATTTCTGGAACTTGTCTCAACTACTGCTGGATGAAGGAGAAGTGAACCCTGGACAGGTTGCCAGTCTGTTGCAGGGCCATACAAATCCTGTCCAGACTTTTTAAACAAAAAATATCGAGCTTTAATTGTCAGAAAATCACCCTTTAATTGTGGAGTTCCTTTTCTGACTGAGTTTTACAATTGCAACGAGGAACAAAGAAACAATCATCATTGCAACAATGTCCATCGACAAGGTGCAACAAAGGTGGCTCAATGATAGAAAGAAAACTGGTGAAACCAAATAAAACACGCTCATCAACTCACCGTGAACCTTTGAATATTTACACAGTTGGCATGAATGAATTGATTCTAAAACAGAGAAAGATGGCTTTTCATATTAGTTTTGCATCGATATGTAACGCATTGCTAATGTAAATTGTTAAATATTAGACTAAGACTGCTTTTTTCTGCTTCAGACTTTGCTGGAATTCTATTGGTGCGTCAATGGTTGAAGAGGTATAGAAAAGAATGTAAACACAGAAACTGAGGCTCTGGTGTTTATAGGGTTGAACTTTATACACTGGAGTGGGTCAAATTTCAGTCTTTGATAAATTTCCTCAAACATTTACAGTACTTCCGTAAATCAAATGAATTCTGAAGCACAGAAAGGCACCTTTTCCACTTTACAGAAGTAAAGTGTTGACACAATCAATGTCAACTAACTGATTCTGACACAGATTCTAATTAATTGGAATTACGTTAATTGAGTAAAGTGGAGTTCCGGTAGTTCAAAGAAAGCATTTTGTGTCTCAGATGACATCTCTGGTAATTAAAGGGTTAAACCTTCAGTACTCACTTTGTGAACTGTGTTTACAGCTCAGTGTTTGATGTGCCATCAAAGTAGATTCTGACGAACAAGATTCATTGAGAAAAAAATGTTTAAGGGAAACAAATATGAAAATTCTGCATAAAGAGGGAGCAGTTGGTTTAATTAAAACTATAACTTTTTTTTTACTTTAGTTCAGAAGATTATGGTGGATCTTTTTGGAATATGAACATTTCTTTATGATGAATCATTATAATACTGAAAAATGCACAGAAGAGTAAAAATCAGAAAGGGGCACATTTGTTCACAGCACAATGCACTCTCTGGAACTCGAGTTGGACTGAAAATTTTGGAACATTATTTCCTCCAAGGGACTGTTGGCAGCCTTTGTACAGAGCTCCCATACATAAATGGAATGATGACCTCCAGTAGAGCGTTGTACATTAGGTTTATAGCGGCAGACAGTTATCTGGTGCAGCTCAGTCCTGGCATGGCAATGGTTGTCTTTTTTTATTTTTATAAGCAGTTAAAGCAATGGAACACTTTCATTTGGTGCTTGTAACTAATTGTTTTAAGATAAAATAAAAACTGAGAGTGAGAAATATTCAGGCATTATTAAAATCTTTATTAAATTCCTGGTGAGGAACCATCAACCTGAGAGTTAATGGTGTACTGATTCATTCATTGAGGCTGTGGATGGCAGGGTTGATGCTGACACTGTGTTTTCTTATAGTGACAATTTATATGTAATTTTCTTAATGTATTAACATATATCATTTTTAAACACAATTCATTTTTTCAGACCCATGAGTTGCCTTTTTCATAGTTATGATCAACAGTGAATTAATGCATTTCAGTTGATTTAGAATGTTAAAACAAGGGATTTATTTGTGTCTTTTTTAAGTTATAAAATAGATTAAAAAATAGTTATCCGATTAAACAACCCAATCCACTCTCTCCTCCAATCATGTTTTTCATGTACCTATGAGCCCCTTTTAAACTAAGTTAGTAAAACCAGGTTTAAACAAAAACTTAAGCCTTATAGTACATCCTTTGGACCACTGAATTGCCTCCCTTGAACTATATGAGCAAAAATAGCAAAGAACCTTATGGCTAAACAGACATTGGCACAACATTTTTAAAAATATGTATAGCTAAAATGGACCTGTGTTTTTTTTCTGAGAACCTTTTCTTTCAAATATTGTTATGACATTTCCATAAATTTTTTTTCTGAGTTTTATTTCCATATCAGAATGGCTTCTTCTAGGACTTGAGTTTTACTACATGTCCTGTGATGCCTCATGATCTTATTAGGTGTTAATTCCACCTTGATTGCCTGTCTCTTTATCATCATAAATCATCAGTGCAATGCACCTTATGGATGAATTTTGGTTGTGTTTACTAAACTTGAACTCATTGTCTCTGTTACATAACGCTCAGAAATGTGGGGCAGCCGTGATGCACTGGTAGGGCGGTTGACTCCAGATTGCGGGTTCGATTCCCAGCTGGCCCGCCCATGTGTTGAAGTGGACAAGACACTGAACCCCAAATTGCCTCTGGTGGAAGGTGTCTGGCAGCGGAGCCACCACCAGTGTATGAATGTGTGTGTGAATGGGTCTGACTGTGAAGCGCTTTGAGCCTTTGAAGGAAGGTGAAAAGCGCTATACAAGTATACGCCATGTGTCAAAATGTTTTAGTGCAACTTTGGTAAACCACCGTATTTTCTGGACTACAAGTTGAGTTTTTTTTTTTTTTTTTTTTTTTTTTTAATTGATTGGCCAAGGGTGCGACTTATACTCAGAAACTACTTCTTTGTGATAAAAAAAATATACAAACAGGCTCATATATTCGTTATTTCCCCACTAACATCCCGTTGCCTTTTAGCGGTTGTTTCCCACTAACAACCACGGTAGGTGCTGTAGGTTTAGTATTTGCTGCTGACAGAAGCGCAGAAGAAGTGCCGTCCAAAACAGACAAGGCTGAGAATTTCCTCATGAACGTTATGATGTTTTTCTTATTTGCATCGAGACATTATTAACATTGTTTTTATTTTTCTCTTCTTGTACTACTGCAGGACACCAAGCCAACAAATTGGGTTACAAATAGACAGAAGAGGAGCTAAAAACACTGTCATTCAGATGCAGCTTCTGCAGGCAACAAGGTAACAATCACGCAAGAAAAAGAAAGACTACTCTCCTGAACCCAGACATGGTGATTATACTGTAAAATTTTTTGTAGAGCTCTTCAAAATAAATAAACATTACCTCTCATTTTCTGTATCTTCTGTACATTTTAAATGAGATATATAGTCAAAGCCTCCATCACGTAGCAATGAGGCTAAAAGACAGCTTCTCCACACACAATGGTAGTGTCTAGTTTATGAAAATATTTTGAGCTTTAAATTTGACGCACGTCAAAAGCGGTAGCAGATTCGAACTGGACGCATGATTCGCGTTCAGTAACAATGCAACTTTACGTCAGACTTGTTGAATTTGTTCATAAATGTTGGACTTTTCTCTTAAAAGTGGGACTTATACTCCGGAGCGACTTATATATGTTTTTTTCTTCTTCATTATGCTTTTTTTTTTTGCCCCTGCGACTTATATTCCGAAGAAACTTTTTACTCTTCATCCATCATTGCTCCAGGTGGTCTGGCCAGTCCCTTGTGTAATGTGCAAAAGGGTGATGGGACTCTAAAGTGCTCACGATCTTGATGAAGGTAGAAAAGTTGCAACACAAGTATTTGCCATCAGAACAATGCATGTTTCTTTGAGGTGTTACAGGTGCTACTGTGAGACTCTGCAGGGGTTGATGTCCAAACCAACAAAATTGGTTTGCCCTAAAAAAAAAAAATAAATAAATAAAATAAAATGTTTCAATGTCAATTGTGTGATTTTTTTTTTCATATTTTTTTTTGCTAAAAAAATCCTTTATCTTCATCATATTAAAGCCTCCCGTCATGAGAACTTTCTAGGCTGGGTATGTGACACCTCCATGATTTGCCTATGTTGTCCTGCACAGGGGACAAAAGCCCAGATGACTCAAAGATATGTCTTGAAGATTTAAGATATTTAAATGAGATGCTAAGAGTGAGAGACTTTGTGAAGCTTAGAAGTCTAGTGTTAATGTTCTCATTTGAATACAAAAGATTTTTTTTTTTGGTCTTAAAATTTTGAATATGTGAAATGAATAGAAGTTCTTTATGCACGACTGACAAAACAATGAAAAAGTCTTATGTTGCTGATGCCTTTGTTGAGCTGGCATTAAACCGATCAAACAGCCAGTGTTGTGACTTGAATGTATTTGTAAGAATCAGTATAAAAAGTCAGTTTTGAAAAATGAAAATTTTGTTAGGATTCTTCTCTCAAAGTTGGTGTTTTAGTTTTGTCATGTTTTGTCAAAATATATTTTTATGGAGCGTAAAATATTGAAAGTGTTGTTTTATTCTGGAATAATAATTCAGCCTTTTTATAATTCATAGTTATGATAAAAAGTTGTGTTTTTAAAGTTTTAAAATTTAGTTTTAGTGTGTTCAATAAGTGTTCATATTGTTCGGCCTGTGACCTAAGGTGTGTTTTGGATTTTGGCCCCCTGTGTGCTTGAGTTTGACACCCCTGCCTTAAAACCCTTCCGCTCTCCTTGGGGTCCAGATGGCTCCAACCACATATTGTTATGCGATTTTTCCATGACAAATGTGGACGAAGGGGGACAGGATTTTATGTCTGCCATGGACATTAGTGAAACTCCGAAATCAGTGAAAAAAAAAAGTTCAGCGCACTGTCCTGTGGTGTCCAGATGACCCCACTTTTAATGTAAACAAGCTAAGGAGAACGGAAGGGTTACACAACGGAGGTGAATGATGGACTTTTTTTTCTTAACGTTTCATTCGGTTTCAAGCTATTGGCGATTCTTGAGAGGTACGCGATTTTGGTAAGGGATAGGTGAGGGTGGACGTTCGGTTATGCCGCTTTTATTTCTTCTTTCAAAGCCTTCACGGAGAGCTTTCGGGGGAGAAAAAAAGGAGGGCGGAGGAGGGAAAAGGGGATCTGTTTTTTGTCTGCCATTCTTTATTTTTTGCCTGTTTTTATTACTTTTAAATGTCCTCTATGTTTTCGTCAGTGTAACCCCTAATAATGGAGATCTACAAATTCAGTTTTAAACAGTAACTTGCTATAGCTGTATGGTGGCTTAGTGGATAGCGCATTTAGTAATTAACCCAAAATACGGAGGTTCGAGGCCAGTGAGAATTATTTATTATTATCTATATAATTTTTTTTTTTTAAATACCATACGTGGTTCTTGCGTAAATTTTGAGAATCAAAATGAATAAATACTTCTTGCAACATAATTCCAGGCAGTTACGTCGTTTCTGTTCACAGATCCCGTTTTTTTTACAAAAAAAAATTAGAGAAATAATTACCGCTGGCCTCGATCCTTCGGGTTATTAACCCCTTTTTCCTCCTTTGCCCTCCTTTTTTTTCTCCCCGAAAGCTCTCCGTGAAGGCTTTGAAAGAAGAAATAAAAGCGGCAACACCGAACGTCCACCCTCACCTATCCCTTATCAAAATCACGTACCTCTCAAAAATCGCCAACAATAGCTTGAAACTGAATGAAATGTTAAGAAAAAAAAGTCCATTATTCACTTCCGTTGTGATTTGTTTCCGTTGTGTGTTGGCTTTTGCTGTAGTGCTGTGGCTTTTGCCGTTGTGTTGTGGCTTTCGTCGATGTGCTTCGGCTTTTGCCGTAGTGCTTGGGCTTTTGCCGTCGTGCTTCGGCGTTTGTCTTCAGGCGTTCGCCCCACTGCCCGATCTCGCACTGGCACTGCTGTTCAACAGCCATTTCACAGTTATACCACTGGTAAAACACGTAGTCACCCGCGCTCTAAATTTTTGTGCAGTTCAAAAATTCTCAGCTGTTATACTACCAGTCCACTGCTAACAGCATCTGTACCATGGGGATTCATTTTTTTTCGTGCTCCAGCCGTGATATAGCCGTGAAAGCCTGTGGGGACCGACTCCTAAATTAGAAGCTGACTTCAATGTGGAGCTTTGTTTATACGTTTCTCTCATTTCAGCACTATATTCCAGAACTTGAGAAGTTTATTCAACCGTTTTTATCACATTAGATAGGAAACTATCTGAAACTACTGATCAGATCAGATCTTGTGGTGCAGCCAGGCTTCATATAACTGTTTAAAATTCTAAAACTTCCTCAATCCAAGGAAAGAAATTACAGCTCATTCAACACACGTGTTTTCATTCGAGGATCTGTGATTTCCCTGAACTCCACAGAAAGTCCTTCAGTGAATGTTAGCCACTAATAATTAATGCTCAGAGGGTTCAGATATGTCAACAGGTCTTAACAACAAGCCTTTATTCACCATCATTGCTCAGTGTACTGTATTGTCCAAGGCAAATCGAGGATGTATAATTCATAACCAGTGTACTAAGAAATTAATATATTCAAGTTAATTATGCCAGTGTGTGAAGGAACAGATGTACATGTGATTACTAAAATGATTTTTACTTTTGACCTTCATCTCTGTGGATCAGCTTCATTATCATGGCCTAACATTTTTAAACAATTGGCACGAAGAGCACTTTTATTTCATTTTTTCAAATATATATTACACATTTATGATGCCCTTTTCTTAAAATAAAAAAAGACCGAACAACAATGAACACCACTAGAAAAGTTAATATTTCTTCAGAAGATTTATCACAGCCTTTTCTACTGTTGTCTTAGACATTATTGATATTTTAAAATATTTTTGGTAAACAGTTCATTATTTTAAACAACACCCTTAATATTTGATAGGCATTGTATATTTTTATACCAAAAAAAGGTTATTTTTATTATGAACTGGTAGATTGATCAAAATCAGGATTTGTCATTCTGCTTTAATACTATAACAAGTTACATTGTTTGGTAAAACCAAAGTTTTGCAAATAGAAAAGTTGCCCAGAGATCCCTCTCCTCGGCCACTTCCTCCAGCTCCTCTAAGACCCTAAGAGTTCCCAGGCCAGTCAAGAGATGTAGCCTCTCCAGCGTGTCCTGGGTCATCCCTGGGCCTCCCCGGGATCCATCAAGGTATTTTAGCAGAAAAAATTGCGTATAATTGTATAGCGTTTTTCTACCTTCCTTGAAGGTCCAAAGTGATTTACAGTCACAGACCCATTCACACACACATTTACACACTGATAGTGGCTCTGCTGCCGAACGCAGGTGCCAAGCTTCCACCAGAGGCAATGTGGGGTTCAATGTGGGGTGTCTTGCCCAAGGACACTTTGACACATGGGGGGGCAGGGCAGGAATCAAACCTGCAATCTTCAGGCGTCGACTGCCATATCGCTTCATGTGATTGACTGACCAAAAAGTGCTAATTTTCACACATTTTCAAAGGGCAAACCTTTGTTTGTATTCAGACACAGCATAAAATTGTTTATTCCAAATTGTAAAAAAAAATAAACAAAAAAAAACATTACGTCTGCATCACATAGATTCAGTTGTTGCAAGGAACAATCGGTAAATAATTATGATGTTAAAAAAATGTAGAATTGCCTGCCTAGTTTATTTTGAAGGAATGGTAAAGTTCATTAAAGTAGTTAAAACTGTCAAAAATTCCCTTTGCTAAAATAAAACTTTTGTTGTTAATAGATTTTTTTTACTGAATAATAGCTTCAAATCAGACAAATATTGCTGCTTAATACTATTTGAGCGCCCTTATGCAACAGAAAAGGTTTCCTAAAGTAAGATATAAGCATTTTTATATAAAATATATGCAATTTTAATTTGTGGCTTTGTCTGAAGATAACTCAGCGGGTATTTATGGAGTGAAAGTAGTGCTAGAAAATAGAAGAGAAAAATGATTACATATATGTAAGGAACTTTCGACTCGTTCTGAATACTAACAATTCTTTGTCAAAGTTTCTTTTTTCTTTTCACACGAAGTGAGAGCTGGACGAATGTGATGAAACTTTTTTTTGATTCTCTTTTTTGGTTATTTACTCAGTTGGACTCAATAAACCCTTACTTCTGTGCCATAAAGGGGTCTTGTCAGAATGGACATATTGTACAAAAGCAGATGATGCAAAAAGGTGAAATAGGGGTATATCTCTCCAACTCAATTGAGGGTGCCTTGTCTCCTTACTCTTCATCAGCCATGCTCGCCTGCCTCGCCTCTGTCTGCCAGCATGTTTGGCTTTCAGATGTGATGTGAGCATAGTATTCTCTCAGACCCAGACGGTTACTTTTTGAACAGCTGCTGCATGCGCATTGATGGTATTTCACTGCTGCACCCCCAAGTTATATTAAATTTGCAACTGGGCCTCTTTAAGTCTTTTTCACGAGATGTATGTTTTAAAGAGTATGTCAATTCTTAAAGACGCCCTTGGCTTTTATCAGTCATTTTTAAGAAAGCTTTCAATAAGGACTGAGGCAAGAGCTCGGTGTGGGGGTGGCCCACTTTGCTTGCATAAACTGCATATGAAATCTTAAAGTCAGAAGTGAAAAAAGGCGGATATGATGCGACTTAAAACCATCTCAGTAGAGTGGAATCTTTAGTATCAATGTTTAAAGCATTTTATGTCATTAAGATCCAACAGTGCTTTACTCTTTCCTTCAAATCTTCAACTGCCTCATTGCGAGTGTTGTTCAAATGTTTGCAGCCTTGACTTGTCCTGTGCACACTCCTCTTTGACTCAGATCACTGTTTGGTTTTTTACCACTTTGTAAAGTCCACATATTCTGTCGGTGTACTAAATTTTAAAGCTTAACAATTCATAAACAGTTTCTTTAAAATGTAACCATAGTCTCCTGCCAAACTAACAGTGTTTAGATGACTGTAAAAATTGAGGGAATAAATTAAACAAATCTACCTGATATGTTCTGGAAAGTTCTCTAAAGCGACATTGGATTCCAAATTTCAGTCTATTTTGATTCCTGAGCAGCACCCTAAAACATGTAAATTTTTTTAGAATCAATTTAGACTCACTGGCAACCTTATGAGGCACAGCTGTTCAACTGCTTGTTAATGTACATTTCTAAACAGCCAATCACATGGCAGCAACTCAATGCGTTGAAGTAACTTTGAATGTAGCATGATTGTTGGTGCCAGTGCACTCTAGCCCACTGTTCCTGGATGCTGCTCAGCTGTTTCTCATTTGCCAATCACCCACAGGACACTTAAGCACTGCACAGAGCCTCACTCATCTGCTCTCCTCTTGGATGTTCCCATACTCATGATTGACTTCTGTCTGTCTGACCCTGATTTAGCTTTGTGGACTTTCTGCTGTGCTTAGTTCCTGTCTGAACTGAAGAAACCTGCTGCACGTGGAATCAGCTCTCTGCCAGTTTGTGAAAAATGCACTGCAATGCATGTAACTGATTCCTTTCCTTTCTTTGCAAAGCCAATTAGTTTGAGGCTTTTCACATCTCATCTAGTGACTTCATATAATCGTAAGCCTGCATAGATGGATCGTGCAAAAGTTTGGTGTTATCAGAGGTTCATACTTTAGGGAAATTGTACATTTTGTGGCACTGGAACCAATATTTGGCATGAATGTACCTTTGGATCCCCTCTTTCAGAAAATCATGTTAAGTCATGAGAAAAATTCAAAAAGGCGACCATTTGTAAACATGGCGGCCATACACTGTTATAAAAAATATTCTGTCTTTTTACCCAATTCCTAACAAATAGACTGTTCATGGACAAACTGCAGTCCTCAACATGAGGGGCTCATACAGACTACCATTATATATATTAAAACATATGGCTTTCTTGCAGCAAGCATACTTTTTTGAAACAGGGGATCCTACGGTAAATTTTTGCCAAATTTAATGCTTGTGTCATAAAGTGCACAATTATTTTAATAATCATTATCGACCACTATTGTCTTAAAAAAGTTCCAGATCCCATTGTGGACAACTTTTTAGTCATCTCCAAACTGATCCAGTCTCAGTTTTGAAATCTGGTTTTACTAGAGCCCTCTTACAATTCATTCCTTTTTCTTTTTATTGAGTACTTCTTCTCAGTCATTGTTCTTTAGCCATTGTACCTTATCAGGGTTGTGGGGGTGTTTGAACCTAGCAAAGCTGTCATTGATCTCAATAAAAGCACATCTGAACAGCAGGAAGACTCTCAGCTGAGGAAGTCAAACTCTCCATGTAGAAGCTGTTACCTGTTTGAGCTTCCAGACATGTGATGTCACAGTGGCATCAAGTGTCTACATGCGATAAAACACAACAGTGTGCGTTACCTAATGACTTATTACACTAAATAATAAAAAAGCTGAAGTGGTTCTTTCATCTTACACAATAATATCAGCCATCTTTATCTGTTAGCCGTGCCTCATTTTCAGATCTGGAATCTATACCAGTATGGTGGCTGATTTAAGGTTGAGGGATCTGATCGCCTCGGGCAAATTATTCTAAGAGCCTCCTGATGTCAGTGGGACTGCCTAGCAGAACAAAAGGCAAGGCAATAAACTGGGGGAAAAAGTAGCACACACGCATTGAAATGGGGGCCTCCCCGAGGCGATGGCCCAACTGGCCCATGGTTAAATCCTCCACTGAAAGTGTAATAATCACACCAGAGCCCCACAGAGGGAAGGAGAAGAGAAAGAAACGAGTGGGGGAAGACACAGAGGTACTAAAACAAAAACCAACCCTGTCTGTCCTGTTCTCTCTTTGTGTCTTCAATCTGAGGGGGGAAGAAAAAAAAAAGAATGACAGCAAAATCTTGGCTCAGAAAAAGGGAATTACAGAAGCTGTGATAATCACTGATGGGAAAGTGGAACAAGATCAGAAACAGATCACGAGGTTATTTTAGCTGTGGCAGTTATTCTGATGTGTTTGCAGATATGAGTGGTCGTCTAATCCTGTCCACTGGCTCTCACACACACACTTCAACTGCAAACACCCTGAGCACCAAAAATTAAAAAAAGCAGCATTTTATAGATCTAAGACAACTCAAATCTAATTTAATATGATATAAAATATAACTGACACAGTGATTTCAAGTTATACACATTCTTGTCTTTTGAAACAGTGGGGCTATTAGCAACAGTTTCTCCTAAATGCCTGCACATTTTGTATTCCCTAAAACTGCAAAACTTCAACCTCTGTCAATCAGAGCTGGTAACTCCAATTAATATTAACAGTCACTTCTGAAATATGTCAAAATGGTTTGATTTTAGTGTTAAGATTTAACAATTTCCATACTCAGATTGGCAAATATCTCCAAAAATGCTCACATTATAGATCTTTTATTTTCCAAAAAATAGAAAAAGTAAAGGTATGGGGATATTTTCCATCGAAGAACATTAAACCAGACTCGCTTCTTTTGTTCTTGCTTGTAATTTGTTGGAGGTTGAGCAGGCATGCTAATTGTGACAGGAAAGGTCAAACTAATTAGGACTCCCTTTGAACTTGCCATTGAGAAATCTTGATGCGTGTATGAGTACTAGACAGGGTTCAAATTAATCAAGGGCTTCCTGTGTGCAGTCAAGTATTACTCTGTCTTACATATATATATATATATATATATATATTTTTTTTTGCAAAGAGATGCCAATTTAAGTTAAAAAAAACTGTGCTCGGAAGCAATTTATTTTGAGAACTCATTAGTGTTTTGCACTTAACACAAATAACTTAAAACATGAGGCTTTTATTTACAGAGGGTGTTGTAACTAGGCATTCCCATGTGCCAAAAAAATACAACAAAAAAGCCCTTTTTTATCAAATGAGTAGATTAGAGCACTTTGCTGGCTCCATTAAGCTAGCACAATACTCTAATCGTCTTTGTTTAGATATGCTAAATAAAACATATCATTATGCCCTTTTGAGTGTTATTTTAAAGGTCCATAAATTCAATTAAACAATGTTTGATGCTGCTCCTGGACCATGTAAGTGCAGTGATGCTCACGATTTGGGGAGGGGTTGGCTGAGCTATTTTTAAGACTTATTACTCGCTATTTACATTTATATTATGATTTTAATTGTATACCCATCTTTAGCCATCAGGGGCCTCAGATGCGTTCAAGCCCCCCCAGTTCATTTTTCTCCCCCAGGACTGCATCCAGTTTGTCATTATACACAGGGAGAAAAAGAATCTATCCTCGGTGTCAGTCTGTCATTAGAGCGCTCCCGTTAGTCTGATACTAATGCACAGTTTAGCAGCCGCCGTGGTGGAAAATGCTAAAGAGGTCCTGACAACTCCTGAGGTTTGTCTTAGTGTGAGCCACAGCTCTCTGTGTGTGCGAGTGAGCGCTCACATAAGTGTTTGAAGGGAGGGTGAAGCGGGGGTAGGAAGGGGTCCCAGTGGTTGTTTGCCTGTTTTCCATCAAGAGCCCTCATCTCCTTTATCCCCTTTGTGGCGGAGACCCTCCTCGGGCAGTTCCCTCAGAGGGGGATCTAAAAAGAGCAGCTGCCGGGGAATCAGTGCCATTTCCTCCTGCTGTCACCAGCACACTGGCAACCCTTAGTCCTCCTGTCCCCCTCCTCCTGCAACCCTCCTATTAATATGCATATGAACTTGTTTCTCTTAGTTCTGAACTCCAATGACAAAGTGGGAAAGCATATGCCTAAAATATTCATGACTGCACGCAGTAATTAAGCAGTAGAGAAGGGAACTGTATGAGGGAGTTTGTAGCCCTCTGCTGGGGTAAAAATTGTTTTTTTCAGGACTATAACGCCTGTTGTCATCTGCTTTTTTTTTTTTTTTTTTTTTTTTTTTTTAGCAATTCTTTGAACTTTGGTTATTTACCCTCTATTGATTTATAATTGACATTTAAACATTTTCAAAATTAGAATCTCTAAACAATGCGATGAAATATTTAAGGCACACTCCAATGAAAATTATGTTATGTTGTTATTAACATGTTATAGCATTTTTCTGATGGAGGACATGTATAAAAAAATGAAGCTTAAATTTTAATTTCTTAGTATTTCTTTATTCAAATTGGTGTTAATTAGGATCAGACAAAAAAACGTCAATAGAAAAAAAAGCTTATTTGTTACGTAAAAATATGCTAGGTGCTTTGCCCCATTCTGATGCATCCACTTGTAGACGACTAGATCCATGTACATCTTTGTTTTCCTTTTCTGAGCTAAAATCTGCCTCAAAACTATATGACTAGATAGCTCCAAAATTGTTCACCATTATTGTTTCATCTTTAATGTTAGGTTGGGTTCGTGAGGGCCGTAATGTAGCACATTAACAGGATGATGGGAAAGTGTGACAGGCTCATCTGCACCAATAGTGTCGTCCACAACTCAGAAACAAATTTCCAATGAACTCCTGCTGCTTGTCAGAAACTACATTCTAGAGACACTGATTTTTTCATTAAGAGTAAAAAAAAAGGTATAATCCAAAATAAAAGACCAATGGGAACGCTTTTATAATAGATCAAAAGAGAAATTTTAAGGTCTAATATTCTAGATATCATGTTGTAAAATGGTTGGGAGTAAACTGAATTTCTTGTATCATCTCTTGCATGTAATAATAACTTCATTCAATTGATCTACATCTAAATATTTCCTTTCAAAATGTATCCACGTTAATTATAAATTACATGTAAAAATAAATTGCACTGAAAAATAAAATCCATTTCAAGGTTTTTTTTTTTTTTGCTCAACAGTGTGACACTTGATTTATCCTAAAAAAAAAGGTATTTTGAGGTCTAAAAAAAGATTTATTGAAGAATAGGAGGACACAGAAATTGATGTTTCTGTGCAGCCACTAGAGAAAGAAGAATCGCAGTGGAGAAAGAGAGGAAGCCAGGAGGTAGTGGTGGTTGGGGGGGTTGAGCGTGGAGTAGGGGAGGCAAACGGAGAGAGCTGCAAGATGGTTGCAGAGACTTGACAGCCAGGTAGATTGTATCTGACATGAAGCCCAGAGATGAAAGAAGAGCGGACAGCTGGCCCACTGCACTCAGCACACTGAATGCAGTTGCACTCACTGTGCATGCCAGTTGCCCCCCCCCACACTCACACATACCTTCCATGTCCCACCCCCAATTCGCTGTCATCCTCCCACAGTTTACACTCGCCTGACGACTCCTCGCGGTGCGCCTTCCACTCATCACCAGAGGATTGTCTCTTTTCCATGCCCCGTCTGCTCCTGACTGCCCCCCCCCAGAGGAGTCAGGGGTTCAGGGTTCAGCCCCCGCGTCCTGCCGTCTGTCTTGCCTCCGTGCCTCTCCTCCTTACTTCTTTCCCTGTCTGTCATCTCACAAACCTGCTCGGTGCCACACTAGTTTGTTTTGTCAATAAGCATTTATTTGTTGCTGGAATGGCAGCAGTCATTACATCTGACCTCCCTGTTTCATCAATTATGGATAGATTATTGGATGTGAACATCTGCAAGAGCTTGCTGTTGGACTCACCTTCTGGCGGGGATTAGATAAAGTATTAAACTGTTGTTTATTGTCAGGCCAAAACTCTTCTGGGAAGCCAAAGAATTTCTACAAGCCCACAGCAAAAAAAGAAAAAAAAATTCCCATCAACAAGACAACTTAAATAGTTTAGCAGAGCTGCAGAGGCCCCCTCATGGTAAGATACAGCCCATTTATTATTTACACTTATTATTGGTTGTTATAACACTCAGAGTAAATACTCTTGGCAGGTTGGACTTTTAAAAAAAACAGCTTGTCACCTTTGTATCGGTGGTATTCAGAGTCCAGACATAGTTGGACACACATGACGAGACATGAGGGAATTTGTCTCTTTGGGGAATTTGGACAAATCCTGCAGAAGCATTCGAAGGCTAAACTTAATCAGAGAGAGTTTCAGACACAAGCATTTGAGTCTATGCCACATTATAATATTAACTCATGAATATGGCCACTGGTTAATTTTGTAGTGAGTCATGTTGTTCAGCCTGAACCAACAACAAAATCATTTCCATGAAGAAAGTTGTGTCAGAATGAACTGTTTTTTAATAAAAACATCATGGCTGGACTTTTTTTTTTTTTTTTTTACTGTATTTAATTTTACATGTATACATCTTTGTTTAGATTAGATTAAATTAGATTACATTAAATTTAATTATAAATTGTTTTGTTTCAAGCAAACAGAGTAAAACTAAAACATAAACAACCAACAGTGGTTTACATCCCTACAAAATCATTTCAAACACATGATAATTGTTCATCAAATGACAGCTTGAAAGGGAGTGGGAGGAAGCAAACTTATATAAACCCACCGCGGTTCTACCTTAACATTTCCTTTGCATGAATTATCAATATACGGTTCATATCTTCTAATCAGAGGTTTATACCTTACCAGCATGGGTTCAAGTCAGTAAAAATCAGGAAAATGTAAGTAGACATTCACTATTTCAGAATTCATCACAGCATCTATGCAGATCAAGTGTCAAAAATCCAAAATTGTGCCGTGTTCCCCAGAAACTCCATTGTCACTCTTCCCTCATTGTTATCTTTTTTATGTGGCTGTTTTAGCAACATTTGGGGCATTTTTATATGCAAACGACAAAACTTGTGATTCATAAATTTTGTGTAACACAAATTAGACTTTTTGTTGGAGTTGTGAGCTTCCTAAATTGAATGAAGAAAAATGAATCTTTTTGGAACTTTGAATGCAGACTTAGAAATGAAAACTGCTGTGTTGCATAAAAAAGCTGCTTAAATTGGCCACAATAGCCTTGTTTCCACTGAGCGGTCCAGTATGATACAGTCTGGTCTGGCATTTTGAGCGTCTCCATTGTAAAATTGACCATTAAACAGTTCCGACTCATACTTCTTGAGAGCCCCATTCGTTGTAGGTCCAGAGATAAATAGAATGGGACGGTTGTATTGTGTCTTTCTCTTTTATTGATTGATTTACTGATAGTTAAAAGGGGCAGACAAAATAAGTTTTTCTTCTTTCTGTCCGATTTTCATTTTTTTTTCTTTTTCCATCATGTTTTAGTTTACAACTCAACTCAACTATTAATGAATAAAAAGGAAATTAAAAGAAGAGGGATAGGAAGAAAGTGATGACATTAGAAAGCAACAATATAAGCTAGCAATTACGTTTTCGTCTTTACGGCCCAAAACAGTTGTTCACATTTTGTTCCGCCTGTTTACGAAATGCAAATTAGAAGCTAGAAATATAATACTACTCAACACAAAAATTGTTTTCACTTTTTGGGAACACTGATGGTGACACGCTAGTTTCCACCGCGATCCAACCAAAACATAAAAGAAAAAGGATGCATAAATAATTAAAACAAGTTTAGCATGATAATACAAGCAGGGGTTTATTAAGTATACCTCCTGTTGTCAAAAATCTGTTCAACACGCAAGAGCTCACAGCCCGTATCTTGTTTCCGCCTGTTAGAAATCAAATTGGAAAAAAAAAAAAAAAAACTTTTTGGGAAACTTTGCTGCATTTCATTTGTGTCTTACTTTCACCACACAGCTCATTCTTCTTCAGATTTAGAACTCTTCATTTGGCAAACCCCCCATAAGTACTAATGAAATGGCATCTTTTTTAGTAATGCATGCAGAAATAAAAGAGTTCATCATAAGTATTTTTCATGGATTTATAACACGATGTGTGGACAATAGCATTTTGTTTTGGAAGCATTATTTAGAAATAAATATATGAAATACAAATGAAAAAATAAATTCAGTTGAAAATGCATTTTTTCAGTAAAAAAAAAAATTGAACTTACACAAAAAAACAACAAATAAAATCATTTACAACATATTGCTTTGGATACCTGACCATGTCAATAGTGAGTTTTCTTATAAAGTCCCTGATTTTATGACAAACCCTTCCTTGTTGATGATCCTTAAGCTTTTGTGACATCATACTATCAAAAACTGTCCAACTCTGTTTTATCAGATTTTCATACACATAAGTGACCTGCACTTGACTAATGCTTTCTTCTTTTCAATTGCTTTACCTTTCCAAAGTGAAAAAGAGGTTGCCTATTCAGTGGCCTGTCAAAGCATTGCACAGTTCACCTTCAAGGCATCTGCTCAGCTGTCAACACCAGTTGTCAAAACGACACTTAGCATTCACATTCTTCCAGCAAAAATGAACATTTCTATTTCCTCTGTGTAACCACACAAACGCAATGTATTCCCAAGCATTTTCATTAATGTCTTTAGGTGGTTGAGACAGTGATGTAACCTCTGTCAAACAGGAAGCGTCTTTCTTTCCAGGCTTTGAACAAAGAGTGTGAAAACCTCCTGCGTGCTAGAGAGTAGCAGGGCACTGTGCATCAAAATATCAGCTCAGGTTGAAAGGCGCAAAATAAGGTCAGTGTCACCATACTGCATTATTAATACTCCACTGTTTATCTCCTTGCCCATTGAATTTATGTGCAAGAAAATGCTACTTCCTATCAATTATTGATGAAATTTTCTGGCTTTACATGTGGAAAAAGCAATCAAAAAAAGTAGACACAACACAAATCCAGCAAGTTGCTGAATAGCGTGTTTGTTGCCTGGTTACGTACACTGCCAGACACAACAGAACACTTGTGAGATGCTGGAAACACTTGAAGCTACAGATAAGGCGAGCTTGTCATGTTTAACAAAGGACACAGGCTGTGCAAGGCAGCATCTGGGGATGTGTTTTGTTTTTTCCTAAAGACTAACATTTTTTCATACTTTGGAAAATATAGCATTTTGGTAGTCACATATAAACATGAATAATTTAGCATCAGTACAGTAAAATCTCTAATTTTATTATACAATGAAGTGAAAATATTCCGAATTTTCTTCAACCAGTTCAAATAAGAACGCTTAATTTATCCCTGTGTTCTTTTGGGAGGCAGCAGATTGGACATAAATCTGACTTTTTTTCATCTAATTCGCTCTTAGAAATTGTTGTTTGGTCTGTGGAGGACAAGTGCTCTGTCCAGGATGAACCACTCACCTCTGAACAGCTGGGACAGGTTTCAGACCCCTGAGACCGTCAGCAGAAGGTTTTGGGCAGGAGAAAAAATGACATATATTTCAAAATGCATCAGTTTTCTTGCATGTCTGGTATAGGCAGTGCTTTGAGAGAAAGAATAGAAGAGAATGGTGTGAAACTTTATTAATCCCAAGGAGGAAAATTCAAATATCCAACAGTTTACAACAATATATTGCAAAAAAAAAAAATTTAATAATTTATACATTTGCAAATAAATGAACAAATAACATGACGCAACAGGAATAAAATTTACGAAATTAATATTGCAAAAAAGTAATATTAAATCTTATTAAATTAAATATTAAAGGTTATTTAGAAGATAAGAGCTGATATTGAATTAATAAGCATTTTTAAACTAATACCAAATGCTTGATAAAAGGCACTTCAGCCGGATTTGTTCGATTAAAACATAAAAAGAAAAATTTTTTTTCACATGTGGTCCAAAAATGTCAGAACTTGTATATATAGACATTTTGAGCAAGATTTCATCTTTTCAAGAAATTTTTTTCAGAGATGTTCTTACATTAAAAAATAACTCTTTCTGTGCACATTATAAAGGGATGGCTACAGAAGAATAGCATACTAGAGTGGCCTGCATGCAGTCCTGACCTGCAAACAGTTCAGAAGATCTGGAGAACTATGAAATGAAAAATGTAACAACAACAGCAACCGTAACTTGTTGGTTGAAAACTTGAGGTTGCAGGTAGAATACAGAAACAAGGCTGAAGCGTTTCATCTTTAGGTGTGTTCACTTCAAGGATATCTATGAGTGATACAACAAGGAGGAGAAAATTACTCCTTGGTAAAAGATTTTATGTACCAAGTGTTCTCTTTTTCAATCTTTTGTAGACTTTGAATTAATATTTTTTTTTGAAAAAAATATATATATTTTGTCAAATTTGAATTACCAATAATGTTTTAGAATGTCCTTACAGTCCCACTCCAATCCCTTTCTGATTTTTAGAGCGTTTCTTGTTGTCTTTTAATTCAGGTTATGCCGTTTTTAGCCAAATTTTTTAAAAATGTTGTTTTCTAGGACATAGTTTCTTGGATGGTTGGGACAAAGCAACCTCCCTCACCCCTCATCACCATGACTGGGAGCTCTGTGTTTATACACTGATGTACATGGACCTATATGTTTGCAAGGGGATGCATCGGAATAGAGCGGAGCAGGGAGCTTGTGGGCCACCAAAAGCATTTTCTACTTTACAACACACTCGTTTTCAAACAGCAGTTTTTCGTCTTCCTAATATCTAGGGCTGGGTTGATTAAAATCGATCAATCAATCTGAATCGATATAAGCTTAATAGTTCAATAATCGATTCATAGACGCAAAGATCAATCAAACAAATAATGCTAAAGTTCTGCTAGCTTGATGCTAACATATAATTGGGTTTCTCATAGGACGGCTAATGCTAACGCTCAATTGAACCTAAACGCACATTGTTGACTGAAATGAACATCTTAATATAGTCACTCAAACTCTTTAAGTAATATTTTTAGGGTGATCATTTATGGTCTAAAACTTTTTTTTTTTGGTCATACTTTCTTCTTCTTCTAGAATGTTGTAATGCTGTAACGAGATTGCCACCTAGTGGCTAAACTGAAACGCCCTCCAGGAGAGGCAGAACAATTGTTGGACTTCATTTGAGAATTCATGAAAAACTATATGGTATCAAAAAGCTCATTATAGTTTCAATTATAAATTTTAAAATATGTGATCTGTTTCAGATTAATATGAAAATAATGAAAACATATATCAATTATTAATCTATTTCTGAACAAAAGTGTCTAAATGTGTTAAACTCAAAATTGAATTGAATCAATTTTAACGATTGAAAGAATAAAATAAAAAAAAGAATCGATCCAGGCTCTGGGGAATAGAATCAATTTTGGAAATTATCGGCGATGCCGAGCCCTATTAATTTCCAAATATTTGTCCTCCATTAAGCTAAAAAACATGTTAAAAAGACCAAAAACACAACTGGGTCTTTATTGTTCGAATGTGTTTCTTGTGTTTGCTTCTTTTTTTAAAAATGCTTTTCACAGCGGTTCCTTTTAGAGAAACAAAAAAGGCAACTCTTTCTTTAAAGTTTTGGCAGCACAAAGAATATCCTATTTTCACAGTATCTCTAATGGTCAATCAGTTGTGTAAAGCACATTTTCTAAAACCCATTAGTCAAGACAAACAACATTCAACAGAAAAGGAGAAAACATTCAAAAAAGTAGCAAGATATTCTGTCTAGTTCAAAAAAACACTTTGAAAAAATGTTTGATTGGACTCAAAATTATTCACAAGCATACAAGAAAGGTAAGATATTTATGCAAAACCTTAAAGTCCGACCACAATAAAATAACAGAAATGTGATTTTTTGTACAGCTATGCTTTACTTGCTCCTCCTTCTATTGCTGTTGCTGATGCCTCAAGGTCAGTTAATCTTTATTATTATTGAATCATTTCTGCTGAAAGTAGTCTCAACTAAAAAAAAGTAGATAGTGAGGTTAATAAAAGAAAATTTTGATGTAAAACAGATTTGCTATTGTCTTCAAAAAAATATGTCAAGTAATGTAAAGATATGCATTTGCATTTTTTATGTAAATGAACAGACAGCTTTTCACTGTCAGTAGGTGCATCATGTTTACCTTCTTTTGTCTTTGGCTCTTTAATGTCAAAATTGCTCACTAATTACAGCACATACCGCTGCATGCAAGGTGCATACTGGAACACACACACATGCACACAAAGAGAGTCAGTAAGAGCTCTCTAATGATCAACGTGCAGCAGTGTCTTTATTATCCCAGCCAGCCCGCCTGTGTCTCTGCAGCCGGCTCGTGTGCTGTTTAAGTGATTGTAAATCATCTCTCAGTAATGGCTGAGATTAGCATACTATCAAAAAGCTTTCTTTATGCATGGCATGGTTAGATCTCAAAGCCCTAAGTGTTTTATGGCCATAAGACCATATCATCCACTCTCATTAGCAGCCTCAATGCAGCCAGGCGGGCAGCTGTACTCTAGATGCTGCTGCTGTTAGTGCAGCCAGATGTGTGAGGAAGAAACAGACTTGGACTGCAGCCCATTATGTGCGCTGCCTGTCAGGAACCATTAGGCACTTTGGTTTTGACTAATGTTCCAAGAAATGGTCTGAGTAGCATGGAGCAGGGAAACTGAAGAAGATTGCATCAGTAAAAAAGAAAAAAAAAATCTATGTGAGATGTGAATCTGGTTTACCTTTGGTTGAAGTGTTGGGTTTGTGTGAGAATTGTAATAATTGCCTTATTTAAAAAAAAAAAAAAAAAAAAAGGATTTTAGGGCTGATTTCTCCATCCAAATTTTTGGCAAGAATCTATTTAGCTGGAGGATTTTATGTCTCCCCCTCCTCCTCAATGCTATTGTGACCCATGAATTATTGAATATCGTTGGTAATAGAAAAGATATGTGTGGTATGTTTCGACCCGCCTATACAATTGTGCATAAGTGTTGAGATCAAGCAGGGATGCATATGCATGGGCGACTGCAATGTATTTAAAAAATACATGAATTAACACTTTGCAAATTCATCTCTATTTTATAAAATATATTACATTTTTTCAAATAAATTAGATACACATTTTCATGTGTTTTCTTTTTATTTTACTCCAAAACCTGAAATTTCTTATCAAAACACAAAATTTTACATGGAAAACCCCTTATAAAATCAAATTGTGAATTCATCAATCACTGCTTTAATAATTTCTGTGTAACAGGTTATTCTCCAGAGCAACAAGACCCATGTGTTCTCATGACATGTTCAAATGAATCCATCTGCTCAGGTTGTGCCTGTGATGATCTCACCTTCCATGGCGGATCAATAAACGAAAAGCTATGTTTAAGCTGAATCAAATTTTCCAGTTTTAGGGTTAGGCTTTCATCCGCGACAACCGGCGACAGTCCTCACTACTAGCTATAGCGTATATACAATTAAACGCACCAGTAACCCTCACGTTTTGATTAGATTAGACCTGCGGAGATGTCGCTGCAGGTTTGCCCCCTCCCTCAGCTGTATAGAGATGACCAGCTGCAGTAATTGCAGGATGTTGTGTTTACATTTATTCATGAAAGAGGAGGACCGCCCCTTCATCCCCATACCCACCTGTCACCCATTCCATTTGCCACATCGGGAAAAGAAAAGCTCCCATCCACCATCCCATCAAACTTGTGGCCACAAACACTAATCATCCCCGCGTGAAGATTCACAGCCTCCTTGTTCTGTCCAGATATCTGATTCCCCACCCTCCTGAGCAAATGATTAAGGTTTTATGCATTTGGTTCCACCAAAATGTATGTGCACTGAGCCACAACATTTATTGATTACTTCTAGTCCAAACAGTAGCTGGAGTGTTATAAACATAATTGGACAGTTGTCAGGGGGGTATCAAGCTGTGATAACCGGAGTTCCATCTCCCGTCTGAAACGGACGTCTGATGCTGTTTGAAACAGATCACGTGATCTTTGCATATGAGCATTTCAATATGTTTTAGTCTGGCTCAGTTAGAACTGAACGTTTTAATCTCAAGATGTTCTCCTTCAAACATAAAATTTGAAATTTTCTCACAGATTTCTGGTATGAATTAGACAAAGCATCAGACAAAAGCATAAAACCATCCACACATCACTGATTTTACCCCAACATTCATTCATAGAGTGTAACTTATCTTAAATAAATTTTAGAGTGTATTCAGATTTGAAAAGTCTGTCCAAGTCTGCTTAATTTGGGCTGGATTGAGTCCCGAACCTTGTGTTTGGTCTGTATTCAGACAGTTTTCAACTATTTCATTTTAAACCAAAGCTTGTAAGCAAAACCATGTGACTAAAGAATGAGCAATAGAAGTCTCGCACTTTGCAATCTTTGTCAGGAGAGTTCACTTAGTCAGACGTTGCAGAGCATTTTTTAATGTCTGTATCAACGTCAGGTACAGCACCTCATATTGCCACCTTGGTAAGGTGGAGGCATGCTGAAAAGGGAACGTCTAACAAGCAGTGTTGGGTTTATTACTTTTAAAGAGTAACTAACTACTTCTACTTTAGTAACTGGATCAAATTGTTGATAAATACTTTAATTATTCACTGATTTAATTTGTTTTTTTTCTTTTCACATATGGTTCTCAAGGGAATAAAGCAAGCGCAAACAAGGTACTCTTGTTAAATCCACAAAATATAAGGGCAATCATTTTTTTTCTTTTTTTAGCACCATCTCATTCAATTTCCCCACATCAATATAAAAAAGTTACATTGCATAGTAACCTACATAGTGTATAGAATTGACACTTCAGTACTGGAAAGCAGTTCATCTTTGCTTTACTGAAATGTTTTTGCCTTTGTTTTTAACAAATTGGAACTAACTTGAATATCTCCAGTTGCCGGATGCCCCTACAACTTTGCCCGCATCAATATATTAATGCTTCATCTAACTTTGACCAATCTCCAACTTTGCATTAGCGTCCTTGAATGCATTTGCGCATCAGGACCTGTTTTGGGGTTTTTTAGTATTTGTTTTGTTTCATTTAACCAAGAGACAATGTCAGAACCAACTGTTTACTCAAATTAATTTGTTTTATTAGTCACCCATGCACCCAAATTTGAATCCTGAAGTAGCGAGGGTTTCTATTATCCAGCTAATGTAACTTAATCCCCAAGCAAGGCTGCAATTTTTTTACGTTAGCCCGTTATTGATAAAAGTAATTAAATGACATGAATTTGTTACTTTACAATTTATGATAACCTAACATGGCTAAGCCAACACAGCTAATAAGGTGCGTTGATAAGTATCTATGACATAAATTGTCAACAAGAACTAATGTGTATCATGTTAAAAGATCTTTTACTGGACCTGAATTCACCTGACCAAATTTCAATGACCCTCAGTGTTATTCCATGTTTGCCCACTGTTTTTCCTACTCTGTTTATTTCTTGTAATTCTTGGTTACGGTGTTCATTTTGGTTCAAATTCTTCTAGTCCGACCACAGAGTCTATTCAGACTGAGGAAACTTAGAGTGAAACAAAGTCCAATCGCAAATGAACCGAGACCACCTAAAAAATGGGTCATAGAGCCTGGTCCCGGACACGAGTCCACTTGGATATATTTGGACTGAAACATTGTGCCAGATTATTGAGGGAACAAACTCTGGTTCACATTAAGCACGCCCTAAAGAGAATTCACCCTAAATGTTCAGTCATAACCTAAATAAATCATGTTCTGAAATCCACAGCAGTAATATTAGCACTCTAATCCTTTGCGAGTAAACTAATTTCTTTAAAAACAGAAAGACATCCCTAAAGTTTGTATTTTAGAAATGAAAATCAAACAGTGCATGCTACAATTGTCTGACCTGTGCAACAGAGGGGACGAACCTCCCTGCAGAATCCCAGCTCAGCCCGCTCCCCTCCTGATAATAGATTCAGCTGCACAAATGGTGGAAGCACAGATGTGTAATAACTCCATCAAACACACGTTTCTGTGTTTTCACAAGGTTAGACACACACAGAGACACCCACTGGAATTTCACATTTTACTCTTCGCCCTTTGAACCCATCCCAAGGAATATTGTTCAGTGGGAAAGGTTACCAACACTGTTTGTGTTTGTTTGCTAATCATCACATTCCTGACAGAACCTACCCTGGAACATGGAGCTTCTGTGCACAAAGCATTTGTTCACGTTATAAGAAGAGATTGTGCTGAATTTGAAGGAGGAGGCAGGGAAGAACTCCCCAAATTATACTCTTCACTCAATCGTGCAGACCCACTGAGTAATAAAAGAGACTGCTGAATCCGTGCATGCTAACATTGAAGTATTGATTAACAAAAACGAAAAAACAGACCACTCACAAGGAAATGTAAATCTGTTGTGGAGTTTCCCATCCCAAACTGTCAAAATGTGATCAAATTTAAAGATCTGACATGCACGTCCGAGCATTTGACCTAACTTGTGGTGACCAGCATCAAAGTAAAGTGGAAATGGCATGTTCAGTGATCCAGATTCAGCCAGGAAGTCAGCTGAAAGAATATGTGGAGCATATGACAAAGTCGCCTTTTAATATCTACACAAATATTCCAGTAGATGCAACTGTGTTATATTACAGCACATCAGGACGCGTTTTCAAATCTGGATCCATTCCTCACTGTTGGTCACAACTGTACTGCACACACGCATGTCGCATAAGTGAAGGGACATGCTTTTTTTTTTTTTTAGCTAAAATTTATTCATAATTGAATTAGTGCAATTTAGTAAATCTGTGACTTAAACTTTAAACAGATTTGATGATGTAAATGTTAAAAATGTGTTTATTCTTCCAGCATTTATTCATTTTTATTCAGTATTTTTTTAATTACTTTTACATTGTTTTAGGTGCTCATGAATAAAATTGGGGCAGGTGGAAGTAAGCATGTATAGTTTTGAAAAAATAGCTTTTGCATCACTCAGACGAATGAGGGAACAAATATTACAAAAACTGGATAGATGTGAAGGAAAACTGACAACTTACTTGCTTTGAAGCTTTGCTAAGTTTATTGTTTATCTCAGCGTTTCCCTGTTTTGTACCTAAGGGGCTGTTGGCAATAAAGAAAAAAATAGTTCTTTTCTGTGTGAAGCCATACAGTATATTTATTTTCACATAACCCCTGAGTAAACATGTATTTTTTTGCTGCAAAAAGTAAAAGTTATATTTTCAGGTTTTTTGTTGACTAAACCTTTGTTCTGAAATTAAATGTAGAATAATGAATGGTAAGTATGGATTTAGCAATCAATTGATTGGTTGACAGATAGATATAACTTTCTTTGTCATTGTCACAGGCACAATTAAATTAAAAGTGAATCCTGTTCAGTGCAACATTCATTCCTTAAAACAACACGTGATGAAAACCTTCTAATAAAAATAAATAGTACATAAAAATACATAAAAGTGCTTCGCTAGTAATTAAAAACAGAAAATTAAATCAGTTTATTGCTAAATAAAACACATCTTATTTTAAAAAGTCAGGATACTCGATCAATGAATCAATTTATATTCCTATGATCCATTTGTCTGAGACAAGTTTGATTCTTTAAATTTAAAAAAGACATGACCATTCAGTGTGCATAATGTCCTATTATTTTGGTGTAGAAAAACATGTGGGTCGAACTTTATGAAACAAGAATGTGAATGGATTCAACCTTAATTCATTTTTACTTGTTTGTTTGTTCACATATTTAATTTACACTTGATTATCTTGTAAGAAGGAATCTAGAAAACTTCACCTGTACTGTTCAGTAACAGGTACTTATCTCTGAGTCACACTGGTTGAAGTTTTGGCTAAAGATTTCCTGAACTTGTTTTAGGTCAGTTAATCAGATTGTTCGAAATGAACCAAAATTGACCATGAACTGTATCAACAACCACAAATTGTAATATTAATCAGATCGTTCCAATGTATATTTTCGGCTTTGTTTTTATCAGCTGTACTAAGTATAGACCTTTGTTTGTTCTGAGATTTCATGAGGTCAAATAAATGGTCAGTTAAAGTATTCCAGCATCAACATTTATTATTTTTTTTTATCTGAAATATTTCTGAGGTGAGCGTGTAAATAAAATGTATATCAATTAATTTTTTTTTTTTCTCTTTCATTTTTTACATGTAATGATGAAAGATATTGGGGCTTAACACAAATGTCTTGGAAAATGCAGAGGTCATTCAAGACAGGTCTCAGTCAAGTAGAAATAATTTTTTTTTAAAAGTTATTTTTAGATAGTTTCGTGACCTGGGAAGGAATTACAGACTGGTACAATGACCCGGACACATACATGATGGTCCGTAAAAACAGAAGAAATTTCACAATCACTTACACACAGAAAACAGATGAGTGAAGGGAAGACATGCAACTTAAAAAAAAAATTGTGTTGTTGACACAAACCTCCTCTTCTTCTCCTTTCCTGAACACCTAATGGTATAAATGTCAGCTTCTCAAGGGTAAAAAGGACAAGCTTGTCTTCTGCTGTATCACTTTTCTGACTTCTCAGCAGTCTTTGCTAATGACTTGTAGCAAACAAAGTTGTCTCGCCCCACCCAGGATCTGTCATTGATAAAAATACCCCCCAAAAAGTAAGCTGGCAAAGTAGCAAACAGAGGCTGAAACCTTGCAAGCTCGACACTCTTGTTTTACTTTTACTCCTTTTGCCCTCCTCCACCTTTCTCTTACGTGTTTTCATGGTGTGCAGTGGCATGGCAGAGGCCACACGTGTGCATTTGATTTTTGTTTTGGTGCACATGTGGGAAACTGCCTGCAAAATAAAAGAAATAAATGAGCATGTCACGGGGTGTAACAGAGAGCGGAAACCCCCGCTAATGTTCCCCAATTAAAGCCTGTTCCCGCCTTTTTTTTTTTTTATTTCAGTCCATTAAGCAAAAAAGCAGCGGCCACCCCTCTCCCGCTTCCACACATGACACACTCCAATCAATACACTCCCACTGGCTCCCTCAGTGGGTGCCTCAAATGAATAGATTGCAGTGCAGCTTTATGTCTTAATTGAATTTTGCACGGAGCTCTGTACAGAGCTCAGCAACCCTGCAACTGTTGTTGCAGGGGCTGCAGATTCGATTTTATGGTTGAAACAAAACCTGTCTTAGATTCATTTACTCAAATATTTACTCACAAACACCCGGCCGCACAGACACAAATCCATACGGTTGATGTAAAACATTTAGATCATCATCTCCTGACAGTAAAGTACAGAGCCTACATGGATAGAGGGACTATATAATATATAAAAGCACAAGGCACAGTTAGGCTACACTTCAGACACCTAGCTACCCACTTAGGTCAGCCCCACACAGGGTCACATTAGCACATCAGGCCCCAGGAGACAGCCTCCTCTTTGCTGGTGGCTGTGGGGGTTCGGTCAGGGATGGGGGAGGCTGGCAGATGGTTCAGTGGCATGACTGATGTGTGAACTGACTGATGATGTGATGATGGATGGATGGACGGACGGACGGGAGTGTGCTATCTGTGTTTCGTTACAATACCATTCTTTTAGATATAATACTATTGTCTTCAATCTGGAAAGGTTCTGTTTCAAAAGACACACTGATGTTATCATGTAAAGTTATTAATGTAAAGTCGGCAAACTTAGAAGTCAAATTCTTCAAAGGACAGTATTGTCATGTTCAAACTCAAATCTTAAGAACTACTCCCATGGAAATTGTATTTATGGTGTTCTTGTGGCACTTTTCTTATGATAGAAGACAGATCAAAAAATACATGAAATAGCCTTTCTGAAGATTTTTCTATTAAAAAAAAACAAAAATAAAAAAGGCACTTTGAATAAGTTTGTAGGTGTGACGTATAACCTACATTTGGCGGGCCAATATTCCCTGCTCCTCTCCGTTCTGATGCATCCTTTCGCAGACTAATAGATCCATACACAACTTCATTTTCTTCGTTCCAGCTGTCATCTGGCTCAAAACTGTATACAGCTGGATAGCTCCAATATTGTTCACTCTTTTTGTTGCACCAATAATGTTAGGTTGGGGTTGTGAGAGGCTGTAAGGTAGCGGGTGAGCATGTAAAAGCATAAATGGCGAGAAGACATGTAGACTTGCTCCACCTCAACAATCCTGGCTTCTTAGAGTCAAAAATATCAAGAACTACTACCACTCTGCAGAAACTATGACCCAAAAAAACAACATAAGTTTTTACATTTTGGCTAAAAACAACATAATCATAATTAAAAGGCCACTGGGTGCACTTACTACAAATCAAAAGATGATCGGAGATCACATTTTCTTTAAATTTTCAGTTACATTATAAAAACACCACCAGTAAATTAAAAATATATATATATACTATATATTTTAACATTTTTAGAGCTTGTTAAAGTGAGATTCTATGAAGCTCTTTTATTTTGAAAACAATAAATCTTAGTTAATCATAAAAACTGTTTAAAAACTTATTTTTTGCCGAATTTTAAATATTTTTTAATCCATGTTAGGTTATCTTATTAAAAGCACCTACATTCATTTAAAAAACAAATGTTTTTTGGTGATTTCAAGCTTTTATTTTTACGAAAATAAATGTTTATTAATCATAAAAATATTTTTAAAACTTTTTTTTTCTTCAAAATATCAAATTTTTCTCTATTTTTTAGTTATTTTAATAAAAGCACCTAGATTAAATGTTTTTCTTTTTTGGACATAACTGACAGCAGGCCAATTTTAACAGCACCATAGACCAGCAGGGGGTGAGAGGGTGATGGGGCATCGCTGTGAGCGATCAGGACATGTCCTATG
Organism: Oryzias javanicus; assembly: GCA_003999625.1. Taxonomy (NCBI): domain Eukaryota; kingdom Metazoa; phylum Chordata; class Actinopteri; order Beloniformes; family Adrianichthyidae; genus Oryzias; species Oryzias javanicus. The sequence goes on from CM012437.1 coordinate 17,561,873, forward strand.
AAGGCCCTACTCTCCAATTTTAACTGCACCCTTTAGTACACACACCTCTAACACTTCAAAATATACACTCTAACAAACAAACATGCATGCATCACACAAGGAAGGTGGGACCTTCAACCTTCTGTCCCCTGTCCCATCCCTGGCGGGGGGGGGGGCGGGACCCTCAGCCTGGTGTTTTAGTAAGGGATCAAAGTACATCGGAGCCTGGTGGTGTCCATGTGGGCTCTCCGGGGGTGGCCTCACGTTAGCCCTCCTGGCGTGGTGGGGAGGTTGCTATTCTGGCTGAGCTGGGGCCTACACTCTCTGTGCTCCTGTGGCTTCCCGCACTCAGGCATGGGGGGCCTCTGCGGCGGTCCTCCTCTGGATGTTTGGCGGGATTGCCCGGTGGGCTGATTCTCTCTGCGGCCCCATGGCGGTGTTGGGAGGTCTGGGCTGCTGCCCCAATGGGGGTCCTTGGCGTGGGGATGACCAGGCGCTCTCCCCCTTTGTACATTCCATCATCATCCACATCAGCAAACCATAAACACTCACCTGAGCACAGGTGTCAGCTCACCTTGCACTAATAGAATGCGTGACAGAATGAAAGGCTTTATTCGTATTGGTTTATATGATTAAGTGTGTGTGAGCTGCAGCTGCAGTTGTATTGTGTACCTTTTGACTGCTTTAAATGTAAAGACTATTTTAGCCAACAGGTATGTGTGTAACCACAGAGTGTGTGTGTAGACAGGCCCCACCCATTCCAGATTGCTATTTAGACCTGGTTGTTTTATGATGTTACTTCCCTCTGTTACCATCTTCTTTTTTCTCTAAACTCCCCTCTTTTACACCCCCACCCCAACCTCCATCTTCTTCATTTCCTTCCCGTCCAACAAAAAAAGAAAAGTGATACAAACATAATCAATATAAATAAAGTTTAGTATAAAATATTTGGGACATTAAAATCTGTCCAACACAAGACGCTCTCAGCCCGTGTCTGTATGAGCAGCTGTTGGACAGGACAGGTTTAAAAAAAAAACAAAAAAAATGTATTTTTTCTGGGGAATGTTTAAGTTTTTTAGAGCTTCTTAAAGTTGGACTTTAAAAGCTCTTTTATTTGGAAGGCAATAAAAGTTTGTTAAAAATAGAAGTTAAGTTTTTTGCAAAATGTTAAATATTTGTCATTCATTCTTCAGTTATTTCATTAAAAGCACCTACATTAAATTAAAAAAAATAATTTTAAAGATTTTAGAGATTCTTAAAGCGGGACATTAAAAAAGCTATTTTAGTTTGCAGGCAATAAATGTTTGTTAATTGTAAAAACATGTTTAAGATCCTTTTTTTTTTTGCAAAATATCAAACATTTTTCTTCCAATTTTCAGTTAATATACTAAAATACCTACATCAATGGGAAATAAAAAAATGTTTTTTTGTTTTATTAAAGTTTAATCACCAAAAATAGAAACATCAGTTTATTGAAATTAGATCCATGTGTGTCTGGCTAAATAATATATTGCTATAGTAAGATTTGGTTTCTATTTTTTTTGCATCTTATTTATCTTTTGTACAAAGAAGGAACAAAAGCTCCTGGTCAGTCACTGTTGGATGTCTTGATTTATTATTTTGTGTAACTGGAATGTAGGTCATGAGAGTGTTTCAGTGTTTACCTTCAGTGACCAGTGCGCTGGCTCCCCTGCCAATTATCCCAGTGGCTCAAAGAAGGTGCAAAGGCAAATATTTAGCTAATTATCAATATTTAATAGCATTCCTGCTCCGGCTCTTTTCCTAAGGTCCAGTAGATGCTATTAAATCTCACCCCATAGACACACAGTTATGACACGTAATAACTGCGTGAATATAAAAGAGATTAATAATTTAAAGTGCGCCAACAAATTAGGACCATCATTAAAAAAACTAAGCTTGAAACCATTTTTGCATAAAACCAGCCCAGTTCAAGGTAATGCCAAGGCTCTCCTGACAAAGAATTACAACATTAATTCAGCAAAGTGAACTTATTGCTCCGAATCATTCTCTAAGATCCCCGGAGCATTCGGAGAAGAGGAATGAATTGATTAAAATGCAGTCATGGACACTAAGGCATTTTTTTCTCAGTCTTTCTAGCAAATGTAGTCCAAATTTTGAATGCCGTCTTCATGAGAGAATTTTGGATTTCTTAACAGAATTGCCCCCTTTGAGGGGTTGATGTTCTTTCTTTGATAGCAGTCTATCAACAAATGCAGATTGAAAGACTCCAAAAACAACAAAGTGTGACCTCTCTGGGTCATTGTTGCACTTCACCTTTGATGTAGATCTTAAGTAACTAGCAGTGTCAAATGAATCCCATCAGATAGAGTTAATTGCTGTAAAGACCTGCTTCTGATTTCAGCTTTGATGTGACAAAACGTATGCAGAGCTAAATCTATAACATATAAGGTTTACTTAAAAAAAACAAAAAAACCAAAGTGGTTTTAAGAGGGTCCTTTCAGATTTTGAACATTAAAGTGTGTTCTTTCTTCAATCCCACTGAGCAAACAGCGAGCAGAGAGAGCTCATGCACCTTGCAAGGCACACTCTTTTAATGGAGCATGTTGCTGGAGGCACAGTTGCTTGCTTGTGTGATATTACCATTTACCTGCTGTTTTGAATTTTATTTGAATTGAGATGAAAAGATCTGCAAAAGGTGCGCGCTTTCAGACATATCGGAACTGCATCTTTTTTTCTTTTTCTTCCTCGTTCTAATTTCACACATGCCCTAAGACTTGACACAGTGTTTTATTCTCTTCTTCTTGTGTCTGCCTGTTGGGATTTAACCTGCTTTGAGAGAGGGAGAGGGAAGTACTGTACAGGATTTTCCCCAAGGATATGCATGCAGAGGGCAGAAAACATCAATCGGCCACGAGATGCCTCACACGTTGGATCTTTGTTGATGCAATCGGCTCCTGTTAGACGTTTTGAATTCATGGAAAACGTGTGCACAGCACAAGAAAATGAAATAAGAAAATGCTTAAAATGTCCCTTTATTGTTGTTTTAGAGAAATTTATGGGATAAAATTAATACCTTAAGTCTTTGTTGGTTTTACATCTTATTAAAGGTGTGTCTGTGTCTCTGTGTGTGATAAATATTCATCAGTCTGATCTTTATGAGATGTGGGACTCCTCAAATATGGAATTGCCCAGACTTTGCCTGTAGCATTTACTGGCCATGTTTACAGCAGCTTCACCAAATAAAACCTTGTCTAGAAAAAGGCGTTTATATTAAGTTCTCACCTTTAATATTCATCTATAAAAATACAGAGAAATTGTCTATTTTTTTTTTTAAAGTGTCACGCTTTGAACGGTTGCATGAGTTGAGCTGTCAGGCTGAATGTGCTCTTCAATTGGAACTCCTTATTACTCCTTCCTTCTTTTTCACTGTTTCCAATCTTTGGTGCTTTTAAGAAATCAAACATTTTTACTATACAATTATTTTAAGATGGACAAAGTTAATGATCATGTGAATGAACTGAGGATGCTCTGGTCCTGTTGCTTCAAAGAAAATTCAGAAACTCCACTTTACTGCAGCTTAGCTTTTGTAAAATGGCAATATGACTTTTACCTAAACTGCTATATCTGTCCGAAGGAACTTAGGTTTTTCTTTTACTATTTTGGTAAACTTGGCAGGAAGCTTACAGTAGGTGAAGTCCTAGATTTAAGACCCACTTTGATAAAAATAAAGATTTTACATGCCTTTGTGGCATTTTTCTGATGATGGAAGACATTTATATTCAGAAAATTAAGCTTAAACTTATATTTCATGATTCAGTTTCCCCCCGACTTATTCACGTTTTTTTATTTGCGGTTTCACAAAGTGGACGATTTTTTTCCATGCCACCTGTTCCTTTTTTTTTATAATGGTTTTTGATCATTGTCTGCTCAGAGAGTGTTTTCAATAGCTAAAGAAAAGGTCAGAGAGAATGCCATGATTTTCTTAAGCCTTTCAGAGTGAACTATATCCATATAAATGATCATATATTACCTTTGGACATAAAAACAATTTATTCATGAAATGTTAGCTATTTTTTGTGAGTTTTTTCTTACCCGGAAGTAAAACGACTGTATTCCTGGGTTGGGTGGGGGGTGTTTAATGAGCGCTTCGTCTAAAGTAACAAATACCTGTTTGAGCTGTAATTTAAGACAAGACACAACTGGAAGATACTAAAATGAAAGTTTTTTTGCTTATCACCACTAGCTGTTTGGAGAAATTGAGTGTTGGTGTTAGACTGGAGACGGTGCTGTCAGAGCAGATTCTTCCTGGAGAGAGCTGTTGGGATCAATCTTACATCAGCACGTTTTCAACCGCTCACATGGGTACGGGAGGGGCTGGTGCAGATAGTGCAGGTTTACTCTTAAATGCATGAATGGATCAAAATGCCGCTTTGGGGTTTCTTTATAGAGAGGAATGTACAGTAAAATGCATTTTAAACATCAAAAAGTAGAATTTTCATGGTAGGGCCCTTTTAAAGAATCTTTTTGTTTTGTCTCAAATTGAAAAGTGCGAAAAATTGTTACCTGTAAGTTTTTTTGTGTAAAAATGTTTTATCTTTAGCTGTGTCTGAATGTCCATCCTACTCCCTAACTTCTAAATAACTAAATAGTACAGGACTACATTTTAAAAGCAATTCGGACTTCACACTTATTACTTTTTTTGTAAACGGCAGATATGACGTCATCGATTTCAAAGTTAAATCCAATCAATATTTTGTAATTGTCAGGGATTGTGGTGGAGGACCCAAATGCAGGAGACCAGACTTGGTGGCAGAAACATAAACATTTACTAAAATAACTTAAACTTGACAAAAACAGGAGACCAAACCAGTGAGGTGCCAGAACGTAAAAGAGCAGATGACCTGACAATGAGAACTGAAAACCAGATACTTAAATACACTGAGGTTGATTAACTAAATGAAGACAGCTGTGGATGATTAACCGGAAAGTGGTGAGACTGACAGGGGAAACAGAACATGACAAAACCTAAGCACTGAATCATGAAAGTAATGTCTTTTCATGAATCCACTGTTGTTGAACCTTCAGTTATCCAGGTAGGTCGATTGAGAACAATTTCTCATTTACAATGACGGACACTGACAATACAGAAACAGAACGGCAATAATTTACATACATATAAAATGTGACATCTTCTCAAATTAATATTTACAATAAAAAGTCTACAGAAGGCACCAAGTTATTGATTACAATATAAAGACAGAAGATATCTTAGATTTCTTAAATGCAGCGGATAACTTCAGGGTTTTCTGCTGCTTATTCCAGTCACAAAGGACTATGTTCAAATTCTTTTCCAAACTGGATATTTTGTTTAAAATTTTAAATTTAAACATTTGATGTTTATACATCAATTAGTCAAGACTTTTTGCAAACTGGTTCTTAATTTCTCAACTCTTAAAAAATGGTAATGGCACCTTAATAATTTGGTGAGCTTTTATATGGACACAAACACATACTAAACCATTTCAAACATAAGTTTACTAACACACTGAATTGAGAGTATTGATGTTGATCATTTTCTTTAGAGCTCAATTCTTAAGATTAGTGGGTAAATTATTTCCTAAATGTACCTTGAAAAATACTCATCCTCAGCAATGAAGGTAATAAAAAGATGTTTTTGAATTTATGTGAACTGTGTGTGAGACCTTAATGAGACAAGGGTAAAAAAAAATTTCACAAGGTCATCTTTGGTAGAAGCAAAAACCTAATTCCTCTGGGGCAGAAAAGACTGAACTTTTTGTTTTAGCAAACTGCCCATCATAAGCACAAGTACTATCAGAATGCAAGCAGTGTTCTGAGGCTCCTGAAGGCAGGCGGCCCCACTCAAATTAGCAGCTCTGATAAATCACCATTAATTAGCTAATAAAAGCCAGCAGGTGGTTCGGAGCCCAAAGACATCCCCTGGTCGTCTGAATTATGTATATTACAGCAGTGTACTGATATAGTAAATGAGTGGAGGGAACAACAGATAGGAGTTCTGGAGGGCTCTCGTGTTGGGAAAATGCTCCAATCAAACTTCCTGCAATCCCCACAATCTCCCCCAAAGGAATACAAGTGGCTCTGACCCCCCGCTCAAATCACAGAGCACACAAGGCTCTGATGGGAGGCATATTTGCACATAGATTATGCATGCGGCACGCAAAGTTTGCCTTGGCCCGCCCCTGCATGAAGTGCTTGTAAAGACGTTATACTTTGATTACAGAAACATAAGGCAATTATTCGGAGAAAAGATGGATTTGACAGATTGAGGCATGCTGACCTGTCTGCACTGAGCTGATGGGAGCATCATGCATTGTTCATCATCTGCTCTTCATTACACATAAAGAATGTTTAAGAGCTGAGATGAAGACAATCTGAGCAACCACAGCACAGCATTGGAATTGAATATCACGTCCACAATACCAGCATTACAAGCCCAATAATGTAGATTAGATTAATGTTATATGTGTACAGGATGGTTAACATTCATATCTTCTGAAAACTGAATGTTTATAAATTATGAAGAATAGTGTCTCGTTTGAATTCTAGATGGACTTTTTGTGTTGAACATTGTAGCATCATTGATTCGATTCCTATAATCTGACTGTATCTCTGACAAACGTGTTATCTTGTCTGGTAAAGCTAATTAGTTTCTACTGCAGTTTGTGTGTGTTTGAATAGTTGCTTGAGTCCATCTTAGTTTTATGATTTAATGGTTAAATCCAACAAATTATGTGCATTAAAGATACATTTTTAAATATAACATTGCATACAACATATTCATATCCCCCATGGCAATGCAGGTTCAAGCGACCACTTCCAATCAAGAGTATTTGTAAACGCACAAAAATCCATATTTCAGTCTTTTGTGTTCAAAACTCTCGCATTTACACATATACGCAAGTTTCATTAAACGTTTTACGGCTCTCCGTACAAAACGCATAGCCATGTGAGTTGAAATTTAAACTGGATTGAACTTTGACTAATTGAGGCTTTGGATTTTGTAGGTATGTATGGATGGGACCCCTTCTAATTCATGGATGTGTCAAGCGTTTAAAAACTGATCATGGAAGAGACACAAATAATTGTAGTTTGTGTCTTTCATATACAGGAATAGAGCCATGAAAGAAACATGCCAGGAGCAAGATTCACAAGATTTGCACTGGTTTAATATTTCGTGCCAAGCCTCTTACAATTGTAGGTGGTAGATGTGCTAATATCGGTGGCAACCTCAAGTGTGAACACCACAGGCTAAACAACCTTTAGCGCATTCTTGACCGTATGTTACATGTTTGGATACAGCTTTATGAATCAGTGATGTCATGAGCTCCTGAATTAAAAAAAAAAGGTGTATTTCTTTACATAAAAACTTTAATATAACATTTAAAAGTACTGTGGTGGATACATATTTTTACCTTAAAATTGTCTTTCTGTGTGAAAGAGTTATTATATTTTGAGCACAAAAGTTTAAAGTGATAATATTGGATTGATTAATGGCTGTTTTCCTTTGTTTGACATCATATTACAAAACAGTAATTGTCAAGGGTGAAACAAAAAAAAAATTATATCATGGTCAGGGGGAATACTTGACTCTGATTGCCTACTGGGCATGAGTTACAAAGTGATAATCCACAGAGATAAAGCTCATTCAAAAAAGAAGTTCTGGTCATGTAGCCCAAACCTTCCAGGCTTCGTTAAAAGAAACTTTTCTTCATCATCTGGACAAAAACAAGCGGTAAAAGGTGAACTTTCTCTCTGAACTGATGCTTTATTTAACCTATTGAGACGATCAGCATATATATTGCTTTTCTTTACCCCTGCAGTCGAGCTTGGTGTCGGCTCAGCCGGCTCAGTGGCATCACGTATCAAATTGTCCGCTTTTTGTGAAAGAAATAACATGAACTAAGTACTAAATGTCGACAGAATTTTTATTTCTTTTGTAAGTGACCATGGTATAAGAGGGATAATGTCCGACAAAGTGTGCATTATCAGAAGAAAATGTCTATTCGCACGTAATTTTGGAAAAATGTGCAGCCATTGGTAAACTTTCTTCTTAGTCGCACAAGGAGCACTCAGGAGCAAATAGTTCCTTAGTGCGGCTGTCTCTGCAGCTCACGGCTCCACCAGGGGATGGGTCAAATGTGGAGAAGACATTTCACACATTTAGTAGCGTGACAGTTAATGGGACTTTAACTTTAATTTTCATTTTAAATGAAACGGCCAACAAAAAAAGATCCAGCCTTGGACACACTTAAAATGCATGCGGGAAATGCAGCAATGCGATCTTGGCTGCACGTATTACGTGTGGCCAATATGAAATTCCATCATTTTCTATACTTGTCGTACGTAAATGCGTGGGAATAACATCAGCCTTGTCAGAAAGTAATTCACGCCAGGGAAGCCTGAACTGTTTGACACGAAGTGGGCTTATAAAATAATCAAATTATTATCCCAAAATAGAATATGATGGAAAAAAATCTGCAGGCATTTCAATTTTTTGAGTGGGCTTGGACTTTCTCTCATTTATTTGAAATTAAAAAGTCTATACCTAAACAAAAGAAGCCGTTCCTCAAAATATTTCCTTGCAAAAAAATAAAACAGAATTTCCTGTAAAATATTTAGTACTTGGGGGTGTAGTGGTTAGCACTCTTGCCTCCCAGCAAGAAGGTCCTGGTTTAATTACTGCCCGGGTTCTGGAGTTTGCATGTTCTCCGTTTGTGGTTAGGTTTTCTTCCTCCCACAGTCCAAAAATATGCTTCAGAGGATGATTGGTGATGCTAAACTTGTCCCTTAGGTGTTTGAGTGTGTGTGGTCCTGCAAAGCACTGGCACAATGTCCAGGGTGTCCCATGCCTTTGCCTTGTAGTGGCTGGAATGTGTTCCAGCGACCCCCATGCTGCAAGGCTAATCTAAATATAGTTATTCTAAGATAGTTAAAATATATATATATATTTGAATTGACTTTCTGAAAAATGTTTCTGTTAAATTTGTAAAGAGGTTAATTATTTCCTCTTAAAATAGTGAGTGGGATTTCAAACTTCCACCTGAAAATATTTAACCCACCAGCAGAATCTAAAGAGATTCATGAGGCTTGAATTGACTCGTACCAGTAATACCATTTGGGGTAATTGGTGAACTCCAGGATTTTTGAAGCACTCTTCTATGTTTTTATTTACATTCACGGTTTTTCTTATTATTTTTTTTCTTTTGATAAAAAATTGGACTCTTTTAGGATCTGCCACAGCCAAGTTTCCCTGTCAGCAAACACTGAGAAATCTAGTTTGCCTCTTTCCTACTTGGGTAAATGAGCTCTTTTCTCTGGGTTAGATGTCCTGAGGCAGTCACTTGGCAGAGGGTAAAAGAAATGGCATAAAGGCATCCACACAAGTGGGACATGGGAGCAGATGGGACACTGATTGCCGTGTTGTTTACAGCTGTTGAGGTCCTTCCACACTGCTATATGGAGGTCAGAAACTGTTTGCCTGCCACATTTCACAGCACTGTCGCTGACATACACAAGCATCTCAGTCAAAACTCCCAAAAGTGAAAAAAAGCCATTATGAGTTTGGGTTTTCTGCAAATTTTAGGATGTGATTTTCTTGGAATTCATTATTTTCCTCTCAAACCTCCCCCTAAAAAAATGTAATCTGCACATCTTCACACGTTTGATGCACACAGGGAGAAATGGAGAACAACTAGAAGGAAATCCATCCAACACAAAGGTCTTTGATGATCATTAACATTTCTTTATGTTCGCATTGAATCACTTTATATGGTTTTACCAGGAACGCTGCCCATTCAGGAGCATTCCATCAGGGGTCTGACTACAGTCTGTATCTCAAGCAATAATAGCCCAAAGCGGCAGGTGAAATATATCCAAAGTAATCAACCTTTTGCAAAGGCACCTCAGAAGCACACATTTCAAACGCACCGTGTAATCTAATATAGTGGGTGGCATCAACTCACTGTGCAGAAACATTACTTTCAAGATTTGCATGTAAAGATTGTAACCTTTCAGCAATAAAATGCTATATATCTCCTATTTCCATTACAGTTACTGGCATACTGTATCACAAGTCAGTGTGATGGGAAAGCAGGCTGTAATGACGGGTAAAGACGGTTCAGCGTGTTTTGCTGTAAAAGTAACAAAGAAACGGTCAACAGAAAACGACTCACACTTCCACTGTGGTGTGTTTTTGAGCCAGCAATCCTATGTAGAAAGTTCTTAAGGAAAAGTTGTCTGACGGCTCATTTTGGCTTTTAGTCATAGATTCATTTTTCATTACCGTTTCAGCCTGTTCAGGTTAACATCAAGGGAGCTGGAGCCAAGTGTCTTTCACCAACTGGCCAGTCCATCACAGGCTCAGCATGTACCAAGCAGTTTTTGAAATGCATTGCCAACATGACAAGATCTTGGGTTGATTTAAAATTGAAAGCACCACGGTATGTGATTATTCATCAGCCCACTTTCCACCTTGTCGATGCTTTCAGCATGTATTTTAAATACATTAGCTTCTGTTTACAAAGTAAAATGTTTTATGATAAGTTTATGACATCACTGGAAATCAGCGTGAAATAAAATGGCTAAAAATGAAGCAAAACATTACTCCAACATACTTCATACTGGGGGTGTAACACTGAATTGACTCAATCGATGAATTGATTTATATTCCTACGAACCAAACCGTTCCATCTGTCTGAGGCAAATTGTTCATCAAACTGACCTATATCATTGTAAAATTGTTTCAAAATTAAATTAATCTATTATATCTGTCAGGAATCAGAACTCTGTTCCCCCCCTGGTGAATGGTGGGACCATCTCCAGAGTACCGAATAGATGCCGCTCAGCTGACTCTCATTTGACAATCACCCACAGGACACGTAAGCACTGTACAGAGCCTCACTCGGTGTGAAGTATTGTTTGTACCACTCTGCCTGCATTAGCAAGTGTTTTTATCTGGACCTGATCTTCTATTTTCTGACCCTGCTTCGTATCTTATTGCTTGCCGCCTGCCCTGACCCTCGCCTGGACTCTAGTCTCCTCTTTGATGCTCCCATACTCGTGATTGACCTCTGCCCATCTGAACCTGATTTAGCTTTGTGGACTTCTAGTTGTGCTTAGTTCTTGTCTGAGATAATAAACTTGCTGGATGTGGAACCAGCTGTCCGGCTGTTTGTGACAATATTGATATTCGAAAATACCGTTTGGATTGAGGTGTGGTAGGTTTATTTTATTATATTATAAAAATGACCAAGTGACATCACAGCAGACAACACATATGTGATGACAGCAAAAATGATCAAATTATCATTACAGTCCAATGTGTGGAAACACTTTGAACTTTGCAAAGACATGTGACCATACAGAGTGGTATAATGTTTTAATAACGTTTCATTTGCATTATTTTGATGCAGAAAAATGTAAACAGGCTTGCCATTAATTCTTGTTTGTTTGTACATATGGTTAATTTACATTTGATTATCTTGCAAGAAATACAAGGAATCTAGACAATTTCACCTGGTCACCAGGTATTTATCTCTGGATAAAACTGGTTGAGTTTTGGCTGAAGATGTTCTTAGTCGATTTTAGGTCAGTGATTTGAATTGTTAAAAATGAATCAATATCAACTATGAATCGGATCAGCATCCACAAATTAAAGTATGAATTGAATCGTTGTCAAAATGAATCATTATATCCCTACTTCATAGAAAAAAGGACTTCAATTTTCTCAAAAATTCAATCTAATTTTCTGTTTCCTTTACATTCCATTTTGTGCTACATTTTGCTGTATAATTTTGTCAATTTTACTTTTAAATTTATTCTTCAGTCTATATTTGATACTTTTCCAGTGTTTATTTGAATGGAGATTGAAAAAATTAAAAGTTGAGTTGCAGCTAATCTCAGTAAGTTACACAAACATACAGCTAATCCGTTTTGACCACTCATTTTATGTTTTTAAGCAAGCGTGACAACTATCATACTGCTGAAAGACAATAATGTGGGTGCCTCGTGCAATGAGATGAGTTTAGTCTCACTCCACGCTGGATGTGTTTTGGGGGATTGAGATTTCAGTGCATGCCTGTTTGTGTGTGTGAGCTCTTATTGGTGCTGTGGGATGCATAGCCATTGAGGCCATAATTTAGTCCATTATGTCCTCTGGTTTGCAGTCGTAGCCCGAGGCCTCTGGCACTGAACGTTGTGTCATTTGCTACCAACTGGGTTTTTGATGAGAGTGTGTGACCTAGACGCCTCATCCCTCACCACTGTCTCATTCTCTTTATTTACATCTGTCTTTAGCATTCTAATTACTCTCTTTATTGCTTTAGCCTCAAGGAATCTGTTATACTGCAGAAAAAAGGACTAAGGACACCAGAGTTTAAACCAATAATAAAACAGCATAACTTCCATTACCCATAGGCAAAGATTAGATCTTGAGACTCTTATTTAATGGGGTGTAGGCAAGAAAAGTATAGAGTTTTCTTGGTTAGGAAGGCTTGCTTTGCTTCATTTCTTTTGTTCAGTTAAAAAAAAAAAAAAATCACAATACATGTATCTTTATGTAAGCACAGAATGTGTAAAATTTCACAATCGCTTGTGGTGTCATCTTAATATGGAAAAAGAAAAGAAAAATCTTTGAAATGATCCGTCCCTTCCCACCAAATCTTATAATATAGCATCAAGAATAGGCACAGCAGTCTTTAATGAGCTCTCAACTTTAAAGACTTGAAGGATATTAACAAGCTGCTTGACAAATGGTGCTTAGAAGCACATTAAAGACGCGGCTAATGGCGCGCATAATGACGGCTAATTTTCGATCAGATATAAATTAGAGCCCCCAACAGTTATTTGCCTTAAGGACTTTATGTAAATGATTCTGTTCTGTATAAACTGAAAACTGAGACGGAGGAGTGAGTGAATGAGTGAGGGAGGAATAGAGAAAGACGGTACAGAGAAGGGAGAGGGAGAGAACAATCCTCCTTGTGGCTATGATTAATAGATTTGCAACACTGTCAAACACACATCCTCCACCACCTTCTCGTGAGGACCCTCTCTACACGTGGCCCACGACGGTCTCTTAAAAGACCATAAACAGCTGTGAGAGGAGTGAGGATCTAATGCTAAACCCCTGAATGAAAAGGAGGATCAGCTGGTTGGGAATGAAAAGAGCCGGCCTCACTGGTCATAAACAAATACACGTGCGGTGTTTGATGAGGTGTCAGCTTCACAGCTATAATGTGGGACTTAATGAATTAAATGATTAATTAAATAAACATTTTGTTAAGTGAGCTTGATGTACCTTCACAATTGACTTTGAAGATAAATGTTCGAGCAGTGTGTCATCACGTGGTTTGTGTTTAGTATAACTCCTCTGAAGGCCTTCACAAGTACAGAACTTTATTGATAAATTGGAAGGTGGCAAACATTTTTCCTGAATGCAAACAAATGGAGGACTGCACTTGACAAACACTCTATACCCCGTAAAGCACTCTACATCAAAGAATTGACAGATAATAATAATTATTCTTTATTAAAATAGTTTTAAACCTATGCGAAAATAATATCACTTTTTAATGAAATGCAAACATTATTATAAATTATGATACATTGGGTGGTTTGGTAAGTTTACACTCGTAACAATGCTGGGATGAATGTCAGAAAAAAGCACCTTATTGAGACCTACTGTCTCAAATTTGAACCACACATTTTTACCATTGAGTAACAGTTTTATAAATAATTCATTATTAGCAAAGTAGTCATTTACCGTAAAAATTACTAACAAAAGATGACTTATTATCACTATGAAGCTTAGAAAATTAAAAACCTTTTTTCCGCCAGAAGGATTTTGGAGGTTTTACAGAGGCAGCCATCTTGAATTGAACAGGGAAGCCCTTCTACTGCCCCTAGTGGAATGGTGATGTACTACAGGGCAGAATTCAATGGATCAAGCTTTATAGATCTGTTTTTTAAGGAGAGTTTTGATTATTCAATGAGATAGGGTCTCAGAAATAGATGTAACATAGAAACAAAAAACACTGAACAAAACCTCCTGTGCCACCATTTGAGTCAGAATCAAAGCAGCAGATACAAACTTGGTTCATAATATTGTTTGTTGTGTGTGTGTTTTTACAAAGAATTAAAATCATGATCCAAACTTTCCTTCATAAAACATATGCACTTGTTCTAAAGTATTTCACTGTTTCCTTTATATTTAAATTTAATATAAAAATATATAATATTTTCAAAATAAGACGTGTATGTCTATTATATGTATATACGTATATTATAACTTCTACGTATATTGTATATTTACAAAAGCTTTTTAATTATTTTTTTATTTTATTTTATTTTTTTGCTTTATGTTCCACCATCAACCTGCTTTGCTTTCTGAGGTTGGACACAGCATTTCATCCGCCACAGAAAGGCTTTGTCTTGTAATGTAAACATATAATGGAGGCAAGAAAAGCAAACTGAACAAAACTAAAAAGAATTGTAAAATATTATTGTACAAAGACATTGGTCACTTTTGGAGGGATCACAAGCAGTTTCTTTCTATCTGAAAAATGTATCAACTTCCTGACAGTTGAATTTGAAGAACATTAGGCTATTTTGTTTTATCACAGATTATATCTCTATAAATGAGAATAATGCTATTGCAAAACTACAACTGAGTTTCCAGAAGAGTTTTTTACACATCACAAATAGAGAATTCTGACCTGGAACTAGAAAAATAAAGGAATATCATACAATAGTTATTTATTGTAAGTTAAAATTTAACATTCAAAAACTACTTCAGAAAATATATTTTTGTGTCAATGTAAAAGCTTTTTTTTAACTGCCTACCTTCATAAGTTTTTTAAATAAATGATTTTTATTCATCCAAATAATTTGATTTTCATGGTTACATCACTGTCGAGCTCTAACTTCCGTTCCTAAATTAACCTGCTTTTTTAAAATAATAAAAAATCACTCAAAAACCTTTAGTTTAAAAATTATTCTTGCTAATTGTTTTTAAATGATTAATAATTAAAGTTTTTATTTGAAGACATTCTTTTAGATTGACAGAGGAGACCTAAAATAATTATTAATTTAGTTTCAAACAATAAAATAAACAATTTTAATTACAGAACGTACCGAAAGAGAATAATGGTTTTTATGTGGTTAAAAGGGGGTCTGTGTCATACATTTTTAATGAAGAACGAGGTCCTTTCTACGCATGTCTAGACTGCTCGCTTTCATTTCTGTTTAAATTTCAAAATAAAGGTCATTCAGGTTGGGCCCTTTCCAACAGTGATCAAGTATCTCATCGTTAAAGTCATAAATAGCCTCTGGGGGCTTCTGTGATTGACAGCTTATGTGTTTGACTTTTTTAACTTTGCTCTGCAGAGACAAATCATGATATTAATAATCACACCCCAACTCAATCTAGTAGACAATATACACTCAAATTATAATTGATTTGAAAACCTACAAAATAAGGGATTGAATTTTAATTAGATACATTTCTTTGTTCATTTTTATTGATTTTTTATTTTTCTTGTTTTTTATTCGTTTCATATAAATTAAGCTGACTCAAAGATTTGACCAAAAAAAAAATGTGCAGTGGGCCTCCACGTGTGCGCATGTCTCCTCTGGCATCGCTTTATCCGCGTGCACGCGCGTGATCACGTTAAATAGACGGAGAGACACAGTGGGAGATGGAGTTGTCTCATTGGCAGACAGACGCGCGAGTTTCCCTCCCTTTGCATGCCATTCTGGATCAGAAAGTATCCCACAAACCTCCTTCTAGCCATCCAAACGCTGCTCCATCGATTAGAATCTGGAAAACACTTAACAAACTAATGACTATTGATGGCTGATTAATATTGCATCAACAACAACTGATTGGCGACAAAATCAAGAGGCGATTGCCGCGTCAACATTCAACCAGCCATCTGACTGCTTTCTTTTTTATTTCCGTGGCGTTTTTTTGGCGCGGGGAAAAGGCGCCAACAGATGACAAAATGAAGGGCTGTGAGACTGCAGCGAGCAGCGCGGTCAATTTATGGCTTACAGTTCGTCTAATTCGAGAGCAGCGGCGTCTTTGAAGGCAGACGCTTGGCGTAAATGTACAGTTAAAATATTCCACTCTCAGGTCCCCGGGCGGAGCTCCGACAGTCCCTGGCTTCATTAAATTTTCATCAGCATCCCTGTGAAATGGGGGGGTGGGATGGATGTTCAGGGGAAAGAGAAAAATAAAACAGAGGGCGTAATTATAACAAAAGGAAACAGCGTTGGACCTTTTTTTTTTCTCTTTATAGAAAGCTCCCACAGTGGTGGTTCCAAGTGATGGAACCCCTTGCGCATGGATTTGCGCAAAACGTATATATAAAAAAATCTAAATCTTAAAATATAAATATTTTTATTGTTTATTTCATTCACAATTATACATAAATTAATTTAATTTTTTTCACACAAGTGGCACAGTCTGAAGACCCTCATCTGTCTGCCTCCGCACAGCTCCGGGATGTCAACCAATAGCGAGGCTCATTGAATTAAAAAAAAAAAAAAGTTAATTTCAATTCCCGATGAGACACTCACTCTACAGCCCTCCCCTGACCAGCGGTAATTAACAGGGATGGCTAATGACTCCTTTATTCGATCTTCATAATTATCTAGTTTTCATAATTCGATGTGTAATTTAATAATTCGCTCGTATTAACGCATTAAGCGAATGGCTCGTTCAGAGGGAAATTACAGGCACTCACCAGGAGCATCTTTTAATTGATTAACCATCAACGCTGTCTCATTAATAAGGCTCGTTTTGATACATTTAATTTGTCATGAGGATGGAGGATGTAATACATGCACTTCCTTCTGTTTTCCCTCAAATAATAATTCAAAAAAATCATTTTAGTTGTAATTTCAAAAATATATAATTCAATAAGGGCTTTTATTTTTTCTATCTTCCCTTAATCTTATTTTATTTTTTAAATAACGGATTCTGCTCCATGTGCTGGAAAAGAATGAGGAGACGTCAGACAGACGCGTTCGGCCTCTCAGGTAGCTGTCCATGGTGCTGAAACGCAAGCGATCAACAAACCACCCAGTCAGTCAGTTAGTCAGTCAGCCCTGAAGCTCCACAACAGAAGCTCTGCTGTGGACATGACATTCAAAACACCCCCCATCCCCCCAGCTTTTTTTTTCCACCCATTTTTTCCCTCCTCACCTCCTCCTCACATCTAACCATTACTCCGAACCAAAGGCTTCAAAGCCTGTGTGCCCGCATGCAGCAACGAGGCATGTTTCAGTGTGTATTTAAATAGAGACGGGCACGTTGGCAGGCGGGCTGTTTTTGTGGCGGCCTGACATCTGGCAAGTCTGCGCTCCAGGGACCCATCTAGCTCTCCACAGACACCCTGATTAGACTCTAATAGAATATTAGCATTTGCTCTCAGGTAAGGCAACAGTGAACTGCAGCAGCAAGTCACTGGAGAAGCCACATGTGTCTGATGGAGGGGAGATGGTGCACTTCCTACAGGCCTGCAGAGGGAAAAAGACTTATTTTAAATTTGGTTGTCAGTCACCATTCAATTGCCACAAAATAGTAATTTTCTTAAAGCAATAGACAATTTTAAAAATATATTTGTCATCATTTAAATTTAAATAGAGCCAACTCCTGAAAAAAAAAAAATCTAAAATCGTTTTTAAAAGCTGCAGCTCACAGCTAATCCCTTTCCCTCCTCCTCATCAATAAATAAACAGATGAATAAATAAAAGAATAACAAACATAATCTAGATGAGCCACGGAAAGCCACCGATTAAATGTTAAAGATTGTTCTTTAATGAAACACATATTGCAATTCAATAATTAAATAAATTAAATGTACAATGGATGTCATAAATTAATAGAAGTCTCCAACCAGGCAACCAAAAATATACATTACAGAAATAATAAACCTCAGCTAAAAACAGCAATACAGCAAAACAAAAACAAACAAAAACAAAAAATACGGATATATTTATGTGCATCGACTGATTCAGATGATATATTTACATATTACACATACACTTCCAATGAAGCTGTTTCTTTTCAAGAAAAAAGAAAAACATTATTCAAACAAGGTGATTCAACAAGCAAAGACTTCATAATGATGCGAGTATATTTATACAAATAAACAGCAGAAATCATACATTAAATTATTTCAAAAGAGAATAGTCTCTTATATATATCTCGATTGTACCATTTAGAAAAGCATTTTTTTTCGACTGCCCGTTTCACAGTCGTTTCCCTTTAAACCAGAACAACACGCTTTAAACTTGCTGTCAGAATTTGATTTTCTCAAGCGAAACGAGGAGGATGGGATGGAGGAGGTGAGTGTGTGTGTGAGTGTGTGTGGGGGGGAATCCCAATAAATATATAATGAAGTAAACATGACCTCACTCAATAAATAGTTCATAAGAAACCGGTCCACGCTGTTATTGGGACCGGCAAGAGATTATTATTTCAAAAATTTCCCCCACCAAAAAACTGCAAAAAAATATGTAAAAGTGAGGCTTTTATTTTTTAAAATCCGCACGCGGAGGCCTTTAAAAGCAGCCCCGTGAGTTCTTTCAAAATAAATCCCTGACTTATCAGACGTGTTGACAAAAAGAAAACACACCAAATTAATTACTCATGTAGACACAAAATGAAGTGTGTGAAACTCTTAATTTACAGAGGGGCTGTATAGTCTGGCAGTAATCTAATATTAGCTCTCACGACCAAGTTGTTTGTTATCCTCTTAATCCCCCCATGGACCCTGAATAAATGTCAGAGTGCATTGTCATGAACTCGGAGGGGAAAATAGCTTATCCTATAAGCCAAAAATAGAAACGACAACAACTATAAGTGCTTGGAATGAAATATCCCCCGTTTTTTTGTGCAAAAAAGGAACAACCAAAATCAAAGCATTTGCAAACTAAAGTCACAATTTAAAAATGAATAATACATAAAAATGAGAATTTAAAGAGTCCTGTTGCGTTTAAAAGGTGAGACATAGTAACAGTGGTCTTACTTGGTCTGTCAAACTTGTTCCAGAGACGCGCTGGTCTTTATTTTTTCTTTTTTCAGTCACTGTTCAGGAATTTTGTCGAAAGCACAAAGTCACTGATGATTGGAAAAATGGTGTGAAATAGGAAATATGTTACAAATCTTCTCTAAACAGTTCCAAGTCTCTTTTTTTTTTTTTTTTTTTTTTTTTTTTTTAGTTTTTTTTTTTTCTTCTTTTATGTATGGAGATCGTGGAAAGGGATTTTTAGACGCATGCAGAGTACTTCATTCGTTTCTGTTTCTGCCGCTGGTTGCAAAACCAGACCCGCACCACGTTCTTTTTCAGGTCCAGCTTTTCTGCGATTGCTGCGATTTTCTCCGAGGAAGGACGCGGTTGGATGGCAAAATAGGCCTCCAGTGATCTCTTCTCCGGCGCGGCGATCGACGTGCGCTTCCGCTTCTTCTCCGCGCCGTTGAACAACTCGGGTTTATTAAGTTTCTCCCTGTGTGATTTCTCGGCTTCTTCCAGCCACGCTTGCAGGATGGGCTTCAAAGCAATCATGTTGTTGTGCGACAGGGTGAGGGACTCGAACCTGCAGATGGTGCTTTGGCTCAGGGAGCCCACTCCTGGGATCTTCAGGCTGGCTAAAGCTGACCCCACGTCCGCCTGGGTAACCCCGAGTTTGATCCGTCTCTGCTTAAACCTCTCCGCAAAGGCTTCCAAGTCTCTGGGATCGGCGTCCACGTCGTTCATGCCCATGTGCGGCGGTAGCCCGTGGGCATGGGCCATGTTGATGGCCGCCTGGTGCATGTGGTTCATGCCCGCCATGTGGGCAGGGTGCGCAGGCGTGGAAACCACCGAGCCGTCCGGCCCTGCCATGGCGCCCAGCGCCAGTCCCGGGGTGATGTGGTCCAGCAGGTCCCCCTCCAGCGCCTGGTGGGGTTGGTGATGGTGGTGGTGGTGGTGGTGATGGTGGTGGCCAGCCAAGGCGGACGGATGAGAGATAGGCACCGAGGAGGAAGAGGAGGATGACGACGTGCAGGGAAGAGTGTTCATGGTGTGGTAGGTTGCGTCCGGCTTGAAGGGGCTGTGGTGCGGAGGGTGGTGGTGGCTCTTGGTCTGCGAGACTATATCCACCGCCGCTAGAGCTTCAGCCCGGGCCAGCAAACTCTCATCCAAGCCTCCGAATATATTGCTCTGCAATTGCAAATAGAATGCACACATAACTGTCAGCAGGGAATTCTCCCACCACTCCTCGGTTTAAAACATTTCCAGAATGTGAAAAAAAGAAATCCTGAAAAAGGAGCACACAAAACAAGACACATGCAACATCCCAGGTCATAAAAATTAATACGCGAGGCAAAGCCGGCTGAATACATAAGTTGAGCAGAGGAGGAAAAAAATATGGAGGTGTTGGGTGATTTGCTGTGCAGACATGAAAAAAACATCAAGCAGAAAAAAAAAAAAAAGTGGGCTGTCAAAATGTGCCTTTAAGCAGTGATTATGCAGAATACGCACCGGTGGGGTTGGGAGACAGGCTCTGCGCATCGCCTCCGAGCTGCTGCTGCTGCTGCCGCCGCTGCTGCTGATGATGCTGCTGCTGTGTCGGGAGGAAGAGCAGGAGGACGAAGGTGCGTTGGAAGTCAGGGTGGACGAGGAGGAAGAATGCAGCGAGGAGTACTTGGGCTCGGGCAAGCTGGTGTGCGCCATGGCGAAAGGCTGCTTGCTGTTCAGAGACATCATCATCATATTTGCTGGCGTCCAGACCTCAGCAAGTTCCTTTTAATAAGTTAAGACTCCGCCTCCTCGGGTCGGGAGTTTAAAGCCCAAATTGATTCGCAGGAATATCACGTCGCGCTCGAGTAAAGTTTGGGCTTGAAGACGGTGGTCCAACTCCGAGTCACATCTATTTATTATTAGGTATGGAGTTTTTGGTTTTTTTTTTCTCTCCACGAGCCACGGGCAGCGGATAGGCCTTCTTCCTTTGTGGGCGCGTGGCGCGATTGTTCAAAAAAAGAAAAAAAAAATAGTTTCTCACCTTCAGCTGCCGCCTCCTCGTATCATTTAATTTTTTCTTTTTTTTTTCTTTTTTTTTAGCCTTCAACATATGTAAACAATCTGTTGAAAATCTTAAAAACTGAAGGCAAAAACATGATTTTCATTCTGGAAAAAATAAAAAAATACAACTTTCCGTCTCTCAGGATTTCCCCCAAAAAGCGTCACGTGACTTGCCGCGCTCGTTGCTTTATATCGCAAGTTTCCGTCCTGAATTGACCGTATGAAGTGAGAAGTCAAGGCGGTGACAGTTTGAACAGTGTACCTCCTCGACGTCGTTGAATGCTGCGGGGACCCGGACTGCCTCTGCTCTGAGGCGAAGGGCTGACTGAGTCTCTCTCCTCCTCCCTCCTTCTCTTCCTCCCTCCCTCTTTCTCTCTCTCCCACTCGCCCTCGGTGTCTCTCGCGCGCTCTCTCTCTCCCCTCAGCTGCACCTGAAAAACCTTTTTCATGATTTATTATTCTTCATTAGCCACACCGCCGCCGCTGGGGACTCTGCGCATGGGCAGTCCGCAACAAGACATTTATTTAAAATGACTCTACTTCATCACCAACACCTCGTTACCAACTAATGAGGCTTGCTTTAAAAAAAAAAAAAATCTATATATATTTCCGACTCTCTAAATTATATTTTTTTCTTAGATATTGTCCAATAAAACCTAAATTAGGATGGCAAACGTGGTCTAAAAAGAACAGGAAATTCAATTAACATCAATTAGGACTTCAGAATAAAATATAATTTTATAAAATAAAACCAATTTACATTTTTTTAAATAATGAAAACACAAAATTTACAACATTGCTACACAAAAAAAGTAAACGTATTTTTTTTGTTTTAATAGTGTTTGCAAGATTATTATTTTTCACCTCCGTTTTACGATAATGAGATGTGGTTAATTGCAAATCTATATCCTTGTCATATCCGTGTCGTAGCAGGCTATTATCTTATCTCTCCGCTAATTAAGGCAAATTATCGATAACGTTATTACAACATTTAATCACTCCTTAATTAACAAGAGGGGATCTAAATTGTTTAATATGATCTGTAGGGCGGTTTCTCCATGAGGCTGAAGCGCGCCGAGGGATTTAGAGGAAAAAAAAGAAGGCTTCTTTGATTCTCCTCGTCTCTTTGCGCGACTGAGTCATTTGAGGCGCACCTTTGTCTCTCCTCACGCGCGTGGAGATAACGCATCACGCGGAGAGGCGTGCGTCAAAAGCTGGTGCATGGGGCGCATTACGCACGAAATAATCCCCCAATTTCTGTTAAAAGTGATGCCAAAATCAAAAAGTTTAATCATATACTACTCTTAGACTGTAAATCTTTGCTGTTATAAAAAACCGCAACTTCCACAACTGCGTGTTTTCTATCTGGAACGCTGCAAAACTCTGTTTTCGTGCGCATAAAAATATCAAATCCTGCATCTCTCGGTGTTTAATCTGCATATTTAGACACCGCGGCTGCGATAACAAGCCACCCGGTGCTGCTGCTCAGCAATATTTTACATTTATTTATTTATTTTTGACATTACCAGAGAGCCAGAAGTATGTGGCTCCCCAGCGGGACGAACGGGGCGCTGCTGGAGCCACCTCCAGATATCCAGAGACAAGAGATCAGGCTCAGGAGACATCAAGGAGCGATCAGTGTCTGCTCACATATACCCACAGACTGATTTATGATGAAACTTTAAAGAAATCATTTATATTTCACCACCTCTAAATCGGTGTATGAAATTTTTATCCACAATGAAACACACAAAAAAGTATATCTTAAGTCAAATAAATCAGCCTCAGCTTCTCCCGAGCAATTGACTTTGAAGTACACTTTCCAACTCTTTTCGTGATGCGTTTATGACCCGAAGGCTCTTCCTCCCTTGGCCAGCAGATTTTTTTTTCTTCTTCTCTTTTTTTTCTAGCCCTACGTTTAAAGGTGGACACCATGTCAGAATGGTTAGGAAAAAATGCATTTTAAAGGTTACCTGGGAAAAAAGCAATGAGGCCAGAAAAAGACATCATCACCAGGAACTTCTATTTTTTGCAAAATTCAGAAAAAGAAACATTGTTCAATTCATTTATTGATCTGATTTTCAATACATTCAAATATTGGATTTTTTTTTTAAAAGAAATTCTCCTTTGCAATATTTCCAAAAATTGGATTAAAAATCTTATTTTATATCTTTCATGTTTAAGTGATGCAACTGGATGGTCTCAGGTGGCTCCCTTGGAAAAAGTCAATCCCCCAAACTTTAAGGACTAGTATGGATAAAAGTCAAAACGAATGGTCGTTATATATAGGTAAAGTTATAACAAAGCTTACTGAGCTCATGCAGCAAAGCTCGACACACTTTGTAGGACTTTTTATCCTCCTCCTCTCACCCTCTTACTTGGAATCAAGGAGGTGCTGTGTGCTTTGCACAAAGACATACTCCTCTCTGCTTCCCAGAGGAGCTCTCCACGTTAACAATCCCAATTACACAGAGACCACGGGAGACAGCTGTTTTTATTACAGAACTGCTCCTTTGTGGCGCCAACAAGGTATCTACCTTCCAGACACACTCGGAGAACACAGCCAAAGCCAGAGTGAGGAGGAGATAAGTGTGCAGAGAAGTGGATGAAGTCTCTCGGCTGCTTGCAGTGGCGAGGCCTGCATTTGCCGCCTTCCCCCTCCCCTTTTTCTTGTCTCGCGCAGCTCTTTACATGCAGGAGCAGAAGGTCAACGCTTGTTGGGAGAAGGTCTACAAAGAGATGAAGACCTAACTCAGGGCAACAGCAAATCACACAAAAGAGAGTGTGTGTGTGTGGGAGGGGGGGTGTTCATCCAGAAACAGAGCTTTATTTATTTATCTGCTTTACCTGGGAAATGTGACCGGCTCCATGAGGAGGGCTGCGACTCTAATGTTGTGTAAATCCACACAACTGAAGTGGAAGCTTTCAGGATTGACTCAGTGTCACACGACGCAGAGTCAGTCTCAGACTGAACAAGGAGGTCAGCGTTTAAGAAGACCGAGGAGATTTCAAAAGCTGCTCTTGAGCTGCATTCCCAGTCATGGGCAACAGTGTGGGTCTTTCTTCTGAAGGCTGAACACAATTATAGCAATTACAGATGTGTTTGTAACGGCTAGTCAAAAATGACAAAAGAATTGCATCTTATGTCATATCAGAAAAGTATTGACAAAAATTTAGTAACATTTTTTATTCAGCAAGGAGCAAGACCATTTTATATTGGGGTGGGAGGGGGGAAATTAGAACTGCAGAGGGGAAGATCATTACAAATGAGAGGATCAAAATAATATTAATTTAAAACTTCATGCTTTTTTTCCGCTTTTTGCTGGGGGGGCAGCTGTCCCCCCAATAGCTCCTCCCCTGTATAGCCGACAAAGGTTAGGTCAGAATTCCTTCACTACTCACTATAGTGCATTCACCATTTTGTAGAGCTGTCCAAATCAATCATTCGAAAATTGAGTGCACTAGAAATTTCCCTGAAGTCTTTGCGAAAAACTAGTGTGTATTGATGCTCACTACGTTAGCGAATATAGACCACAATGCATTGCGTTTTAAAAATGTTTGTGAAAAAAAGTGTTTCAATGTATCCACATTTTCATCATCAGAACACAGTGGAGTCATAAATAGACGTCGTAAAATGTTCACATTGATTCAATTTTTACTTTGTGAAATCAGTGACGTCATATATTGCAGTTTAAAAAATAATAGCACATGGTGTCTGCATTGCTTTTATAATGCAGGTCACTAAATAATCTCGCATAATTTATTCTTTTAGTAATTAGGGATTAGTGTGGGAATTCGGCCATAACCAAACATTTTATGATGACTTAAATTACTGCAACAGCCACTTTTATTCAAAACTCTCTTTCATAGATGTAAGAAGACAAACTGAGCGTCCAGATCCACTTTCACGTCTGACAAAGGTCAAATCTGTATTCTTCTCTTTTCCCTACCTCTACATTAAGCCCTACAAACGAAGAGTTATGGAAAAATAGTATCTCCAAATTTGTACGTCTCTTCCACTTGATGATGTCATCAATAGTTAACGGTCAACTATGTTAGTGCGGATCTTCTTGTGCTAGAATTTTTAAAAATTGTGGTTTCATAACTTTAAAAAGGTCATGATAAAACATAAAGTCATTACTTACATTTAAATGTAAACTTCTGTGTCCACCCACATGAAGAAAAGCGCTTCTCCTCCGCTTCAGCACAGTGCGACGCTGAACCCCCTCGCGACGGAGGGCTCTGTATCCCTCCGCTTGGAGTGTTGTCTCTTAAAATAACTATTTCGGACACTCTTTCCACTACAAATGCTTAAATACAACTTAAATACATTTATTTAACCCACTGATGCAAATAATATACGTCTGCTCCAAACGTGTCTTAATTTAGGGTCTACTTGAATGCAACAAAACCACAAGTGGAATTTAATGTGTCACAGTTGGAAGTAGACGTAGATGTCAAGGAGGTAAAAGTGTTTGGTTTGGCAGAGGGGGTTTTCATTGAGATGATAATTAGTTGTGGGTATTAGCCGGTCTTAGGATTTTGGAAAGTGCAATTGTGTCTAAGAATCTCGGTCAGGTCATTTATCATTCATTTGAACTGATGCAAGCCTGGCACAGATATTGGCCCTGTGTGGATTCATCAGGCCGTTCTCAGTCCTGCAAGTTCACTATTACCTGTTTTAACATTGTATCACTCTTTTCACTCAGGCCACCTGTTCCTGTCAAAGCTGGACAAACTTTTTACAGTAGGCTTGGATGTGGTGTGGCTTTACTTAATCTATGGCAGCGATGCACTCTTTGCATTTAAAGGAGCAAAAGAATTATCTGATGCAAGCTTTTTTTTGTATTTTTATGAAGCATGAACTTGTTTCTGTGATCACTTCACATACATGTGCTCCAAGTAGGATGTAGGTGAAGTTCCCTGTAATGAAAAAATGAAAAATCCACCATAAATCAGGAGGTTTTGCGTGTTGTGCACATTTTCGTAGCACTGTTATTCCATCACACATTGCATCCTCCTGATAGTCCAGCTTGAGTTCAAATGATAAAAACAGTTTACATCTGAATAAAAATGACAAATAGACAAACAAACAGCAAAACAACACTAGTAAATTGAACCACAACTAAAAAAAAACGTGTTAAACCACATCTGCAACAAAAGTATTCACTATCTCCTTACAGGTAGGCCAGAGGGCAAACCACTAAGAAAAAGGTCCTGCAGGTGGAGTCTGAGAGCAGAGCAGGTTCAGGCAGAAGCTTTTCTCTCCTTTATATCATGATTTCCACCTGCTGAGGTGGAACACATCTCCATATTTAATCGATTAATTTTTATAAGCAGAAAAGCAGCAGAAGTGGCGAAGCTTAAAAGTCAACCCCCCCAGGCTAAAAGAAAAACAAATAACAGCAGCACCACCACCAATTTCCCTATCGCGCACCAGGTGCCAACCTTTTAGGGAGACACATCCGTTTCTGGCCCAACCCAGCTTTTCGGGCTGCAGGGCAGTAGATGATAAGGTCAAGCCTCATAATGATGTCACATACCTTTAGGTACTCCAGATCAATATCAGGACAGACGCCTTAAACCTGACAGCCAGTCAAATAAAGCCTTTCTGGCCAAAGAAGAAAGAAACTCACTTTGAGACTGTCTCTTGATAAAAATGAAATCTTTTTTTTTCTTGTTGCTTTTGGCAAAGATCATCCTGAAGAAGTCTGTGAATTTTAAAACAATACTGACATCATATCAGATAGTTTGGACAAGATATGACCAAACAGGCAAAATAGTTACAAAAATAACTGCATTCTTGTTGAAATGATAATAAAGATGAGAGGTTTTGCAGACAAGACCTGCCCTTACATAACAAGAAACTTAACTGGGACACCTTAAGACAGAGTAGAAGTGATATGCGATAGGCTGTAAGGAATGCAGATGCCAGGTGTGACACAAGTGATTAATGTGGCTGAACGACTGCAGAATTCTGTCCAACCTGGTTGAATATTTCTTCTGCCGCTCTCATTAGTCTGACTGTCCTACAAAGTAATATATTGCTTGTCACCGGGTTGTCTAACGCTTGATGCTAATTGACCTCCTTTCCCCCCTTCTCCTGCACAAATGAAAAGATTCCCTGCGTCCTGTGATGGAGCGTGTCACAATCTGATCCGACAAATTAAAAAGCTCTCTGCTGTCACGCTGTCATCGTTCCGAGCCCTCGCCTCATCAGCTGTAATGATCACTTTTCAACACCTCAACTGCTGCAGTGCACTGCAAAGTACAATGCTTATGGAACATGCTGCAGAGGCAGTGCAGCACGCAGAAGACACTTATCCTCGGAATCACCCGCGCTGTTCAATCAAATTTAATCTGCACGCCAGCTTTTAGTGCACGTTAAGAATTCTTTGGTTATTGATTCTTAATCAGTGTTTTAAATTACAATGGATTATTTACACTTTTCAAAAAAAATCTATCTATCTATCTATCTATCTATCTATCTATCTATCTATCTATCTATCTATCTATCTATCTATCTATCTATCTATCTATCTATCTATCTATCTATCTATCTATCTATCTATCTATCTATCTATCTTTAATAAATAAACACTAAACAAAATACTTAACAGACATTCCATTGAGAATAACAGAATGCTAGCAAAAACACATTTTCAAGCACCCATTTTTTTCTCCTTAAATATTTTTTCATTGATGTGTGTCTGAAACATGAGTGCCATTCAAAAAAGAAAAAAAGGAAAAAAAAAAAAAGAAGCTGTTGGCCCACAGCCGCATGAGAGCCCAGCCGCTGCACAGTACAGACTGCAGACCCGTGATGAAGCTCATTACCTGCAATCATCTGTCCCATCTGTGGAAGACACAGCAATTGAGTGTGGCATTTTACCTGCTGACTTTGTGTGTATAACTTTATAATTTATGCGGTGTACCCATACTATTGACAAAAACAGAGCGGCGTGATCAAAGTGAGCCATTCAGGAGGTTGGACAGGGCCACGAAGACAGGGCCTGTAACACTAATGATCTTCAAACGCTCATCTATTTCACTGGGAGCTATGTGCAACTCCCTAGTAAGTCCCCTGTCCTACCCCTGGGGGTAATTGTGCCTGGCTGGTTAGGTGACAGGTGTCAAGTGGCCCCTCCTTTACCGATTCATCATACAAAGCAGAAAGGGGGAAGCTATAATCTCACTTTCTATCCAGTCTTTACATTTTTTTCTGTCTGTATCCACCTATAAATATTTAGTCATTGTTTTAATAGATTATTTCAAAGGTTGCAACATACATATTTTGCCTCATTTTAAAGAAAAACTGTTTGCATAGCGTTTGTTGCATAACCCAAAGCTGATGATTTATTATTTTCAGTCTGATCCACTGACAGTTAAGTTTTTAAGGGATAAAAAAGACATCAAACTCTTCTAAAGATCAAGGTGATGTCTTTGCTTTACTTCTTTTATCCACATTGAATAAGAAAAACAACAAAAAAGAATTCCAAACGACTAAGAAACACTCAAGTGTAGCAATCTGTAGCAATTATTGCGATTTGATAATTGGCCAATTAAACACAAACTACTTTGACTAAATGGTGTGAAATAATTTTGGATGTTATAATTTATTTAAAAAAATACCCAAAAGTGTCAAAGATCCATTCTGGATCAGCTTACAAACAGGTTAGGACACAGGCCAAAACCCCCTGCATCCGAGTGGATACGAGGAGGAAAAAGATCAGTCTACATTGTGTACAGCAGAAACAGATAGAAAGACCACACCCTCAACATGCCCGCCTGTCTAAGCAGAATCCCATAGGGACCTGCTTTACACAGGCTCTCTCTGTCTGCAACACACACACCCACTCACACACGCACACACACACCAGTCATTAATTCCTGCTTTGCATCTCCACACCATGTAATATTTATGGGTCACCGCAGCTTTGTATTCACAAATGGAAACTCCAAAAGGAAAAAGGATAAGACACGATACCTCAATCAATCCGGTGAATAAGGTTCAGATTGTCACATCATGGCTTTTTTTTCTTCTTCTCCACCGTGCAAGCGCTTAGGCAGCATTCTTTTCTTTGACCTCCAAGTGTTTGGTGTGACGGATTGTCAGACACGAGCTCTCACATGGAGTCAAATTGAACTCCTTCAGTCAAAAAAGCTCTGGGCGAAAGTCTCTGCGAACCGTTTATAGCTGCAAAATTTAAAGAAAAAGTGCATTAGTTTGTAAAAAAAAAAAAGAAAAAAAACAACAGATTTGACGAATATTTGTCAGACATGACACTGTGGTATAAACGACACCACTACAAACATTTGCTGCTATGCACAATCTCCACCCTAATCAAGAAAAATCTTCTATTTTCCCCTTTTCTATATCTGACAGATCGCAATTGGGGCCTCGTCTTCCACTTCCTGAAACCTGCACCGCAACAGTGGGAGACTTAGCCTTGCCGCTTTTCAAATCAACAGTGGTGTCAAAACAGAGCCCTGAGGAACCCTCAGAAGAATGCGGCTCACCCGACCCCTGCAGAGATTTGAAGACCACTTTGGAACTCTAATCCACTCAAAATGTGCTGATAATTTTCTTTGCCAGGACACTCTCTGCCTGGTGTCACAAGAGTGGTCTCCCGGGAGCGGATCAGCCAATGATAACAAAGTAGCCAGATGTCTGGTGCTGGCAGAATCCCAGAAGCCAGACAGCGGCACGCAGCAGCATCCGCTGTGGGCCACAGATCAAAGATACCTGAGAATTACTTATGGGCACAAAATATGTGTTGCTTACTCTACAGTTCCCATTAATAACAATCTGGGAGAATTTGTATTTCTAATTAACTCTTTTCTTTCGGCATATAAAGTGCTGTAGGTTGTCTGACGCTGCAGCAGCATTTTTTTTCTTTTTTCTGTAGCAAACGCAAGTCAACAACAGGAAGTCGGATGCAGCTCTGTCTAAAGCAGCCAGATCAGCTTTAAATGCACTTCTGAAGCTCAGAACATCCCTTGACTTTCCCTAATAAACAAACAAACTGGCTAAAAGTCAGCTTCTTTAGATTTAATCATGGTTCACGCTAGACTAGTCCTTGATGCATAACTCGAAAGCATTACATTAAATGTACCCCGGAGAGATGTGAGAGAGATATCATAAACAGCATGACTGCTGCAGAAAGGTGCTTTTTACTCTAACTCTGGGTAGTAAATGCTTCATTTGACCGCTTTCCTGCATTTGCATTTATGAACTAAATTCACTTAGCTCTTGAGAAGTGCTGAATGGTTATTTTTTTTACTAGATATGAAATCTTGGTTTATATTTGTTTGTGGTTTTTCCCTTACACCAGTGAGCATTGTGCTTATACTATTTCTCTGATCCTGTACATCCACTCTAAAATGTGTTCAATAGATAATTTAGAATGGACCTGTAAATTTGAACAGAACACCTCCTAGTAAAGGAGTTTTGTGACGTTACAGAGAAACTTAATAGGACAAAATTAAGAAATCTGTTGAGAGAATGGGTAAAACGGTATTGCTGCAAGTTGTATTCACAGTAATAATGTCAACTGTGTATAGAAATGGATAAAAAAAAAAGTATGCCCGCATTTTATGCAGAAAAATCATCCTTTAACCCCTTTCCCTAATTATTTCTATCACTGTTGCCAGTTCATGCAAATTCTCATTTGCATTGCTCTTTTGAACCTGCGACTTGCTGGATGAGATCCCTCATAATGCAACATGGTTACCTCTGCCCTTCGTTAGATCTCGTTTACCAGCCCTTCCCTTTCCATCTGTTAGGGCTTATACGGCTTTGCTTTTGATTTTAAATAACTGTTATGCCAATTATTTTTTCTGCTTTGTGTTGCTCAGATAGTCACAGACGGATATCCAAAAAGCAAAAATCGTAAAATCACCCAATGTAAAACATATATATAAATTTTAGTTTCAGCTTAGTTTCATTATATTATGTATTTTTATGAAGCTATTTAATGAAATAAAACATTCAACCATGCAAAGAAGTGTGAAAAAAAATGCATCTGTCAATCTCAACACTTTTGTCAAAAGCTCAACATTGATTCCAGATTCTTCACTGATTCAGATGAGTCTATTTCATGATTGAATTCAAAATATGTTTTCCTGTTCAAAATAAATAGATGAATAAATAGTGACATTCACTTATAAAGTTTGGTTAAATTGTCAAGTAACTATTATTTACTGTGTGAAAATAGCAGGTGGATTTACTCTTTTTAACAGAAAAAAAATCTGAACATCATCTTACAAAAAAGCTAAATAGAACCACAGAATTAGTCTCAGAAAACACCATTGAGTGGAAGTAACGTCCATATTTGAAGACGTTGTTTTCCATAATTCTCCATTCGTAGGGAGAACCTATAGGGGTGGTGGAAGAATTTGGATTCAGCCTTAACATGTTCTTTTGGCCTTTTTCTCATAATGGAGGTCATACAGGAAGAAAATTCAGCTGGAAATTGTATTTCTGAGTATATCTTAAGTCAAATCATTGTAAATCATATGCAAAAATACATTTGGAATAAAATCATAAGTGTGATAAACGAGCTTCTTCGTCAAACCACAAGCTCTCTGCTCCGCTCCGATGGATCTACTTGAAGTCGACTGGATCCAGATTTGCCATCATTTTCCTCATCTGAACTGGCATCTGGATAGTACTGCTGGATAGCTCCGATACAGCTCGCCATTGTTGTTGCAATGGTAATATTAGCTTGTGGATGTAAGGAGCTGTAAGCTAACGGTGACAGCGTGTAAACAGATGGATGATGGGAAGTGTGAGGGAGTCTACTCTACACAGAGTTCCACCCACAACTCACAGGTGAATTTTGAATAAACTACTGCCCTGCTGCAGAAATTAATGTCTTAAAATACAACTGATTTTTTTTTTATTTTTGGTTAAAAACTGCATAATCTTAATTAAAACACCATTGAATAATTTTGCATTAGATTAAACCATAGTAAGAGTTGGACTTTAACAGTTTTAGGTGATGATATTTTCATCTTCAGTTTATAGAAATATGTAGATCTCTTGTTTAGTGGTAAAGATAAGAACAGTTTTTAGGTTTAAGCATCTGACAAAGATCCACTGCTGATAAACTTCTGTATTTATCACCCAATTAGTTTGTCAGTTCCTGGACAATCAGTTAATGAATTACTAATAATAAATAATTAATTTCCTAACCATAAATACTTTAATGCCAATACTGAAAAGCAGTTCTAATCCCTAAACAAAACATAGGGTTACTCCAAGTCACTTTTCCAGTGTTGACTCGAAAACGTAACTTTAAAGCAAACGTAAAACTGCCTCTGTGAAATCTTGTCTCCCAGCTGCAGCAGCTCATCACTCCTAAAACAGCCGCTCCCTCCAACCCAGACCCCGGCCGTTATTAATGTCCACTGAATTATTTAACAGGGTAAAATTACCATGTTCTCTTGAAAAGATTTTTGCCTACACAATTAAAGTGCATTATAGTGATTTTTAGTTGAACAAGAATTATGACTGTTTTCCCTCCTCTCTGCTGCGCTTTCTCTGGCTTCCTTGTTATGAGCTGTCGATGGGCAAAGTTTTAAAGACCCCACTCGTTCTGCTTCTCTCTGATTCTTAGGGACGGTTGTGCACTAGTTATTTAGAAAACTGCCACTAATGGCTAAATAATCAGAGTAAGTTTTCAATTTCTGTTTAAAAAAAAAAAACTAAAACTCATCTTGGTCTTTAAAATCCAGGTATAGTTTGAAAATCTAAAAATTAGATTGGTGCAAAATACCCACCACAAATGACTTCATCTCGTTTTACCAAAGCCTTTACACTGTTATGTATCTGTTATTCAAATGAACATCAACACCAGCGTTTGTAGAGCTTTGGTTCTTGTTCCATACGGACAACTGTCCACATCTCAAGCACAATTGGCAATAATTGGAACATTTCCTTGGCTGTCCCGGGAGAGATCTAAGAGCACATCCGGCCACAGACTGGCTGCCCTTCCACCAATTAGAGAGTTGTCTTTTCATGGCGCGGGAGCAGGGGGAGGTACACCTTACCCTCACCTTGTCTCTTGATCAAATCACGATCCCCTTTTTCATCGGCCCTCACTTCCTTCTTAGCAGCAGCTTTCTGCCCTGCATTTTTCATGTTCTCATGCTTATGATCTGCGAGGGGAATTCTTAATGTAGGCACAAAAGGTGTATTAGAGTGAAAGATTTGAGTTTTGATAATAAAGATCAGAAATGTGCTCTGAACTTCTTTTGAAAATTACACGATCTTGGTTGGAGGTTTACTAATACATGTTTCTAGGACTCGCTTCTTGCAGGCTTCAATCAGCAGTGGCTGTGAATTGAATCCAATTTTTTTTGGTCTTTTTTCACACATTTTCTCTCTTTGCTGGTGCGTTGCCTTTCTTTTTTGTTGTTTTGTCTCCAGGCAAAAAGTGAATACTGAGCTTTAAAAAGCTATAGAATAAGGTTAGAGATTTGCAGTGTTGCATGGGAGGTGAGTTTGTGTGTGGATTGGGCCTGTGTAAAGTTTGCTATTCAGGCGCTATCATTTTTTTTTTTTGCCACGAGGAAGGCTATGGAACCAACACCCTGCCCCCTAATGCTCTTCCCTTTTGTCCTCAAAGCCTGTGTCTCTGTGTGCTGCACTTCAGTAAGGAGGAGATGCTTCCTATACTCTGAAAATATGTCAAGCCCTTTGAATGTGTTGATTCTGATGGTATTTTTAAATTAACAACAGAGAGAAATGGGAGAATAAATCTGATTTTAAATAACTCAAGATGTTTGCTTAGTTTAGCTTTTTGAACGTATTCTTCAAATAGTTGGGGTTCCCCCTACTTTATTTTTTTTGTTCCGGTCAACAATTAGCAGAGGGAAATCCTTGCCTTTGCTACAGGTTGACAGGCTCACCAGAACAGCTCCTGTGCACAGACCTTTGTGAGGAGGGGGCTACCTTATAAAGGGTCCAGCCCCGGGGCCTGTGGGAGTGTGGTTGGATTATTATGTTAATGCATGTGCCTCCTGCCCTCTCCTTAGTCCCAGCTGGCCTCCCTGTCATTAGGAAGTGCTTTGCTCTGACAGAGGAGTAATATGCTCCGTGATTGAAGGGCCAAAAGATCGAGCTCTATGAGAGAGGGGCCAACACTGATAAGCATATGATAAAAGTGCCATTGTAAGTGAATGCCTCAGAGACATGGAAGATGACTTAAGGTAGTCTTTGAATATCAGTGGGACAGTGAATATGAATAAGGGTTGTGTGATCCTTTTGTGCAACTGAATTTAATGGCCCATAGCATTATTTTTTATTTCATGTAGCTGATATGTTGTAAAGCATCTTTTATGATGAGCCACCAACAGAACTGATGGTCAAAATGAAACCCAAACAAGGCAAAGGATCGATTCTCATAAAAGTGTGTGTTGAAGATCAAAATTCAACAAAAAACTTGTCAGTTTTGACTTTAATGTGGACCAAACAGTTAAAATATATGTAAACAGGTAAGCATGGTTTTCAGTTATGTCATTTTGGAAGCAGAAGGTTCATGAAAGGTAGTGTTCAAGTGGTGTTTTATTTTAAAAACTTCACCTTATCGAGGTGTGCTTCCTGAATGCATGATTGTGCTTGCAAAAAGTTAATTATCTACTGACAGTCGTGCAGCTGCATTGATTCTATGTTTTATAATATACCAGAGCTTAGTGTTGCTTCTTAAATAAGTATGAGACAGCACTTTTGATCGAGCCTCGGCTTCTTTTCAAACCTTACTCAGTGAAATGTTTTAAAGCTGGTCCTTTAACATTCTCAGGGTAGGAACTGCCCATGTTCGTGTTAAAGACCCACTCTGATGGAAATAATGTTTTGGTGTTTTTAACATTAAAAGTGTATTTCCTGGTATTTCATTATTCAAATCTTTGTGAACAAGAAACATGTCTGTTGAAAAAACTAGTAGTTGTGACACAGAAGCTACCATCAGGGTGCCATAAGCTCCCTGCTCCACTCTATTCCGATGCATCCGTTGAATACAAATAGATCCATGTAAGTCTTTGCTTTTCTTGTCTGAGCTGGAATCTGGTTTAGAGCTTTACGGTTGGATACCTCCAATATTGTTCACCATTTTTATCGCCCAAGTAATGTCAGCTTGGGGTGTGAGGGGCTGTAAGCAAGTAGGAAACTGTGTGAACAAATGTATGATGGGAAATGTGGATGGGCTTACTCTGTGCCCACTACTCAAGGGTTAATAACCAAGGAACTAATTCCGTTTTGAAGAAACTATGTCCTAGCAAAGCGAGTAGGGTAAAGGCAGCATAATAATAATAATTCAAGTCAACTGGGAACGCTATTAAACTACAGTGTTTTATGCCTGTTTATCACATCACCAGACTACGACCTTGAAACACCAGTGAAATTGTTTCCCCATACTAAGATAAGTAGGCAACAACATGGACTACAAAACTGAAAAAAAGCCAACCCATTGACTCTTTAGTACCAAATCGATTTCTGCCAAATGTATTGTCAGTTGTTTATATGCATGATTTAATAGGTCGAGTGGAAAATTTTAATTCTGATGACCTTAAAGAGGTTTATCGACACTTCTCTGAGCAGAGGTGAACATGTTACGGGCAACAAATTAATTTCCTTACGTGTATGTAAACTGGCACAAGGACTGTTGTGGTCAAACGGGCTTAATTAGTTATGAATGTAGACCGTATAAACTATGTACAGAAATGTTTAGACTGATAAAAAATGGAGAAACTCACCTAAGATTCACAGCTTCTCTGTGGTTGTCCCTGTCTCTCCAGGCTTCTGTTCTCTGTGTTGTTTTCTGCTGATGAAATCTCAGCGAAACATTTTCATCAGTATCTCACCCCTTTCTAATGAAGGTGAACTTATCAAACGGCTTGGATATGGCTATGGACCTTGTAGTTTGTTTGAATTTCAGTGCACTAAAAAATGGAATAAAAAAGCTCTTCTCTGTTATTCCATCTTACAAGGTTGGCCATGAAGTATATGTATATGCTACCAAAGGATAGGTAAGCAACACGTCAACTGAATCGAAGCTAATAAACACTAATACGTTTTATTTTTTAAAAACCTTTTTGACGTGTCTTGCAGACAAACTTCTTCACATTCCAGGTAAATTTAGTTGTGTGAAATCCTGAACAAAATACGTTTTAGCGGATTAGTTGGAACTTCAAAAACTTGGATCAGATATTCAATGTGTCATAGATGTTTTGGAGGAAATAGTTGAGTGAAAGGAGTTACAGAGTAAAAACAGGTAACCGCCTGAAAAGGAATACAGAAAACAAACATGCATTAAACATATCTGAGAAAACAGGTTCTGTTTAGATTTAGAAGGAGAAGACTTCAGTTTTGTTTTGTTTGTTTGTTTTTTTCCCCAGCAAACAACAAATATAAAGCTCTTATGCAACGTTCACACCACTTTCAATGAAAAAGTTTATGTGAAATATGCCCATTTTGGGGAAAACGCAAGTTTTTACATTAGTTTACATACAAGTGCAGCTACTGAACACATACTGAAAGCTAGACGTTGACCAATCACAGACTTGGATTTGGTCGTGGTGTATAGGTAGTGTCCTTTTCAATTCACAGAGGTGCAAATCGTTTGAACATTTATCACAAAAGAGGATTTAATAATTGCAGTTTGTGCCCAGCCAGAAAACGTAAGCGCAGAGTTTCTAGTGCTTGGAAATACATCCCAACATTAGTTGGTAGGGTTCTGCTAACCTCTACGCTGAGGGTTACCCCTTGAAAGAACTATTTCAGACAACCTCACCTCTTCAGTTGCTCCTACAATTGTAGGGGTAGGGAGAAGCCATAAGGGTAGGGGAAGAATTCAAATTCGGCCCAAATCTTTTGTATTTTGAGGTGAGAAAGAAAAAGGCTGGAGTAAGATTAAAGAGATTTGCCTCACTTTGACATTTTTTTATCAAGGCTCTTCCAACCGTAAGAATATACACTGGTATCGGGTAGCAACAATGAAGTTTGAACACCATGAAGCATGTTCAAGAATTCCTCTTTCGCACAATCTTGAATGAGCTTCACATGCCTGGGTGAATGTAGCCTAGGTCATTGTCTTTAGTGCCATCGCTTAGATGATTTAATTTTCAATTTATACTGGGTCACATTGTAAAATTGTTAAGTTAAATTTAATGCTATTGTAATAATTTAAGTTTTGATACTAACATAACAGAGTGAGAAAACTATTCTAAGGATGGAAGTAATTAGTATTTTTTTTTTTTTTACCCAAACTTCAAATCTAACATACCGTTATGTTTTTTTTATTTTTTTTAACACAAGTTTAAGAAAGAAGTCGAACTGAGATCAGAACACCAATAGAAAAGTCTGTTACTAGATTTCATCATTCTTACAGACAGACAACACAGTTCCTAATGAGGTAGATGTTACAGCTTTACAAAGACAGAAAATATTTATACACATAGACTCACTTCTTGTACTGAATGTTAAATCTGTGTTTTTCACATGACAAGGTTTGATAATAAGTTAGTTCTATGGAGAAAAAAAGACACGGAGAGACTGCAGCTGATTTTTGTGTGATGCATCTCTCTAATCTTTCAAAATAAAATACTTTTTTTTTAACACATACATTATGACAAAGGAAGATTTTAGTATATTTCACAGTGGAAAAATCATTGTCTTTTCTTATGAATTCAGGATTGTGAAGAACTGATGCTTTTCAGCTTTAATAATAATTGACAGAGAGTTAGGCCTGGATAGTTTCATCTGGAAAAATGTTGACACCCTCATCCCAGCTGGCTTTATTGTGCAGGTCCGTGTCATGCACTCTTATTGAATCAGGTTGACACAAACGTATAGAAGAAGATGAAAAAAAAAAAGAAAAACAAAGAATAAAAACTGAACTTCTTGTGTCTTGTCGGGAGGCAGAGATGCCGCTTGTCATGCTTTGGATCCTGCACATAATTGTGTAAATATGTCAGGCAGACTGAAGATCTCTCCTTTTAAACTGTTGTCATTTCCATCTCACCTCCTCTGCGTCTAAGGGATGCCACATATTAGCTTTGTGCAGACTCATTTGCAAAGTGCAGATTTTGTAGTGGGCTGGTTTTGTTTGCTTTTTTAATCAAGTTCAGTTTCATCCGCATCATTTAGCTCTTTCCTCGCCCTTCTTGCTTGTGTCTCCCTGTATTATAATTTGTCTCTTTTGTTGAAGAGCCTTCACCCTTGTTGTTGTTTGTTCCCTTTTATGGGGCCCCACTTGTTTGCAGAAGAAGATGATCTGTGGGTAATTGCTCGGTAAATAGTTTGCTGTGTGCAAACATCAGAGGAAGAGAGATTGGAACAAAGAAGATTGTTTTGTTCAGCAGAAAAAGGCAAGGATATTCCAATTCTTTCAGAAGGTTTTTTTTTATCTAATGTTTTTTTGATTATCCGACAAAACTTTCTTGCTCTGCTTATTCTTTCATAAAAATGGGACGTACTGTGGAAAAACCACATGCTGTTTTGTTTTCCAATTTTGTCATCAAATTTTCTGTCATTTTGTTTGCTACATTTTAGCAAAACAGATAAATTATAATATTTAAATGTGAGAAATTTAGGCAACCCTTGAATCTAAAAGGAAGCAAGAAAACTGAACACATTCTTTATTGTTGGCCTCCATTTGGTTTCCATTTATTTCTTTTTTTTTTTTTTTTTTATTTAATCAGAGGTTGAGGATTGACAGCCACTTACTTTAAAAACACAAAGCTGTGATAAATAAAGGCCCAGCCTGACTAATGAGTGGGAACCTTCAATACCTCTATTAGAGGATGCTGTCAAACAGGTGACATAAAAACGTTGCATGTAATCCCTCCCGTGCAGACCCTGGGTGTAAATATGCCACCTGCACCATTTTCTGCAGCTTTTACTCGCAGTTCAAACAATTCCTCCTCTCCCTCCTCTCTGCTTTGCTGGAAACACAATGACAGCTCGGCAATATTCTCCTTCAAAATGCTCGGTCGTCTTCGACCAATGAAACAACCGGCAGCAGCTCTGATAATCTCTTTCATCTGCAGTGTGGGAAGGTACTGCTCTCTTCGTCTTTTTTTTCCCGCAGATGGAAACTTGTGTCCCTTGTGCCTTTTATTACAAATAAATATGTGAAAGGTTTGGTTGGGATGGTGGGAACTAAATGATACGATTTTTTGTTTATAAATAACTGCTGCTGTTCATGTTTCCACAGATATTAGAATCTGAGTTTAGCATAAAATGAAATAATTCAAACCACTTAAAGGATGATGAGTGTATAGAAACTTTAATCAAAAAAGTGAAAGGGAAATATTAGTAATTTATAGTCACAGAAATTCTCAAAACATTAACAATAACCAAAATGCTCCAACACTGTAGACACAAAAACAAATCCTTATATACAGACATAACCAGTAACACAAGATTTTTATTGCTATGTTGGCCTCCAAGAGGAGAGTAGGCGGAGTAAAACTGGGAGGAGCCACAGTAGTCTGCAGAAAACCAGAAAAAAATAACAAAACAAACAGTAAACAGCAAATATCCCAACGTTTGGGATAAAATCAGAAACTGTATATGACAACTGAACCGAGCGACCCCTCCCCTGTCATGTTCCAAACAGGAATGTGTACTTGCTAGCCCCAAGGAGCTAAAATCCCATAGAGAAATTAACTGCTATTACTCAGTCATATTTGTTTTGCAAACTATTTTTTTAACATGTTCTTGCTAATCCTATTTTTTCTCATAAGATTTTTTCTTTAGCTCAAGTCATTTTTGTTCAAAACTGGTCTATCAATGCCTCCATAAAATTAGGTGGTCCCGTGTTGAAAGTTTCATTGACAGGTCCACTGGAGCTTTCAAGAGATACAGGTGTGGACTTCATGCACGCTCACTCCTGATTGAAGCTCTGCAACAACTATGTCCTAGAAAACAACATTTTTTTGTTGTGACTAAAAACAGCTTGATCATAATTTAAAAAAAAATTCAGAGGCACATTTTCTTTTATTTCTTTAGTTATCAAAACTCAAACTCATTTCATCTAAATAACCACCTTTTGTGCCATTACAATTAAAGGAATTCCCCCTCGTGCATAGAGTCATAAGACATGAGAACACATGATAAAATAGCAGGAGCAAATGTGGTTTAACCCAGCTGACTAAGCTTGAAGCTCCATCTGAGCTGAGGACATTGTGCAGCATGGACGCTGAAAGCTAGACATGAATCATACGTGTGTCTACAAATTACATCCACAACATTTAATATAGTGGAAGTGCAGTCCTCCCCACAGCCTTGGGGTTCTACCAAGGCCTAGACAGGGAAAACAAATACGTAATTGGTGCACAATTGAATCAGGTGTCTGGTCCTCTTAAGAAAATTAAGTTGTCGCCAGAGCGCGGTCACTTAATGAGAGGCAGGCTTGTGGACAGTGACAAATGGTGGGTACAATGACAAGAGTGTGGGACCACCGTGATATCTGCATTTTGACCAGTG
This sequence comes from Oryzias javanicus, assembly GCA_003999625.1. Taxonomy (NCBI): domain Eukaryota; kingdom Metazoa; phylum Chordata; class Actinopteri; order Beloniformes; family Adrianichthyidae; genus Oryzias; species Oryzias javanicus. Next base: position 17,602,430 of record CM012437.1, read on the forward strand.
ATGATTTTTCATTCTTGAAACCCACCACCCAAGCGCACCATTTTTTTCTCTCTTTTTTTCTTTCTTCACTTACATCGCCCACTCCTCCCCCACGACCACCGCCTGCCTCTTGTTTTCATGGTATTCATTGAAGATGCATTTGCCACAATACGTATTTGTACATTTATGCACAGGAAAGATCACTACGAATAAAGAGAGCTATTTTACATTTGTGTATCTTTTGTATTAGCCTATAGTGCATCTTGGCACAAAAAAAGGTTTAGCATTTTAGAATGCACTTGATTTTTTTGCTCTCGAGTAAAAAAAAATAAATAAAAATAAAGTAAAATAAAAAAAAAAAAATAGCTCAGAGGGAACTTTTATTTTCACACAAAATGTTTGTAATGATGGAAGCATTTTTTTGTTCTTTTTTATTGAACATGATTGCTTCAACAACTTTGCTTTTAGCATCTACAATAGTATAGTGTAATGTATACTATATAGTCTAAAATGCTTTGATTAATTAAAAAATGTCTTAAAACATCTAAAGGGTTTGAAGATTGCGTCCTTTGCTTTCATTTGATGTTTGCTTGGTTTTTGTCGTGTGTTGTGTGCTCAATCAGTCACTCACACCAGGTTCAACTTAATAATTATCCACAGCTGATTTCATTTCAGTTAATTACAACTACACTGTGTAGTTTGGTGTTTGGTTTTCAGTTGCTCCTTTCAGGGCATCTGCTTTGATTCATTTGTTAAACCCTTGGTTCATAGTTTTGTTATGGTTAAACCTATTTTATTAATATGCATTTCAATAAGGAGAGATCTTAGGAACGGAATAAAGATTCACACGTGAAACAAAAATGACAGAATTTGTCCATAGTCATTTGGCGGTTGGGCTCTGGGCAGATGTAACCTTTATCTAGGTGGGATAAGCTGGGACCATAAAAGGAGCACTTTAAAGAAACACATTAGATCCATCAGATCTCAATATGAAGTAGGATATCTATCCAAATAACGACAGGGCAGTGTCTTAGGAACAAAAAGATGCAAAGTCTTTTAATGGAAAGTTTTCATCCTACAGAGGGCTCAATTGTGTAGACACCATAAAATCAGAGTGAAATGAAGATGTGACAGACTCGTCCATTTTGTCCAAAACTTAATTTCTGCAACTCTAAATGCTTTTCAGTATCTTGTGTGGCCCCCACGAGCTTGTATGCATGCTTGACAACGTCGCGGCATGCTCCTAATAAGATGACGAATGGTGTCTTATGGCATTTCCTCACAGATCTGTGTGAGGACATCCCTGAGCTGTTGTACAGTCTGATGAGAAACATGGCACCGCCTGTTGGACCAAAACATAATGTCCCAGAGATGTTCTATTGGGTTTAAGTCAGGGGATCGTGAAGGCCATTCAATTGTTTCCATTCCTTCATCCTCCAGGTACTGCCTGCATACTCTTGCCACATGAGGCCGGGCATTGTCGTGCATTAGGAGGAAACCAGGACCTCAATCTATAATTTTCTTGTGCACAAAATTATTTTATTAATTAACGTAAGTTACCAAGTAAAAAGTTAAAGATTCTTTAAATTATCAAATGTAAAAAATTAAATAAAATTTTTAAAAAGTTGTGAATAAGAAGCATTCCTAGTATTAACAAACATGACAGTTTTGTTTCAGATGTGAGCTAGTATCTTGATTATTTTTGGTCTTTTCTTATATTATAAATACTTATAATTTATTACGTTCATTAAAAAAATACAAAATAGTAACAATTCTGATCCCTTGTACTTTTACTTCAGAGGTTACTGCACTGACACAGACATAAGTGTCAGTTCTAAAAGTTTTTTTTTTCCTTCTTCATATTTTAGAAACAGGAAAAGCATCAAAGCTTTGTAAAATATATCTTTCTAATTGCAAATTACATCTGGATATTAAGTTTGCATATTTTCTTGTTGGAAAAATGACTGTGTTTTTTCAATCAGTGCTCACTATTTGAATAAACTAACAGTGAGGCCAAAGTATCTCTCCACTGTGTGTTTTATAATGTATCACTCCATTCATCCATCCAGACAAGAATCTGGCTCAAATTTAGTTGTGTGGATGGAGACACCATTGCATCTAAAAGCATTGAGCGTGCTGGAATTGGATGAGGCTCCAACATGCTTCCTCTCTCGTTCTGTGTCTCCCAGCTGACTGAGTATAAATAATTGACCCCATAGTCTGGACCCTGCTCATTACTGGGGGAAGTGTCGGCCTGGTTTGTGATGCTGTGAAGGAAGGTGCTGGTGCCTTGCGTCCGGCTTGGTTTTCCCATCTATCTCTTACCCTACTCTTCTCCTTCATCTTTTATGTCCTGCGCTGTGATCGGACATCCACCCGCTCCAACCTTCTGGACTTGCCCACTTCATCAAGAATGAGAACGGCCGGGCAGCAACACATCTGCAGCAAGAGAAGAGTTTTTCCAAGAATTTTGAAGAATTCTCATGTGAACGTAGGGAGTCATGGCCAGCATTATCAAAGGGTGAACAGGTACACTAAGGAGGAAATACTGACATTCAGGAAAGTTTTGTGGAAAAGTTTTTCAGGTGCACGCTCAGTGGAGTGGAATAAAACTCGCTGATTAATTGACTCACCGGGGCAGCTGACAATTTGTACAAACACTTTAAGAAACCTCACATGAAAATGCACACAGTGGAGGCATTCTGGGGCTGAAATCCCCAAATATTAGTGATATAGCTTAAAGTTTTACAGCCAGCCCCAACATCTGCTTACCACTTAAAACTTTCTCTGTAAAGTTACATCTCTGACACATCTGCTTCTGTACAGGAGGGACAAAGTACAGGGCCACTAAACATTGGTGAATAGTTGACAGGATGCCCAAAAATAGATCAATCAACCGAGGCTTTTAGCAGCTCCCTGCTGAGAGTTTCATTAAAAAAAAAAAAAAAAAGGTTGAGCAGAGGAACAAAAAGTACATCAGGCAAATTAAAAGGACAGACTCATGGGAAAGCTGAATGAAATAAGCTTCACTCAATAGATTTTAGATAGCTGTTTTAATGAATTATTTTTATAAACCTAAATTATACCGTAAATAACTGCACAGGTGAATTTTCAACTAATTATGACCAAAATGCAAACTGTTGCTGAGATCTATTTACTATCTGAAATAGGCAAAATGCAATTTTAAGATTACCGTAATTTTCTTTCTTTATTTTTTTTTTTTAACCTTTATTTAACCAGGGTAGGTTCCATTGGGATCTAAAACCTCCTTTTCAATTGAGCCCTTTATATACAGTTGTGGTCCAAAGTTCACAAACACTTATAAAGATCACAATGTCATGGCTGTCTTGAGTTTCCAGTTATTTCTTCAACTCTGATTTTTCTCTGACATATAGTTTGGAACAGATACTTTAATGTCACGGAAAGGAATCACGAAGTTTGGTTGTTTCATTTATTGTGGGTTAACGGAAAATATGACCAAATCTGATTGGTCAAAAATATACATAGAGCAACATGAATAAGCAATTTTGGTGACTTAGAAGAATGTTTCCGCGAAATATGCTACATGATCTCTTAACTTCCTGTAATTATGAGTGACTTCAACAAAAGTTGTCTTCTAAATTAATATTTCTGTTAATTAATTTCTACTTTTATTCCCAACTTTTTTATTTTTATTTTTCTTCAGCTAATCAAGCAGGGCTCAGCAGTGTGGAGGAGTGTCTCTAGCTCTTCCCATCCTCTCCCTTTCCAGGAGCATCAAAAGGAGGAGGACCCGTGCAGGGTGTTTGAAGAGCCCACCATCACTCCCCCATGGGTGGTGAACTGGCAGATGCTCAAACTACAGAACACTGTCTAGGCAGGACCAGCATCCATCTCATCTGCTTTTGTAGCTTTACTTGCAGCTATTAACCAGAAATCACCAAACAACTGTTTCATGATGTTGCAAACTGAAAGACACAAGTATTTTTAAAGGGTGTTAAGTTATCGTGGTAATCATGATTGAGATTGAGTTTATTCATTAATTAATAATTAATAAAATACAGAAAATTTTGTACTTTTTTATTTTTAATCAATACCTGTTAATTTTTATGTAAGCAATAATGCCTGACAAGATGTCCATTATCAGAAATTAACGGGGACGGAGGCCTGATCGTGTCAGACGATTGCTTCCACAAAGTCCATTAATGCCTACTAAGACACCTTAAAAGGTATTATTCTACTTATCCCATGGTCACTTGTGCAAAAAAAAAAAAAAAAAGACATTACATCAGTTATTAGTACTTTAATCTTGTTATTGATATCTTGCTTTATCTTAAAACCGTTTTTCACAATAGCCAGACTATGTGATAAGCAGTGCAACGGCTACAAAGGAGAGAAGTGTTAAAGTGTATTTGCTGAACATTATAAGTTAAACAAAGCATCATTTCAGCACAAAAGTTCTTGTTTTTGTCCAGATGATGAAGCAACAATTTGTTTCAAAGAAAAAAAGTCCAAATTGTTCAATTCCTCCTCCTCGTGTCTCATCTGCCCTTCCTCTTATTCTCTGTGCACTGTCTTGGAGTTGTGATAAACTGTGGAATAAGATATGTCAACATATGGATTATGTAATTAATAAGTAGCTTGTGGTCAACATTTTTTGGATTACACAGACTATTTTTGATCTGTTAAATTAGAGTGCTCTGGACCTGATGGTTTTGCTGATATAAAAGTAAAGGCTGGAAGTCTGTTATAATAAAAATCTTCAAAAAGCCAACTTTAAGTTGTATTTTGATCTTTTACTGTGCCGTAATGTCACAAGGCTAAATAAAAATGCATTAAAATTAAGCTTTTTACAGCATTTATGAGGCTACAATAAAAACTGATTATTTAGATGAATTAATTACAGATCATGATTAATGAATCGCATGACAGCACTAGTATTTATATTTTATTCTTTAGTAATTACCTATGAAATTAGTTCCACTCAGGAATCATCTTGTGACTATCCACAGACTTGACCTGTGTTTGTGTTTTTTAGCAGTACAGCTTTCAAAAATGTCACAGAGCTGTGAAACTGCCCTGCTAATTGTTTGCTCCCTTCCATCGTGTGTGGCAACATTGAAGCATTGACCCGCACTTTCTCACTGCTTCACCCCCCCTCTTGTGTGTCTCTAAAAGCTCGACAGCACTCACCTCTTCTGGCAGGACTTCCAGTCTGTCAACTTCTAAAAAAACTATCCTCTCCTCTCTGCTCGTGCTTTTCTTTAATTCATCTTTTACTTCTTCCAATGTTTTCGTTGCCTCTGTGTATTTTTTTCCACTCTCCCTGTCCATCTATCATAGTTGACTCTTCTTCCAACTTCTGTGCTCTCCTGTCAGCAAGCAGTGAGGAAAGTGTCTTACAGCGAAGAAAAACCTCTAACTTTGTTCCGCATCACACCTCATAGCATGCCGTTGCTTTCTTTGGCTGTAAAACTCAACTGCTGTCTGGAGAAAAATATCTTTTCTGTTATATTTTTTTTTGTATGTCAGAAAAAAAAACAATGTATGACAAATTTATATTTCCTGTTTTTATCCGTCTCATATATTGATATAAATTGAGTAAAATTATCTTGAGACACCCATGTGGCATAATTTATCTTAGCAAATTTCTAACAGTTTTAAGCAACAATTCTTGTTTTGTTCAGCATCATTGCGCAGTTCATCTCCCTTTATTTCTTTATTTTCCTTGTTCTTCTTTGTCTTTGTCTCTGTCTATGGTATACAGCAAACTGATCAAAAAAAGATTTTATGTAGATTTAAGAAATAAAAACCTAACCTGTAAACAACTGGCATTCATTAGTTATTGTCACTGTTTTAGTTAAAAAATTGTGTTTTTGCAAATGGGAATCAATGACCTTTGAATATTGTTAAAGAAAAACATTTTCTCTGGTGTTACTACGGTCATCCTTTCCTTGTTTGTTAGAATTTTTTTGCAAAGATTTGTTTTTTACAATGCCTGCATGAACAGGACATGCTTTTTTTGTGTTTCTAAAGTTATTTAATGTCTGATGTAATTAAACAAAAAATAAAAAGTATTCAAAACCATGTAAATTCAAACTGTCATATTACAAATTATATATTTTAGTAAAATTGTTTTACCCTATTGTAACTTGTGATTTTATAAAATTTTCATCATACATGAACATGTTTAGGTGACAATATAGAACTTATACATAGCAGTATGTTAAACTATAAAACGTTATAAATACATACATTTACCTTACAAGATTGTAATCAGCCAATCTGGAAATTTAGAAAAGGAAGCAAAAGAGCAGCAATTGGCAGGTATTGTGATTGTTTGTTCTCATTAAAAAATGTTTTTTTTAATGGCCAGAGTAGCCATTCAGTGTCGCTATGTTGTGCTTGTCGTTTTTTTTTTACATTTCTTTTAAAGATCCTTTTAAGATCGTTTGCATGGTATTTTTGAAAATGAAACCTTAACTGGCAAAGAGTTCCTAATACGGACATTTTGCATCGTGTTTGGTTTGTAATTCAGCAGGGAAACAGGAAAACTCTGTCCTGTTTTTACCCTCCTCATTTACATTGATCCCACTTCCCCCGAGCAACCTATTATAATTCCATGGTCATATTTCATTAAAGAACTCTTTAAAATGCAACGTTCTTAATGGGCTCATTGTACATTTGTGTCTAAATGTGCGTGCGAGATGTGTGTGGCAGTGCCCGCCCTCCAAACTATGTGTGCAATTCCTGTTTGTTCAATCCCTTTATGTGGTGATCAAAAAGGGACCATGTGCCCACGCTGAAGGGGGCTGGCCCAGCGAAGGAAAAGAGCAGGTCTCTACACATGTAATCCTTGTCAAAGAATTTAGGCAATCTTTTTTTTTTTTATTAATGAATATTTCAATAGTTATTGCAGCAAGCTTCTCATGCGTCTCTTTTCACTGCTCCCTCAGCTCATGAGTGAATCACTCATCTAATGATTTAATTAATAGCATTGTATCCACAGATGAAAAGCATATATTTAATCAGCAAAATAGTGAGCAGAGATCAGGGGCTCTGAGTGTCATCAAAAGGTCCCACTTGCTCACTAAGCCACCCTAGGCCCTGTGACACCCATGCTTAATTGAGAGTTAATAAATAAATGTGGTTTGAGTAATCCATGGATCCAGCCTCTCAAAGCCCCCAGTCTAGCTGTGTGGATGTGTGTGTGTGCACGAGTGTGTGCATGCATGCTTTGGCCAAGCTCACTATGTCACTACAGCTGTGCCAAGGCAAACTCTGCTCTCATGTGCCAGATAGTGGTTTATTTACCTGAGCTGTCCCCCATGTCACTGCATGCACCATATGTTACGTCCCTCAATGATTGGTCCCAGAATGCTCTCTTTTTAGTGCTTGTCGGATAGAATGTTTATTTATTGAGAAATATTTGACATATTCCTCCTTACACTTCTAATAGCAATATTACAACTTTCCAGCTTTAATGCAGCAAAATAGCAAACTCAAATGATAAATGTGGCTGTTGTTCATAAAATGTAAGCAATAAATAAAGAAATGTTGGGATATCTGCTACAATGTACGGCACTTTATTTATTTATTTGTATCATAAGAACACTATGGTTAACATTTTAGATTAAAGAGCCTATGTTGTGAATTTTTTGAGCTTTTAAGTAAATTCCTCACAAAAAACAACCCCCAAAGCGGTACTTTGCTCCAGTCATGCATCTCTGAGCGGCCCTCTGAAACACCGTCTCTCTGAGCACCAGCCCCTTCCAATACACAAAAATTAGTGGGTCCTTGCAATGTTACACAACAAAGTGGGGAACAGCTCCATCCAGGAAGAGTCTGCACTGCCAGCACTGTCCCCAGCATAACACACTCACACACTTTCTCTGAGTTGCTAGCGGTGATTGTCAGAATGCTTTTATTTTAAAGGGAAAATATGCACATCCATTTTGCAAAAGTTTGAAAGTTGTTTTTTTTGTTTGTTTTTTGTGGGTGAAACACAGACCTGTTGCCAGGGTCTGCTCTTGGATGACATCATGAAATGGGCGGCATCCACAAGGAGCAAAAAGTGGAGCCTCTGAAATTGAGTTGTTTTAATTCCAGGTAGGAAAAAGAACTCATGAAAATAACAAATGTTTCATAAAAATGTGTTCTATTGTATGCCAAAGGTAATATATGATCACATATATATGAATGTAGTTTATTCTGAAAGACATAAGCAAAGCATGGTATACGCCCTTTAAATTATAATTATAAAACTGTGAGAATCTGAATAAAATGGCTTAGACGTGAACCGTCTCATTGACAAATTTCCAAACAAGAACGCTGCACTCATTAATAAGCTGAGTGACATCAACGCTGACTCTGTGAAAACATCAAATTTTGTGCTGCTTGATCAAACTGTTTTATGTTATTTTTTCATTGGTGGTGAACATACAACTAATAAAGTCACTGTGGAGTGCCTCAGGGTTCCAATCTCGGACTTCTGCTGTTCAACCTCTGCTGAATAAAATAACCAAATTTTTTTTTTTGGGAAGCAAAGCGTAAAGATAACAAAAGAGTTTATTTTGAGAGGCACAAAAATCCAAATATTAGTTAGAAATGTCTGGCTTCATAATTGATCATACATTAGTTTTGGGACTCACATTGAAGTCACAAGAAAACAATCTTTTAACACATTTAAAATAAATTCCAAAGTAAAAACCTTGGAGGAGCTGGTCCATGCCCTCATCCCTTGATGGCAAAAGTAAAAGTCTTTTGTCTTCTCTCGTGAAAAAGAAAAAAAAGGGTGTGGAACCCAAAATCTTGTCAGATTTAACGTGTCAAATCTAACTTTGAGTCATAAACTCAGTAGAGCTGTGACATCTGCAGAGAGTCATGCTGGTTGAGCCAAGAATCAAAACCAAACAGGGAGAAGAGCTGTTAAGAGCTGCTGTGTTCTGATGGCTTCCTCAGATGTTCCTCAACTGGTTCTATATTTAAGTCCAAAGCTAAAAACACTGCTTTTAAAAACACTTTTAAAACACTGACCTCCAAAGAGTTTACTCCAAATATATTTTTAGTGTGTTTTTATTTTATTGTAATTGTCTTATTTTTTGTTTTTGTTGCACTGTGTTAAGTCAAGTACCATAAAGATCACTCTACAGCTTCTTAAACCCATTCGCACATAACTACATACAAGACATGGGTTGTGCCCAAATCCCTCCCTAACCCCTAACTACTAAAAAAAAAACGATATAGTGCAGAACTATATAATGCCCTCGATTTTAAAGGCAATTCGATCACAATGCCCACTTCTTTTTTGTTTTTCCAGATATGACGTAACCGATTTCACAAAGTCAAAAGTGAATCCATAAGAACATTTCACAATGTTTATTTATCCATCCATTGTGTTCTGATGGTGAAAATGTGGATCTTATAGCTTGTTCAACAGCTAGTGGCATTGTGGTAGAGTGTCCGCCCTAATTGGAAGGTCATGGGTTCGTCCAGGCCGAGTCATACAAACTGTAAAAATGGGACCCAGTGCTCCCTGCTTGGCCTCAGCATTAGGGGTTGGATTTGGGGGTTAAACCACAATGGTTCCGAGCGCGGCTGTGTCTGCAGTCACGCTCTTAGGGGATGGGTCAAATGCGGAGAACAAATTTCGCACACCTAGGTGTGTGACAACTAATGGGACTTTAACTTTTTTTTTTTTAAATCAATCTAGCTAATTTGTTAGCCCAGCAAAACATATTAAAAACAATTGTCACATTTGTCAAGATAGTGACATGCTGCTGACTTTAGTAAATCCCAATGTTTTAAGGGAGGCATCACTTAAAGTCCTCCAACAAAGTAAACTTGCAAAGTTGAGAACATAGAAAACAGTGCAGCACCTATTAAAGCAGATACTTTTTTCACATGGAAACTGCTTGGTAGCTTGACTTCCAGGTTTTATTTTTAATTTTGAAGCGCTTCCTGTTCTGTTATTATGTGGTTTTGTTCTTTTTTTGTTGTGTTTTCAGTTGACACCTGATGAAGATCTGCACATGTGAATTAAGGTCAAAGTCCTACAACTCAAAATCCATAATGGCAAAATAAATAGGAAATATAGCTGAGATTTAAGGAAAATTTTGTTCATTTATATTTTATTTACATATCCCAATATTACAACACGGTTCATAGAAAACAAAGAAATTGAAGTCCCGGACTGATCCCCAAATTGTTTCACCTTGTGCTTTGTCAAGGTTTAGTTGGGCATATGTTATCTACCCAGTCTACAGCACACTAGCACAAAACACAAAAACGTTCTCTAGAAATTAATAATATGTCTCTGAGTAATTATAAAACTTGCTTGGCTTTTTAGGACCATTTTAAAGGATCGTATGACAATTTCTTCCTAAATTTAAGACCTTTTGCTTTTTTAGTAATTCTCAGGAAAACAAATCTGGTCCTTTTTTTTAAATCTGACATTAATTTAATAGTTAAAATCAAATATATATAAATAAATAAAATTTTATAATTCTTTTTTTGTGTGTGTGCTTTATCTTATTTTTAGGCTCTAATTGATTCTCTCCCAACTGTTTTAGAAAAATATATTTGGACTCAAACACTTTCTGGATTTACTTTCTTTAAAAAAACTAATAAAACAGAAACAAAAAATCATACTATAATATATCAAATGGAAAAATAACAGACAAATCTTGAAGTTTTTTTTTAAGTATATTTTATTTGCTACCTTTTCTTATTTCAAATACTTTGATTCATTTCATGCTAGCATTTTTGGCACCAATTGTATGAATGTTTTCACATGAGTATAAAGTCTCTTTTTTATCCCTGAAAGAAAGTAAATGGAAGCAGTTGTTGGAAGCTCAAAGATTTTCTAATGACTTTTTTTCCCAACATTTTCTTTTTTTCAAAATGTGTTTTGAAGCAAATTTCTCTTTTATAAGTCAAGGAATGTGAGGAAAGAAAAAAAAAGAAAAACTGTGAATGTGTTTAACTAAGTAGGGGCAGCCCCTAGTCCATTTTCCATAATTTATTGATAAAGGCTCTGGAAAATGCACAGGAAAAAAAAACTAATGAAATTATCAACGTTCCTGAATTAATGATGAATGGGAATAAGAAAAGGCTGGGCTCTCTGTGGAGTCAGAGAGGAGTGCTGCTTCATTAGCCATGCAGTCTCATCACATCCTTTTTTGGAGCTGCAGACGGGGACTCTCCACCCGCTCCTCTTCTCACCGTCATGACCTGCCATTGGATTTCATTCAGAAAAACCCTCACCTTCCCTTGATCCCGCCGGCCCATACTCCCTGCATTTTCTCCTTGGCTAATTCCTTTTCCTGAGCTATCCTGTCACCATAACCCAAACTTCTTGTTGCTTTTCATTAAGAGGATTTTTGATCATTTGTTTTTCAAATACCTGAAGCTGGAGAGAAAAAACAAGCTAACCAGACCGTGGAGTTACTCCTTCTTTTTTTTTTTTTTTTCCTCGAGTTCCCCCTCCTGACTGCCTCTCCGAGGATACCATTTCTGATTTTGTACATGCAGATGAAATGGGAGGAGGAGGGTTTCTTTTTGGATTCACTGCCCCCCTTCTGCTCCTCCTCTTCGTCTTCTTCTTTTCCCTAGGTGGAGCAAAAGCTCGCTGGTGAGCTGAAGCATGCTGAGAAATCCTGGGCATGGGGCCTCATTAGGTAAGCACCGGCCAGGGCAGCAGGGCTTCAACCAAGCGCTGATTATTCCGAGCTCAATGACTGATTAGAGGTGTTGTCTGTCAAAGTTAACAGTCTTAGCTATTCCAAGTTTATGTCAGTACCTGCAATGTTAAACTAACACACAATAGTTGGTGTTTTATCAGTCTGTAAGAGGGAGCACTTAATCATGGTTCAGTTAATTTGACTTGTGCGTCGTTTGGATTTTATTTTTTGAGCGGATTCTGAGACTTCATAAAATAAAACATAAAGCCTCTTATGAAAATTGATGGCATGAAGCACAACAGTGACAGACAGCAGTGACTATAATGATGAGCCCTTTTACATGATAATCTGATCTGGAATATATCAAATTATTAAATAAAAACATAGTCTGCTATCATTACAGCTAATTGTGTGTCAGCATGAGCACGCAGAGCTGTGAGGTCACAGGTGTAATGTTGCGCTCTGAAGTGTTGATCCCCTCCTGCACACACCCACACTTTTCTTATGAATTGGCTGAATTGATCCCCGTATGAATTAGGTTTGTCCTCAAAGGGCTTCGTCAATACATTGACTCCTTTTATGAGGGTCATCAAATAGCCATTACTGGGCATCAGGGGGTCCCGTTTGGGGAGAGGCTGCGCAAAGTGACTGATGAGGTGGATGGGGATTGTGGCTCATCTTGGGGGGCTGTGGGCCTGCAGAGAATAGTGGAGGGGGGAGCTTATTGAGTGCTAAATTCATTAGTCAAACAAAGTCCGATGAAATAGTCGTGCAGGAGAAGTGCTGCGCTCCGGAGAAATGCTGTTTACAGTCTGTGTGTGATGGGGAAAATGTACGACTATTTCATTATATGTTTCAGAAAAAATAGCTTGTTTGATTTTAAAAAATGGAAACAGTTTTAAAAATGTAATAAACAATTCAGCTAATTTTAAATAATGTAATGTAATGTGACTAAACAGCTTATTTCGAACTAAAAAATGTCAGATTCTCAATTTTGCTTTTTTTTCAACATGTAAAAAAACACGCAATGAAAGATAATGTTATTTTTTCTACAACTAAAAATAAAAATAAATTTAAAAAACAGGTACATGGGTTTATTTCAGCTAACCCATGAGGTATGTATTAAAATTTCTCACTTGTAGCTTTGTTTTAATAAACATAACTTTTTTTTAATTACTATTTTTTTATTATTAATATCTGTTAATCTGGATTAGCTGGTTATATATCTAAGTATAGTTTTTAAAATAGTCATTAAATATATTTTATACAGTTTAAAACATACATACATATTATAAAAACGTTATAAACAAATCTGGTAAAATATGGTTAAGCTCAAAGCAAACAATGTGTGACATTTTTTGGTGGAAAAAAAATCTAAGCAGCAAATACATATTTATTTATGATGTTCTAGCAATGCGCAACAGTATAAAAAACAGAGAAGGGGAGAAAAAAAGAAAAGAAATCCTTGAGTATTCCCCATGGCGGCTTCCAGGTATTATGAAACAATCTTTGAAACTGAGCACAGACACAGCAGCGTGTAAACAAACTGCCACTGCTGTCAAACACTTCTTCAAGAAGTGTCAAAAGTTCAGACTTTTCAATTACAGCTGTTTTAATATGCATGCAGGCCTCCCCTGACTGATTAAAATGCAGCATTTTAAGTCTAATTGTTCAAGAAAACTGTGTTTTATGTTGCTGCAGTGGTAATAACTAATGATAGATGAATAAAATTTGCATACATTTCCCAGGCCAAGAGAATATCTGATCATTGTGCCACAGAGAATTGCTCTAAGTTAGGAAGTTAATTTCATTATCTCCTCCTCCTCCTCATTTAAAGACCCCCACTTTACAATAATTGGAAAACAGAATAAAAGATTAACTTTTGACTAGATGACGGGTGTTAATAAAGTGTGATGGAACGTGAGCGTAACAGAGAGGGTACCAATTACAGCAGCCAATCTCAGCCGGGGAAGCAGTGATGGTGGTGGTTCAATCTCTTCATCTGCAGTGCACCGCCATCAGGGACCCACTGCACAGACCTCTGCTTCAGCTAGCAGGCTAATTGTCAATTCTTCTTAAGTCATAAGGAAAGCTATTTTATCCAGGCTTTGGAGACTAAGTGAACTGTCAAATAAAGCAAAAATGGAGTTTGGTTGTAGATACGAAGCAAAAAACAGATCAGATTTTGCAGGTCAGATTACAAAATGTATTTTTTATGATAATTAAAAAAAAAAAAAAACATAAAATTTGTTAGTGAAAAATGGTTAATTCATAGAGTGTGTAATGATTTTTTAAAAACTTGATACCATTATTTTATCATTATTATGGAAGTGTTAACATTTTTGGTCGTTCTTGTGGGTGCGTGCACGGACAGCAAACAAATTCCCACCACCTGCTTCTTCCTAATTCTCACGAGTCCCCCCATCCTTCATCTTGTCACTGCTTCAGTCACATTAACCACATAAATCACTCTGGCCGCTCATGTCGTTACTCATTGGCTGATTCAGGCGTCTTGGAGGACTGACAATTACAATGAAATTCTGCTTGTCTTCTATTTTTAGCTCAACTGGAGTCATTTGTAAATGTGAAAGTGAGGGACACAAATACATTTAGAAAATAAGTTCCTGATGAAGTTTAAAAATGATCAATCTTTTGGGATCATTGGGTCTAATATCGCTCATCGTGGATCCCAAAAGGCTCAATAATCTACTGGAGCTAAGAAAAAGAAAAGAAAAAAAATGCAGGATTATTTATCACATTTTACAGTGTTCCTTCAGAAAACACCAGAAAACGGAAATACAATCAGAGAATATTACAACATTCAGATGCTATGCTATTGCTTCCACTTTTAGTAGCTGGTCTGCAAGATCATGAGTCTGAAGATTCCCTCAGAAATGAACCATTTCTTATGTAATCTTAAGGAATTACTATTGCAAAAGCAACAATGTCAGCATTAAGTGTTGAATATAGCATTTTATGGTCTGAGCGAAATTTAATTGTTTAATTTTATTTCTTTTTTTTTTTTTTTTTTTACGTAACCAGTAGTCATTTGTAATGTTTAAAGTGTGAACGTTTATCTGAATGACTACTTATCTTAGTCTGTGAGCAGAGGTATGGTTTAAGTTTTATTATTTTGATTTCATTGCATAATTATAGGCTATATGTATTCAGTATTTAGAGAAAATGTTTAATATGGGAGTGGGTATTTGAATGACTGTTTACATTTGTGTTGTATCTTCACCTGTTAGAGGACTACAAACAGGAACTAGTTTTCTCTATAATCTGGTGTAAAGCATCTTTAATGTTTTTGGACATTGTCAAATAAACAAAACAAAAGTGTAATATTTCAGTTTCACATTTATTACATTTGTTTCTATGGCTAAATAGTAAATCATCCAATATGTCTGAGTTCTATGCATAAAGTGTAGAAATAAAAAAATCTGGTTTACTGTAACAGGCAAGTTTTACAAAACAGAATGGCTTTTCTTGACAAAATGCAAAAAATAACTTTTTTTTATTTTTTTATTTTAGGGCTGTGAATGTTAACCTATTGCACAATTAATAAAAAAAATTAACGCGTTAAAATGTATTAATGTAGATGCATTACACCTCAGGAAGAAACGGTCCTTCGCTTTGCCTCGAATGGTTCAAGCTTCCGTGGCGTGCGTTAAATCACTTTGTCGAGTATTATTCCACTTATACCATAATCACTCATGAAATGAATAAATATTCAATTGGTTTTCAGTACTTTATTCTTGCTTTTTTTTTTCAGTGTGGATCACCTTTTCACATGAAGCGGACTATTTGATCCAGGCTCCGGCGAGTTGTCGCGGTAACACGACAAGGCGGCGCTGAACCTCGACTGCAGCAGAAACATTGATACATATTCTGATTGTCTTTAAAGGTTAAATAAAGCAACGATTCAGAGAGAACCTTCCCCTCTTACCACTTGTCTTTGTCCAGATGATGAAGAAAAACTTGGTTTTAAGCTGTTTGACATAGAGCATTTGGGCAGTGACCGGAACTTCTTTCTTTCTTTCTTTCTTTTCTCTTTTAGGTGTGCAAGTTTGTTTCTTATGGCTGTAAGTCCATTTTGCGCTCACAAGTTGCACTTCTGGGATATCTGAGTTAACACTTGATGAATGAAAAAATTAAGACGATATAAATAAAGAATAAAGCCTGTTTTTGTTTAAAATATGCGTATTGTCATAAAAATTGACCTAATAAAACATTACGATTAATCGTGATTAATCACAATCCAACAGTGCGATGAGTTAACCCAATTGATAGCATTAATTCCAAGTAAACGTTCTAAATGTACAGTTTTTGTGTGATTATTTGCAAATAATAAGTGGTCGCCAAATACTGTAACTTAAAAAAAATTATGATTAATCGTAAATAATTTTTCCCCAGGTTTGCGATTAATTGGTTAATTTTTTTTTTTTTATCAGTTCCCTGCCCTTTCTGTATGTCCTGGTCTTTATCATAGGAAGTAAAAAAAAAGTGATTATTAAAACAGATTGCGGTATAAACCTATCTGAAATAAATAAAGAACATGCATCTCTTTTTTCTCTCTGAGTTGTTAAACCTGCTTTTTCTAACAAACGCACCAAATGTAACAATTTTTTTTAAACCTTTTTGTTGAAAAAAAAACAAAAAAAAAACAAGCTTTGTCATCATGCCAACAGAATATTTGTTGGGTGTTTGTACTACTTTTAACATCTCTTTTTCTCACTTTCTTGATTGCACATTGTTAAAGATACAGGGCGATACTCCAGACCCCTGCAGATGCATGCACACACGCATCTTCACAAAGCAAGCTACACACAATCTAGACTCATCACATCCTGCACAGTGGGTGCTTTGTTGTCAGATTCTTCAGAATAAAATCCTGCGTGCGTTTGTGTGCGTTTAAGCCATTTCTGCTAGCATAAGCATGCATCACACGAGCGGGTCCTCAGAATTGTCGTTTTCTGGCATTCTTTGCCACTTAATCTGCCTCTGTGTTTTCAGAGCGTGCCATCTTGTTTTTGAAAGCTTGCACTGCATCGCAGCCCGTTGCAGTGGCGTCTCCAGATTTAATAATGGCTCGGAGGCCTGTGGTATACAGCAAACAGCTCCCGATTATACACTAAACAGCAAGATTTGCACTTATTAAACTGACACAGTTTTTTGTTGTGGAGTTGCAGTGGACAGGGAGCTGCTTTGTATTAAAAGCGTTCGGCTTCACGGTGGATTTTTTTTTGTATTTCTTCATCTTCCAGATGCTGAATGCAGCTGTCATGTCACTCTTGCAAGAAAGCGTTTGCGGCACATACAAGCGAGTTTTCTCACCTTGAAATCATACAATTTCATCATGTCCCCAGAGTTACTTGTACTTGTATTTTAAAACCACTTAGTGGCTTAGTTCTAGCAAAATTTGTGCAAGTTATTTTAGAAATAAATGCATTTTTTTGCTATTATCAATCATAATTGTATTTGTAATTTTTCCTTTTTATAAGAAACATTAAGAAGTTATAATCTTGTTGTCCAATTATGACAACTTTAACAATAACGTTTTTTTGTCTTTATAGATCAAATGCAGAATACAAAAGAGCTTAAAATAATAAAATGTTTTTAAATTACATTATATGACATGAACACAAACACACAAACCTGCCAAACCGACTTCTAACAAACAGATTTATGAAATCCATCCATCTATTCCCTACACCTGCATATCCTTGTAGGAATTGTGGGTTGCTGGAGCCTATCCCAACTGGAGAAAGGTGGGGTATACCCTGGACAGATTGCCAATCTATTGCAGGGCTACACAACCATGCACACATACAAATTAGAATAGCTGAACAAAGTGTGAAACATATTGGACCGGGAGACGCACAAGGAGAGAGAAAGACTGTCCTGTACAGAGGATTGGAATTCATTACCAAAAGCTATCTCTAAAAAATGACTTATCTGAAATTAAATAAATACTTATTGATTATGTGGAGCAATGCAATTATATTAGGTTATGTGAACAGTGGGTGGGCAAATACCATATACATTATCTGTTATTACTTTATGTTGAATATTTGTATTTAAGTTATTACTCGTATGCATCTATACATGGACTCCAGGAAGAATAGTTGCAACTTCTTGGTTGTAATTAATGAGGATCTGTAATAAATAAATATATAACATAAAAACTCAACAAGGATCGCAGGTGGGATTTGAACAGGGTCTCCTGGCTGTGAGACAAGGGTGCGAACCACTTCACCACTGTGCATTCCAAATTTATGACATTATTTTGAAATTATTTTTCATAAAAATAAAATGAAAATCCAACTGCAGTCAAGACAACTTCATGTCTTCTATTGAATCTTGCCTTCTGCATCGCCGGTAGAAAAGCCAAAAGTGTGGGTTTTTGATCTGAAGTTTTTTTTTGAACAGCAGGTTCTGTTTTTGAGTCTGCTGGTCAGCCGAGGCTTGTGGATTTTGTTTGTTCTGTCTTTGTAGATTTTCCTGGTGTATATTTTTTTAAATTAAAGAAATGTCAGGTTAAGCAGGTTGGAGCGGTGTGCAAGTCTGTATGTCAGAATTGCAACCTGTTTCCCACTATGCAACAAATGGATTGTTCTCCATTGTCTCTCACAACTTAAACAAAATAAGCTTAAGCTTGTGGCTATAGGATGAATAAGAAATATTTGTGTCTTTACATTTTCAGATTATTTAGTACATAATCATTAAAAAATTGAACCATGAAGTAAAAGTTTTAGACTTTATACACTAAAGCAGTTTACCAGTATTTATCCTTCATGATGAAAATGATAAACAAACAGTGTGCAGTTCAACAACCTAAGCCCAACCATGAATTACCTTAATTAGAAACGCCACCTCCAGCTCTTTCTATTGATTGCCCAGCATGCTAATTCAAAAGCAATGTTGGACAGCTACCCAAGAAAGTCATCTCTGATTGGCTTTCTTCTGACTGTTCAATCATTAGTTGTTGAAAGAATTTCCTCTCCTTTTAACATATCTCTCTTTTTGCCCTAGCGTTTTGTATTTTTAATTTTCTTTTCCCAGTGCTTTGTTTGATGTCTTGTAACTTTTAAAGTGTTGCCAGTGGATCGGTGCCTTTATGAAGGGAATGCTTCCCTTCCAGGGTGGCAAGGGTGCATCTCCATATTAATATTTTCAATTGATGAATATGATACGCCGCTACAGTGCCTTTGATACTCCGCTGCTGGGGTCCTGAGTGATGTCATAATGCTGGGACACCAGCCCTGGGCAAAACATCCCAATCCACAGCAGAGAGCAACAAACATTAGAGCCCTTTGACGTTGTCTGTGTTTAATATTACAGTACTGATTACATAGGGGGAGAGCTGGCTCACGTGTCCACCCGGGACCCCGAGTGTGTTTAAGGTTAAGCCATCCCACATCCTCTTCAGTCAACTTCCGGATCTTTGATAACTTGTTGTTTTTGACTGTACTGTTTTCAGTCGTGGCCAGGTCTTTATAATGCATGAGAGCATTACATAGTTATGAACAGCTTGGCAGGCAGGTCAAGGCAGAGCAAGAACTTCTTCCACACTTGCAAAACAAACTCCATCTTCTGGAGTGGGCTTTAGACCTGAAGGAACTTTAGGAAGATTGGAAAAGATGCTAATTTACCTCCCAAGAAATACTGTAACTTCTGCAACTTCTGAAATTCATAGAGTTGAGTTTTGCAAGGAAATACAACTACAAACTGATCTTACCTCAGTCAAAGCTGTTTGGGCAATAAATAAAAGAAAATGTGTTGTTTTTTTCTCCAAATTGGCATGTTTAACAGCAGTTTTTATGCAAAGCAATTGCTTGAATTCATTTGGATGTTGTTCACATTTCTGCGTTTCCTGTCAGAGATCACCGCCAGCTTTTTTTTTGGTAGAGTTTTACGCCAGACAATTATCCTGACACAACTTTGTATTTTATCCGGGCTGGGGACCGGCACAGGGAGACCCAGGCTCAGGTCCCCTTTTGGCTACATAGTTAGGCATTAGTGTGGAGGGTCTTGCCATTTGGGTATATCAGTGTATGCCCAGAAGTCAACTTAACTCTTTATATCATTTCAAATCATTAAATCTATTGAATTTCTCATCTTCTATGTCAATTTAAAATACTTGTGCCAAGCCTGGCGTAAGACTGAGCAGCGTTTCTTCTTCTGCTGTCAGTGGAAAATAGTGATGCACTCGCCTGCAGCGCCCTCTAGCAGTTGTAGCCATTTTTAACTCATATATAAGTTGTACCCTCTGTGCAAAAAAATATTTGAAAATGTTAGTACTAGATGATAATTTATGTTTATTACGTAGATTTTTCAGTTGAAAAAAATATTGCTTTAATTATGAAAATTGCTTTTATTAATATGCTTAAGCTTTTTTTTCCAAGATAAAATTCACGTTTGTTTGGCTTTGTTTGTCACAATAACTATCCATTTACCAGAAAGTCTCACATGGATACATGGGCTCTATGAATTGTTGTCTACATTTAAATTGATGCATGGAGACGCTAAAAGTGTAACTGTAATACTCAACAAGTGTCTCACTCCAGACATCCACAGAAAAATGCCCTAAAAGGAGAAGTTTTATAAAAATAAAAAAGAGAACTAATGAGGGCTCATTGTGAGTTTTTGAAAAAGAAAAAAAACTGTCTTCTTATTGTATCTATACCTGCTTCATTAATTTGCTTCTTGAAAAGGTTAACAACAATAACAAAAATACATTTCTTTACTTTTTAAGGTTGCATGTTTCAAAGTGTATACGTATAAATAAGTTTAACTTAATGAGCAATTTGCAATGAGAGTTTCTTTAACTTTTATTTGTTTATTTCAGTTGTACATCTAAGTCATTGTGTACAGTTTCAAAAACGTTTCTAGCATATTTTTACTCCTTGGATGCAGATGCAAGACCTCTTTCTTTTCCCCCCTATTTGAAAAATTTTCCAGGTGCTGAAATGATCTAACAAAGATTTATGCCGGTGGAGGCGGGAGGAAAGAAGGAAGCTATCGAACTTGTGTCCTGGTTTCTCTACTAGATAATGATCTCTTGAAAGTGTGTGTTTTTTCCTATTCTTCCAGTAACAGTGTGTACGAGATGAAAGATAGTTCCGGGGCTAGTGCACCAGCGCACATCTGACTGAGGCAGGTGTTAGAAATGTAGATGGCTGGGAGAGACTAAAGACAATACAAATTTGAAGTGAAAACGCTACTGGCACGCCTCCTCTGTTCTTAACACGTGAAGCCCCAGGCCGATCAATTATTCATCTTATTGTGTGTGCGCGTGGCATAGTGTTAGTTCTGTAGTTGGTGAGGAGGTGTCTGTTGCACTTAAAGAGTGAGCGCCACACCGCTTGGCAGGCTCAGGTCTGTCAGCACGCCTCTGCCTCGCTTTCTCTCTCACACACACACACACACACGTGAAAAGCCCTTGTTCTGCCTGAGTCTTTTTAATGATGGGATCAGGGGCAAGAATTGGTGGCTAAAGTGCAGCTCCAGTTACTTGAAAAAAAAAATGGGAGAAAAGAAAGAGAAACATAGAGAAGTGTGGAAAAAGAAAAAGACAGGGTGGGAGAAAAAAGGGGAAGGAGGTGGTGGAAGGAAGGCGGTGGGTGCGGGTGCAAGGGTGGGGGGGGGTGCTTTGTACACTGGGGGTATTTTTCAAAGCAGTGCAGACTTGAAGCCATTGGGAGACTCCTTTGACTTTAATCTTGGCTGCTTCTTTGAAAATTATGACCGAGGACCACAGTTGCTTCATTAAAAGACATGTTCTGTTTCTTGTGTAGTTACAGCCAGATCTTCTTTTTTTGTGCGTGTGCTGCTGATTTCAGCTCTCCATCATCTGTGTTTCCAGCAGCCTCCTGAGCGCTTCACATGTCAAGAGCCACACATTTTGGAGTGCTGTATGTAAATAGATGAGTGAGAGATAATTAGAAAGACGCTGTGGACTTGCATTTACCCAAAGTGATCCGTGTTAAGTGTCAAACCACAAACACTCTGAGAAAGATTTCTGCACAATTCTGGAGCCTTATGGTGGTTAGAATGGCGCACATCCATTTATCAAATGGTCAGGTTAAAATCCCACTCCAACTATATTTTTTTATGTCTCAAAATTGTTCCCAGTGTTTTTTTTTTGTTTTGTTTTTTTTCCAAAATTAGCTTTGGCTAATTTCCCACAAGCCCTTTGTTTACACTCTTTCGCGCTAGCTTATTGCGCCTCAGCCCAAGCTAATATTAGCGTAGCATAAAAACAGCGCGCAAAATCAGACTATGCAGCCATAAAATTTTGAGCCAGATGTCAGCTCAGAAGAGAAAAGTGATCAGATGAGTGGATGCATCCAAATTGGAGCCCAATCTGAATTCATCTCTTCTCCCTGTCTCTCCATTTGTAGGAGCATTTGTAGTGCTAGGATTATCAGCAGTATTGTTTTTAAAATCCTATCCTCTAAGCGAGGGATACAACGCTCTCCTTCACGAGGGTAAACCGTGTTAAGCTGTGTCGTAGAGGAGAAGTGTTTTTCTTCACTGAGTGTGCTCTGGAGCACAAAAGTTGACATTAAAATTTAAGTAATGACTTTTTGTTGTAGCTACAAACCTGCTGTTGTTATGTGTATTTGAGCGCTGGAAGCTCCACGCTAAGGCTAGCTGACCGTTGACTATTGGTGACGTCATCAGGCGAAAGTGACATTCAAGACCTGAGCGACTGGTTTTCCATGACTATTTGTTTGGAGGGCTATATGTAGGGGTAAAGAGAAGGGAAGAATTCAGATTGGGCCTTTGGCCAGCCCATGGTAGTTGCTGTGTCGCAAACCCAAGATTTTCAAATCGAATTATCAATAGATGACATGACTATATAAGTACACATAACACTATTTCTGAATTTATTATAGAAAATACACACGCCCTCTCATGAGCCGGAACAGTAAAAAAAAAGAAGCTTCACTCAAACAAGATTGTTTGAAACATACAAAAGAGCAAATAAAACTAGTTTATGTTTCTGTAAACATCTGAAATCAACTCAAAAATGAAAGCTGGCTTCAGGTATGTTGAAATAAATTTGATCAAATTGAAAAAGCATTCTGTGACCACTAGTAATTTTACTTCAATTTAGCCTAAGCTTGCTAAAAAATGTTTACTTTATCATTTTAAGCTATGTTCCTCACAAAAATAGAGTTAAAGATAAAGTAATGTTGGTTAAACAACTTACCAGGCACAATCATACAGATCCAACATTTTTTTTAACCCTCCTACTGTAGAGAAAGGGTAATCCGTTCATAAGTTTCTCTTTGTACAACACTTGCATATACACTGTAGTACACACAAGCTGAAATACTGAAAATTGGATCTAGATGATCCAGAGGCAAAAGGAAATGAAGGTAGATAGAAGAGACCTGTCTGAAATGCCACACAAAGTACTAATCGATGTCTTGCTGTGTTCACATACTGTGCATGCACAAATCAGGGCACAGCAAGCTGCCTCTAATGACCTGGCCCAGAACAAAACATGCAAACACTCACACACAAGTGGATGCACGGTGCACAGAGTGGTCCACAATCAACATATAGACTGTGGAACTTATTGAAATATACACAACAAATATAAACAGATGAATAGTGTCCATTAATAGACTTCAAGCAGGAATGATTTTCACTTCTTCTCCTGTAATCCAGTCTGAGTTATCCTCTCGCTGTAAGTGTACAGCTAACCCAAACAGTGACCTGTAAATGTTTTAGGGACTTCCAGTTGTACTGATCATGCTGCTGTAGTTTCTTGAAGCCTTGGCAGCAGGAAGCATCTGTATGTATGATCCTCTGTGATGCGTATATGTTTTAAACATACTGAACATGCAGTATTCATAGTGTACTAGAGCAAGTGTCTTCTTAAAGATCTGTGTTTCTCTGTGTGAGAATGACAGAGTGGGATTGTGTCTCTGTGGGAGAAAAACAGTGTTGGGTTTAAACAAACTGCGGCCATTGTAGAACACACAGTTTATGAAACAAACAATCATGACACAAAAAAGTCTGAGAAAATTAAATCCCAAATTACACCACTAAATGTAAGTACAACATTTGGCAACAGATAATTTGAACTCAATAAAACAGAAAAAGTAGAAATTTTGATTCCAACTTGGATACTTAGATCCAGAATATTCTTCTGCACCAACTCCATCAGGTTAAGGTAGGGTAGAAATCATGGCAGGAAGCATCATCACTACCAGATATAAACCAAGCTGCTTGATAATTGCCCCATAGTCCTTTCCATATATGTGGAAATCTACAAATGTATCTGTGATGTCTTTGGACAGCTCTTTGGTCTTAGTGGTTGGAGTCTTACTAATTGCATGTGGTAGATAGGTGTATATATGCAGCTCACAACCTCAAACAGGGGCTCCTAATTTAGGATAACAAGTGGAGTGGAGGTGGACTCTGTTAAAGCAGACTAACAAGTCTTTGAGGGTCAGACTTTTATTGATAGACAAGTGGTCAAATACTTGTTTGTAGCAGTATACATTATTTAAAAATGCATACAATGTGTGATTTCCAGATTTTTTTTTCTTAGATTATTTCTCTCACAGTGGACATGCACCTAAAAGGAAAATTTCAGACTCCCTCAATGATTTCTATAAGTGGAGGACTTGCAAAAGCACAGGTTGTTCTAATACCTACAGTATTTGCCTCACTGTGTATCAGTTGTTATCTGATAGTTTTTTGGATCACTGTCACTGCTGGTCTGACACTGACATGGACTCTAAGGCCGAATCCGAATTCTTCCTTCGGGCTTCTCTCTACCCCTCCAATTTGAAGTTTTGCCTCCGAGGAGAAGCACTTTTCTTTATGTGGGTTACCTCTGAAGCACAGAAGTTTACATTTAAATGTAAGTAATGACTTTTTTGTTTTTCACGACGTTTAAAATGTTACAAAACCGATGTTTTTATGTATTTCTGAGCGCCAGTGGCTCTGCGCTAACGCCAGCTGACCAGCAACTGTTGATGACGTCATTGACTGGGAGTAACGTCCAAATTCGAAGACACTAGGCTATGCCTGAATTCCCACCCTAATCCCTTACTACTAAAAAGCTATATAATGCCACACTATCTAGTGCCCTGGATTTTTAAAGCAATCCAGACACCATGCTCACTACTTTTTTTTTTAACAGCAAATATGAAATCACTGATTTCAGGAAGTAAAAGTGTTTTTGTGATTCCAATGTGTTGTAAGGATAATAAAAATGCTGATGTTATCAAAAAATACATTTAAACACTTATGAGCCATGATCTCAGCATCTTTTTGTTTTAGCTTTTTTTTCTGTCTGTTGGTGTTTGCATTTTCTTTTTCCAGGATACATACTTTGAAAAAAAATATTTCTATTTTTACTGTTACTTATTGTTCCTTAATTCTTCGCAAAAGTCCTTTTCCCCCTCATGTGTTTCAGCTCCTCGTGGTCCATTGACATGTTTAAGATGTAGTTGAGTTTTTAAATATTTTATTCTTTAATTGTAAAAAATATTTCTTTTTTTATAAGCCCAATTTAAAAATACAGGATACATAATAATACAGAAATAATGCAGAAATGTTGTGGCTGCATTTTAAACTCACTAACCTGACCTCTCTTACACAAATCAATTACTATTGTTTTATTTATTAAGAGAATCATGGTAGACCATGTAGTGATGCTTAGTTCAGGTTAAAATAGAAGATCGTGTTTGATAAAGTGAGGCTAAATCACACAGATATAATAGAATATTTGTGTAAAATACATTTTTAGATTATGTATTTTATGTTTTTTTTCTTCCGTTTAAATCATCCTGTCCTCGTATGTACATTAGTTTTTTTTTTGGTTTTTTTGGGAATGTTTGATTTAAAACACAGTAAAACATTTTTGTAAAACTTTTCAAACACTAATGTCATGTCAGTAATGTCATGTGACATAGATTTTTTTAGCATTTAGTTTTTCTGATTTGGTTTGAACAGCAAAAAATCTCCATCTGAAACTCCAGACAGATAAAATCTGAGGTGTTTTTGTTTATTGAGTTCACGATGGTGAATTTCTACTATAAAAACATTGTACAGTAAGTCGGATTCAGGCCTCACACTAAAACAGTTTCACAAATCTATTCAGTGTTCATCAAATGGACTCCCAAATTACAGTTTTCATACTGCGGTAATAACAGCCAAACTGTCCCTTGGCATGCGCACATGAAACAGCGATGCACGGGAGCTCTTTGATCAATCAATGCATAAACAAACCCTGATGCAGGAGCCCCACAATTGGTTGTGCGCAGATCAAACTGTGTCAAATCATCAACGTGCAAATAATAAGCTCCTGTTCTCTGAAGGGCAGCAGTCACAGCAGCACCATCAATTACACTCCAGAGTTTGTGTCTTTTTCTTTTCCATTGATCGTGAGCCGAGCGAGTCAGCCTCGGCTTTGTCTTGAACCGAGCCTTCAAAACTCCACTGTTTACATTGTTATGAAGTTGAAGAAACAAATGTAGGTTGTTTTTGTGTGTTAAATCTTAAAGGAGTTTACATTTTAAATAATATGCAGATGGAATTTTACAATAAATTTCCATTATTTAGATTCAAAAGTTTTATCATGAGTTTTACATATTTAAAAACGCTGTCGTGTTTTTTTTTTTTTTAATTTCTGTACGCACACATACATATATATTGCTCTTCTGCGCGTCCCTGATTGTGTGGTCATATAGGTGGAGGCTTGGCAACTATAGATGAAGTTTGAAATATTTTTTTCAAGTCTGCTCCATCTTGTTAGTGCACCCTTTACGCTGTGCACAAGAGTATTACCCTCAAACAAGCCTGTCCTCTTTGTTTTAAGCTCTACGGGGACCTTCCTTGCAAGAAAATAATGTTTTGGAAGGCAAGCCAAACCAGTATGTGGGAGAGAGCATGGAATCAATAGTGTCTTCTTTTCTTACTTGATTTAAATGAGGGCTACCAGCTCTGAAGTTCCTTCTTGCCATGTTCATCTTGAAAGAATATGTGCTGGTTGCACCGACTCCAAAGCCCAGCACAGTTACCATTGGCATATTAATAATTTAATGCAAATAATCATTGAGTATGCAGTTTGTGTGTGAGTTTGAGCTGAAAGACAAAAGTAAAAAGTCAGGGCTCACATTGCATTGAGGAAAATAAAGTGAGATGTTACACAGGCCTCTTTCCAGCGTCTCCGCGGGGCGAATGCTGGAATGAATCCCCTCAGGAGCCGTACCATCTCGTCAAGCTTTCTCTGATTTAGATCCTATCAGCCGTTCTCATTTTACTCCGCTGGAAAAGGAGATGTCAAAGTATCTAAACAGGATTTCACTAAGAGTAAAGCAAACACACTGGAGTTTCGGCCACCGTCTTAATTGTGCCCTCCTAATCCCCTGGCCAAATTTGATCGTGAAACGGGATTTCATTTCTCCATTGCAGGTGTACGTAAGAAAGCTCAGACGAGGAGGTCTTCTCTCGTGAACTGTGCAGAGTGAATGCTGTTTGTGGAAAGGTGAAGGATTGATGCTGGCTAGTTAAGGGGTTTGTGGTTATTTATTGGAAGTTTGGATTGTTGTTACATGACACACAGAAAAAGATATTATTTTGAAGCTTCACCTCACCATGGGTGCTCTCAAGCTTTAACTCTAGCATCATTCTTTCAATCCCAACAGAGTGTCAATAATTCATGTCCAGGATTTCTTGGGATTGAGCAAATTCTTTCTCCCATATTGATGGCAAATGTATTTTATTTACACCAAGCCTTTGATGAATTAAGAAGCCTCACACTGCTCCGTACTTCGTCTGAAGGCTAATTTTTGAGAACGAAACTGAGGGATTGGTGGTGGGATTGCGTAGCCAGTAGGGCTTTGGTTGTACAAAGAGTCCCAGAGCTCCTTTCCTGAGCCTCCCTGCTTTTCATTCTTATTAGATGTTGTGCTTTTCTTTTTTATTCTTGTCCCATTCTCGCTGCAACAGGGATTTAGGGTTCGGCGTCCAACAATGTCACTATCTGCTACTGTAAAAGTATAACTATTTCTATTTTGGTTTTTTATTGAACAAAAATATTACAGCAATTGTTAGTGAATTCTAAAAAAAATAGATTATTATTTTTTCTTTTTTTTTAACTGTTTGCACTTTGAATTGAAATTCTGCACCAGCTGCTGGACAATTTATATAGTAAAATCTTTACAACAAGAAATATGTTTTGATGTAAATAATTTATTTATTTATTTTAGTATCACTACAATTCTCTATAAAAATATTTTTGATTATTTCAATTTTTAAAATTTTACTGTGTGTAACTCCATGGTAGCAACCAAGAAGGAAATTTATTTCTCAACTTTTATGAACAGCATTTCTCATGCTGTATTTCCAGAGGAAGCTTTTTATTACAGAGAAAAACATTGATCATGTGTTACTTGAAAGAACCCATCGCTTTTGGCTAGAACAATCAGCTGTTCACTTCGATTCATACAGGTAGTTTGGCAAACATGTTTTTGCACTGGATGCTCTCTACTGACATCCAGGCTGGGGATTGGCACAGGGAGATTCAGGCTATGTCTAAATTCCTTCACTACATGGTGCACTATCATTGATATATAGAGAAATGGACAAAGCGCCTGTGACATCACCCATAGAAAATGGCTTACCTCCAATCCCAGCGAAATGAAGGCAATTAAGTTGCTATTTTTCCACTCTGTGGGGACCGTCATATGGAGCCAGTTGACAGTGATTGGTCCAGGTCAGTCTATGGCAACTGCATTCGCCAATCAAGTATGCATCGATGCTCATCAGATTGATGAAAATAGACAGCAATGCATTGTGTTTGAACAGTTTTTGCAAAAAGAAAAAAAAAGTGTATGTTTAAATCTTTTAAAAATCATCAATATATTCATCATCAGATCATGGTGGATTAATAGTCATCGTAACATGCTTTTATTGATTAGGTCTGCACTTCGTGTAATCAGTGATATCATATTGATCATTTAAAAAAAAAGTTGTGAGCATATCTCCAAATTGGTCTTAAAATCCAGACTAGTAGATAGTTCCTCGCTATTTTTTTTTTTTTTTCTTTCAGTAATTAGGGAGTTGGCCATGAAATCAGTCATAGCCCCAGACTTTGGTCCCCTTGTGGCTACATGGCTAGGCAGGGATTTGCCTAAGGGCCCGGACTGGTTCATTGGGAAGAAAACCCAGGATTCCCACCTGCCAGCCCTACACCCAACCAACTGAGTTATCTATCCACTAGGAGAATCAAAGTTTATGTTTTCAAATTACTTAGTAAAATAAATCTTGTTGTGTTCCCTCTCCTCATTCATCAGAAAGTCGTTTTTTTTTTTTTTTTTTTTTTTAAATTAAGGGTAAGATTCCTCGCTGCCTGAGATAAAAAAAAAAAAAAAAACTACAAATCTGAGTTGAATAATTAAAAAATGAACAAAAATCTTTGAACAAAAAGTTCAGAAGTCACATTTAAACCCATAAGTTGCAAATCAATGAAAAAGAAGACAAATTTCAATTGAAATTTCACAAATTAAGCCTATGAATGATGCAAATATAAATTTGAGAACAAGAGCATCATCTGTCTATGTAGTATGAAGTGCAAAATAGGACAAGAGCAACAATCGGGTTTTTCTTTTTTGTGGCATTAAAAACGTATTTTGTGTCACTTTCCACAATACTCAGTAAAAATGACTGAAATGCCAGTATGTAGGCCTTTGTAATTCACAAAGATCAAGAGGTACTCGAAGTGAGCCCAGAAACATCCATAAACGAGTTTCATCACCTGCTATAACAATCAATTAAAATACAATATGCAAAGGATATGTGAGTGCATGTGCTCAACACAATGGTGCGGCATGAATCAATGACTGCCCGTGGACATTGTCATATGAACATATTAGCAGCAGAACTGGATTCCTTGGTGTTTTATGTGTATAATTTCCCCCTGATGGTGGTTGAGGTGATGGTGTTTGCTGTGTGCGAGTGAGAGAAAGAGAGGGTGTTTAAGACCAAAAGAGGGAGAAACAGAGGAGAGAGGTGATGTGAAAGGATGAGGGAGGCTGAGACAGGAGAGCTGCCCCCAGTAATGAGGCTCTTTTATGGGCTTTAATTTGTCCCGCTCCCCTGGGAGACTGATGGATGGTTCTCTTTATTCTCACTCTTTCTTTTCCCCATCTGTGATACAGAGGATTTATTTATATCCTGATATTACCTCTCTAACAAGTGCTGCCTTGCTTACAACTACAGAACTCCTTGTGTAGATAGATAAACAAAAAGTCAGGAGACGTGTTGGTCAGACTATTCCTTTTCTGTTAGAGTTTCATGGAAAACTGTTGCAAATTCTGTTTTTCTCTTTTAAATTAATTCAGATAGCATTTATGGAACGAGCTCCTAATCTGGGCATGTGGGTTGTGCCCATGAGAAGTTTGTAAAATTATTTGGCTGATTTAGGGAGTTTGAGGAAACAAGCCGTAATGAGAGTTTAAATTCCTACTCTGATCATCTTTAGATCAATTATAAAAGCGTTACCAGTGGTCATTTAATTATGATCATAGCGGTTATTGTTTTTTGGGGTTTTTTTAGCTCATATATTAAAAAAAACTTCTTGAAGACATAGTTTCTGTAGTAGTTCATTAGAAATTGATCTCTGATCTGTTGGCACGGAGTAAGCCTGCCCCTGCTTCCCGACATCCTTCTGTTAACATGTTCCCTCACTAGCTTACAGCCCCTCACAACTCCAATCTAATTTAACGGTGCAACAAAAATGGTGAGCAATACTGGAGCTTATCTAGCTTTACAGCTTTGAGCCAGATGCCAGCTCAGACACGGAAGACAAAGACACACATGGATCTATTTGTCTGCAAGTGGATGCATCAAAATGGAGTGACGCAGGGAACTTGTTGTCCGCTGATGGTAGCTTCTACGTCACAGCTACAAGCTACAAATGCATTTTTGTGTCTGGTCACACACTGCATCGAGATAACATCTCATTCTTTATCCAACTTTTTGTTGTAACTCTGCCAAAAGTGATACCACAAGTGTACAAAAAACAAGTTTAGTTCCGGACTATTGAAACATGCAATTTTTTACTGGTTGCAGAATCTCATTTTGGGTTGAGGGTTATGGGAACACTTTGAACCTATAACCCAACTCCTGCAAGCAGAAACTGGAACGTAACTTTCCTCTGCATGCTCAGGTTCCAGTGCAAGTGTTCCAGACACTGGATCGAACTGACCTAACAAGGAAGGGCAGTCATGGCGAACTCCTGGCAGTCCTGTTAGAGTGGAGATTGGCTGCACGCAGATAGTTTCAGATTTTTTGGGCAGGGAGCCCTGGGCCAAATCTTCATGCACATTTTAAAGAAACTCTTAGAAAAACAGATTATGGTGCATGTTCTAAGGCATATCTCTGACTTTCCATGGTTAAATAAAAACTTGCCTTCACCTTGAAGGTGGCTCACTTCAAACAAAAAACAATTCTGCTCTGTAGAACATCAGCTAGAACTTGCCCTCTTGTTTTGAAACCCTGCAGAGCAGACGTCTACCACCAGACCTTGTAATAGCGCTCATAATAACAAGTCAATTGCTGCATCTGGGGATACCACAAGCCCAAAACAGAAGTAACAGCAATAAGCTGTTAAGATAAGATTTTGATTATTTTTCATGGACATAAGCCACAAACTCTGCTTTTCCTCAAAATGGGCACCAATAAAAAAAATAAATAACCACGTCTGTCAAGATGTCTTGCACTGTTGATTACTACAATAAATTATCTAATAAGCACAAAATTAAAGAGATAGGTATGCACATTTTCTACACCGAATATTTTTTGGATTTATTTTATTTTTTTCTTTAAATTGCTGTAAGGTTAAAAAGAAAAAAAAAGAAAACATTTCTTGCCTTTGGGCAGTTCATTGGAAATTCTGGCTGACTGTTGCATGGTTTAACTCCAGGGAAATGAAATTTAAAAAAAAAAAACAACTTAAAAGTTTATCACCAGTTGGCAGTTTTGGCAAGTGATAAAAATGACCAGTTGGAGAGGCAGATTCGGGTTGACAGCCATGCAGGGATGAAAATAGTGCGCTGCATACGCTTACCTTGACTGTTTCAAAGGAACGGGCTGTGTGTTGGCGGGGCTGCCAGGGCCCATGTTACTCTATTATCCACAGTTTAGGAGCTTGTAACGGCTAAATCTCCAAAACAATGCGCACCCTTTCACCAGATGGTTCTTCTTTTTTTTTTTTTTTTAAATCCTGCATGACTTTATTGAATACCACAAAATAGCAGTAAAAGTTACAAAATGTAAAATGGTTCTATTAAATTAACATTATTTGTTTTCATTAGGATTTTAATTGGCAGTTCTATGTGTTGCTAGCATGAATTATGAGTCCCAATAGCTTCACAAGGCTCAGGTGTTTTTTTTTTTGTTTTTTTTTTTTTTTACAGAAAAATCCATATTTTCAATCAATATTCTTAACGTCAAAGTAGTTGTGCGTTGTATTTGATGAAATCAAAGGTTCACCCAGTGCCTCACGTGAGTTCACTGTTGCTAAATTTCCCCAAAAGAATCCCTCACACTAATTAAGGGTGCAGTAACTATTAAAAACATACACACCAGATCATCCGAAACCTTGCAGTGTTTCTGTTCCTGTTTTCAGTCTTTGTGAATTTGTTTCATGCATTCACTAAAAGAGTTACAAGTTCAACAATCATTGCTGAATGTAGGTCTTAACCAGTCAGCTCCATGGTAAAAACAACTATAAAGATTGACTGAGCCTGTGTGAACACATCAAGTAATCCTCCAGAGCACAAATGAAGGTGTACATTGCTTATCGTTTGTTCCATGTTGCTGTAGAGATGATAAAATAACAGAATTTCTTTAACTAAATTCAAGTCTTTTTTCCCCTCATTTGAGACATCTTTTTTACAGTCAGGCCTTTATTTTTGCAATTTGCTGGGATGTTGTTCTTAATACACTCAATTTTGGAAACAAAAAAAAACAAAGTTTGGAGGTTCAAGAGAAAATTGTAAGGATTGGCATCTTTTTAACTTAGTTTTCACAGATTAAGTTATACTTTTGGTTCATTTTTTTCTGGGTAACAGTTACATCAGGTTTCAGTTCTCAATAAACATAGTCTTATTCAAGTTAAATATTCCTCAGTGTTTAAATCTATGGATTTCCATGAATCAAGGTCAGGCATTCATTGTCCTATTGGTTTCCATTATTTTACATAAGGCCCATTTATTGATGAGTTTCCATCATTAGCATGTCTCCTGCATTTAGGGTCTCCAAGTAACCCACCTTAAATAGAAAGCATATTTAAAATTGAATTGTGATCAAATATTATTACAGTATTAATGGAGTTAAAATAGTTCAGGTCATAATCGTCTGTCAATACACAGTCTATGTACAGAAACAGATGATCTGTCTAGAGTTTAGACAACGACAAAGCTTTTCAAATCTTTTCACAGAAATAGAAGTTAAAATCACTCAACAATAAAGATATTTGCGAGTTATTCTGACTTCACATGTTTATTATGTATTATCATATTGTTACATGTGGCTTGAAAGTAACAATATCAGGGCTTTTATGCAGAGTAACCCCTTCATGCCTGAATTTATTTCCAAATTATGCGTAAAAATTTTTTTTTGTGTTTTCCTATTCAAGGCTACAGAATCCCTAAGAGGACATCGAAGTAAAAAAATAAAAATTAAAGAAAGAATTTAAAAAAAAAAGGTTTTCTAAAAATAAAGTAAAAGCAAAAATTATCTGGTTGCTATCAATGAATTCCAATAAGGTACTTTCAAGTTAAAAAAAAAAAAAATCTGGTTTCTATCTACAGAGCCCCTAAAGGGACAAAAAAACATACAAGATTATAAAAAAGCTTTGGGTTAAATCAAATTTTGCGACTTTTTTTTACAACTAGGTTGATTTGCTAAATAACCCATGTACTAAAATAGTAAATGCAGTACTACTCGAGATTCCTGGAATGTGTTGCTTAAATGTGCCACACCGTCCTACAGAAAAAAACAGAAAACCCATTCTTCACAGTCCCACATGAGGATACTTGAGGATAAATTGCTGCTTTTACCTGTTTTTACCCGTCTTCCATTCGACACAGCCGCCTTTTAAGTCACATAAATAGAACAGCAACGCAGGACAACAAGAGTATAGCTCAGAGTAAACAGAGGAAAAATGCAGGTTTGCTTTCTTCCCGCTCACTGCGCACCTTCAGATGTGTGATCTTCTATTGCATGTACATACTGAGGGATGACTGATGGTTGGGCATGCAGATTATCAAATCCCACCTTTGGGTAACTATACATACTTAACTCAGGGCCCCTCTGGCTTACATAATCCACTGATCTGTTTGCTTCTGGAAGAGGGCCAGCTGAGAATTGACAGAAACACTGAAGGAGAAATAAGGCAGACAGGCTGTGCTGTTTCACTGAGAGAGCTATGACGACAGCCTCTGTCTGCATGGAAATGCGGTCTCAACAAAACTTCTACGACATCATAAGATCCCTGTTTAGAGATTTAGACAGAGCTGCATCGAACCAACCACCTTCAACAATCTCTTCAATAATCCTCAATTCACCCGTTTATTAAATTATCCCTTTCTTTAATTAAAAAAAAGCATATTGGGCTCTTTTTCATGCCTCACCCCTCTGAGCAGCGGATTTTCCATCCAACCGCTGACCCTCCGCCCGTCTGGCTGGTGACAAGGGAGGCCCACTTGCAGTGCCCCCTTTGGCAGTTCTTTTTAACTTCACAGTGTCCCGTGGTGGAGCTTGGATCCACAACAGAAAGCCATCTGCCCACTGTGATCACTTGCTAAAGTGTCTTAATTAAGCCTCATTGCCTTTGTGCTGCATGCCCTCCTTCAAATGGTCCACAGAAAGACTCAAAGGCTGCAGCAAAAAAGAACATTCAAGAACAGGCAGAAATTAGAGCTGAGTTTAAATGGTGGGATGTCAAATAATCAACCAAAAGATACATTTAAAAAAAAGTAGGAACATTTGTTTTTCTGTTCTCTTTTAAATATCTCTTTCTTGACCCCAAAATGAACAAAATGAGATGACACTTGTAAAGCTGTGTGATCTTGTAATTTATTTTAAAAATTAATCAAATTACATTTAACACTTTTCCTTTCTAAATATTATCCCTGTTTTTTAGTTGGTTATCTGTATTTTATCTTCATTTAAAATATTGACCCAAAATCATTTCATTATCTTTTGAGCATTTTTTTTTTCATTTGGGGCATTAAAAATGAACAGCATATAATGCTGTTGTGCACTAAAACTGGTTTTCTATTCAGAATTCTGGTGTTCTCTATGTCGCTTTTAAATATTTAAAGTGTCAATGACTGGAAAAATTCTTTAACATAACAAGTTTATCAAATGGTTGTGTGAAACTAAAAATACTATGTATAATATTAATACAAACTTTTTTAAAAGATCATGAAAGAAAAAATTCCTGTCATAAAAAAGGGGAAATCCCTGATGTTGTGCTTTTAATCCCTTTTCAGGACCAGTGGCCATGTTTGCACTGAGTTTTTCTGACAGCTCATAGATTTTTCTTTCAGTAGTTCATCAGAGCACGTGGACATTACCTAATACCCCAAAAATGGTCAGAAATGGCTGATTTGCTAATTTCATTCATAAAAAAATGACTAAAAAATGTGTGGATAATGTTATGTCCTGGATAGGGTTTGCTGGGGTCTATCCCAGCTACTTCAGGGTGCAGTAGAGAGACAAAAAGACTAACCCTCACACCTAAGAGACAATCCCATGAATAACGAGATTTTGGACTATGGGAGGAGAATGATAGTGTCAGGAGTACATGCAATCTCCACACAGAAAGGACCGACTTGGAATTTGTACCAGGGCCTTTTCAGTGTAGTGCTAACCACTACACCAGAGTGCAAACAAACCAAAAACAAAGATTAACTGTTATTAACTCTAAATAACCATTCGTATCATATTTGATGCTGCAGTCTCATCAGCATTATCAAAACTTTCCTTAAAAACCCATCCTATAGAAATTGGTGCATGTTTTCTGCCCCGTAGTTCATTATCCTTCCACTAGGAGCAGTAGAAAGACTTTTTCTGCTCATTTCAAATGACTGTTTCAATGTCATCTCATAAACAACTTTTAGGGGCAGATTTTTTGTTAAATTTTAACACTTTAGATTAACTCATCTGCTGTTTTTCTGTTTCTAAAATGACTACTTGCTTTATTAAAAATATGCAGAATTTGTGGATAATTAACTTTTTATAGTACAGTTACACGTGTTAAAAATGTGTGGATCAAATTAGAGACCGTGGTAAATAAGGTGCTTTTTTTCCATGAACAACAGTTTTGTATCTTAAACTAACGTGAGAAAAAACTTACCAATCACCCATTGTATCATGATTGATATTTAAATTGCATTTTCTGTCAATTATTTGATGTAATGGGCTTTTAAAGGTTTAATAAATGACACATGAAAAACTTGTTGTTTTGTACTTTTTACACAGTTCATGTAGAAGCTGCACTCTGATTATTTATGTTCTTTCAAGGTGTCTGTCTCATTGATATAGATGTGAAACTCTCAATCCAGAAGATGTCACACATGCTTGGTTTAACAATTGTGCCTGATAGTATTTCTTGTGGGTATTTTCTTTTCAGTCAAACAAGTTTTTAGCTTTTGGCCCGTAGGGTTCGGCCTTTGGCCGGGGGCCGACAACAGCTGTTCCCTTCTGTCTTTGCTTAAGATTGTGTTTTTGCAAAACCATTTTACATTTGAAAAACTTAACAGATAAAAAGTTCACAAAGCTGGATATAATCATAAAAAAAATGTCTTGATTCAGTGATAGAAAATTTTAAGTTTACCATTAGCGATCTACATTAGAAGCTTTTGACGCCTGACTTAATTTCCAGCAAAAAATAAATAAATAAATTAGGTGTTTTGCTTTCACGTAGATGCCAAATTACGGTAATTTTGGAGCAGAAGTGGTTTAATTCACATTTACATCAAAAGGCATCAATGAGTTAAAAACTACATTACAAAAATTCTTGACTATTATCTCTTTTCTAAAGTCATAAAGGTAGATTGATCCTTCATTTTTCAGACTCAGGAAAAAGCAACAACATTTAACTGCTCTTTTCTTCTTCTCTTCCTCCCCCGTTATTTCCTCGACAGTCTACCCCTCCCAATCCATTACAAATGTGTGACAGGTTCCAGACGGGTTGAGAGGAGAGAACAATGTGTTGTGACCCTCAGCACCGCCCTGCAGCTCAGCGCCTGGCTCCCACTCCTGCTCCCAGCAGGCGGTGGGAGGGCCGCGCGGCCCCTCCTCGCCTCCACCACCACCAGAATCAATCGCTCTGCGACACCATACAAACGATCCATTGAAGTCCATGCATCACAGTACAGTGCACCACCAACAATGACCAGCCGTGTGTTTCAGAAGAGAGAGGGAGTCCGAGCAAGATGGAGAGTTAGGGAGGGTAAATGGAAAAAAAAAATGTGAAAGAGAAGGAAGAGGAGGAGAGAGATGTGCAAGCAAAGCAGAAACTAATACATAGTGCACGTTCTGAATA
The DNA here is from genome assembly GCA_003999625.1 of Oryzias javanicus. Classification (NCBI taxonomy): domain Eukaryota; kingdom Metazoa; phylum Chordata; class Actinopteri; order Beloniformes; family Adrianichthyidae; genus Oryzias; species Oryzias javanicus. Next base: position 17,639,660 of record CM012437.1, read on the forward strand.
TACTCAGACAGTTAACATTCTTGCAATGTGCATAATTAATATCAGTGGGAGGAGTTATTTGCAGCTACACAGTTGTGATTTCAGTCTTTTTCATCCAGTTTTCTGCTGGATGCTTTCTCTCAGAAATGTCAAGCTAATAAAGTTGGTGATACAAGTGATAGAGAGCTTGTTTGAAGTTAAAAGGACTGAGGAAAAAAAACTTTTAAAAGCAGTTTTTTAACCTCTGCAATAAGAAAAGATTTTGGTTATTTACTTACTTGTTTGATAAAGCAAGTGATCAGAAGAAATAAATGAATAAATTGAATCTTTTGACAGTTTTCAGCCTTTATAAATTCATTTATGTTTTGTTTTATTAGATACTTTGGGGAAAAAAAGATATACGTGTGTGTAGAACTATTCAAGAATGATATTTCTGTTGTCAGACATTTGTGTGTTTAAGATGGATGGACGGACGGATGGGTTTTTAGTTTTCATTTTTAGTTTCTCATGTAACATCTCAGGTAAATCTCAGCTCTTGAGTCAAACAGGTCCAACTGGTTGATTAACTTTAATTCCCTACTCAACCAAATAATTGAAAATATATCATGTAAAGCATTGGTTGAAAGCAATAAATTGCAGAAAAAAAAAATATGCATATATCAAATTTCCATTATCAGGATGTTCCATTGACAGTATTTATTTGGTTTATGGGAACTTTTCCTCAAAACTTTTATTTAGTTTTCAAATATTGTTTTATCGCTTCTGTGAAACTTTAGAGTGAGCTTCGCGGTACATTTATTTAATGATCGTGCATGATTCTATGTTTTGTAAAATATATAGATTTTTATTCTTTGTGTTCTTGTGATTTTGTTTTTCGCAGGGTATCCCAAGCATTCTTTAAAAATAAGTAACAAACAAGTAGGAACAGTAAAGAGTTCAAAGCCCCACTCCATCTGTATTTCTTTCGTTCCTGGTGATCTTTTAATTATGATTATCTATTTGTTTGCAAATAGATGTATCAAAATTGGACCGCAGAAGGAAGACTTTGGCCTGTCCATGGCAGTTGCTGCATTACAGTAGAGTTTATTTAAACCAAATTTCAGAGAGATGGTTTTAATCTTAAATCCTTTTATAAATGTCCTCCATCATGAGAAAAATGATACTATATATTAAAAACATCGAAAGCACTATTCCCATTGGAGTGGGTCTTTAAAGACTGAAATTGAAACAGCATCAGACCTTCATATGTCTTAAGATTGTTCATGGACTTCAATAATAACTTTGCAGCATTTTTTGAAGTTGTTGAGAGCTCCAGTTCGGATCTCAGATCCTCTGCGGTCAGCGTCTCCGCCTAGCGTTACTCCATTACTCTTGGTGCTGTGTTACTCTGCATCTCTCCTGGGATTAAAGGCCCTCCATCAGGCTCCCCCCTTATCCTCACATCAACACACACTAAATTACACACACTCTCTTTCACATACAAATACCACGCCACAGGAAAATTGTGTTAATTTACCGAGCCAGTAGAATTAACTATATTATATCAAATAACTGCCACAGACAATTGGGCAGCCGGCTCGGTGACTTCATTTTAATTGATTTTCTTACATACTCTCAGCCGTGGATGATTTAGTTTCCCTTTGACACTATGTTTATTAAAGGCATATTGCATAAAGGAATAAATAAATATTGTTGGCTGGATTTATATGAGCTTTGAGGGAATGCAGAGATTTGTTTCCGTGTTGTAATAAGAGCCAGGCTTTCTGTGTTTGTTGTGATTAAAGTCAATATATTCCTTTGACCTTTGGGCGAAAAAGGGCACGAATGTGTCTGTTTATGTAACGGCTATAATTACAGTCCTTTTTCCAAATAATAGACTTTTCTGTGGCTACATGCTTGAATTAGCAAACTTTAATTTCTTACCTTTTTAAATGTTTGCGTTTTGATGAAAAATTAAGGAACATTGACAGTTTGTTTTCAGTCACCCCTGCACAGCGGTAACATAAAGCCACCTGGAAGAACCGTCTTTAGTGTGATAAAAAAGCATCACAAGAAGTGAGCAACGGATCCCAGTAAGCCAGAAAGGCATTTTCTTTTCTGTCTTTTCTTCTTCTAGTGGAATCGCTGCAAGGAGACCCCAGGACCATTTCATCTTTAACATCCTTTACCAGCTGTCTCAGTCTTAAAGGCATGCTGTTCAGCCAACAGAAAATCCCACTAATCATCTTTTTGTGTTTCGGGGCACAATATGCTGAAACAAGCAGGGGTGCAAGCATACACACATGTACATATCCACATAAACACACACATGCAAACTCTGCCAGGCTGCCGCCTTCTTGTCCCCCTGCCCTAAGGGGGTAAAAAAAAAAAAGGAGCGGGTGGGGTTTGGTATAATCACTTGTTAGAGGTCTCCCTCTGTCCCCCCACTCTCCCGTCTCTTCTCTCAGGAACCTGATCTACACCTCCCCCAATATTTCTGACCACCCCACATCCTGCTCCATTTATCTCTCTCCCCATGATTTCTACATGTCTGCTCTTTCTATTTGAAAATACTTCTTTGCTCTGTCACCTGTGTCCTTTTTAGAATGTAAAGTTGACTTGTAACTAACTATCAGTAATGTAGTAATGTAATAATCATTACAATTGTATCAACATATGATCTGTGTTGCTGTATGACGCACTACAAAACTATGTATTTTTAGATCTACAAATTGTTTCTGAATTTTAGCTAGCTAGCTAGCCAGATAGAAGGATCGACAGATGGACGGATAGATAGATGGAAAGTGCTCTGCAATGCAGAAATGCACCAATTATAATAATACCTGTGTAAAATAAAAACATTGAAAAAGAAAATTATGATTTAAAGCCTTTAATATTTAAAAATAGCACAATTTGTGTTAGAATATTTTACCACTCAACTTTAAATTGAAATTGGCTAAGTATGAATTGATTGGACATAAAATAATCATGTTGTTGTTGTGAAATTGGTGATGTCTGAATGATTTTTAAATTTCACATATCTATGTCTATGAAAATATAATATCTCTTAACTCTAGTAAAGTCCTGTTTATGGTTTAACCTTGAATGCTTGTTTAGCCCATGGTGTTCACACTGAAGTGATGCTTCACGATACTCGTGCATGTCCACTACTCATAGTTGGAACATGGTTGGTGCGAAATGTCAGTGATACAAATCTCAGAAATTTTCCTCCAGACTTTTCTCTCACAGCCTCCTCCTGATACATGAAAGACTTGGTGTCATTTAATTCAGTTTGGGAACAAACCATAATAATTAATTTCTCCTCCATGATCAGTTTGCAAATGTTAACACTTCCATGAGTTAAAAGAGACGCCATCCATTCAAGAATACCAAATCCGAGTTCCGGATTGGTCACAGTTCTACTTCCTTTAAATTTCAACGCCCATCCGATTGCTACGCACTTTGTATGTTGAACCTTAAAATTAAAAAAAACGTAAAATTGTGAAGAAACTTGCTTGGAAAACTTGAGTCGCAACACATGAATGCAAGAGTGCTAAATGTGGAAGCCCAGAACGTGTGTTTATATAGGCTTTTTATTGAAAGTGGTCTCTTGATCATTGGGAAGGGCAGTGAGATCATAGCTATATACTGTTATCTTTGTGACACTAGCGATTAACAGTATTGAATTAAAGTGAGTACCCATAAAATGTGTTCATCTCTCAACAAGTGTTAAAGCCATTGCTTGTTTTTCAAACAGTCAATTAATCCCAACTTCTTTCACATTCTCCAATTTAGTATTTTCCAAAATGCATGGTACCATAGACAGAGCATTCTATCTTTAATTTCCCCTCCCTGTGACATTATATGTGAATGGGTAATGCATCATTCTTCTCACTGACTAACATTCTGGTTCATTTTGTCCTTTCTGCTTCCCTATTGCCTGCTGTGCAACACTGATTAATGCCATCACAGCAAATTAGATAGCCAAGGAGCAACATGTTTATCATGTTACAAAAAGCTTCCTTTTTTTCACCTCAGTGCATTCAGAGTAGGACCCAGATCAAACAGATGTGATGTATTGCAAGAGCAGCAAATCAGTGAAAATATTAATCGAAATGTAGCCAAAGATGTGGCCTCTCTTTAAGAAGGGTCACAGACAGAGGACAAGAGCTGAGGGGAAGCTAATGATGTCATTCTTTATTGTATCATAGGAAACCCGACTTAGATTCAGAAAGAACTTATTTATTTCTCTTCATAATGAGGAAGACATCAATATAGGGAAAAATAAAAATGTTGACAACATAATGATTAGTGACTTCAGGTTTTAAGACAAGTGTTGCATCATCCAAGTTAATGTATCAAAGACAAATATTTTCAGATGCATATTTTTACAGTTTTCTACTAATATCAGAAGCCATTCTGTCATGACCAAGCAAAAGTAAATCTAAATAAAGAAGTTATGGGCTTGTTCCTATTAAGTTTGAGTGGTTTCAAAAACTGCTTTTTCTCCAAATAATTCCCAAAAAACAAAAACCCAAGTCAGCTGCCATAATTTTTTTGGCGCTAGCTGATTTTGGTGTTTTGCTCTCGTTTGCCTTCATAAGCAAAAGCAAAATTATCGAGGAGGAACTTTGAATTGTTGATGGGCCATTGAGTTACAACAGCAGCCTTGGGTATTGACAGAAAGAGAGCATGCAGTTGTTCTCCCATCATTTTCATCTTCGTTTCAAGCTGAGAATGTATCCTGGCACTGGTATGTTCTTACCCCGTGTTCCCCCTCTCAGGCTGTATATCACATCATAAAGAATACATAACCCCCACTCCAAAATATCTAAAAAAGAAAAACCTACCCAGTCTCCGAGGCATCAGCGCCAAGCCCTGTGCACAAACTCCGAGCAGAAGAAACTGAAACAAAAAAACATTCCTTGGAAAGAAAAAGAAGAAAATACAACATTGCCTGGAAAATTGAGAAACAATGCTAATAACCTTAAAATATGAATGGTGACTTGACATATTTACAAATGCGCTGAAAGGCGCTCTACTAAATGTGATAAAATGGGGAACCAGTGGTATGGAAGAAAGTGGTTGCGGGCCTCCATCTCTTACCATTAGATGTTCAGTGGAAGCTGTCAACAGAAGGCACATTTGCCTGCCAAGCTCCCTCTCTGACTGAGCTCTCTGCCTACAGCACGCCCCAAGCTCCTCTTTGACTCAAAGGGTTCATTTCACTTCTTTTAGCCTCATTCGCATGTGGTGCTACACAAAACCCCGGCTTGCTCACAGCTTTTCTCTTATGTGTGTCTGCATGAATGTGCCTCAAATTCCTCTTGTGAGTTTGTGTGTATATTGTCAGTATGTGTGCATAAGTGGGTGGATATGCATGCGTGTTTGTGCGCACTTGAGTGTTTCTCTTTAGTTTTTTTTTGGTAGAAACTGACATGCATGTGTGGAAAAAAGAGGTGATACGAAGATCATCACAACACAAGGATCATCATAACACAACAACATCAACAACAAATGGGTTTTAAAAAAGCATCCCTTTAACGTGTTTTTATCAATTTTATTAAATTAAAATGTTCTCAAGCAAACTTATAGAACATTTAACATTTACAGTGTAACTCTACAATTTCCTCATCTGTTTGATTTTTTTTTTCTTTTGCACTCACAAGTACGGTGGCCCTGAAGTCCAAATCACAAAAACAATGCATTACATTTCAGAAATCTACTCCAGAAAGCAAATTATAATTCCTAACAAATTAAACAAAATCAAAATAAGACATTTCGGAAAACCAAAGATATTTCTGGAAATCAAAACAAAATGTTAAGAAATAAAAACAAAATAAAAGGGTAAGTACCATGGGACATCCGTAATTCACTGATGAAGTTTGATTTATAGACGTTTGATCTTTTTCAAATGCGTCTTCAATGTCTGGATACTTTTAAAAGCTTAATAATAAGTGTGGTGCATAATCAGTACTCGAGCGTTAAAAATCACACGTCAAATCGGTGACTTCCCAAACCACCAACCATTTCTGCTTTCTTTTTGCGTTTGGTTTGTAAAACTATCATTTTTTTAGGTTGAGTTAACAAGTTAAAGTAGAGTTTTCAAATTCAGCATTTTTTTTTTCTTGTGGCAGTGCATTTTTACTTTTTGTAAAAAAAAGAAATAAATAAAAAAATCTTCATTTTTTTTTATTTATTTATATTTACTGTTCAGAAATACAGTTTGAAACTGGCTGCAAAAAATAAATAAATAAATACATGCACCAGGTATTTAAACACAAGGCTTTGCTTATAGAACTTGTACCTTCAATGACAAAATTATATCCACCAATATTTCTGCAACATTGAAGTATTTTCTTCTAGAAGCGGAAAAATCTGCACCTTTGATGATAAATTAAACCTTTTCGACAAATTCTTTTACTTCTTAAGCTAGTGCCTGTCCTCTGGACAGTTTTTTTTGTTTGACTAGTAGCCCAAGGGTCAGACCGGTGGAGCGGAAGTTGAAGAGGGCTGTTTGAACGTAATAGGTTTTGACTGGCATGTGTTACTTGCTCCACTGCACCATTGATTGAGAGCTTGTTGGCTAAATCACTGCTGGTTTCCCCTGTCTGGTATAGCCTGTGACAAGTATGGTGTGTGGTCACTTCAGCCTGGATAGAGGAAAAAAAAGCGGCACAAAGCTGGAGGTTCAGCACTACGCAATATTTAAGGATCATTAACTGGGTGGAAGAAAACTAGGGGGAGTTTTATTAATGATTTAAAATCCAACAAAGGGATTTAAAAGAAAACACACACACACACACTTTAGTCTTTTCTCCATGGACACTTAGCATAACACCCCCCTCCCCTCTCTCCTTCCTCTTCCCCATTTCACTCCCTCTCTCCCTCCACCCTTCCTTATTCAGACATGCTTTTTACAAGTTGCAGGATGTGGCTGTGGGAGGAAGGCTGGTGTCATGGGTCAATGTCACTCAGCAAGATGTCTGCTTGAAGGATGTGAATTTTGTAGATGAAACTTCCCCGTTTTGGTCAGTCCCACCCACTCACACACGTTTGATCTCTGAGTTTTTTACAATTTACAGTCCACATGTATGGCATTTTTAATGATGATCCTGGTATAGACTGCATGAAGTCCAGAGAGGGTAGTGTGAGATGTGGAGTTTTTTTTTTTTTTTACCAACAAATTAGTAAAAAATGTAATGTTTTCAGTACTTATGTAGTACTTACAGAAATACAGACCTTCACAAAACGTGTGACATTTTGCAAACCCCTTCATGTTGTATGTCGCTAATTTGCAACACACCATTTAATCCAAGATTCCATCAACTTTGTCATTTTCTTAAAAAACGCAGAAAAATATTTATTTACATATTTATTTATTTATATAGTTAGAAATGTTCTCCCTGCCTGCCTCTACGTGTCATGGCGGCCATCACCGCTCTCGCTGCCATCGCCACCAATCATTGACCCAGCCTTCCTTGCTAAACTGCCACTATGCACCTTCGACTCCTCCCCTTCTCTTTCTGTTAGGCTGGTCTGAGCTGTTTGTGAAAAATTGTCATAAAAGTTACATTTTTTTTTAAAAGGTGGCTTTTCTGTTGGTTTTATCTCCTTAGCAACCATTTTATCTTTTACTCACCTGGGGACACCGAACAAATCGGCATGAGTTTTAGAAGAATCTGCAAAAGTAAACTTTTGGATTTCCTTAGCAATGGAGGTTATTTGTTAACCACACCCACATTCCTAACATGTTGATATTCTATGTCCTATTGTTTGTTTCAGCTGTAGTCTGGAACCATTTTATTAAATGTTCACAATTTTACATTGTAAAATGTGCCAGAAACTGAAGAATGCCACATCTGCAAGTTCGCCCCGGGCATTTCTAATTGCAACATTTTTGCTGAGGGCGAAGGGGGTACGTAGAAGCTTAAAATTGAACTTCTGAATATTTTTATATTTAAATTGTTGTGAATCAGAACAATTTAAATATAAAAATATTCAGCAGAAACAATGTCCTGGAAAACATGTTTTGATTTTGAATAAATACAGAATTATCTTAATTATAATTTATAGACCACCCAAAGGTCTGCATATGACAGAAGAACTTTTGTTCAGGGATAGGAAAACAAGTGTCATAAAGAACTTTTTCTTTTCTTCCCCTGACTTGAAGATACCACAGCTCGCTGTATCTGAGCCTTTCACCCCAGCACCTCTTTTGCCTTGTGAAGACTTGAAGAGTAAACAGTGTCTTTACTGATTACAACGCCCCTTTCTCTATCTGCAGGCCAAGGTGAGCTAAAACACTTTGATCTGCTATTGATTGTCTCCCTCCTTCTCATGGCTACGTCTTCTTATACCTCGCCGCTGTTAGAGCATAGGTGAATCAGCCAGCTGCCTCGGGCACTGAAGCAAAAAAGCAGCAGGCACACTGCTGTGTTTCTAATGCTGACCACTGAGGTTAATTGAAATCCTCTCTAAGGTAAAAAAATATATAATTATGTTTAAGGAAAAGCTGAGGCGCTGTTCACAGCAAAGAATACAGATATTGTCTTACACAAATCCCATTGGACTGCAATAATTAATTTGTTATATTCTAGTGTAGAGCAGAACACAAAGACAGGCACAGAAAAAATAAGTAAAGCCCATAATATAACCAAATAAATATGTTGTGACAATATATTTTACAAGGTCAAAAAAAGTCTTATTGTTGCACTAAATGCATCAGTTAAATCTTGTCATGAATTGTTAGTTTATATATTTAATCATCAAAAACTATGAACCCTATTATTTTCTTCCTAAATAGTAAAATCTCCAATATGTTTGGACCACTTTTCTAAGTGAATACCCGCAAGCATAGTAAGCAAAGCATTCCAACCAATCTAATGATTTTTCAAATAAATCACTTCCTAAACGCTTGTAACAGTTGAATTATTGTTTTCATCATAACACATGAGTAAAGCAATGTCTAAAAAATTCTTTATGACTCTGGGAATTCATGCTTTGCTGTCAAATTGCTCCGTGTGCAAAAGTGTTTGACAATCTGCCTATCTTGTCTTTTGCCTCCAAGCGGCCAGTCTTTTTTCCAGCCCCATAAAGTAATCTAGTGCAATAGTTTCCAATGCTTTCTAGAGGTGTTTCTAAATTTTATCTGTCACCCTTTTTTCATTCCTTTCAGCTGACTATTTTAAGAGGCAGTTTATTCCTTTTTACCTGAATGCTTTGGAGGGAGTCTTCTGTTGATGCTGCTGTTTGTTGTAGGATGGAATTAGCTTTGAGTTTATGGATAAGAAGTCTTTTAAGGAGGTGAAAAGTGCATTTTTCTAAGCAAAAAAAAAAAAAGTTATTTTGTAAAGCTTAGAGAAATGTTGGTGCAGGACAAAATAAATAAATTAAAATATCAAGAAACGTTTAACTCCCTAAAGACAAAATATGAAACAATAATCTTGGTTTGGAAGTTTAACACAATGAAAAACTAAATGTTAATTACATTTTACTTTTAAATCTCAATGGTAAAAAAAAAGAGATTTAATTTTTAATAGAGACCATCAACAACCAAAATCCTATAATGCTACATTCCCACCAAGCATGTGATGCATGTTCAAGAATGTGCTAAACCGGCATTCTTGAACATACTTTTAACATATGGCGTTCACACTGATCTGTCACTTCCCAATACATGCGCATGTAGTGAATGCATGAAGAGATTTGGTGCAGATTATTGACACAGATCAAACCAAGATCAACCAGATCTTGCTCCAGGCTTTTTCTTTTACAGCTCTATTCCAATATATAGTATCTTATAATTCTGGTTGGGAAAATCCCTCAATTATTGATTTCTCCTTCATGATCAATTTTCAAACAGTTGGCACTGCTATGAAACAAAAAGGACGCCACCTGCATTTCACTACCAAATCTGAGTCCCTAATTGGTCAATGTTCAACAGGGTTAATCTAAACTGACTGGAAAAATTGCGAAGCGAAACGTGGACAATATAGTTTTGAAGGCGGAAGCGCAAAACGCACATTTCCATAGACTCAACCCATGTTCTCAAGCTTTGTGTGAACGCAGCACGACATCCGGCTTTGAAGTAAAGCAAGTGTTGTCCTGTCCTTGGAACAGCAGAGCAAGATCAGGAGGTCCAAATGAAGACGGTGAAGAAGTAATTAATCAAACAACCACTAGCAATTAGTTAAAGCTGATATCTTTTTTTTTTTCTGGACCCCAGAGTGATGCAGCAGCTTCAGATTGTTAAGCGTCACGTTCCTACACCCCTACAGCTCTCGATGAGAAACTGTAGAGAAAAAGTCTCCATCCGGATCGTCTGTTTTCACTGTTTTCTGTGCAGAATGTATGTTTCACTTTCCCCGCACATCTCTGTGTGTGCGAGGGGGGTGCAGCCGTGAGATGATGAAGTTTCAAGGAAAGGTGGATGTGCCATCCATTACAGGAGGTGGAAAGGTGCAGATAAATCACCTTATCAGCCCTGCCTTCTCCTACTGAGCTGAGGGAGCAGAGCAAGGGGAAATCCATCAACCTCCACAAATGGGACATGACTCAGTGATCAGTCTGCCTCTGTATCGGCCCCTGTACTGTACATACCATGCACTGGCTTTAACATTGTGTTTTGACTCTGACCAACTTCCACTGAGGACTCAGACATTAGACATAACAGACCTCAAAGCACAACAATTGGAAATATTCAGTGAAAAAAACAATATAAAATACATTATGGGAATATGCTTGAATTTATTTGAAATAGGCGAGAATTACAGAAAAAAACAAAATAAAACTGTCGGATTTTAAGCAGTCAACTCATTTTAAATTAGAAACAATACAATCATGTTTTGTTTAAGTGAAACATTAAACTCATTGATACGTATTGTGTGATTTAGAGAAAATGTGCACTTTATTGCTTTCTGTGTCCTTACAAAACAAAGTGTTCAAAGTTAAAAACTATTTAAAGTTACATGAACCACCGTAAGGTCAATTAATCCTCTAATTTTTGGTGGGACATATTTGCAACAAGTATGTCACCGGCGAATAATATCATGCAGCATTTCTCAGTTGCCCCAGCGTACAGTCCCTGGAGGCCGTTCAACTGACATTCATTGACAATCGCCCACATTGGACTTGAAGTCTTGTTTGTGCCACTCTGCCGGCATTGCCAAACGTTTCTATCTGGACCTGGTCTTCTGTTTACCAGAGCCTGCTTCATCTCTGATCGCCTGCCCTGACCCTCGCCTGGACCCTGACAACTCTAGTCTCTTCTTTGATGATCGTGATTGACCTCTGCCAGTCTGACCCTGATTTAGCTTCATGGACTTATAGCTGTGCTTGACTCCTAATAAACCTGCAGCACATGGAACCAGGTGTTTTCCCGTTTGTGACAGAGAGCCTTTATCCAATTTAGTCAATAATATCCTTTAATGACTGCACTGTGTTCTGATGATTAAAACATTGATGGTTTATTAAAAAATCTAATTTAAACATTTTTTTTGCAAAAATTGCTCAAACGCAATGCGTTGTGGTCTGTATTTGCCAATGTAGTGATCATCGATGCACACTGGTTTTTTGTAAACGCTTCTGTAAAATTTCTTGGGCACTGGACTTTGGAATTATAGATTCAGACAGCATTAGAAAATGGGGAACACAATATAGTGAGGAGTGAGAGAATTCAGACGCAGCCCAGGCTTAGTGACAGAAGCTTATACGTTAAATAAATACACCAGAACATGACAAAAGCCAGGGAGAATAAAAAAGGGTGACAAAACAGACGAGAATGAAATACTGAAAATTTCTGAAAATACTGAATACTAGACACTTATATACACTGAGGGTAAATAACGACAGCTGTGGATGGTTATCATAAACTCAAGACATGATCAAAACCAAGAACACAACTGAAAAACCCAAACTAAAGCACAGAATCCTCACAAAAACATGAAGTGTACATTCATATTTTTGTTGTAACTAGTAAAATACAACAACTGTTGTTAATGCAGAATTACTTTTAGATATAAACAAATTACACACATTCTTTTATTTTTTAAAAATAATTCATTAAGAGATTGAAACAAGAAAGCTCCTGAAATAAATTGTAAAAAATAAAAATTCTACCAAAATCTTTACAAAAGTTTATCTTTCCCACTCTGCCTTACAGTGGGGAGGAACAATACATAATGCATTTATCCTCTCTCAGTACATATTTCTCTTATTTTCCTGTGATGTTTGGCATATTAGCAAACTTCCCATTCCCACAATGAGCAATGCCATACAATTAATGTACTGTGCACACCTATGGATTCGCATCCAAGGTTGCTAAGCAACAACTATGACAGTGACCTTTTAGAAATCAGTGGGATATGCGCCACAAGTTGAAGTGACTCCAGCACACAGAGCCTCACACTTGTGGAGCCTCGGTGTTTACCTCGCCTCATACCCTGATCGGGCTGACAGAGTAAGCCGCACATGCACAAAACACACTTCATTCAACATCACAGGGAGGCATTAAGCACATTTTTGCCCTTGAGGAAACTAGACGAGTTAGCATTTTCCCCAGCAGCTCAGAATGTAGTACCTTGTCACCAACCCCCTTAATGTAGGAGCAGCCTATTGGTATTCAGCTGCACAGGTATCTAAGAAAGCAAAACCTTTTAAATGTCTTAACTGCTGTTTGTTCTGTCTCTAGAGGGCATGTGCTGTACACTGGGGGTTTGAGAATAGACAAGGAGAATTGCAAATTTGTTTTTCCAACTATATGTGCTCTTTAAAGCCAGGCCTGCTGAATTGCTGGCGTATTGTGTTTGATTTAACATAAACACGCACAAGGCGATATGTTTTTTGGGTTTTTTTTTTTTTTTTGTTGAAGATTTAAGATGTTAAGTTGTGATTAATGGCTTCTCCACAGGTGAAACATCACACAAGCAGTGGAAATCATGTATTCTGGTGCTGTTTCTTTGTTGTTATTTTTCTTCTGATGAATGGTTACTGGGCAGCATAAATATAACCAACCAATTTTTATATTTCACTTTGCACTGTCAAGGCAGAAGGAAATATGAAATTAGATTGCCTTTTTTTTTTTTTTTTTTTTTGAATTATTCCTATCTGAATTTTAATATTATGGATTTGGCTAAACTCCTGGTTTCTTAAATTTAAGCACTCCCAAGTTTCTGATGGTTTGCTTCAATTGGGCGCCACAGGGAACAGTGTCAACAAAAGCACAAGAAAGTTGCCCAGGCGGCAGGTGTAACAGAACAGCGAACCATATCAGTGTTGGTCTCCTAAGTCCTGGCTGTGTATCTGAATGCCAAATGTGTGCTTCTGTCCCCCTTTTAAGAAATCCTTTACGAGTGCTGAGACACCAGGGCCTGGGCTGTGGAGGCTGTATATTTCTATTCATAATTGATGACCCGGACTCAGACAGACAGCACACTACACATGTAATATGGATTCACTCCGGGTTTCAGATGCATGCCCTCGTCTGGACTTGACTATGAGCCATCATTGTGTGTGGAGCCAAAAATGAGAGTGGCATATGTGTATGGGAGAGACTGTGCCTGCATGAGTATGGGCGCACACAATTGTGTTTGTGTGTGTGGGTCATAGTTTCAGCCAAAAATGAAGTAGATGACCTGGTGTTCTACAGCAGAGTTCTGGCTAACCATGAGTGCATTAACTCGAGCTTTGCTTTGAAAAGTATTCATTTATTCATTTATTGCTTTTCTGTAATTGACTGTTTTGCTTCTACCAGTTGCTTTTTGACTTTTTTTGTCACTGGATCTTTGACACTAACAGACATAATGGCTTCTTGTGGAATCCATTCTTTACTTGTTTTTTTTGGTCACCTTTAACAGGTTTCCCCAGTTTAAATCAAGGTTGATAAATAATTGTCTTCACTTTTTAAGTTGAAGTTACACACGTTGTATGACATATTGTAACTCTTTGAACCCTGAAGGGATCACCGCGAATCAGCTGATTAAAACAGCGATTTTTTATATCAGCCTCATCATATAGATGACCAGACGATTTATCTGAATTGCGTACGTAGTTTACTGCTGGGAAGTGTTCATATCAGCGCAAGGCTACTTTACTCCACTTCAGAATCCACCAGAATTATGTTAATCGCATAAATGATTGACTTACTTACTTACTTTAGTCAAAAGAATGCAAATACTGGAACTAAAGCGCCAGTGCTATAGACCCACTTCAACGAAAATGGGGTTTATGGTGTTTTTAACGTTTTCTTAAGGCATTTTTCTGATAATGAAAGACATATATACTATATAAAAAAATAGCTTAAAATTGTGTTTGAGTATTTCTTTCTTTAAATCACTTTGAATCAGGAACAGACGAATAAATGCAATACGAAAAAGCTTGACAGCAGTGACGGAGAAGTTAAAACAATTTCATTTGAACCTACAATTTGCAGGCTACAAGCTTCTCCTCCGTATTTTTTTTTTCTCCATTCTGGTGCATCCCTGTAGACGAAAAGATCCATGTAAGTCTTTGTTTTCCTCGTCCAAATCTGGCATTTGGCTCAAAACACTACGGCTGGATAGCTCTAATTGTGCTTGCCATTTTTGTTGCACTTCTAATGTTGAGCTGGGGTGCGATGAGCTGTAAGCTAGCAGGAGAGCGTAAACAGATGGATAACAGGAACCAGGGGCAGGTTTACTCTGCACCAATGGTTCTGCCCACAACACAGGTGAATTTCTAATGGACTCAGAGTGACTACCATGAAAATTCTACTTTTGAGGTTTTAAATGCATTTTACTATTCATTCCTCACTTTAAAGAACCCCAAATTTTGATCCATTCATGCATTTAAGAGTAATCCATTAAAAAACCTGCAAAATCTGCAGCAGCCCCTCCCATACCCACGAAAACGAGCGGTTGGGAACGTGCTGACGTAAGAACGATGACAGTTCCGCTGAAAGCTCCGCCCCTAGACTAGCAGCAACACTTAATTTCTCCACTGAGCTGGTGATAATCAGCAAGACACTTTCATTTTAGATGCCGGTTACCATACTGTATATCTTCCAGTTGCGTTCTGTCTTCAATAAATTCCAGCTCAAACAGGTGTTTGTTACTTTGGGCCCCCACAAATATTAAACAGTTAAAGCAAAACACACCACTAGAAAGGTATACAGTGGTAAAATGCCGAAGTACTTCTCAAAATCTTGTTAATAATATAACAGTTTGGTTTAATTTTAGCTTGCTAAACTTTAATTTACATATACATATTTGTTTTACTTTGCTTTTTCTTCAATCATTCAGTATATGGACTCAAAAGAACAACACACTGGCATCAGTTATATAGTTAAATAAATATTCTCACCAAATGAAAACACTTTGAACTCTTACCTTCATTTCCTTAACTGCCCTGACTCAACTTCTATTTACATTCATTTCTAACTTCCTATTTCTACTAAGCGCTATATACAGAAAAGGGAGCCCTGACTCACTTGATATTTTTTTCTAATTTTACAGACGGCATAAATAACTGAATACTTTCACTTTGTGAGGTTTTAATGTGCTAATCTTCTGTTTTGTGTGCTGTGTGTGTTGGAATGACTCAGTGTCTCAGCAGAAATAGCAGCATATAAAAATTTCATGCTATGTTGATGTGATGTCATAGTCCTAGAGGCTTGAGGTCCCCTCTTGTAATTCCAGCTCACTGGTGATAAAGTGAACTTTTCTCATCTTAAATACTTTTAAGAGGCCACATTATGCCGTTTTTATCATAATCATTTATGGCTTTATTTCAGGTTTAATTTTTTTTCACTCTTTTAGAGAGCACTGGATACACAAAGCCTTTTTAATCACTCTGTCTTTCTTGCCAAAGAAAGTCATCTGATCAACGATCGTCTCATAGCACCACCATAGACATTTATACACCAGATAATCTCTGACCTCCAGCCGTTGGGTTCTAAACCACAAAAAAAGTTGGATGGAGTTAGCTCCGCCCACCCTTAACATAGTGCCAAAAACTAAAAATGGATAGGACAAAGTAAAGTTGGAAGCTTTGTTTGGTCAACTCACCTGGTGATTAAAACAATTGAAATAAAGCCTCTAAATTTGTGAAACTTGAGCTGAAATAAAATCCATACAACTGATTTGTAAAAAAAAAATGTCCCTCACTCCATCCCTTCTCTCTACAACATAGTTACCATGAATAGAATATAAACAAATACAGACTATTAAAACCAAGTACTAATTATTTGTATTTGGGGCAAAAAACAATACTTTATTTACCATAAAGGTTGATGAAATTTCTTTCTCTTTCACAACTTGCTCAAGTGGTTTTTTGAGGAATTGCAATGTTTTTTACTTGATTGTTTTTACCAAATTTAGATACTAAATTTGGGGTTTCAGTTTTCACACTATAAAAAAGTGAAACATAGAATCAATTAACAAAAGCTCTGTTATTTGCAACATTTAAAAATATTAGTTTTTATCAAAGTACCTTTTTAAGTTGAGTAATGAACTTCACCATGAACCATGAACCTCAAATTTTAATTTAATGAAAACTAATAATTTAAAATGTAAAACTTTGCAGAACTTTTGTTAATTGATCTGATGTCTGGTTTTTTTTTCCAGTGCATGAGGGGTAATTTTTCTGTTACTTTTTTCAGTGGTGGGGCAAACCATTGTCTTTCTGTACAGGAACATGTGAAATCTTCCTGCAAAAAATGATCAAATAAACATCACCATAGAGTTCTTTAAGATTAAAATCTGTCTAAAGTAAATTTATAACAATTAAAAAAACTATTTACGAACACATTGTCCCTCAAATCAAACTTTCATTACACATTAAACTATCATGTTTCCTTGTTAAACACGTAGGCAATCGGCAAATTAGGATTATAGCTGGTTTTAAGTTTGCAAAACTCCTCACTACACACTTTAAACACAGAGAGACAAAAATATGTTAAACTATTTCTCTCTTGTTTAAACTCTCAAAGTTCAAACCTCTATAGAAAAATAAGTCCAGTGTTATTTGTTCACCCAAGCAGCTTTCACTGATTCACACAGAGAGTTATATGCTGGATGCCCTTCCTGACACAACTTTGAGTTTTTATCTGGGTTGGGGACCTGCACAGAGAAATTCTGTGGCAAAATTAGCTATCAGATCTTGCCTAAGGACCCACACTGGATGAAGTTCATTGCGGCCCCTCACAAGCGAACCCTGGTTTCCCGCGTATTAGTCCTAGTTCTATTATTATTTCACTGGATAAAATGAGGTGTTGACGGCACCCATAGAAAATGTCTTAACTCCAGCCCTCATGACATCAGGCCAAAGCTGTCACCCATGTTTCCTGATCGTCTGCCGCCATTGTGAAACCTGTCCACAGTGATTGGTCCGAGTCGGTCTGAGTCACGTTTTTAGGGGAAGTATGTCACCAATCGTGAGTGAGCTTGTTTGAGGTCCACACCCCTCTCACTGAAAGTGGGATCATGAAAAGCTGTCAATAAAACTTTTTAGGTGGGGCCAGCGGGAACCACATGCTTTTACTGAGGAATCTGATTGGTCAGTTCATTTCTTAAACAACTTGCAATATAGAAAAAATATATTTTAAAAAAAAAGTAGGATTAGAGAGAAGTAGTTAAACAGAAGGTATCAGAAAAAAGGTTATTATGACAATTAAAATGATTGAGAAATAACTGTCTATAGAAGTCAATGGGATTTTGACCATCTTGGAACCCGCAGGAAACTTCCCATTTGGAACAGGAGGCAAGAGGGGTTGATATGTCCAGTAAATATATATGTCAATGTCCTATACCCAACCAACCGAGCCATTCTGCAGTCCAATGCTTTACAATGAAAACAAAGATCAGATTGCGTTCAAAGATTCATGTAAATGTGGCAAACTGTATTCTGTACAGGAGGCAAGGCAGGAAGGAGATTGATTGACAAGCTCAACAGCCAATCAGGATGCAGAATGCAGTACACCTTAAAAGTAAAAAAAAAAAAAAAAAAAAGCAAAGTCAAACTAAAAAAAAAAAAAATACTGTGAAACGAGACAGAAAAATGTGAACCGCAATATGGCAAGAAATCACTTTTCCTGAACACTGTTCAGAAAAAGTAAAGCGCATCCACTGCTATCAAGCATAAACTTCTTTTTGGGATGATAAATGTATATGATCGGGGGGTTCAGCAGGCTCTGTTTCATTTTTTTTTTACTTGATCAAGTTCAATTAAAAGTAATTCCCTTCATTCAAGCGAAGGTTTCCCTCTTTCCTGAATTGTGATTGATTCAGCAGTTTAATGGACTTGTGCTGCAGCCTCTGTTTCTCACTGCCCTCTCTGTCCTTATGTAAAGTTCACAAAGGCCATGGCTGCTACCTCTATGTTTCTATAGCAACACATGGCATGTCACCCTAAAATGGAGACTCATTCTCAATCCGATGTAATGGATTTAACCTTTGCACTCCGCTGCCTCTCCAATTGACGCATAACCAAGTGAGACGCTATTCTTGCTGTAGCCTAGAGCCATGTCCACAACACTGCACAAACTGCCATACAAAGATTTTAAAAAATCACTGTTTTTTAAGCTTTTAAGGAAACTCTAAACACCATATTTTGAGATCACAACAATAAAAAAAAATAAATCAAATTTGGATCCATCATTTGATGTGTCAATAATGTCTTGCTCACCGTCGCCTCACACAGGTCGCTAATCATCTTTGTGCTGCTTCACCATTCTCCCACCAGCTTTGCTGCATTATTTATCAGCACTAATCAGGACCCCAGCTCTGGTGTGCTGGCCACCCTACCGGTAACATCACTTCCCTGACCTGACCCTGCTTCCCTCCCTACAGCATTCCTGTGTGTTTATGCCCGCTCATTAGGCCCAACTACGCTAGGCCAGGGCCTGCTGCCTGCGCTGGAGCTGGGGGAGCTTTTTAACATGCTCTAACCAAACCCAGGCTCCCCTCAAGTGAGATACAGAGAGCAGCTACGTGCTAATATCAAACAACAGGAAAATCTGCAGCAAGTATACATACTGTTGAGCTGGTTTACTCGCAGACATGGCCTGTGAGGACCTGCGATCAGGCTCCATTATTGTTGTAATTAGCGTGCCTCAGCGGGGCCAGGGCTTCCCAACACTGTGCCTCGACCTGCTTGCCTTTCAGTCTGTTTACAGTCAGCAAAGGCAACAGGAAAAGGGCACAGGGCTGGCCACACGGCGTGATGCCTCTGCTGAGCTCCAGCGGTAACACAGCTGTTTATTCATTTGAAGAGCACACACAAACAAGTTTTCCCTTCTCTGCTGTCCACACAAATGCTAATTTGATTAGCAGCGCGAGCAAAATGGCAAACCAGTGGCCAAAAAAAAGGTGCACTTTTTGATTCTCCAAAATTGGATCTACGTTCGTGTCACCTTCTGCCCGCTTCCAAGCGCCACAGACCTGATATGCCCATGTGAAATCTGCTGTTTCATGTTGTGCACCAAACCCTTACAAACTAATCTTTAACTTCAACCTTTCAGCAGTTGCCTACACTCCTCCCCATCTAAATCTAACCTTTCCCAGCCCCATCATCAAGAGGGCATCCCCTGGTGCAACACCCATCCCCTGATCACCAATTAGCAAGGTCGCTCCCTTCGCCGTTGCAGACACTCGCGCGGAAGAGCACAAAAAGGTAGAGAGAGGCTCTCGGGGCAATGTGAGGTGGAGGTCCCATGAAGGACACGGATCCCTGGGTGGCTGAGCGATGAGCAGGAGAGCGTGAAGGGCTTTAGGAAGGCCTTTCCCACAGAATATCAGTCTTTCAGTCTGCTGCAGATGCACTGCTAAAGGCACCACGTCTAATCAGGCCCTGCTTATATAAGACTTTTTTGTTTTTGACACCGCTATCCACTGAGGTCACCTCCATTTTTTGCTTCATCAGTCCTTATCTAGACATCACAGTGCATGTTTTTATTTGTTATACACTTTAGCTCATCAATGATATTTTTATGTTTATCATTTCTGTTGAATAAAACATTTTCTTTGTGCCTTTAAGTGGCTTCGATTTGTTTTTTTTGTCTCACTTAATTCCCTCTCTTGTTGCTTCTGATCAAGGATGGTGTGCAGCAGTGTGGTAATGAAGCTTGTTTGGAGCTTGCCGACGGGAACTGAGGTCTCGCACACCTCTGAGAGGCAAAGAGGCGCGTGCTATCGATCTGGGATTGTTTCCTTGAACCCACCTGCCTGAACGTGGTCGGCGCTTCTCACTGCACTACCGCTCACTTGGCTGTTGTCTAATGTGCTGTTATGAAAAAGCATCAAGTGAGCAGCACCCATGTGGCTTCCTGCGTGCGTTATCATTTTAATACTCTTGCTTTTGTCTGGAATTCACCTCAAATATTCAAGGCAATATAGAACCAGCTTACATTTTGAAGGTTTCACATTTTCAGCCTAAAAATGTATATGTTAAAAAATATGTTAGATTGACATTTTTATTACACTAAACAGAGAATTTACAACCATTTTTAAAAACAAAATCTACATTTTTTATTATTTGTTTTAGGTTTTTTGTTATAGACATCCTTGCATCCATTTAAATGAGCAAAGTAAAAGATTTAATAGTAACACTCTACAGCTATGTTATGAATGTAATGCTAGAGTGAATGCAGTGTTTCTACATAATACCTTTTAATGTTAATTCATGCACGCTGTGTTCATGTTTGCATGAGACGTAGGGATTTACAGGGCTGAAGCGCCATCTGCTGGACACAACCTGTACGCTTTCAGAACTGGTGATCTTTTCTGCGGGAGATTAAAAAATTTGTTTTTAAATGTTGTATCATGTATTAAAAAATATATAAAAATGAAAGCACAAATTTCCACTAAAATTTGTTTAGTTTTTTTAGAATAATATAAAAAAACATATAAAAATGTAAAAAATAAAGTAAAATAAAATAAAATAATATTAGCAAATTAAATGGTTCATACAGTTGAAATTGTGTCCTCAAGATATTTTAAATAACAATATTTTTGTAAATGAATCACTATTCTTCACATCTGTGCAAATCCTATCTATCATCCCAGCTCAACACCCTTCCAAATGAAAGGTGTCATGTTTTTGCGTCCCTGCAAACACCCGAGCGCATTTGTTTGTGAAGGCATGTGTCCACTCCTTTCTCCGGAACTCTCTGTACACAAAAGTCCTCTTTGCAGTAATGCGTTTTGAAGAGGCTCTCTGTTCCTGTCCTCCCTAATTGGCGCTGTCAGGCCACTTTTCAGCGGCTTGTTTCACAGTCTGATTGGATGAGTCGGTCCTGCTGGAGACAGGAGAGAAATGCATATAAAAGTGAAATGAAGGAGAAGAAAGAAGTCAAAAGAGATGCGGGCTGTAAGGAGGTGGTGAGCTTCTTAAAAATGATTAAATGCCAAGCAGAATACAGGTTATCTCCCTCTTTTTTTTTTTTACATTAGTAGTTGTCTTTCACTCTGTATCTCAGCAAACAATCACTGATCAGAGGTGTGTAAGCAGGTGAAGGGGGAGGGCCTCTAATGCAACATGACAAAAGTGCTACTTTGATATTGCTGATAACATTACCCTCGTTAGGAGGTAAATGCCACTGATAAGATAGAATGGGGAACTAGAAGGCCTGCTTTTAAGTGAAGGGAGGAGCGTGATGTTTAAGTAAAGAGAAGAATGCAAAAAGCCATTTACTTCATTCTCTTTTATCCTGTCCTCCCCACTAAAGCTTCAATCTCGCTGTCTAATTTACTTATTTAATACAGTCTATTTTAATAATTTTTAACATTTTTTCAGATCACTTTCAACTAGTCGAATGTGTGATCTGGCTTGCTCTGCCTCACCGGTATGTGAACGTGCACGCACGAGCATTTCGTGCGTCAGTGGTACCTGTGTCTCAGTCGAAAGTAAGTAACTTCAGAAGTCAAGTGTGTCGTGTCGCCGGGATCCTCTTTGTGGTGACAACAGTGATTAATAATGGAAAGCAGATGTTGGCATCTTGATCTGAAAATTTCATGAAACTTCGCTAACGTGATTAAAGTGTATGTCTTCCTCAAGTCACTTCAAGTCTTTTAACTCCTCTCCCAGGGGAGTGGCAACAAATCATGGTTGAGACAACATGTCATCACAAAGGATCTCATGCGTGTCGGGGACAAGCGCTCGGCTTTACTTTGGAAAATTTTCACCCATTTTTCTACTGCTGAAATTGAGGAATATTAAAAAGGAAAATTGCATTGTTATGTCTGTCTATACATTTATTTTTCTAACAAACTGAAGCTAGTTTTTCCCATGATTATAAATATAGGTTATCTTAAAAAAAAAATCTATTTATATTTCTTTGCAATGATTTCAAACCAAAAGGAAAACACGTTTTCCTTTGAGGGAGCTGCACTGATTCATATTTTAGAAGCATTTTCTATTTTATGTGCTTGGAAAGATTTTGGGGGAGACTTATCTGTTTATCTTTTTAATGCATTTGCAGCTTTGGTTCTGCAACGTTTATTTATATCCAGAAATGCATTTAAAAGCCCAGGATGCTGTCACAAGGAAGATGGCTTTGCTCACTTTGGATGATGGGGTGCAAATGTATGAAAAAAGCCTCCAGCTGGAGTTTCAGCTAGGAAGTGGCCAGGAGGGTTGTGGTAGCAGAAAAATCGGATCGCCTTCTTCAAAAGTCACCGTGATGATTTAGTCGTTCTGAATCATTTTTCATATATTTTTTTCCCCAATTTTTTCCCTTTTTTCTGACTTTTTTCACAGATGTATTTGATCATTTTTATTCAAAGAGTAGCAGATAAATTATTGAATTATTGTTCTTTGTCCACAATATGTATCTATATGCTAAAAAATGTACTTTTCAAGCTATTTTTTTTGTGAGTACCGTTTCTTTTTCTTTACTTTTACAGCTGAAATTCAAGCATTTTATTTTACCAACGCATCCCTTCTGGTACGGCAGGTCATTCTTCTGTGAAATAAAACAAAAAAACTTTTTCCAAAAATGAGAAAGCAATCCGAGAGTCACTGTGTTGCACGTTATTTCATCACAATAAATATTGACACTGTTGGATCTTGTTCTGAGGGGAAAGCACAGTTGAAAGTGGTAACATAATTTCTGTGAGGTGTCCCAATCCAGCGTGACACAGAATCCGCGAGCCAGAGAACTTTGAAAGAGAATCTAAAGACTAATTTTTTAGTCGTTTGTAAACAGGAACAAAGCATCTGAACTAGATTTCATACAGAAACTCTGACTTTTTTTTCCCCTTCTTTTTGTGAACCCCGCAAACCAGAAAATAAAAGACACGCTGTCAAACTGGCCGTGCTGACAGCTGAACACGTTCCAGCTGACAGAGCAATGATTTCTGAACAGGCTGAAGCCCTCCTCTGAGTTCAGTTTCCCTCCAAAATTATAACGTAACGAGTGCAATAATTTGAGCCCGAGCAGGAGGACTTCTGCTGAGTCAAAATTTCTGCAATCATTTCTCTTGGTTCTTTAAATCCACTGTATTTGGGCACTAAAGAGCAAGTACAATAAAGAGCATAAAAGAATGTGTGTAAATGAATATGAAAAGCAATTTTCATTTCAGCAAGCCTGCGATAGCTGTTTTCACATTCCATCTCATTTTGGTGTTTTCTCTCATACCTTTCTCGCTCTTCCCTGAGGCCATAAAACAGAACTTTTACATATATTACCTTTTGATTAATAGAGCTGTATTCATTATTCTGCCCCATTGCTAATTAGAAAATGCACCCTGCTAATGATATACAGTTGGAATAATACTTGCCCACGAGGCACGCTATCACATCAGATTTCATTTGCTCCTGGTACGAGCCTTTGTGCACAGATCCAGGTCTGCCTCCGTCTTCCCGGCTCGACCATCAGCTGAAGAGTCACGGCCGGCGCTGGGTGTCATTGTTTTTACTCCGGCATAATGAGGCCTGCTTTCTCTGGGGAGTTTGCCGCCGTGGTTTGATGAGGTGCGTGAGCACTGACTCTGTCTTAATCAGGGAACCTATTAATGCATATGCGTGTGTGTGTTATCTCATTGTACTGAATGTGGCTGCTTTCTTCCTCATTTCATCATCCTCCTTTTAATTGTTTTCACTTTTTTCTGCTTGTAGGTAGAAGATGCAACAACACAAATCAGTCTGGCCAATCAGACACTGGCGATACTTTTGCTCTCCTGGGCGCAGACAGCTCTGTACTAATGCAGGCTAACTCCCCTGGCCTCACCTTTACTGTGCTAATGGCTGGTGGGGTGTGAGGGTGGGGTAGAAAAGATGGGAAACATCTTGGTGATGAGGTAACACCAGCTCTGGAGCTGACACACTGTGTGGCCTTTCATCCCACTGACACCTAATTTTTTAATATAATATCTCAAAACGCCTCTTTTGCTTCAACGAGACTGTCAGGACCGTTAATGGAATTCAATTACAGAGCAGCAATTTGGATTTGTTGGTTTCAAGAAGTTAAAGTAAGCTGCACTAAAAAAAAAAAAAAAAAAATGTGTGGCATGGTTTCCAAGCAGAGCCACCAGAAAACGAAAAACTCAATTGAATGCAGGAATCTCAGACACCAAAAGCCGGGACAGATAGTCTAACGTAGAGAAGTCTGTATTAATGCGAAAGAAATATAACATTTTTGCTTAAGTATACACAAAGCAAAGACCTCCAAAAATATGACCGATGCCCGTCCATCGTCCAGTGTGGAGAAATTTTGGGCTCCAGTGGTTTGGTCACTGGTGACTCAAGAAGATGAGAGAGGAGGCGCGACCAGGTGGCTCCGCACCACGCCAGTCAGTTGAGTCGTGGGCACACGGCAGAGCAGCCATTCTAAACAACGCCCTTAGCTGGGCCAATCAGAGACACTAAAGCAGTGATGTACACTGTAGTGTCAAACAGTGGAGCCAAAAGTGCAGCACCTAAAACAACATGCGAAGCAGAACCTGTTCATGCAGCTTAAGGGGGACAACCAATGAGAGTTGACTTACGTTAAGGCCAAAAGACAGCACTGATCAGCTTGTAAGGCTACAAACAGCTGAAGTATTCAGTGAGTTGATGCTGCGTTCAGCCAGTCAAACTAAGAAACAGCAGGTTGACACTTAAAGACAGCACACAACAGGCTTACAGCCCCTCACAACCCCAACCTAACATTACAAACCTGATGAAGCCATACTGGACAGTTTTGATCCAGATGCCAGCTGGGATGAGGAAAACAATCGAGTACACCTCGACTACGCCTATAAGTGGATGCATCAGAATGGAGCAGAGCAGGTAGCTTGTGGCTCGCCGTGGTGGTTGTTTTAATTTTTTTTCACAACTACAAGATTTTTCCAGCAGCATTTTATCATCTGCTCTTTATTCACAACAATTACACATAAAAAAAAAAAAACAGAAATGCAATTTTTAGACTAATTGTATTTATATATGTCTTCCATCATAAGAAACATACAACAAAAACAAGTTGAGAACACCAAAAACATGATTTTCCTTGATTGGAGTGGGTCTTTGAAGGCTGTGCTTAATTTATAAGTATTTTCTTCGCCCTAATCATGTCTTTCTCTTTTTAGTATGTCTGCTTTGTCACTCTTTGGTAAATCTTCTATGCAAAATCTTTTTTTGGTTGTTTGTTTTGTCCAGGAATTATCAACTGAATTAGTGACCTGCAGAGGAATCCATAGAAATATTCAATAAGCAAACTAATCAGCTGATAGAACCAGATGTCACTTTTCATTTCCTTTGAGATGTACAATTGTAAAAATATGTCTTACACAAAAAAGTAAAATTCTTATTAAAACAATTATGGAAATAAGAACAGAAAAAAGGTCATTCTTGACTAAATGTTTTTCGTGGCTTTTCTTCTTGAAAAATTTAGCCAAATGTTTCCGAGGGTTATATTTTTGACAAATAAGGTTGATTTTAACTTCGAAAATGAATTTAAGCTAGCTCTACACCTTTTCTACTTTGTGTTGGCTTTGGGTTCCACAAACATCGTGCGCTGATGAGACGCTAACATACCATTACTAAGATGTGAGTCCAAGGAAGTGAAACTGTGTCTAAAACAAATTGTCGTAAGTTTTATTTTCCCCAGAAACAAGAGAGCCAAAAAGGCTAAAAAGGACTCCACAAGGCAGAGAGGATGAGGGCTGGTCTTTAGAGAGAACAGACTGAAGGTTATTAACAGAAAAAAAAAGAAACTTGGAGTACCAACGAGTTGTTTTACCTACCTTTAGCTCAGAGGTCAGCATTTTCCAAGATTACTACTTCTTATTTTCTCTTTTCCACTCTCTCCAAGCACCATTAAAGCCCAGCACACGGCCATTAGAGATCAACAGCCCATACAGTGGTAATAGCACCATCACATAGCTCCAGGGTCTTCTAACCTATCGCCTCTGTTCTGTGCAGCACAATCCTGCAGCCAAAGTTCTTACTGAGGTTAAATAGGTCAGACTACACCTCTACTCTGAGATATATCCACATTTATAAGATCACATAATAAAGATGACGAGATGCTTCGTTGATCCTCTTGAGGAAAATTGTGTTCACTTTTTGTTTTTTAAGGAAATAATTGTTTAACCACCAGTGTGGAATATAAATAACAATACAGGGAGTATTTCCTATTCATGAACATTTTTCTAAAAGTTAAGAATTGATAAAAAGAAGTTACAAGTAAGATGATTTAGATTTCAATTTAAAAGCTAATTAGTAATATATGCAAATGTGATGACCCACTTGAGAGTTGATCAGCTGAACATAGCAAGTTAACATGGTATGGTAAGGTAATTTCCCCTGTGATTTATTGCTGGGATCAATAAAGTTTTACTTACCAGTGTCCTGCCTCTTGTATTATTTCTGATCATTGATCAGTTTGGGCAAGAATAAATCTGACATTGGACGACCCACCTTAAAAAAGCTACTTGCTTTACATTGTTGATAATATTACGACTGTAGCATTACATTATGGTCACATAATGCATCAGCAGAACCTTCAACGTTTCATGCCGTCACCTGAATGTTTTAAAAAATATTGGAGCGGTCCTGAATGTAGACGGCAGCCATCAGGCGGCTGAGGGGCGAGCAGAATGGCCCGCTTATACATTTACAGGCGTTTACACACCGTCCCGTCAGAGCTCCTGCTGCCCAGCGATCCTCCCCGTGGCCGCCCAGCTGTCAACAAATTTTGTTGTAGTGTCATCCCGAGCTGGATAGCTCCAATATTGCTCGTCATTTTTGCTGCGTCGGTAATGTTACGTTGGGGTTGTGAGGTACTGTAAGCCAGAGGGAGAGAGTGTGAATAGATGAATGATGGGCAGGCTTTCTCCCCTATTCCTCGCTCACAATTCAGTGGCAAATTTCTAATGAGCTTGTACATTTCTGCAGAAACTTTACCTTAGAAAATGACAGATTTTTTAATTTTACCAGAAAACAGCATAATCACATTTAAAAGACCACCGTGAACACTTTTAAAATAGATCAGAAGGAAATCAGAGTGGGACTTTAATGTCTCTCCGTTGGACACATGGCAGTTGAAATTACATTTTAATGGTAAGAATTCATTCTGATTGCGGGTCATTGCTGAGTTGAATTTTAGGGGATAGACAGTGTGGTGCTCCGGAAGAGGCTTTGGAGTGTGAACAGGACTCAGGAGAAGCGTCTCTCTGATTAGAGTAGCTGAACTCCATAGCTTTGTGTCAACGAGCAGGAACGGTGCTTTGTTACGGAGTTCACTCCCGCCATTTTTAAAAGTACATAAACTTTAAATCCTTTAACTTCAATATTAAATGATTAAAATGCGGAGAAATATTTATGTGCATGATTCTGCTTGAGGATAACAGGTTTCTGTATCTAAACATAGAGGACTAGAGGCATTTCACTAAAACTTGTTTATGAGGATACATTTTGAGAGGCAGTAAATTATATCATTGGATTGCAAAATACAGAGCAAATACGTTTACTTTTAAAATTAACCGATTTCTTCTTGTTGTGGTTGAATAATTTATGTTTTGAAATTTGGTAATGTGTTGCAATTGATGTTTATGTTTTATCAGCTTTAGTCTCGATAAATGGCCTTTAGCTGGGCTGTAAAAAGATGGAATAAATCTTTGAATATGCAAATAACGGATTTAGAACGTTAACATCAAACCTGTAGAGCTATTTTTTTATGGTTTATAATAATGTATGTCTTCAAACTAAATCGAGGCATTTTGGGCTGAGTGCTATTTTTTTTACTGCTTTAATTCAGATCATCACCTCATCCTGATTCAATATCCTAGTTTTTTGTATGAAGGCCAAGCACAAACTTCTGAAAAGTTGAGTTGAAGGTGTAGATGAGTCTGCTGGCAAGCATTTGTAGGACAGCATGTCTATTATAAAATTATGAGTAAAAAGTTCCTCCAGGTCCTCTATAGCCCCAAAGAACCTCATTACCCAGCATCCTTGGCTTTGAACACATCTCCCAAACCAGAAGATGACACAATCTCCATGGCTGAGCCTTGTCAAGCAAAGGTTCTGTTGCGGATCTTTTTTTTTTCCCCCTCCCTCTGTCCCGATCACTTATAAGAGGCACTGTGAATCCCCACTTCCTAACAGTGTTGGTTTAAAGACAGTGCTGGCAATGTGACAGCCAAAAGAAACGGCAACTGCCACCGCTGACATATTCCCCATCCTTTCGGCGTGTTATCCCCCTTCTTCTGGACACCTGATTGATTCTGACAGCCTATATTGGGTATTTCATACGAAAGAGAATTTTGTGATTAAATCTTAATAAGTTGGAATTTCTCTCAGTGCTTTTATTACAGGCCTCCAGTTTTGAACATTTTTCAAAGTAACACGCCCAAATTCCACTGTTTGCAATGAATTAATAATACAGTCTTGTCACTGAAGTATCATGCATTCTTTAATCAGGCCTCGCGTCGGAAACAGAGGCTTCTTGAAAGGTATTTCTTTATGATCAGAACAATTAGAAACTTAGCAGGAATAACAAAAGAGCTCTACAGAAAGCCACACACTCATACAGTGTGTGCAGTACGCATGTCAGAAAGGGAAGCAGACCCCTGGGTGGACTGCTTTCTTGTAGTTCTTATCTGAGTTATGTTGAGACTGGCTCACATCTATCATGACAGGAGGTTTGAAAAGACCAGGGCCAGAGGCTGTGTGAAGAGCACCCACAGAAGAACACATCCGCGCGCCTTTGTTCCATGAACTCCGAACGCCTGCCAAGTTGGAAAATAAACATCCCGAAGTTTAGCTCACCCTTTCTTTGTACAGCCCAGCCTTTCTTCGGCGCCGCTGTTGTTGCTGAGGACAAGACACGAATTCGTGTTGGTACTTTGGTCTCCGTTGTGCGGCACTGCATGGAGGCTTGACATACATCTCGTGTTTGCATCTGTCTCTACCTGAACCCCTCTGAGGGGGTTTCTACCGCACAGAACAAGAAGGGAGCATTTCATAATCTCAGATCATGATCCTGCTCACCAACTGCTTCATGGGAGAATAAAGGAAAACAGTGAGCAAAAACATCCTCCAGTGCTTGACATTGTAAAAACTCCTTGGGGTTTGAATCACCTGTTGGGTTGAGGTTGAGCAAAAACAATATGACACCTGTTTTTTTTTTTTTTGTTTTTATGAACAAGATGACTTTATGTCACTTCAGAGTTTTCTTCATTTGTTTCCCACAGTCTTGCATGTTCTGTTCCGTCCCCTCTGTTCCGCAGCAGAAAGCAGAACAGTTGGTGCCCCTTAATAAGTCATTTCGCCATCATCCCCACTCAGGAACACGCAACAGTGAGGAAGAATTTCAGGTAAAAGCCTGTCTAATTAGTTCCCATCAAAAATGTAATTCTCTTATGGACTTACGCCGCAAGGCCAAAGTAGCCAAAAGCGAAGATACCTGGTGGTGGTAAAAAAAAAAGGATAATAAATGAAAAAAGATATTCTAACCTGGAGCGATAAGTACATTTATATGCTTGACATGAATCTGCCATCAATGTTGGGTCGAATTCTAATTTAATTTCTGAGATGTATGTGTAATTTTGCCATTAATATGAATGTTACTCGCCTAAATATTTTACGCCTCTCATGTATATTGTGAGTATCTCATATATCCTTCAACAGAGTATTAATTAATAAACTCTTTCCCGATACTTTCTTTTTTGCTGGGAAACTTCTAAAAGGGCCAAGCAGGTAGAACGATGCTGGAGCCAGAACACAGTTGCCTCATTAACATCGCGCCTTCGTTAGGAAGACGCTTTTTTCCTGTCATCTTTTTCACGTCGTGCCAATGTTGCGAGGCCTTTAAGGTAATTAATAAAGAATTAATTAACCAAATTAATTCGTTCGTCGGAGAGGTTGTTCTGTAGTGAGGCCAGTCAGTTTGGATTTGGGCCCTGATGGGTGAGGCCCTTTACAAGCCGATATTGTTTCGTGTTTCTGACAGTGCCAGCCCCCCGTCTAAAAGCCCTAGCAAGTGCCATTTGTCTCCGGGTTAAAAGAAACACAAGATATAGGGCGGGTTGAATTATTTAAGCTCCCACAACACATGCACTTTTGCTTTTCAAGCATGAGTTATAATTTAATTAGAAACTTCTGGTGCGTTGCTGGCTATTTAAATATTAAAATCCTCCGCCGATCACATTGGATTAGCCATCCCTGTGAAATTCCCTGAGATGTCAGTTGTTGCCATTCTGTCTCCCTCTCTGTCTCTTTCTTCTCACTCTTGCCACTTTCTTGTTTTTTCCGTCTGTCTTCTGAACCCCAAACTTACACATTACGAGTTAGTTCCTCAATCAGAGACAAAGGAATCATTGTGGAACTTTGGAAGTGACGTTGGGGGGCCGCCGTGAACTCTGACTGATGAATGAAATGAAAGAGCTTTTCGAACATTGAAGTAATGAAATGTACCGTGGCCCTAAAGTGCATATCACACCAACAAGTCGCTCAACACAAAAATAAATTGAATGTTAGGACAATTGTTTGTTCGTATATAACCTTTATTTAACCAGATAAAAAAACAATTGAGATCAAAATCTCATTTTTTAAGGGTGACCTGTCCAAGAGGTCAGCAGCACACATCTTATAAATAAGATTACAGTATATTAAAAATAATAGACAAAAGGATGACTTTAGGTATTTACAATATAAAATGTGAAATTTAGGTACAGTAAAGTGATAAGATAACAAGACAACGTAAGTAAGCAGTTGTTTGGAGTGTGTTACATGCAATTAAAAAAGCAAAAATAAATAAATATATTCCAGAAATCAAAACGTCGTTCCAAAAACACAATAGGAAACCAGAAAAAGCAGGTACTACTGGACATCGATGATTGGATGACATTTGATTTTTGATGTTTGAGTTTTTTCAAATTCGTCTTCAATTCCCGGTTTCTTCTTTTAAATTATTTGTTGTTGTTGGTGTTTTGGTTTTTTTTGTTTTTTTGGTTTTTTTTTCTAAATGTTTTCTTCGTATGGAAACTAAAAAAAGATAGTTACTATTGGACATCCTTGATCAGATGATGACATTTGTCCAGCATTTCAACTGAAAGTCACTACCGTAGACATCATTCTATTGAACTACTTCTTTTGGAAAGATTAAAACAAAGAGGATTGTGTGGATGTGAAGTCCTGTTTGGGCCAGTTGTTATGTTTGATTGTAAAATATAACATATTTTTTAGATGTTCCAGTGCTTTCTTAAATTCTCAGCCATTTATTTGTAACGTTTCACCTAAAAAAGAGAATTTTAGTCTTTTATCTTGTGACTGTGGTTTTTTTTTCCTTCTCTTATTTATTTAATCCCTGCGTCTCCAGATTTTTATCCCTTCTCTTTTTACAGCTAGAACCTGACACACTTATTTCTGGTTATTCAATCAGAACCTCCATAGGAACTTTATCCACTGTCGCTGGGCTTTCTTTCTACAGGTCACAAGGTCCTCAGCTGTTTTTTTAATTGAAAAATATTATATCCACAAATTGTTTTTCCTTACCTATTACAGTTTCTTATGTTTTTTTTTTTTTTTTTTGCATTTTGACTTGTCTGTTAAAGCGTCTGAACAGGTGTTCCTGTCTGCTCACAGTACGCTCTGCTTCCTCAAACTCTAGGAGGAGCCTGAGCAGCTCCGGCGCCGCATGTCAATCAGGCAGCCCTGCAGACGGCCTCTCAGGCCCCCCCATTGTGTGCGGTCCTGTTCTTTGCCTGTCTCGTCCCATCATCCCACATTCCTTTTATCTCCTTCTCTGTTCCTCCCGCAGCCCATCAATCACCAGTAACACCAGATCTCACAGAAACCAATCTCACTTTCATACCAGGCATCTGCTGTACAATTAAATAGAACTCTATTGTTAATAAGTGTGTTCTGCCTAATGTGGAACATATATTTCTGGATTTTATTTTATTTATTTTACCACACGTAAGACACAAATAGCAGAAAATTAAGTATAAAAGTAGCATCCATTTGCTCAATTGTAAAAAACATCACTGCATAGATTACAAAATATATTTAGAAATTTAATTTTAATTTCTTGCTTTTGTTTTTTTTTGCAACACACATTGAATTAGAGGATTTGTTAAAAATTGTGTTCTTGTCATACAAAGAACAAACTGTAGTTTCATAGTTTTCACAGAACAAACTGCTTGAATTGTTTTTCTTTAAACACTTTTGACTTCATGTCAGGAAACTCAATCTTCTTTTAACCCTTCCGCTCTCCTTGGGGTCCAGATGGCTCCAACCACATATTGTTATGCGATTTCTTCCATGACAAATGTGGACGAAGGGGAACATTTTATGTCTGCCATACATAGTGAAACTCCGAAATCAGTGAAAAAAAAAGTTCAGCGCACTGTCCTTGTCCAGATGACCCCACTTTTAATGTAAACAAGCTAAGGAGAACGGAAGGGTTAAAGGAGACATGCATCCATAATGTGCAAAACAGTCAAAGTGTCTTTTCCCACGCTGTCAGTCAGGTTTCTATTTACAAATCACAATTGTTTTACATTTTGGAATACATTTTTTGTGTTGCTCTTCAGTAAAAATGTGTAAAAAGTGAGGTGAAGGGGGGATATGTTGCATTAATGCTCAAATATTTATTCTTTTATTTTTAGAAAGTATCTGATCATAGCAATGCAACCAGTCTTTGTGTATTCATTCGTGTCTCATGTTACTCACTTTTTTTGGATTACGACCCGTTAAAACCATTAATCCATGTAGATTTTCTAATAAAGTCATGATAATATATAAATTCTTACATTAGCCGATTATTTTTTATTTAAATGGGGGACTGACTTGCTAGAGAAAGTAAAGCTGTTAACATCTCTAATGAAATTTGCCATTTATAGTGAGTGAATCTGTTGCCACATGTTCAGTTCACACTCCAGATCAACCTTTAGGTCAAAGTCTTTCATTTATGCAGGGGGAAAAAAATTAAAGAGTCTCGCGATTAATACCATCGCAAAGAGGGGCCTTTAATTATTAACCCTGCGTTACATTTGAGGAATGCTCATCAGGCATGAGATTTAAAAGAAGCTAATGTTTCACTATCAAACCATTTCACCCAATCTTTAAAACAGACGTATGTGCAGCGGAGGCCATCACTTTCTGCTGAAAATATGCCAGCTATACTCTCATCAGGCAAGAAGTCATGGTTTGTCTTGAGGGGCCGAGTGTCTTCTTGTGACTGGCCATTGGTTTTAAGTGGCTTGTGCATTTTTCATGGGAAAGTGGTCGGTGGGAATGTCTTGTCACTCTATTAAGGCTATTTAAATGGTAGCGGTCATAAAAAGAAGCAGGCACTGAAATATTCATTTGATATTGCAACACACTCGTGTGTTAATTAAGGAAAGAGCTATGCGTCTCAGATGGGACGGCTTTCATTGTATCAGAAAGTAAAAGGATGAGTTGACCGACTGTGGCGTTGGGGTTTCCCTTGAGTGTGTGTGTGAATTTTTTCCTGTGTGGGGCTTGTTTTGTCAGCAAACATGAAAAATGTTCATTGTATGCCTTTGTGTGAGACATTGTTAATAATGTTTGTTTGTTTTTTTTAAACTGCAACAGATCCATATTTCTTTAAGCCGTTGATTCTTTCAGGTCTATGAACTGGAAGGAAAAAAGGTACTTTGGATAAATTTATGAGCGTGTAAGAAAACGTAACTTTTTACTAAAATAAAAATTTAATGTTAATGTCTTATCCAATTGAAGAGTAACCAAACAGGACAGTTGGTGGCTGACTTCACTCTCAGCTCAAATTTGAAAAATGCTTTGAATAAGAGAGCAGAGCTAGGTGAAGTGGACTGAGTGGAGGAAGGGGTGTGGTCTAAATCTGTGATTGACAGTGACAGTAAAGTTGGATTAGGTAACTAAAGGATCTTTTTATTATTGTTTCGATTAAATTAAAATTACCCAAAAAAATCAACAGTTTCAGGAAACCCAAGTAGGATGCCTCATCATCCCACAGTGGCTCTCTGTCTGCCGGCCAGCAAAGTTTAGCAAGCGAGCAAACTCAGCAGCCCTCAGCGTAGCGGAGCGACCTCTGCCGCTCTCTGCATCAAAATCGCGGAGTGATCGCCACCACTCTCACCAACACGGAGAGAGACTCAATGGCTGTGCGGTGAGCTTCACCTCTTGCTGTCGAACGTTCAAAGATTGTCGGGGCTTTTATATTGGTGCTGTAGAGCATGATGACATAGAACTTCTAAAAAGGGGTGGGAATAGTACCGATTGACCAATCACAAAATTGAACTGTACTACCTTGTTTCAACCTGTAGGGGGCAGCACACACGGTCTGAGACCATAGTTTCAGGAATTAAACATAAACATTTTAGGGCCCAAATCCAAATGTGATACGGACCAACAGACAGCACTTTTAAAGTTCCATTTAAATAAGGGTCAACAGAGGAAAAATTTAGTGTTTGGGTACCACTTTAAACTTTCAAAAATTCAGATGACTTTTTTAGCTTTGAATTTCATGTTATAAGTTTTTTGTTTATAGCAAAACACCCACCCGCACATATATATATATATATATATATAATATATATATATGTGTGTATATATATATAATATATATATATAATATATATATATTATATATATATATATATATACACAATATAAAACAGTTAAATAACAAAAACCGTGTAATTTAAAATTGATAAATATTGTGCATATATATATATATATATATTTTTTTTTTTCTTCTACCCTACATATATAAGCATGTTTTAATAAAATATAATGCTATAATTTCTATAATGTTCCCTTATATTTTCTCACCCATGAAGCTGTTAAAGTGTCATTCTACTTCCTTTCCACTTCCTCCTTTTGGGTCTTTTATTGCTTCTCCACCATTTCTCTCTTTCTCTGTAGGACAGGCTAGCGATTATATACCGCATCTTCCATCTTGGAGCTTATTAACCTTTTTGTTGGAATATCTGGAGCATAAAGACCTCATTAAATATTTACATATGCTCTAACCACAATGAAAAATTAAGAAACCCAAAGTTTTATTAACCTGTAGTAATATAATGTCTACTTTTGGACAGAAAAAAGGGATTTTTTTTTTTGCACATTAAAGCATTTCGTAGAGCATAATAATGTATGGTAAGAAGGCTCCCCCTTGCATAGATTATTTCCGCTTTAATATAACATTAGGTTTCCCTAAACTAGCTTTATCATAGAATTATGTTTTTAATACAAGGTGTGGAGTGGAGGGTATGAGAGAGATGCCTGCAGAAATAAAGCATTGCGACAATCCTTAATTATCCATGGCTTTGTGTGTTGAGCCGTACGTGGGCACTTCAGAAAAATTCATACGCTCATATTCCATGAATATGTTAGAAGCTGTTGCACAAGTGCCATTCCCGGTTAGGTACGCTGACCCCCATGCCTCTATAGGTGTAGTTGATATGATAAAAAAAAAAGAAATCTTCAAAGGGGGAACAAGTGGCTTTCAATTATTCAAACACACATTTAAGGGATGCTGCATAATTCTAACTATCATCGGCTCATGTTGCAATCCTGTGTTCTAAACAAGCTACACCTCATTGCTCACACGTACCAGCCAAAGCTCCGAGTGTGCGCTCACGTCTCTTCTCTGCTTGAAACCAGCATACCTGCAGGCACTTATGGGATTTTAAATTGTATTTTTAAATGAGAAAATCATTTCATTATTAGTAACAAGGTAAGGAAAATTTCAAAATAAGTAATATTGTAATATTTTTGGATCATACAAATTCCAAAAATTGAAATAGAAAAAAGAATAAACATAAATGCAAAAAATATATACATATATATCAAACATGTATGTATATAGGCATGAATTGGCTGAAAATGTAAGAATATATAAACAAATGTTACCAATAGACATATTAACTCACTCACATGTATAGTACATTGACTACATTAAATATATAGTTATTACATGTTTGAAGTGCTTGAAAAAGGAATAGAAAGGTGCAAATTTATGTATGTAATCATACCCCTTATGTTCCATATATGATATTTTTCATTTTAGTACCACGCAGAATTCTAAGACATGATATCTATAGTTGATTGTGTAACTTGACTTTAATATGACCTAATCCTGATGTAATAATATGCGAGTGATTTTTCTTTAGCATTTTTTGCCACTTATATCTTTAAAATAGTATACATTATTGCTATAAGTTGTACACACAATCACATATATTTGTAATTTAAAGTATATTTACAGTTTAAAACACTGTTCAGAGCCATCCGTTTTTCCAAAGAACTGCACTTCACTTTTTAATGTCATAGCGGGAGAAAAAAAGTGTAGCTAAAAAATAAAGAAATAAAAGAAGGAAAATCAAAGACAGAGAAGCAGAAGTGGACCCAAAAAGTAAATGAAAAAGATGGAAAAGAGAACTGCAATTACAGCGCATGATGAAAAGCTTGCAGAAACAATCCGGGAGAGAGAAACATGGAAAGTGAGCGATGAGATGTGACTGAGAGCTGTAAGTTGTAGGTGTTAAACTTTGATGCCTCTGGTGAGTGAAGCAGTAAAGTACAGTACAGTGGGGTCTGTGAGCCGCAGTAATAGAGTGAGGACCTATAAAGGCCGACCGAGGGGAGGGAACGCGGGGCGTGGGAGGGGTGATGTGAAAGACACAGGCGAGCCATACGTAGTCTGAGACAGGCAGGGGCGCGTTAGGAGGGGTGCAGATAGTTAGATAGTGAGCGAAACAAGAAGGTTATCCATGATTTAAAACCTGTGGGGCTGTGAGATGAGCCTCACCAGTTCAAGCTGCTGTGATTGCTGGCTGGTGCTGGATGAAGCTGGGGCCTTTCAGCTCATTTCATCATGAAGCTCCTAATGAGGCCTGAGCAGTCTCCCAGAGCAAGGGGGCTCCACTCTGAGTGAGAGTACTGAGGGGCATCGGCTTCTGCCAACAAATACCATCAACTCCTGGGTGTTGGAAGAGAGAGTAGCTGTAGTGAGGGTGGAGGTACGGGGGGGTGCTGTGATGGTGGGTGTTGCTCCAGGGTGAGCTGGCAGAGGCATTTTGTCCAGAGGCTGTGTGAAAAGGTCAGTGCCTGTGAGGAGTACCCACAGGCCCGTGCTGCAGGGCGTCTGGAGGGAGAGTTGTTTTTGTTCAAACATGAAGTGGCAGGTTAAGTAGAGCACGTCCATTAAAAATATTTCTACTGTTTGCTCATAGGAGCAGAAGGATAAGTTTGTTTGGAATTATAAAAAAGCTGAATGTCTTTGACAATTACCCTCTACTTTTTTTTTTTTTAACTATTAAACAACATAAATTCAAACTTAGTGAGTGCTTAGTTAATGAGGGAAAAATCTTGGGAGTGTAAAGAACAGCAGTGGAGCCGGATGGCGAAAGGGGTTGGGCAGCAGCGGACTGCCCGCTCACCCCGGCTCTGGCCTTTGTGCAGAGTTAATGATGTAACTAATATGTTCTTTAAAGACCACACTGTGATTCATGGCTTTCATTAGC
The DNA here is from genome assembly GCA_003999625.1 of Oryzias javanicus. Taxonomy (NCBI): domain Eukaryota; kingdom Metazoa; phylum Chordata; class Actinopteri; order Beloniformes; family Adrianichthyidae; genus Oryzias; species Oryzias javanicus. The sequence continues at coordinate 17,677,543 of CM012437.1, forward strand.
CCTGTGTGCCAGGGTGTCTTTCTGCCTCACTCTCGTTTCGTTTCTGTCGCCGTTTTAATGATGGCCTGGAGACGAGGTGGCACGCTTGACCCTTAATCATAGGAGGCTGGGGTGAGTGAGAGGTTGTGATGAGATGGGAGGTTTTGGGGGGAAAGCAGGGGGTCAGAAGGAGGAAGAAGTCAGATGGTTTTTCTTCATAATTCAGTTCCCCGGGGCTGCGAAGGCAAGAAGCTCCTTCTTTTGGCAGCACATTGTGTTCTGCGGCAAATGATTTTAAAAGAAAACACACTCGTGTGAGGTTTATCCAAAAAGAAACATATATAACACTGACAAACTGTCCTCTGCATCCTTTTTCATGAAAAAAAAAAACGTAATATACATTTGCTTTTCGAAATTTTAAAACATTTTACTTAAATTTGAAAGACGGAATTACTGCAAACTATTTGATACTTGCAAAGATTTAAAACTTTTATTTTTTAGATGTTTAACATATTTTTTCCAAGTCTGAAGTTGTTTTAACTTCTCTTTTAACTAAATATTTTTAAGGTTTTGTCAAAATTAGCACAATTAATAATTGTTTTTTGTCTCATTAAAAGAAGATCTAGAAATAAGAAAAGTATCATTAAAAAATAACATGCTCCATGTTATTGCCAAAAAAGCTTAATTTAAGACCAAAAAAAAATCAAATTGCGCTGTATTTTTTTTTTTTTTTTTTAAGGATGTGTTTTAACGTTCAAAAAAATGTTAACAGGTTAAATTGGTATTCCCTGCCATTATTTTGGAAACTAACATTTAGATTTATGTTCTAAGAAGAAATGCTAGTTTTGGATTCAATGACAATTTATTAAGAAGGTGCAATCTTTACTGGGATCATATTTTTATTTTGTTCACAATTTGTTCTAAAATTAGGCATTTCTACTTATTACAGTAGTTTTTTTGTCAGTGTAATCAAAATGAACTATAATTAGGTACATAAAACTAAAAAAAAAGAACTATTTGCTAAGAACTAGTAATTTCCAATAGAATATAAAGTTTGTTTTTAGTTGAAAGTGACCCTTGTGCACTTAAAACAAAATCTTGACCATAGGTGTTGAGATCTGCTTAATATACATATTTTAGGACAACCAATATGTTTTCTTGCAGCTCCTTGACAGCAGTCGTGAGCATTTTGCACGATAGCTAAGGCGTTGTCAAAGTCTGTTCTGTTTGTTCTCTTTTGGATCATATCTTTCAATAAACTTGCTTCAGAGCCTGACATGGCCAGCCATGCATCAGGGGTATTTTTCAACTGTTGTTAAGCCGCATTTTAAGGGATAATTGCTGCTGTACCTCCATCCTTGCATTACAATATAAAGGAACAGAGATAGCTTTTTTTTCAAGCTAAAAAGCTGAAAAAAAAACAAAACATTTTAATATACATATATATATATATATTTTTTTTTGTCATGAATACTTGTGTCAAATTACCTTGTTCATATGTGATCTGTTCATTTTCAGTAACATTTACATCCCAGATGTGAGGAAAACTTTGAGTATAGAAAGATTAGTTGGCTTTGGGAGAGAGCAGCATGCAAAGGGTTAACCAATAAGTATTGTACTCTGTGGTAATAGCAGTGGTAATATTTGTAGGTAAAATTTCAGAACAAAAAACTACAAGATTTTTATCATGGGTAATCTAACGGCACCGCTATAAAGTAAAACACAGCTCCACAACAAACAGCTAACTTTTTGTTCTCTTTTAGATTGTAAATGTTCTATACATATATTCTATCTGAAATTACAAGGCAGTGATTTGACTACCTAAAATCCCACCTTGTTTTCTAGAGTTTCCCCTCTGTTCAGCAATTTTCCGATAATCAGTTTCAATAGACAAAATCATAAATAAAATATGTAGTATATAAATTAGCATGCTATGATATTTATAAACCTAATTGAATGCTCCAAGAAAACATATTTTCATTTTTTTCAATAAAACTTCAGAATTTATGAACATTTTTTTATTTATATGTCCTCTAGTTACATTTATGATAAACACAATTTTAAAAAGGAAATGCACAATGTACAAGAAACTGGTAGTCCAACTTCCATTTTCCCACAGCTTTTCTTGTCTCTCTCCACCATAGACTCTCTGTTAATTCAATCTCATTATTTTTCCAAACATGATCGAACTGTGTGGCTTTTGCTCAATCAGAGGTTGGCCTAACCCCTTGATCTTTGGTAAATGGGGCCCAGTTGTGTGGGGCTCTTCTCGCCATTCAGCTCACACAAAAGGCTGTGACCCAAATTGCAGAGGATTTAAGCCCTAATCTGTCTACTCTGAAGAAAAAATGGATGGGTTGGATGAAGACCAGAGGAAAAATAGGGGGAGACGTAAAAAAAAAAAAAGAGGAGGTGGTGATTTTATAGGATTGGCAGAGGAGTGAGAAGAATTAGGAGCATACCCCCAGTTGTGAAAACACCTGCTCTTCATCATCCAGGTCCTTGACTGGTCCAAAGCTGTGTTATGGTTGTGTGTTTATGTGTGGGTCTACGTGGAGTTGGTGGTCAGTGGGTAGGAACTTCCAGGGCCTCCTTTACATTTTTAAAAAGCAGTCTTTGCTGCATCTGCTACAATCACAGAAATTATAAATAATTAAAATTATCCCTTGTGTCAGTGGTCTAAGACAACACCACCCCGACACACACAGGCACGAGTGGCTCTACCTGCCAGATCCACCAGCACGTGTGTAAACAACTGCAATTCTCGCTGCAAAGCAAGCGCAAGTACACCATGTCTCTGTGTAATTTATCATTTATTTATCCTCATCCCAACAAAGAATTGGTGGTGAGAAATGCACTGTTTACCCCTTAATGAAAATACACACTCGAACAAAATGACCACAGAAGCACACACTCAGAGTAAAACAAATGGCAAAGTTCAAGTTTTAATGTAATTGTAAAGGTGATGATTTTGGAAAAATGCTCATCTGTGAACAATTTTTTCTTTTATTTACACTTTGATAGGTATTTTTACTAAACCCTGTTGCCTAAAGTTTACTAATATAATGTTGCAAGTCTATTTTTAATTAGATATAGATAATATCAAATATAATACACTAGTTGATTTGGTAAAGCTTTTGTTCACAACAGTTAGCTCAAGATTCAAAATATTGATGGGAGTATCCAGGAAAAAAATACCTTAAATAACTATTGTCTTAAATTTGCCACACACATTTTAGCATGACGTTTCTGTATTATAAAGAACTAATTATAGACAAATTTTGCATTGTTTCAATACATCAGGTAGTCATTAAAAGCCATGTATAAAAATAGATGAGTTATCTCGCAATACAGTTTTGGAAGCCAGTTTAACTTGTTTTTTTCGCCTAAAGTGGTTTTGAGATTATATTTTGAAATTACCTGGAAAATCTTTGAAAAAGGAAAAGGAAAGTTTTGATCATGCCAAGGAAATAGGGGTCTCAGAATTGTGTCTATCATATTCAATACAAATGATTACAGCTACACATGCGGCAGCAGCTCCCAGAAAACTATTTTGATTCTTTTACTCAAGATGACTCGAGCGAACAAACTGTGATTGTGTGGTCCCAACCCTTTTCACAACACTTATGTTACATGTTTGTATTTACAGCTTTTTCTCAGAAACACTTCAAATTACCTTCTGTATGACACATCTGCACATGGATATTAGCTCATTTGTTTACAGTGATCATTTCAGGCCTCATAAAGACTCACCAGTAACATCTTGAATTTTTTTTTTTTTTTTTTTTTTGGTTTTTTTTTGTATTCAAGACTAATTTAAATTTCCCAGAATATTTCTATTGAAAGGCCCACACATTAGATATAAAGTGTTGAAGCAAGGCACACAAAAAAAATCCCTTTACTTATTTTAGCTAAACTCAGAGGATAGATGTTTTGGTTGTACATTTTTAATACATGTTAGCTTTAACAAACTAAATATTTTGTAAGAAATTTCACTCCTAATTGCTCCATTTACTTATTTTTTTGGGACGGTGGCATTTCCAATCTGTCCAGGGACCTCTTGGTATAACATGCAATGTTACAGAACTAATTAAAATACATAAATATTTCCCTCAAGATTGATGATAATTTTTAAATGTTTCACATATTGCTCAGTAAGTTAATCATTTTAATTGCAATAATGCAAAATATTTTACTTTTCCAAAAGCAAAATTAATAAGCAAATACAATCTGTTGTAACAGGAAGCACAATTTTAAAGTACTGGTAAATAACATCAGCTGAAAATAGGATTTTAAATGTGTCACCTATAGCAGCTTAAAGACGTCCCTCACTTTAATGTTTCTGTTATTTTCTGGTAGTCCTCACAAATCTGGTGTTTTAGTTGAATCCCAGAAAAAAGCAGGTAAACAACAAACTATAAGTGAAAAAGGCTGCAACAATTCCTGAGTTGAGCTGTATGTGTTTTAACAGTCTCATCCAAAGTTCAAAGCAGCAAGATGTTAATGAAGATCCCCTCGTACAAAGAAAAGCTTATGTAAATGTTACCTCTCCAGATGTTCTGGAGCTCTCAGAGCCCGAACATCTAACCAGCCTTAAGCTGCACACTAGCAGTTAGCATTTAGACAAACCTTTGTACCTTCGCTTGCCTTTGGGCTCTATCAGATCATCGCAGCCCTAAAATCAATATCTGCTGCTAATGAAGTTTAGCCACACATTTTAATGAAGGAGCCCATTTGCATTTAAAAGTAGAAAGAGGAGAAATGGGTTAATTTTGCTCTGTATCTTATAGGTTTGTTATGTGCCCTAACATTTGTCTGGAATTCCTTTTTAATTGGCTACTATACACACACTCTTATTGCATGTCAGAAAAATTATAACCGATGCAAGCACTCTGTATGTGGATTGTTTAAACACAAATAAGAGTTAATAAATTAGGTCTAATGGAAATATCTAAGTTATTGTTGTGAAATTTTCATCAATGGCCTTGATGAAACAATAGAAATAGTATATTTATAAGCAGGAGATAAAACCTTAACTTAAAGCTTTAAATAACAGAAGTTCTTGTTCCCAAATGTTGCTTCTATTTTTCTCTTTATGTTGAAAGAAAAACATTTTACTAGTGACTTTATTCATGTCTTATTGTATATTTACACGAGCAACATATTAAATGAAAAGTGTGCATTTAATGTTGAAATTTACATATGTTATAGAATCATGTAGTGGAATCTTGATATTTTTCTCAAATGATAAACATTGAAAGCAGTTATTTATTTCTTCTTTACTTTATTTTAAACTTTTCTTTTGTTCATACTTCAGTTTATTGAATTGAGGCGAAGTCGTAATAAGCCATATTTTAGGTGTAAGAGCTTATGAAAAGGGATCTTTTATGTGAAATAAAATTTTACTATGCAAAATGCAATCACCACAATGTAATCTGCTTCAGTACTAAATAATGCTGAGCGATATGACAATATATATCATGTGAGGGATAGAAAGGTGTCTATCGTGGCATTTCTCATCTATCGTTTAGATTTTTGCTAAGCTAATTTGATCAATTATTAAGCCAAATATGTTATTATCAGACCCTCCACCCTACAACTTTTTATTTTCACTGTAACTTTAAACTGCGGTCAAGTTAGCCGCTGTTCGCTCAGCCGCGGTTAAGCCAGCCGCGTTACGAAAATGTTGTGCGCGGGTATTAAACGCTTTATGGTAGAGCATGAAACTCGATGGGAGACTTCTCTGTTGGCACATTAAAACATCTGATCTGCTCTAAATGAAATGTAAGAGAAATAAAATCACCTAACAACACTACGTATACTATTAATGCATATTTGTAATATTTATCAGTTATTTATTTGTCAATTTATGATAAAGAAATATCTGAAGTTTTCAATCTTACAGTTGAATAAAATAATCTTACTGGATAATTCCAGGTCTTGGACACTATATCCTTGTTGTACAAGTGACCGTCTATCCCCTCACAAAGACTTGTGTATTTTTACTGCATAGTTTTTGAAGAACAGGTACTCAAACTTTGCAGTCGACACCAAAAACATATTAAAAATACCCAACTTTGAACTTGAATAAAAATACTTTGGTCCATAATTCCAGGTCTTGGACACTATATCATTGTTCCATAGGTCACCCTCTATTACCTCACAAAGGCTTGTGTACTTTTACTGGATAGTTTTTTAAAAACTACTACTTAAACTTTGCAGTTGTCACCAAAAATATGCTAAAATGTCCATTTTTGAATTTAAATAATAGTACTTTGGTCTAAAATTCCAGGTCGTGGATACTATATCCTTGTTCTACAGGTCACCCTCTACTACCCCATTAAGACTTATGTAATTTTACTGTAGTATACTGTCAGCGATTGTATTTTTATTTAAATTCAATGTCACCGATAGAAAATGCCTTACCTCCGGCTCCAGCGAAATTAAGCCATTTCTCTCGCCATTTTTTGAGATATGGACACCGCCATCTGGAGCCAAATGACAGTGATTGGTCCAAGTCGGTTTGAGTCATGTTTAGGGAGAACTACTGTCGCCTGTCATGAGTAAGCTTGTTAACGCCCCTTCTACTAAAGCGGCTCGGGAGAATATGTCAATCAAACGTTCAATGTGGGAACTTTCATTGAGGTGTCTGATTGGTCAGCCAATGCTGGTTAACCATTGCTTAAATAATTTACAATAAAAACTTATAAACAATGGGATTAGCGAGAAGTTGTTCAGAAAAAGGTATCAGAGCAAGGATGATTATTCTGGCAAACATGACAGAGTTTATTGTTTATTCCTCAATAGAAGTCAATAGTAATTCGGATTTATGGGGCCAGCAGGTACTTCCTGTTTGGAATGCGAGGGGGAAGGGTCAAGCTGTCCAGTTATCTCTTATACAGTCACCAGTTAACCTGTGAAGCATGTTTTTTGACTGTGGGAGGAACCATAAAACTGAAAGTCACCATGCAAAAATTCAATAGTTAAAAGTGGGCAAATAAAATTAAAATAGTCACCAAAGTTGCTCTTTTCTTCATTTTTTTTCCCAGCTATGACATCTGTAAGAAATTGTGAATTTCAGCCTCATATTCACCGATGGATATCCTTGCTAATGAAATCAAACTTGCTTATTTTGTGTAAATAATCAGTGAAGCAGACTCTCCTGTGTGCCACACTTAGAATGCAGTGAGACCTTTGCAACAATTTTCACGCCCTCCCCTGCCGGCAAAGTGTGCCACAATTCCAACTGCAGCAGGAAGGCAACTTTGCCTCAAGCAAGACTTAAGTGAGCATCAGAGTAAAACAGTTGTTTACTCTGTTTGAACTGCTGTATCTCACCCATGGGAGACAGGCTGCTTCAACTTTAAAATTTTAACTTTGAACTTGTGACAAAGAGCTGGATGAACAACAGTGTCACTTTCTTTTTGCTATCTTCCACCATGTTTTCTTGTTGCATTCTTTTCTGTGTCCCTTCCCCTTTGCTTCTTTTTTTTTTTTCCACCAGCCCACTTCTACCTACCACTGCCACTCTTCCATCGCTTTGCACGTCTCTGAAATTATTTATCGACTCCTTTAAAGTTTTAGCGAGCAGTAAATTGATGCTGACACACAAACTACATTATGTTTTTTCACTTCTTTTTTATAAGCTAACAGCACCGCTCATCACTCTTTAATTGAGCAGCAGCTGGGGACACAGATGTGCACAGATAGAGGAGCGGGGTGGTGAGATGAGTGGGAGCATTGTGGGAATTAAACACAGCAGAGCAGAGAATTGTGTAACTTAGTTAAGTGATGAGGCAAAGACCCTAAGTGACCCAGCAGAGTAAGCTCAGAGTGAATGACTTTGCACTGAGGCGAATAAGAGTGTCTTCTTTAACTTTTGCTCAAACTTACCGTGTATACACTTGGTAGTTGCCCTTTTTCAGAGTTTTCAAGGACAGCAATCCTTCAAGAAACAAGATTAAAATATTAGTTTATGTAGTTTAACCAACCAATGCTTTTCTGATTACCATACATCACAACTTTTGAATTTTTCTCCATTGGGTAATCTGATCAATGTAAATAAACAGGGAAATGCTAAAAATCCCACAATCCAATAGGTTTTTTGGGCACTATTGACATTGCCCTTGCAAAATTCCTAAAGAGTTTGTGAAATAGTGTGTACTTACAGCACCAGTCAAAGGGGCAGAATAGTTCTTTGAGACTTTCAGGTCTCCTTTAATGATGAGGTCAACATTTTGCCTCCTGAGACTAAAGGTCGCACTAAGTTTGCTTGTACTGTTCTTTCTTTGTGACTGTGACACTTATGTTGTGTAGTTCTTGTTTGATTTTATGTATTTTTTAGTCAGTAGTCATCCAACTAGGCTTTATAAGGTTGATGATCAATATTTATAAAGTGACGAACACTGTTGGAGCCCCAGAATCTGTATATCCTTGAGTTTTCTTTAACTCCAAACATAACTTTTCTCTCTGCTGAGCTCTTGTGGTCTTGCGCACAACCTGAGAACGCATATCTCAGCATTGTGTGTCGGCAGCCGTCAGTTGTGTCCGACTATACCAGGGTCTGCAACCTTTAACACTTAAAGAGCCATTTGGGTCAATTTCCTACTGACTACAACTCATAAGGAGCAATAGATCCTTTAGAAAAATAAGACTTTGTATTTATGTTATTGCTATTACAACATCGCTTAAAACGCTGAAATTTGTCAAATTTTAGAGTTTTTGATTATCGAACCACTATGGTTACTGTGCTTTGAAGGTTCGCAGAGTGACAAGTTATTTTGATTTATTTTTTCAACTTTACTTTACAGTTAGCCAGAGAGCCAAAATGAAAGCTAGAAGAGCCAGACTTGGCTCTGGAGCCTCAGATTCCAGACCCCTGGACAATACCGTGAGGTCAGACAACAATAGGTGTACAGGCGTGCCGTTTTTTCAATTTTTGCTTCTACATCAACTTGGATACCTTCTCTTTACGCTGGAATTGCCTCTGTTGCTGCATTTAGCAGTCCAAGTAGCAGGATCTATTGTTTTCTACAGGGTATCAGTGGCTGCTTTTTCCATCAACAGTGGACAGGCTTAATTAATTGATGATGGCAGAGATAAAGATGAAGAACATTCAAGCCAGGACATGTTAAAGCACCTTGGTTTGTCCTGGGACTGACCAAGGGCTTCTCTCCCCCACAAAGCATCTGGATCAGCAGGAGAACCCTAGCTAGTACATCTGAGATGGCTTGTGGAGGGGTTTCCCTATGAAATAGGGTAACCAAATGTCAAAAGCCTCTTAAATCATGGGGTCCCGTCTCCATGCTTGATGGTTGGCCGGTGGCTCTGAAAGCTCATTTGCCTTTTGGAGTCAGGTTAGAAACCAGGGTGACCGTCCACCCTCCATACCTCAGCATTACATACAAAGAATGTGTCCTTTTACTGAGATGCTTTCAACTGTTAGTGATTAGTTGATCATCTTTGATAAGTAACTTGCAGCTTTCACCCATCCTTGTAACTTCTGTACCAGAAGTTGTTGCTCATGCAATTTTTCTTATTCTACTCATTAGTTTAGAAAAAACATTTCAGAGTCTTTTGACTCTGTATGTTTTATTTATAACAGATTGTGTCAGTATAGCTTTACATATTTCCAAAAGTCATATAAGTATTACTGTGAAAACAACAAAAGTGGTGAATTTTAAGACTACATCTGTAACGACTCAATAAAAGACTGGAAAATCTAAAAGCAAAAGAAAAAAGTATTGACTAAAAAGTGAATGAAATGGTTTTCTGCACCAAGTGATCCAATGTAAAGGCAAACCTATATAAAAGCAACATTAATCTACCAGTGTTGGGACATGTTAAATATTCAAGCTTCACCTGATTCTGCAAAAAGAAACAAACTCTTTCTGGTTTTAATTTCAACTCCTGCAAGAAAAGGTGCTCTTTAAAAATTGCTTTCCATCGAAATAAAAGCAAACAGTCACAGTAATATGATGATGAAATCCATTCTTTCTCATATTGGGTTGTGACAAAATAAAAAGCTAAAAACTAGTTAGAAAGTGTGTTATTTTTGGTTTCTCTGGATGAACTCGGTTCATATGCTGTTGGCTGAACTTGTTGATCAACTTCCATGTGTTTATAAATCATTATCACCATTAGTTCAAAGTGCATCTACATTGTTAAAGTGGCATCTGCTTGCAGAGCTCTAGTTAGTCTATTTATTGTGTTGTGAGTGGGTCTGCCAAATGGGAGTTTTTTTTTGCTGTTTTTCTAACGTGTCACCAGAGCAATGGGCCACATGTGAACATGAGGGAATGGCTCAATGCCGTTTGATAAATCCAAGCACGTGCAAAAAGCTTGAATTCCCCGCTGAGATTAAATAAAAAGGACCTGTCACAGATGCTGAACAGGAGGAAAAATGAAAGAAAGAGGAAAGGCTTTGAATCATTGAATAATCATCATGAGCAAAATATTTTTAGAAATCAAGTGGAAATATTTGAAGCACTCGTATCAAAAGATTTAAGAGTTTGAGGCTGAACGCAAAAGTCTCTCCACAGTGTCCCTCTTACTGCTCTTTTAATGTGAATGTGGAAGGAAAGAAAATAAGACAACTACAAAATAAGAATGAATGAGAAGCTGCAGTAACAATAGGAACTGATCTGCAGCCTGCTCATTGGCTGAACATCAGAGCAGGTGAATCCTACAAGAGAGCTGGTAGTCTGGAACCTCCAGAGCTGCTTCTGTAAAGGAACACAGTAATTATGCTTACATATCCACAAACTCAATTTGAAGAAATTAGATTAATGTCAATTAAAATACCTCCATCCATTTTCCAAACTTGCTTTATCTCTTTTAGGGACACAGGGATGCTGGAGCCTATCCAAGCTACTAAAGGCAGGGTGTTATGCAGGATTACAAAGAAACAAATAATTACACACTAAATTCACAATAGTTGGCTAATGTTCCCTCTGTAAGAGACCCATCCAGGATTTGAACAAGGGCTTCCACGCCATGAGACATGAGTACCAACTAGGAATGTGTGTTGGTACTGAACCAGTATTTTTTTTAAATGGTCCAGGTGCCTAAACAGTGCTTTAAGAAAAATCAAATTTCTTCCAAAAATACTGAAGTGTTACAAGACGGTGAAAGAGAGTGCTTGTTTGTGCCTAAGATGCTTTAGTTCAAACTTTCTGACAGTCTGCATCTTTGTTTTCACAAATTCTGCAGTAAATATGTGTTTCATCAGGCATTGTCAAAATATCAGACTTTTTCTGGACCAGTTTGCTTGATACGTTCTGTCTCTTAGGCTTCGCCCATTTTTATTTGAGCCCCCTCCTCATTTCTGGAAAGGTAAAATCATTGGCTGAAATTGTACAGCAACGTTGAATGTAATGCAGATGATTATCAAATCATCAAATCAAACTTTATTTATAAAAAAGCGCTTCTCATACTTGCGCAGCTCGAAGCGCTTTACATTAAAAAACAAACATATACAATAAAAACCAAACCCACCCTTCACCCTCCCCTCCCATTGTCACACACACACCCAAAATCCCACACATAATGACTTATGAAAAATAACTTGAGAATAAAAGTTGTAAAATAACATAACATAAGGCTTGGCTCTGCTGTGAGGAAACAGTATGGGGGATTCTATCATACCAGGAGCAGCTCGGTCAGAGGAACATCGCCACAGTGCCCCCCAAATCGGACAGCAGTGGAGTCCACTCCGCAGCGGTGAGGCTGCAGTGCAGGACTCCAGCCGCCCCAGCAGGGGGGGAAAACAACGGCAATGACCCCAAACCAAGCCTGCAAGCCCTGGCATGATAGATCCCCACAGGAAACACCGGGGTTAAAACCATAGTAAAATACATAAATGAAAATGCATTCAAAGCATAAAATTAAAAATAGTTATAAATTTCCATGAGATAAAATGGAATAAATAGAAAAATATACAGATAAAATAATATATTAAGACTAAAGAGTACATATGCGGATAAGATCAACTAAAAGCAGAATTAAAAAGGTGGGGTCTTGAGCCTCTTCTTAAAAACCTCTACGGTCTCTGCGGCCCTGAGGTTCTCCGGCAGACTGTTCCAGAGGTGAGGACCATAATGGCAGAACGAGGCCTCACCATATGTTTTGGTCCTCACCTTAGGAACAACTAAGAGGCCAGTGCCAGAGGACCTCAGGGTCCGCGAGGGTTCATACTTTAAAAGCAGGTCACTCAAATAAGAAGGCCCAAGACCATAAAAACATTTATAAACCATTAAAAGAACTTTAAAATCAATCCTGAAACGCACAGGGAGCCAATGCAGCGATTTTAAAACTGTGTAATATGCTCCCGCCCCCTGGTTCCGTCAAAACTCGTGCCGCCGAGTTCTGTAATAATTGTAAGTTTGAGAGAGATTTTTGAGGTAAACCAGAGAGCAGGGCATTACAGTAATCTAACCGACTAAAAATAAAAGCATGCATTAGCACCTCTGTGCTGGCAAGAGAGAGAAATGCGGACTCTGGCGATATTTTTAAGATGATAAAACCAGTCTTCACAACATTTTAATGTGTGGAATAAAATTCAGCTCAGAGTCAAAAAGGACGCCCAAATTTCTCACACAGTGAGAAGGATTAAAACCTTTGAGCTTGGGTAAAATCCTCTCTCTCTTGTCTTTCAGGACCGATGATTAAAACTTCTGTTTTGTCCTGGTTGAGCTGTAAGAAGTTCTCTGCCATCCATGACTTTATGGCTAAAATACAATTTAAAAGGGTGTTTATAGGTTCAAGGTCATCAGGAGACACGGCGATGTAAAGCTGAGTATCATCAGCATAGCTGTGAAAGTTAACGCACGTCCGTGTCTCCTGATGACTTCCCCAAGGGGCAACATATACAAGTTAAAAAGTACGGGACCTAAAATTGACCCTTGGGGAACCCCACAACTTATGTCATGGATTCCTGAGGAGCATGTATCCAAACTTACATAAAAGTGTCGATCTGTTAGGTAGGAATAAAACCACTTAAGAACATTTCCAGAGAGGCCCACATGACTCCTGAGTCTGTCTAATAAAATCTGGTGATCTACTGTATCAAGGCGGCACTGAGATCCAGCAGCACCAGAACAGAAAGTTTTCTTGTGAGTCTAACTGAAATCTGAGATCATTAACGATCTTTAAAAGAGCCGTCTCTGTACTGTGTGGTTCATCCTAAAAACCTGATTGATATTTCTCTAAAATTTTATTATTATTTAAAAACTCATGAAGTTGAGTAGCGACACTTTTCTCTATAATTTTACTTAAAAACGGCAAGTTGGATACAGAGATTGAAATCTCTGAAACGAAGCACCAAAACAAAGCATCAGATCCCATGTTTTTATGCAGTATTGGTAGTACCACATGCATTGATACAAGTATCAATTTGGATACTTACATGAGTTGTTCTTGTATCTCCATAACGTAAAACTGCCAAAACTCCCATAATGAACATTGGATTGTCCTGGAAGACAATGAAAATGGAAGAAATCTGATATTTGGTGAGCACTTTTGTCTGTCCGTGTTTTGTCAACACCAACCACTTCAATTCATTTCCACCTGCAGCAATGGTAATCAGTAATGAACTTTGATTAATAAAGTCGTTTCAGAGTATTTTTTTAAACTCAGCCTGTTGCCCTTTAATATATGTTATTTTCTTCTTAGAGCCATTGTTTCTCTGCTGTCAGAAAAAGGTCATTTGTGCCCAAAAGCCACTTTTCAAACTGATTTTAAACTTCACGAAATGAAAAAAAAAATCCCTATTTTTTAAATAACAGTAGTCTCATATCAGCTATTAGTATTGTTTTTGTTTTGTGCAGCTAATCCCCTAAGAAAGCAGCTTCCTTTCCTATTCTCTTTGAGTTTAATAGACATGTAGCATGGACTGAATGGTGTCAGTCTGGGGACGTGTAGAGCAGAATAGAAGCAAGATCCAAGCTACAAAAGATTATTGATTGGAAGAAAAGGCAAAATGTTTTCGTTCCAGATCAGGCAGAGGTGTTCGTAACCGTGTCCTTGATCGAGGCTGCTGTGCAGTTGATGAACGCCCCTCGGAGGAATTTCAGCACGATGCACTCGTGTGTCTTAAAACATGTCAATACACATCTCAGCAGTCATATTATGAGTCAAAAAACACATGTTCTCAAGAGGAATGTGCAGGGGAAAACATCAAGTTTTTTCTTTGACACTCCTAAAACGCACACAACCGGATGCATAGTACCACGGCGACGAGAATGTTCAGATCATACAATGTCACTCCTTTACTAATGTGAAAGTAAGGAAATGAAAGACATCAAAGCTGGACCAAAAATGTGTCAAAGTTTGTTCGGATGCGTGTTTGTGACACGAAGAGGATCCCTTTTTACCATCTTGTCACTTCTTCCTCTTTTCAACCTCCGTACCCCTCCAACAGGCAGAAAATAAATAAGTAATACCCAATATCATCATATGTGATTGAAGAGGCTCTGAAATGGTGGAGCGAAGAGCATCGCCCGATGAAGTGAAGTGTTGAAAAGACTGATTATTTTTGCTTCACTGAGGTCTTATTTTTCAAAGTGCCACTAAAAGCATGAGAGACTTATGTCACTTTGCACTGGGAGGACAGAGGAGCTGAAGGTGATTTGATAAAAGATGAAAGGAATGCAGTGACACCACATACTGGTTTTTTTTTCTGATTTTCTGAAAATCTTAATACTTCAAGTGACTCCAATCATACTCTCCACGAGGCAGTGCGATATTTATGGCCAAGAGCCCACAGCTAAAGCTAATATTATGAGCTTCCACAGTGCCATCCATATTGTTTTACCTCCTTGCGCCTGCGGTGTGGAATAAATAAAAGTGCCTGCCGCTGTACGGTCGCACTGGCAGTCTCCGCTTTCAAAGCAGGTTGGAGGAGTCGGCCGGCTGCAGAGAGACGGGTGGAGCGCGGGCTGTCACTTTAGGTTGGGTAATTTTTGATGTCCACGTCAAGGCTGTGACAGGGGGGGAATGTGGCCAGCTTGTACATTAGAGTGGGGGCTCGGTGGCAGCGCAGCACTGGGGACAGGTAGTAATGCAGTCCCAGAGAGTGCTGCTCATCTGCTCACACTGTGTACTTGTCTGGTGCCACACAAGAATGCCCCCTGTCGCCCTGGCTCCACTCCCCCCCTCGTCCCTCTGCAGAAATGACTTTAGTCAGTGAGGGAAGAATCCATTTACAATGTGTGCTTTATAACATCTCCTTGACAATGCAGTAGTGGATTAGAGACATTTGTGATGAATGTTTTATAAAGACTTTTTCTCCCACCACCCCCTTCTTCCATCTTTCTTTTTCCATGTGCAGAAGCTTTCTGGCTCCTGGCGCGCCACATGCACGTGTCTGTTCCAATGTCATCGTGGATGGGGAGAGGAGATCGCGATGGGTGCTTACAAAAAAAAAGAAAGAAAGAAAGAACGAGGGAGAGTGACACAGAGTCGTCAGAGTGGGGGCATTAAAATTTATCCACAAGTTACAATGGCAGCGTGAAACTTCCCTTTGAAAATGAACGTCACTTGTCCTCTCAGTCAGCCACGCTCTTCACCGCCGCGACAAGCGCTCTCTGTCCTCATCAAATCTTCACCGCAGTTTTGACATTTATTCCGTTCATTTGCATAGCCATATAACTCACTTTGAGCAAAGCATTCTCTTTTCCCCCCAACTTTAAAATGCTGCTTTAAAATTAATGCCAGCCCAAAAGAAATATATAAATACACATCCCCCCCTCCTGACAAAAGTTCACATGATGGTGTTCGTACATTATTCCCCTTGAAAAGCAATTTGGTTGCCGTCTTGTCGGGGACGGTGGATGTGCTGCAGCACAATAACAAACAGGGACATGGTTGTCTGGCCTCGGCAGCCCGCCTGTCTGCTTAGAAAGTTTTGTCCTGATCAAGCTAGCAGCCTCCACAACCCTGGAACACTTTAGCTATAAAAAGTTACAACATCACTTTTGCCAAGTAATTTTTACCTGATATAATAAAAAGTATTTCTCACGAAAATAATAGATCAAAACATGATAAATTAGAGTATTTTTTTTTAATTCTCAACTGTGGTTTATGTAACAAAAAGGAAAATAAAAACATAGGAACATCCTAAAAACATGCCTGAAAATTACTGAAAAATGAGGAATTTGGGAAGAAAAAATTATTTTGAAAAAATAATGATACTGGAGACTTGCCTTTCGGTCCACCCTTTCCTGGGACATGTATGACTTTACCCAGGGACCCATGACCATGAAAAATGCAACATTTAGAAAATCATGTAAGTACTTTTTCTTGGGTGAAAATTACCTGGCGATAGGCCTCTAGGGTGAAGGACAACTTCTTTTTAATACTTAGTGAAGAGGAAAACTCCTCAAATCTAGGACACTTGAGGCCATACTTCTTTAGGATCTTTAAAAATGATAAAACTACATTTTGAGAAAAAAATGATAATAAGACATACATTGTTCTAGTATTATAATCAATCTACATAATTACTCTTTAATAAACATTTTTTAATTGTTTTTTTGTTATTTTATCTGAGCCCTAATGCCATTTGTCCTTTTTTTTCCCACTTTCAAACTCACCTGCATGGCCCGCATTGTGCATTTAGAAGGGACATCAGAAGCACTGGAATCTGGAAAGGGAGTCGATGCAAATGCAGCATGGAAAAAAAAAGAAAAGAAAGAAAAAGTATTAAAAATTGATCACCTTTCCATTTGAATTCAAGGTAGGCATCACTCTCCATAAGCAGGCCTGTCTCTTCAAATCAGAGGAACTGTCACTTTTGTGACTGCCTGTTTACAAAATAGGAGCCTGAAAATGAGACCTGCTCCCTGCGGACAAGCTCCTTGTATAAACATAAATAATGAATATTCACTAAATTATTTCTGCCCTTTTAATAATGTACAGCTTTGACGAAATTCACGAAACAGGAGAATCTCACTAAAAGTAGATAATGCAGTGGCACAATGGGGGTTAGAGTGTCGCGCGCGGCAGACGGGAACAGGACAGGTTAGTGGCCCTGGTGACCCTCAGCTCATAGCTGCACGCACTTTACAGATAAAACCGCTCAGAATATTCAGTTTCTCCATTGTCAGAGTGTATAAACTGATGATTAAGTGATGAATTAACTTGTTTTTTTTTAAAGGCTGTTAAATTGAACTGTATTTAACAAGGTAATAAAGGGATCAATTACAACTGTGCTCCCTGTAGGAAGCTACCGCTGTGGAATAGCCAGAGTGAGCCGGGGTGTCTTCTGATAATAAATGGGGTGTAAATTTGATGAATGGTTAGCCATGAAAAACCTTGCGCCAAAACTAAAGCTGTAATTAGCCTTAATTGGCTAATTGGGTCAAATTGGAGGATGGCATAACTGTAATTACATGTCTTCATTTGCTGAGCATTTAGTGCAAAAATGAGCAGTGAAGGAAAAGTTAATGAGAAATGAAGTTAAAGAAACCATTCGGTTGCCTGATGTCTCGTCTTGTTAAACTTAAGCAACTTTGTTTGTTTGTTTGCTTTTTGGGGTTGCTAACTTTTTTTCTGTAACAAAACCCTCAGTGAAGGAAGTCCAGTTTCATCCACCAATCTGCTGATTCACAGCCCGCCCGCCCGCATAGACGGATTGGACCTCCCCTCTAGTTTCAGATAGCCGAGCAAGACAGGAATTTTTCTGTCCTCCTCACACCTCCTTCCTCTGTCTGACACACAAACTCACACAGTGTATTAACGCAGCTCGGCTCAAGGTGCTCAGACTCTCTGCTAATAACACCATCTAGAATTCACGCCCTCCAAATAGGTTAATGTGTTTTTGCCCAGAGGGCCCTATCTACCTCAACAGCAGAACTCTCTCTGCACTCCCATTAAGCCAGAAGACTGCCGCCTATTAGCTGTTTTGGGGCTTGAAGTGAGAATGTGAGTACAGACACAGATTTTGTGTTTGTGTGTGCAAGCTTGTCTGCCTCTGGACCACAGAGCTACTCTGAAGGTGTCACAACCTGAGCTGCACGCTGCACTGTGTTAACCGGTGCAGGAGAACAATGTTTTGGCCCTTGACAGCTTGTTAAAGACTTCACTGTGCTGTCTACAGGGTTGTGTATAAACACGCCGCTTTTTTTAAGCACACATACATTCAGTGTAAGGCTCTAAGAGCAGAGAGGAAAACAGGAATGAAATGTATGGCAAACAAAAGATGATGAAACTGTCACTCAACGCACAAAAACGGATAGTTCCATGATTTGCATGTGGACCTTTGATGTTTTTCTCTTGATATCTCTTTTCTGTCTTAATTTAATTATCTAAAATCTTACAAAAAAAAGTCAATTTTTTTTGTCATGATAGTCTTTTTAATTAATATTAATTCATGAAACCAAATTTCTTAAAAAAAAAAAAAAGTAAAACGTCAAAGTTGTATATAGGAATGTTGGAATCTGTCCCGCCTCGATAAATAAAGGTTGAATAAATAAATGAGATGCAAACATATAAAAAATAAATAACTTGGCAAAATCTTTAACATGAATGAAACACGGATGACAAGCATCAGTTTTACATTTTTTTTTTTTTTTTAATTGTTTCTAAATTTTTTAAAGGTCAAAGGAATGCATTTATTGAAAATCCAGAAATCAAGGCTTGGATTTTTTTTTTTTAAACATTAAGTCATAATGAGTTAGCAACCTTGACAAATAATATACAACTTAAAATGATGTTAATCCCTCAAAAAAGATTTTTTTTAAATGAGCCATGCAGGCTAAAACATTAAATAAATTACAGAAGAATAACCTCAAATTGTAGATTTCATTGCAATTGCTAATTTAATTAACTACTTTTTCGAAGTCATACATTTTTAGCTTATTATTCATAGTTGTCTGAATTTGAGTGGCAGGGATACGAAGGCTTTCAGAGTAGGAAGCAGGTTTGTTACAGCTACCATAAGCAAACATCAGACCGTAAAGCCAAAGGAATTTCTTTTCATCTCGTTTTGATACTTTTAATACATAAAAAAACTGTACAAATTCAGATATGGACACAAATAAAATCTTTCTTTTTTTCAAAACTCCAAATATTATATTTGGTTCAGACACAGCGGTTCGCTTCCAGCCTCCCGTGAAGACCAAAGAACCAAACTTAATCGGTAACAAGGGTCCTTCCATCTTTTTTTCCGTCGTTCTTCTTTATTTTTCTTCGGCTCTGAAGCTTTTTCAACTGGCAGAAGCCTCATCAACAGACTTAATTTCTTTGAAAAGTATAGTTTGTCAAAAAACAAAATTGTTTGATCTTGAGGATCTGATTTAAAGAAGAAAAAGAAAAGCCGGAACATTGGCCTCTCTGTGGTTTTCCTTTTTAACATCTACTTTAACTGCCAAAAAATATATATATATATATTTTTTTTTACCTCAGTAGATAGAATGTGATTAAAAGTCTATTTTAAAGCTACGAGACTGAATTTGGGATGTGATTAAAGCAGCTATAAGTATTTAACAGTTCAAGAAAAAGTTTTAGGAGATTTTATTTCTC
Organism: Oryzias javanicus; assembly: GCA_003999625.1. NCBI lineage: Eukaryota > Metazoa > Chordata > Actinopteri > Beloniformes > Adrianichthyidae > Oryzias > Oryzias javanicus. Next base: position 17,697,043 of record CM012437.1, read on the forward strand.
TGTTCCAGATTTTCTTTATTTGTATTCTCCACTTTGGTTTTTCATCAAACACACACTTGTCATGGTTCATTCTGTTTTTTTTTTTTTTTTTTTTTTTAATAGTTCCTTTTCTTTATTTTCTCTTATCGACTTGGTTTTGTTGTCTTAGTTCTCAGAGCTTCACATTAACAGGAAGCTTGCCATATTTGGAGTCAGCCTGACCCCTAGTGGCCATGCAGACACTAACACAGCCGCTCCACTTGCTTCCGAGTCTCAAGCAAAGAAAGCCACAAAAGGAAAGCGGCTATAAAACTTGTATAAGTTTTGTTAAAATGAATAAATCATCTGTTTGGATGTTGTGATTGGATTTCACAAACACATGTCCTGAATTTCTGTGCAGAAAGCATTTAAGGAGAAATGCCTCAGGCCTTCATTGCTGGTCTGTCTCGATGAAAATACATCTGTATTTAAGCAGACTGAGCCATTATTCATAATGCTACTTGTCAAAGTCAATAAAAAAATGTGCATAAATGTTGAGCCAGATTGCTCTCAATTCTCACAACTGTGCATCAGCGAGTCTGGATGTGAAAACAATAATACAAACACTAAATATGAATTAGCGTGCGGATCATCCTCGTGCATGGAACGCAATTCTTTGATTAATTCCATGAATGAATGACTGCACGTCCGCAGTGAAATAGATCTGGCCAACTTGGGAGACAGCAGAACTAATTAAATGGATAAAAAATAATCTACAGCCTTCTCGGACTATGTAAAATTAATAGTAGACCAAAGAACTTGCCTCAAAGCCCCTTCATTCACTCTGAAGCACTTTAGTCTGCATTTTGCTGAACTTTGAAGAGTGAATGTGGCCACATTTTTGTGGTAATGTATATAAAATAGACATTTTTAAACTTTGTGCTGCAAAACAGTTTTTTGTGCTTTTATCTGCAAATAGTGAAGGTGTAAAATGATTCCATACATATATGACTGATGAATTGGATTTAGCATAAATGTCAAAAAAGCTTTTGTTCAAGCTAATTTTTTAAGTTAAAAAATAAAGAAAGAGCTGTGGAAAATATTTACTACTTTATCACCTTTACACTAATTTTAGAACTTACATTTTAAAATGGGCAAGCACTGCTAAGATTTTCTGTAGAATTATATTTTTTGCTCTAAATATTCAAGATAAATCAAACAATACAGAAAAGAAGTTATGTTGTTTTAGTGTGAAATACTTGGAATAAAAAGAAGAAGGAAACAGACAATCTTCTGGCAACTGATTTACAGCCGTCGGTGACGTGTGGTGAGGTTCACGGCTGGTGAGGCATTGACATCATCAGTCAGATTTATAAACATATGCAGAGCAGCTTATTCGCCATTTGATTGACAACAATTTAAATGTGTCGTTTAAAATTTCCTTTCAACATTTTCTTCCATATACAAACTGTAGCATGAAAGAAAATCGTCAAAATTAATATTGTTGACTTACTTTTACTTGTTGAATTGCTCAATTGCTCAATGTCACTGGGCTAAGATAACGCAGAAGAACCCCAACTGTCAAAACAGATTTACAGATTTATGATTTCCAAACAAAACCAAATCAATTAGACTTCAAAAGAAATCTGGCTACAATACAGTTCATCTAACAATAAAAAATTGTTCTTAAATCTCTTAATAAAGGGACATGAGAAAAAAAAATGTTAACGCCCAATCCTGATCTCTTCTTTATATTTTCTCAAAATATGACAAGCAAAAGTTAACAGAAGGGCAACTAGAAATAAACTCCCTTAGTAAGTACAGCTGGTCAAACAAAGATTAAAAAAAAGATTATAGCTTTGAGAGGAAATACATATAAACTTTTAAAATAACACTTAAATTTAGAATTATTTTAGACCATTTGCTCTGATAATTTAGAAGTGTATCCAGAATCAACACAGACTGAATACTGAAGACAACCAGCATCTATTCAAGTGTAATAATAATAATGATAATTAACATATTTTTTTAGCTGTATTTGTTAAATATAGTAGAAATATCCTAGTATATTTCATAATTATGGTTTTGTATCAGACTGCTCACACAGACTTTTATATCGTTTTTGCAGCAAGATCCAAGAGTAAGAGTTGTTTTGAAGTAAACAAAGTACTACATTACAAACACTTCTCAGATGTGGGATTAGAAGCAAGATCTTTTCAAATAAAGCAATCTGTCATGTCACATTCTCACAATAAACTTTTTATAAAATTATAACAACAAACCAGGAGACTGCAAAAATGACTTAGCAAATCATATTTATGTATCAGTTTTCAAATGAAGCCGTGATGTTTTAATACATAAAGTGAAATGCTGTGGAGCAAAATACAGAAAGATAGAGCAGATCTACTGGACAATGACACAGCTGACACGCTCCCTCACTTCTATAAATATGACAAACTGGGTCAGTCCTGCTTCATTTCAGTCGAGGACAGCAGGGTTTGCTTGGTTTTTTTATAACCCAATTTCTAGCAAGCTAATACGCATTAATTAGAGACAAGCTAAATGAGCAACAAGAGAAAATGGTAAATAATGTATAACACTTTACTACCTTATTTGAAGACCCAAAGTGCTTTACATACACACATTCACACTGACGGGGGCTCCGCTACCAAACACTGACGCCAACCTATAACCACCAGGAGCAATGTGGGGTTCAGTGTCTTGTCCAAGGACACTTTGACACATGGACGAACAGGGCGGGAACAGAACCGACATTCTTACAATCAAAGATTTACTGCAATTTAAAAAAAAAAGACTTTTATTTTGAAAATAAATCCATGTCTTTTCTGTGACTTCATATATCAGAACTCAATGTCTGCAGATAAAGACAGTTTACTGTCTTCAGATAACAAAAGCCAGCAGTGGTTTGTTGACCCTTATATATAAATGTTGGAGAGTTTTGTTGAAGTTTGATGTCTATGATGCTTTGTGCACACTGACTTTTATTGTTTAGTCTTTTTTATGTCTACAATGACCTGGAGTGACCTGAAAGGCGCTTTGAATTACATGTATTATTAATATAAAGCTGGCGGAAAGTTGAAGAGTGATGTCCAAGCAGCGTCAGCAAGTGGATCTAAACATGATTTATCACCTAGTGTGCAGTGGAAGTGTTGCGTCCAAGAATTTTATCCTCCATTGATCATAATGGTTTTATGTTTGATTTATCAATTAAATAAAACCTTGCGACAAAGCCAGGGTTCATGTATTAGAGATGTGCAAAAATACGAGCCCATTCAGTCTAAAGTCGTCTTCAGTGAAGGTGGAGCTTGACTGCATATAAAGCAGTCATAAAGTCCTGTCTTGGTACTGTGTGACATCTATATGGAGAGAAGCTGAAGCCCAGAATATGAAGTGTTTCCATAGAAGCCATTACCGCTTGGCTTGGTGGATGGCATCAGAAGCTGTGTCCTCCCTGCAGGAGACCAACTCCAGCTGCAACAAATAGCCTTCATCGCTATGCCTTCAAAGAGTGGCCAATTAGGCTAATTGACCTGATCACTAACATCCAGGCAAAAAGAGCAAAGGGCACGACCTCTTCCCCACTAAGAATCCTTTATTTAATAACTCAATAGAAACCACGTTTATGACCATTGGTGCCTCTGCAAAATAAACAAAAATAAAAGGCAAAAAAAGGAAACCCACTTTCAACAATCCACAACAGTCTCCTTCTATCCTTAAGAATGGTGAAAAAAATAATATGAAAGCAACAAACTCCAACAAGGAAATGCAGATACAAAAAGAAGCCTCTCAAAATAATGACAAACATGCGGTAAACACTCGATCAAACTCTCTCCATGAATTTAGAACATTTCCAATGTAGATTTGAAACATTTGGCTTAACAAAATTTATGAAACAGTCCAAAATATTAACTAATCCAAAGTGAGTTGCAACAACAGTCATCAAAACTATTGTAGCATTTGTTTTGTCCTTACTTGGTGGCTGTGATAGTTCTGGTTCATGGATCCCCAGTTCTGCCTGCAGAGGCATCCCACATCACCTGGACCTGCTGTGAGCACAAAACCATTATTTTATCAATTAATTGGTTCTATCAGTCCTATGAATAAACAACAGAGAAAATGAGACTCTTTGAACTGCAACCAATATCTTTCAAACAACATGAAATAAAGGGTATGTTGGTCTGTTATTGAAGTTGAAGGATTGCTTGAAATTTATGCCAACAAGATAATCCAGTTGAATTCACATATTGACTGTATATGAGAACTGGGCTGAGTGAATGACATCATCCTTAAAAAAAAAAAATGGATACCTCCAGCTTCAACAGCATGAAGCCAATTTAGTTCCCATTTTCGTCTCTTTTAAATCACGAGTGACCTTGTTGAAAGTCCACACTCCTATCACTTGGAAGCAAAGTGGTGAATCTGTCAAACGAATCTTGCAAACATTCGATGTAAGAGCACATATTTTTTTCAAAGCGTCTGATTGGTCGGTTTATAAATTGAATAACTTGCAATAAAGAAAAAATATAATGGAAAAAAATAGGATTTGCAAGAATTACAGAAGTCTATGGGGGCCAGTGGCTACTTCCTGTTTGGAACATTCAATGGTTTCAATGGTTTCACACTGAGCAGTATATGCCCATTAAAATATAACTGTAGTTAACACAGTTCACCACTAGAGGGGAAGCTTGAGAGATCTCTGCTGCACACTTTAAAGCAGTGACAAACCCTGCCAACTCGCCTGGCCTTGACCATGCACTTGGGAAGCCATCATTTATTTTTGGAGCCTTAGGCTGCAAGGCTGCTGCGAGACTGGCAGAGAGTGAGGAGGGGAAGAAACGCAGGCAGAGGGGTTAGGAGAAGCAAGCCGCACCATCACCAGTGACACAAAAAGCATTGTCCTGATTTAATGGCTGTGAAGTCTTGCCTCCCCCTGGTCCAAAGTGCTGCTGACGCTTAATTAGGACAAACATCCATTCAACGACACACATTAAAGCCCACGCATGCACGGGATCACTTCAGGCTGCCAGGTTTCTTAAGCAGCAGAGAGGAAAGATGTTTCAATCAAACTCTACCGTCGCTGGAGATGAGTTATTGAGACCGAACAGCTTTCCACTGTAGCCTCACACAACATATTCACTCTTTGTCTAATATGGGGGCCATAAAATTGTCTCCAGGTTTTAATGTGAACAGTTAAATCTCTTATGAGTCATCAGGAGGAATCAGACCGACCCATGGTGTGTGATTCATGAGCGCATGGGGAGATGTTTCTGTAATGATAAGATTTAACTAAGATTTAACTTAATGGAAGAATTTCAGTTATTTTAATAAGTTCACTGACTTTTAAGCCTCAGCGACATTTACTACATTTACATAGAGGCTACTAATTAAACACATTTTGTGTTGATTCTAATTGATTTTTTAAATTTTTTTTATTTATAACATTTTTTGGTAACGCTTCATTTTATAGTTCGGTAATTACCGGGTATATTTATAGCATCTACATAGTACCAACGCAGGTACTTACATTGTAAATATATAATACTTACATAGTACCAACTTAGTTTTTATGAGATGTTTATGTAATAAGTTGACATGCCTCTCTAGGTTGCTGGTATTTATGTGCTTCTTTTGAGGTTTTTTATTTTGTGTTTCATTGAACTTTCTATTTGGAAGAAGTACTCAGAAAGTACTTTTTGAATACTTCAATTCACTGGGTAAGTTAATGTGTTTCATGGTACTTAATGTAAGAATACAGTAAGTAACTTTGGAGTACTTGAATTTATTGGTAAGTTTATTTGTGTTTTGTGGTGCATACCATATGTAAGACGAACGTACTGTAAGTAGCCTACACAAAAAATATTTTTTGAGTACTTAAATTCATAGGGTACGTTTATGTGCTTCATTGTACTTTCTATGTGTAAGAAAAGAGTAGATATCCAGACAGAGTACTTGAATTCATTTGGTAAGTTTATGTGTTTCGTGGTACTTACCATATGTAAGAATCGAGGAGGGACACAAAAATTACCTTTTTGAATGCTTAAATTAATGTTTTAAGTGTATGTGTGTCATGGTAGGCTACTTACCACATCTAAGAAGAGAGTAGGTACGCAAAAAGTACTTTTTGAGAACCTGAATTCATGTAAGTTTATGTGTGTTTAGTGGTACTTATCATGTATAGAAAGAGAGTAGGTACACAGAAAATACCATTTTGAGTATATTGAATTCATGTGGTGAGTCTATGTGCGACAAAGATACTTTCGTAATATAAATACCCATTAGGTACCATGTAGATACCTAGTAAGTACCATACTGTAAATTAAGAAAGTGTTCCCCTTTTTTAATGGACTGGCCAAGATTATTGATTGTCATGTTTAAATTTAGAAACAAAAGAGCTGACAGCATTAAAAAGTCCAGCTCAGTGGCAGAGTGTCTGAGATTGGAAGGTCATGGGTAACAGGCCGAGTCATAAAAGACTGTAAATGGGACCCAGTGCCTCCCTGCTTACTCAGCATTAAGGGGTTGGATTGAACCAAAATGGTTCTCGCGCGGACTGTGTCTGCAGCTCACCGCTTTAGGGGATGGGTCAAATGCGGAGAACAAATTTCGCACACCTAGGTGTGTGACAACTAATGGGACTTTAACTTTAAAAAGTAACAGGTAGTTGGCATTCTTTAAATGCAGGACCCAGATGAGCCAATGTCTCCCTAGCACAAGTTTCTGAATTGCTCAATGTTCATGTTAAAATAGATGGAAACAATACATGAAAATTACAGAGTCTTTGCTCAGACACAACCTCAAGTGTACGGCACCCCCTCTTCAGTCCAAGTAAATGTCAAAATGTTTTCGTTCATAGTTTCACAGCCAAATGTATTCTAATGCTCTTCTCTATTATGTGAAAATGCATATTTCTTAATTATTCATCTTAAGGCATTGAAGCACCCCAGTCTTCTAAATTTTTTATTCCTGCTCAGCTTCAAACAGGAGAGCTTTGAATGAGGGACCCAGTTTTGGGGTGTGGGAATTGCTGCAGGGTGAAGCTGAGAGGATTTTTAGTCTCCGGGCACCTCTCGCTTTTTTTTTTTTTTTTCTTTCTTTTCATTACAGCAAAGCAAAATTACAAATTCAGGTCAATTAAAAGAGGGGTGAGACGACTGAGTGGAGGAAGTCAATGCTAATATCTGCCACAAGATGGCATAAAGAGACTAAAAGACGATTGGAAAATCAGAATCCACAGGGTGATTTAGTGCACAGATGACAATAGCCTCACTTTACCATCAATTTGAAGGTTATATAGGCTTTTCTGAAGATTATCACATCACACAAAATAATAAATGATGTAAGGCTGTGTTTCAAGTTTCAGCTTGTGTCCACAGTTAAAAGCTCTTTCCCATCAACTCTCATCATAAAAGTCTTCAGCTTTCTCTTCTTTCAAGGCTCAACTTTACATGTGTGTTGCCTGTAAAAGCTGCCCCTTCGCTTCCACTCGCCCTCTCCATCAGGAGTGTCTGTGAGTGTGTCAGCGTCTCCTCATCACTTTCCTGGCCGGTCATTAAAAACTCTCAAAGTGACACGCCCACATAAAAAGCATCAGCCGCCAACCTAAGAAGAGTCACTTTAATTTTAATGGCCTCTTGTTTCCACACTGCACGGCATGGAAAATTATACCTTGATGTAAAAGGTGCTCTCCTTCATCCGCCTCTTAATATGTCATGACTCGATGCTTCTTCACGTGCTGCACATTACTTCTTTATCTGTCCCGGACACGTGCACCCAATATAGACCTAACCCCGGCCCGAGCCTGAAAGGCTGTAACTGTGTTTATGGCTGCGCCCTGACTCGGACACTGGCTACGGGCCAGCTTGTGTTTGTGCTCAAAGAGTGTTCTTGTGATCGGTAAATGGATGTTTGTGTGTAGTTGAGTGTGTGAGCCTCTTTGTGACCCCTCCCCACCACCCTGATGGTGTGATGGGTCCAAGTCATAACTCTTCTGCTGGGCTTTACCCTTGAACAATATCACAGACAGTCTGAGAGCAGCGAGTCAAACTGCAAAACTCCCCTCTATAACTCTGGACACACAAACTGAAAAGACTTCACACACACAAGTATAGATAGGATTTTTCAAAGTGTCTCTTACACACTGCAGTGGTCACAACCACAAGGAATATTCTGCTCCATTGTGAAGGCCTGGTGGGATTTCACTCACTTTTGTGGATTTAGTGCAGAGCTGCTTAATAAAATAATGGTGCATTTTGTGGTATCAATGTACTTTTGGAACTCCTCTTTCTTAAACGCATCCTGGCCACAAGAAAATATTTTAGAATACATGTTGTTGTTGTTCACCTTTCGGCACATCACGTCAGGGGTCCCCGCTGGTGTTTTGGCAGAGATATTTCTGTCAGATGTGCTTCCGGACACAACCCTATATTTAATCCAGGCTGGGGACAGGGAAACCCAAACTTGGACTCCTTTGTGGCTACATCTCCCTTGTGACTGTAGCATGAAGGGTCTTGCCTAAGGACCCAAACTGGATTAAGCTTACTGCACCTTAGGAACAGAGCACTGGTTTCCTACATACAAGTCCTGCAGCTACCTAACTGAGTGGTCATTGTCCGCTACCCATTTTATCCATCCATTTATCTTCTTCTGCTCATCCAGGACCAGGTCGCGGGGGAAGCAGTCTAAGCAAGCATGCCCAGACTTCCCTCTCCCTGACCACTTCCTCCAGCTCCTCTGGAGGGACCCTTAAGAGTTCCCAAGCCAGCCGAGAGAGGTTGTCTCTCCAGCCTGTCTTGAGTCTTCCCAGGGGCCTCCGCCAGTGGGACATGCCCAGAACACCTCTCCAGGAGGCGTCCAGGAGGCATCCGGACCAGATGCCCAACCCACCTCAACTGACTCCTCTTGATATGGAGGAGTAGCAGCTCTACTCCAAGCTCTCTCCCAGTGAGCGAGTTTCTCATCATATCTTTAACGGAGCACCCAGCCACCCTACAGAGGAAACTCATCTCCGCCACTTGTATTCAGGATCTCGTTCTTTCGATCACAACAAGAGCTCATAACCACAGGTGAGTACTTGGAACTTAGATCGACCGGTAAATTGAGAGCTTTGCTTTCTGCCTCAACTCTGTACTCACCGCAAGGGACCGGTGCAGCGACCATACATATGATATTCTTTAGGTGCCCCTCAAGTTTGGTCATCCCTTATTATTGAGAATGGGGCTAATAGACATTGAATATTTTTGAAGCAATTGAGTGTAAGGCCTTGACAAATGGCCGCCATTTTGAATTTTTCTTGTGGCTAATTTGTTTTTCTGTAACAGGGGATCCCAAAGTAAATTCAAGCCAAACATGGTGCTTGTACCACGAAATGCATGATTTATCTGAAATGTCAACCTAACTGGCTCCACTATAAGGAACTTTCATGTTTCAGCTGGATTTTCATCAAAGAAAATGCTTACTTCAGTTCAGATCAATTGTTCATTGTCCTCAAAATTAAAAATGACATTCTGTAGGTATTCTGAGCACAACCATGAGTCAAAGATATAGGATTTATGTTACTTTTTACCATTTCCATTATTTCTTAAGGACAATTTTTCATTTTCAGTCCATCTGCTTTAAAAAAAAATCTGACATTGTGAACACAAGGGTTTCTAGGTGGTATAGTGGTTAGCACTCTCACCTCAGCGTATTGTGTGATGTTATTGGTTCAAATTCCAGCTGGGTTCTTTCTGTGTGGAGTTTGCCTGTTCTTGAAGTCAAAAACATGCTTGAGGAATGCTTGGTCATTCTAAATTGTCCCTGAGGTGCAAATGTGAGTGTCCATGTTATAGATTGTCAACCGCCTGTCTGGGGTGAACCCCACCTTTGCCCAACAATAGCTGGGATAGGCTCCAGCAACCCTATGGTTTATAGGAGATAAATGTATGGATGAATGTGAATATTGTGTAAGTAAAATTGCATTTGAGCTCATTTTATTTAAAGTAACATTTTAGAGTCTGATGGGAAAGACCCACCCCACAGGAGACAAAATTACATCAATTTCCTTAGCAGAGTCACATAAAGGTTGAATATCTAAATACATAAACTTACAGGTATCTCTTAATTTTCTGATTTATTTGGTTCAGATCAGTGTCACAATCTTTTTTAATAAAGACAATCTGATAATTGTAAGAAATATTGAATGTTAGACCTGACTTTTCCTCCATCTTAATTATAGTAAATAATATAACAAATAATCCCACAAAAAACTTAATAATTATAGCACTAGAAGATCAGCAACCCAACATTTAGATTATTTTGAAAAAAGGGTCTTGTATGTTTTATGTTTAAATAAAAATGTAACACAAAATGAACTAATGAGAAATCTTTGACCAAAGGACAATAGGACCAGAATCAATAGAAAATTTCACCCAGTGACACAGTGACCGCCTGTGCATCAATTGACTCAAAACAGCAACAACCAGACTGATTCATTACCATTATTTCCATTTTGGGTTGTTTCCAACAACACTTCATACCACCTTCCATGGCAGACAAATTGGCAATCAGAACAGTAATGTAATGGGGGCTAATTGCCTGAGTGTAGGGTTACTGTGTACTCCATGCAAATGCGCTGCCCATTGTTGTGTGACTTGGCTGACAAAGACTCCTCTAAAAACAACTCCTCTATGTCAAATTTGTTAATTGTTGTTCACGAGCACTGATGGGCTAGTCCTAAAATGTTTTCGTATTTGTAAAAAAGAGTTGCCAGGCAACCACTGATGTAAAACACCCTTGCAGATATGGAAAAAATGTTAAGTGCCCCTGATTTTGTCAAAAGAAAATCATAGACTGGTATCTGTGGTGACCTTGCCACAGACTAACAACCTGTCTGGGATGTACCCCACCTTTTTCAACGATAGCTGAGATAGGCTCCAGCAACCCTGTGACATTGAAAGAATTAAGTAGGTTTAGAGGATGGATGGACGGATGGACGGACAGATGGATATCTCACATTCTGTGGAGACTTTAGGACCTTTGAATTTTGAGTCCTTGAATGTTAGCTTCTGGGCCTATAGCTGTCGAAGATGGTCTCAGAATTGTTCTTTCAGAATTAATCAGTGTTATCCTATAATGAGAAGTCAAATTCTTTCCTATTTAATAAATGTTTATAAAAAGTTCAACCTATAAAAGTACCAACATGTAGAATGCCACATCACTTTAATATTCTCAAATCACCTTCTGCATTACACATTTGAAACTAACTTTAATTCAGTCAAAATTTGGAAAATTTGAGGAAATAATCACTTGGGGAAAAAAATATAACCCTGAGATTCCTGTTACCTTAAGTGTTTGCTTAAAGAAAATTCTTTAGAGGACAAAACGTCTGTGCATGACGACTCAAAACCCAGAGAAATTTCACAAATTTGGTTTTGTTCTTTTATTTTCTGGTTTCATGTTTTTTTTCCTACTGTTAACATTTAGAAAATGCATTCTGCTGTCAGTGTGTATACAAATACGGAGCTGTAACACGTGACAGATTGTGTTTGCTAAGTTTATATTTACATTAAGCTTCTTTAAAGGATTTTCTGAAACTGACTCACTCTTTTTTTATTTTTTATATTATCAGGGCTCCCAGGGCTCCTTTTAAAAAGAGATTTTTATCTCAACAGGACTTTCCTGGTAAAATAAAGGTAAATAAAATAAAATTACCATCATTATAAAGGAGTTTTAGTATGATTAATAGTATTTTTCGTATTTATTTTTTAGTCTCTTGTCTTGTTTTCCATGCTGCTTTTGTCTCATAATTGTGTTTTGTCTACACATGTTTTTAGTGAATACATAACTTGGATATATTTTGATGTGTTGGTAAAAATTAAACTGCTTTTCATGCAACAAGTTGCATAAAAAAGGTCATCTAAAGGCTTCTTAGATGGTCCCTGTTGTTTTAATTTCAGTCACCAGTCAGATCTGCATTCTTCACCTCAAGTTTTACCAGAATCTGCAATTCTTTTAAAGACGATATTATTTTTACCTAAAACATTTTTTAAATAAGGATATCTTCAATAAATGGAAACGTTTTTTTTAAAGTTTAGATGAGTTAGTGGAGTTCTTTTGAAATTCACATGAGAGCACCACATTAACAAAGCAGTTCGGCCCTGTCACAGCCAATAACACAATACGGTTAACTTTAGTAAGCAAGTATGTTTCCAAAATAGACCCTACTGTTGTGGGACAGCTGCAGTCTTTTGTATTCGAGGTTCAAGGACTCACATGGAGCGAATCTTTCAAGGCTTCCTGCCTTAGTCTCAGTAAGTCTAATACTGCGTTGAGATTTCAACAACATAAGACTGCAATCATGCCGCTCTCTCTCCAGCCTCCAGAGGGAGCACCTAGTTACCCTCCTCTAACCTCACCATTTGCATCAAGCTGCCATTTGGAGCCAAGAAAAATCACAGAAGGCTCTGTCCATGCTGGGAATAGAAACGCTTTCAGATAAGTGGGTCAAAGGTCACAATTCTGGCCAAGGTTGACTGTCCTCGGGGGCCAAATAAAGAGCCAGCAGTTGCAGAGCAACACAGGCTAGCACAGGCCCTCACACTCAATTAGGATCAAAAGAACTATCCGACGTGAACCTGGATTAAGGCTTTTGGAGAATCGGTTGAGGAGGAGACAACCTTGAAGCTCCAAATAACATATCCAACTCTTGCCTCATGCCAACACAGAATTATTCTTTTTTTTTTTTTTAAATAAAGGCTCCCAATGATTGTTATTACTCTGAAGGAAGTTTGTTTATTCTTCTTAAACCTAATGGGACCATGACCCAGCCCGCAGACTGAGGTCAACCTAAAGACATGACAGCCTGCCAGGGAAAGGTCAAAGGTGCTCAAGTTCACATTCACAGACAAGAGAACATGCTCCTCAAAACAAAACAAAAAAAGAGAACAGAAGGGCTCACATTTTTTAAATGCAGCTTTCATAATTGTTCATGTTTTTTCTATATTTAATGTAATAGATCTCACATTTATTCAATATTGTACAAGACTGCTTTTGTTTTAAGATGACAAATTATTTGGTCAATATTGATGAAAAAAATTATGTTTAAATTTCTTAATTTGCAGTTGCATTAAATCTGGAAGGAATAGATAATATAAACAGATCTGGGTCATTTACAGACAGACTGATTAAAAAATGTGTTTTTCACATGTTCTTGTGGCATTTTTTCTCATGATGGAGGACATATATAAAAAGAAAATTGAGCTTAAATTTCCTTCAAAGTGATGTGAATCTGGAGCAGATGAAAAAATGCTTTTGGAAAAAGTCTGCAGAATGAATGTAGAAACCACCAACAGCTGCCTTACAGCTCCAATCATTTTGATGCATTCACTTTTTGACGACTTGATCCATATATTTCCTCATCTGAGCTGGCATCTGGCTCAAAACTGTAGAACCGGATAGCTCACCATTTCTGTCGCTCCGCTAGTGTTAGGTTTGTGATGTGAGGGGCTGTTAGTAGGAGAGAACATAAACAGGTGGATGATGGGAAGTGGGGCCCAAAAGTCCTGCTTACAACTTAGAAGCAAATTTCAAATGAATTTCTGCCACTTTGCAGAAACAGTTTTAATTTTGCCTAAAAATGGCAAAATCATAATTAAAAGATAAATGAATACTCTTACAATAGATCAAAAGATGATCAGAGTGGGACATTAAAGAAGGAAATGTAATGAAACAGAAGTCCACTGATTTTCATGCTGTCCTTGTCATCCCTGATCCCTTGTGAAAACGCTAGACAGTCATGCTGCAGTGATCAGTCAGGGTCAGATGCTACTCTACTTTCTTCTCCCTCCTTCCCCGTGCCGTCTCTGCTGTAGTTTGGCGGCTCTGACAGGTGGTGGTGCTGGAGGACTTCTCCCCCCACTCCCTCTGCCCCCCTCTCCTCCACACATAACAAGGCCATCACCTATTCTATCCTCCTTTGTCCTCTCCCCTCCATCACTCACCTCCCGTATGTCAACAATGAGCCACTGCAGCATCCAGCTTTACCCTGCTATGATAGGCTGAGTGCAGACCGGGGCGCCGACACAAACAAGCCTGGACAAAGTAGGGAAGAAAAAATAGCTATGTAGACTAAAAGGGGCCAATCACCATTTAGCCTTTTCTTTGTGATGTAATAGAACAAATGTAGTGACTGCAAAGGATTTGCTAAAATAAGGACATCAAAATGCAAGACGAAGCATCTGGATCATTTCAGAATTGCATTTTTTTAATGGTTAAGTCATATAATTGCCATGAGGTCATGATATTCCTGAATGATATTAATTGGGTTTCTGTTGAGGCCACGCACTCAGCCGCTCATTTATGTTTTCAGTGGGTAAATATTTGTCTGTACGAAGGCTCACTAGGTGCTGTAATGATTCCTTGTGTGTTGCATTGTGCACAGAGCTTCACTGTGTACAGATCACTCTGTGCCTATGTCTGCCTTTGCGTCTGTCCGTGTAGCAGCTCAATGCCCCCCCTCCCTCCCCATATTTTCCCTTCAACCGCAGCTCGGCAGAGTTTGATCAATAATGTGTCCTTCATTCTCAAGTCAGGCCTGACCTTGGCAGCCTTTTGTCTCATTCTAGGGGCCAGAGTGCGCATGTACAGGTTGGAGAACAAGGCTTTTCAAAAACAGAAATTTTACCATTTGAGGTAAACAAACTGCCTTCACAATAGACATCGTTAGGAAACTAACGATCCACAAATTTATAGGCGTCTTATCTGGGAGTAATGAGGTGACGGCAGTTTTGAACTCATTGAATTACCGAACAGAATTGAAGAAAACTTTTTTTTGTTTTTTTTTTTTTTTTAGGGAAACTGCATGCAGCGTCACTAACTTTCAGAGGCTAAAGCAGTGAAGCCGAACAGAACAAAGGAAAGCCATCAACAGTTGGTGATGAGAGAAAGTGCTCTGCATGTTTGAAGGCATAAAAAGGCTTTTAAAATGGAGACTGCTGCAAAGGCCAGTGGGAGTCGCTCTGACAGGTCCGCTTACATGTTAATGTGGTCTGACACAGCCTGCAGGTGGCACCATTTATAGATTACTCCTGCAGTCACATGTCATTCATTTATATGCATTTGCATTACCTGCAGCTCCTTCCACAAAGAATGTCTAGAATAATGCACTGAAATGAGCAACAGGTTCCTTTAGCCTGGCAGGACAGTGCGAGACATGTATTCATTTCAGATATTAGCAAAACAAAACTAATAGTATCCAGAAGAGCTGCAGGATTAAAGTATTAATTTACTGTTAAAAAAAAGGTAAATAATGAAAATATATTGAATTTAAATTTTTCAAAATTGTAAGCAAAAAAGTAAAATTGTTGTCTAAATGTGAAACACTGTATACAAATGCCTTACTAAAAATGCATTTAAAAATCAAACTATAGAAAATTGTTAGATAATTCTCATTACCCTCCCAAGGCTGCAGAGAAGCTGCTCCAAGGAAATAAATAGATCAACCTAAAGAGTCCTCTATTAAAGTATGAATAGACGCCCAGTACTATAAAGTTCTAAAAGACATTAAATTCCATTATTGAAAGAAAACTAATAGTTTTTTTGTAATCAAAGACTATACTTGTATGCTTCTTTATACTGTCTGGACAACGGATGGCTTGAAATTCACATTATGCAACATATTTAAACAATTTGCTTTATTACAGCAAAAAAGTTCACAAAACAAGAAAACCACATTAAAAATCTCTCGACTTGAAAACTAAAGTTTTAAGAATACAAAAAAAAAAAAAATCCTGTAGAGTTTTAACATTTCAAGAACTGAAAACTTCCACATTTGCCATTCTTTAACAAAACAAAATATCCAAAACACAAGGGGATATCCATTACACCTTCCTCTTCTGGGTGCTGATGTACAGAACTATGGGGAAAAGAGCAGGAAAAGGAGCAAAGTTAGTTTTCCTTTTTTTAAAAAACTGATGGCAATTTTTTTTAGATCAAGAGAAGTAAAAAGGATTACATTAAAAGAAGCGCAGGAAAGTAAGTTTTTTTCTAATTCCAGTTGGTGGATGGACAGTTTCTCTTCTGCTGAAGTAGCAAGTCACATTGGCATTACCCTTATATTATTAGTGTAAACATAATTTTAGAAGGCCTTATGTGTATCCAAGACATAATAGAAAGAATAAGCACACATGTATATTAGAGGTGCAACAAATAATCCGTAAATTGATGAATCACTTGATCCGACTAAATCAATCTTGTTAATTTAATCAACCAAAACCATTATAAAATTGTTTCCAATGAAACGCATCAATCTATAATCGATATTGGAAAATACCATTTGGATTGAGGCACGGTAGGTTTACTTTACTCTAACATAAAAATGACCACACTCCATTGCAGCAGACAAAACATATGCGATGGCAGCAAATGATGAAGCTACCTTTACACTCCAACATATAGAACACTTTGAATATTACAAAGATGTGTGACCATATAGTGTGGTAGAATGTTCTATATTTGTTTTGTTTGTAATTTTTTTTTTTCAGTGGAAAAACAATAGTGGCCTGAACGTGTTTGTTTGTATACATATTTAATTTGTACTTGATTATCTTCCAAGAAATTCAAAGAATCTGGAAAACTTCCCCTGCACTGTTCAGTGGCAGGTATTTATCTCTGAGTCACATTGGTTGAATTTTTGAGAATTGATGTCCTGGATCGGATCGTTCAAAACGAACAAATGTTGAGTATGAATTGTTTTTAGATAACGCAAATTATTACATGAATCAAACTGTTATTAAAAAGAATTGTTTTAATGAATATCCTTGATTGTGCTGTGTCAAAATATGCAAGTTCTCTATTTATGGTGCACATTTCAAAAACATTTTCTCAAATTAAGTTAAGAGAAAATCTGACAACAGATTTTATAAATTTGTGAAAGAGTCCACATGTTCAAAGGTTAAGTGCAATTATTTACAGCAGGTTGAGAAATGCCGTTGTATCGGAGATCATTTCAGATGCATTTTCAATACGAAAGAAAAAAAACTGTTAGATAAACTGAGGACAACGTTTACTTTAACCTCTTACGACTTGAGCTAGTATTTGAGATAACTCTCTTCACTCATAGTCGCAAGGCCACAGTAAGGCATAATTAACTACAGTGGTAATTAATATAACTCAAGCCAGTCCATTTTATAAGTTTTCCTACTTGACAGACTGGACCTGATAAGTTGTGTGTGTGTGTCACAGGAGATCATCCTGCTTCATATTGCCTTCAAACTTTTAAAAATTGTTACATAGTTGTTTAGCCCAACATTAAAACAACTTTACATCCTTCAAGTTGTTCAGCTTCAATTCCATTTAACAACTTTAAAAGTGTTTCCATTAGAAAAATTTAAGGTCGAATACGACTTTTCCCTACCCCTCCAATTGTAGTGGAGTGCTAAATTGTTTAACGTCTAGGGATTTTTGACTGTGTATCCCTGCGCTGAGGAAAAACTAATTTCTACACACGAGTGTGCTCTGAAGCACAGAAGTTTACATTTAAATGCAAGTAATGACTTTTTTGTTTTAGTGTGACTTGTAACCCTTGTGCTACCCAAGGCGTGTTTACATTAAAAGACAGTACACTGAACTTTTTTTCTTTTTCTCAATGATTTTTTTTCTCTTCACTAGTGTCTGTGGAAGAACTTAAACCCTGTCCAACTTTGTTCAACTTTTTCATAGGAGGGGATCATACATCAATATAGGGTGGGGTCAACTGGACCCCATAAGATAACACATTGGTATTTTTAGCCAATTTAGGAGCTTGCATTCAATAGTTTCTGCAAAGAAATAATTCCTAACCATATTTCTCTATTGTAGTCACCTAAACTTTCCAATTTTCTAAATGGGCTTTTAGGAAGATTTGGTAAAGTCTAATAGTGTGTAGCAGGTTTAATCAGTATGATTACTGTAAAATCTCACCATTGTTTCCTCTCAGAAAGGCATCCCCATACTTGTTCTTGAGCTGTCCATTGACATACTCTTCTGTCTGTTCAATGGCGATGTTCATGTAACCATCCAGACAGGCCAGAACACCTGCATAAAAGGCAAACAAAAACAACGCTTTAGTTCAAGTCTCACCCCTTAGCCGACATTTATAAATAATAAAGAGTAACGTGGAGCTGTGACACGCCAGGAGCTTTACCTCTGTAATCCACCCCAGAGTTGAGTTTGACCACCACCGGTCTACCAATTATCTGCTTAAGGAAGTCACTTGGCGTCTGCTTTCTCAAACTCATCTTGCTTGATCTGAAAAAATAAAGGGTATTACGTTAGCATTTTAGATTATCGTGTTAGCATCGCTGTCCAATATTAGTTTACGTTTATTAGCGTAAATATAACACCTAAAATGTTCTACTTCCGTTATAACAACACGTGAAGTAGCCCGATTTGAGTTTTCATTTCAACCAAAAGCTGAAATAAATAAATGCATATTAAATCATTAAACAAGTGGCAATTGCTACTGCTAGCGCAGCTAACCATCTAGCTAATGCTAGCTGTTCAGTCTCTAGAGATTGTGCCGGAGGTTCTTTAAGATTTTAAACCATCGTATTTGCTAAGGAAACAGTCAAAACACATGATATCTTTTCAAGCAGAAGTTAATAGCTTGTTTAGCGTTTTACTCACCCGCTATCACGTCTAGAAAATGACTGTTTTCAACCACGACTGCGAACTAGCCAATCATATAAGTGCACTCTACGGAAGCCGGCTGTTGACAAAAAAGTCGCCATGAGTAACAACTGGAATAACTTCTTTAAAAGCCTTGTATAATATTAATATTATCGTTTATTATTATTATTAACAATAATAAACATTTAACCCGTAACTGACTTTTTTAAAGCAGCATGAACGCATTCTTAACTCATAAGTTCATAAGTATAAAAATAAAAAAAAAGTAAAGTAAAAAATGATGTCAACATCAGATCCCTTCAGTGTTGTGGGATACAGAGCAGAAAGGTTTTGTCCCTAAAATGTTTAATGCATATTGCAGGGACAACCGGTTGCTATTCATTGGCTACGAGAAAACTGAATAGTGAAGGGTGTTAACCTAGAAGGGAATGTACAGGCTGGAATGTACTGTTCAATTGACCTGTCTATGGGCCAATGTTACAGCTTTGAATAAAACAGTCATAGCAAGCTTGCTGTTTTTTGGAGTATCAAATCTTGTGTGTATTGTAGCTGGAGACACATATAGCTGCCTTTGGACAATCTGTAAAGTAAAGTTCCTCTTGTTGGGCATCCTTACGTCTGTTCAAGCTAAACTAGAAGTCTGGAAGAGGTTGACTGAAGCATAGTCATTTGAATCTGAACATTGAAACTGTTAAAGGAGCAATATCAGTATTAAAAAAAATCAAACAAAAACCAAGCTAGAAATTAATGAAACTCACAAATGTGTGGAAAAACTGAAAAAGCCATGAACTAAATATTGTAGAGCACCAGTAAGAGCTGGGTCCCTTCTTTTTTCAAGATACATTCAAAGTTCATTCACATAGTTTCAATTTTAAAAGGAAGTCCTAGACTTTGTCATGGATGCACAAAGCGCAGAGCAAAGCATTTGATTATTTATCAACAGCTGCGGTAAGATCAAGACAAGTTAAAACCTGAAACAGTAGAAAAGCTTCCAAAGAATCAAAAACACAGAGAACTCTAAGAACATGATACAGACTCAACCAGAAGATTAAGGAACAAGCAGAGCATGTAAAGATGCAAGCATTGTTGGACTTAGTCGAGGTCAAAGCACATGATATGATACACTTTCTGATAGTGACAGTGTTCTTGTGAAATTATCAGACAAGAAAGAAAGCAGTAAAATTTGGAATTACACTGCTGTTTACATTTTGAGGATCTATTTTCACAGAGAACATTTTCAGTAGAGTTCAGCGACAGGGTAGTCAAAACCACTACTTTTTTGTTTGTAATGTTCTCACTAATACATCAGGGAAACTCAAAATGTACATCTGGCACATTAAACTTGCCATTGACATCTTAAATACAAGAATCCATTTTGGACACAGAAATGCTGCTTTTGCTCAGTCACAATGATCTTTAAACTTTAAAAATGATTTGTAACGGGTAAAACAAAGCGATAAAATAATAGAGACCCTTTTAAAACAGTTTGATTTTTGGGGTGAAAAAT
Source organism: Oryzias javanicus (assembly GCA_003999625.1). NCBI lineage: Eukaryota > Metazoa > Chordata > Actinopteri > Beloniformes > Adrianichthyidae > Oryzias > Oryzias javanicus. Next base: position 17,717,171 of record CM012437.1, read on the forward strand.
ATACCATTAGTAAAAAGGTATCTTTTTTTTGGAAGCAAAAGAAGAAATCAGCTTAATCACTAGCTCAGAGTTATCTCTGGATTTTTACAGCTAAACATAGGTTAAAAATATTTTTACTTTAAGATAATATTAACAACCTGGAAAAATATTTTCAATCTTAAAGGAAAACATATCAAGAAAAAATGTATTACTATAAAGAATCCTTTTTTTTTTTTTGTTTTCTTTTTTGGTGTCGTGGTGGGGCTCTGATACTTTGGTTGTGTGTGCGTTTTTTATGCTAACCCTTTTAAACTTCCTCTCATTAAAGTCTTGTGGCAGCTAGACAATGGGCCACATTTATATCACTGGTTAAGGCTTGAGCAGTAAACAAACAGAGGGAACACTGCTGGAATGTTGTCATGTTAAAGGTATTGTCATTTGTTCATTATCTAAAATGTAATTTGTCTGCAGACAATTGAAAATTAATTTATTTTTTAATTGCATTCTCTAGGTTATTTTATAGAATGAACTTGTTTTTTTTTTCTTTAAAGACGAAATTAGCTTTACTGCAAAATCCTGCACGTTTTGTTCTCCTTAGTCAGTGAAATGTATGAAACGATGGGAGGATTTGTTGGGGAAAGGTGAGGTCAAGAGAGAAAGAAAGAGAAAAAAAAAGAAAGGCAAAGAAAAAGAAGGGGGATTATGAAAGGGGTAATCATAAAGTAATTCTTGTGTGTCTAGACAGGTTGCTTGTTAGCAGGGCATGGATAGCCCTGTGGAGGCTAGAGGTTAATTTGGTATCTGCTGCTGTGTTAAACTAAGGTCAGTACTACAAGTCCTTAAGTCATAAACAAGAGTGGTTAAGAGCCATGTATACACCTAGGCACCAGTTAATGAATATTCAACAAGTATTTCCCCCCCCTTGTTCTCTGCTTCCTTTGTTGTTACTTGCTTTGGGGGAAATTTTTTGGAAATAAAATAAACAGGTTATCTCTGTGGTTTTTAAAATTATTCGTGTTGCGCATGATTTTAATATTAACACAACACATCAAAAGAGGATTTTCACTTATTTTCACCCCTGACACGCACTTCCGTCCTTGAATGAAACTAATCTAAGAATTTGCCTTGCAATTTTTTTCTATCAAAAAATATCCCAGGAATGTGGAAAAACACGTGTGCGCTTTCATGTACAATTTACTATAATTTAAAAACAATATCTTTTAAATGTTTAAAAATTTGAAGCCAGGCTTCTATGCATGAAGAATATCTCACCTGTTTCAGGTGTAGTTTTTGTGGAATGTAACATAGACTATAAATACGTAAAGGCATATATATGGATATATGGAGAATGCTGCAGATTTGTCGACTGCACATCCATGATGCTAATCTCCTGTTCCACCCCCTCCGAAAGGTGATCTATTGGGTTGACATCTGGTGACCGTGGAGGTCAGTTCAGTACAGTGAAGTAATTGTCATCCAAGTAGCATTAGAAGATGGGACACTGTGGTCATTGCATTTTGAGATACTTGAAAGCAGGAAAAGTGCTATAAAGCTGAATTTGAATTTGAACAAAGGGATGGACATGGTCAGCAACAATACTCAGGTAGGCTGTGGCATTGTAACCATGCTTAATTGGTAGTAAGGGGTCCAAAGTGCACCAAGAAAATGACCCCCTCACCATTACACCACCCCCAGCCTGAACCGTTGATACAGTTCAGGATGGATTTATGTTTTCATGTTATTGACGTCAAATTCTGATACTACTATACAAATGTCAAAGCAGAAATGAATACTCATCAGACCAGGCAGCGTTTTTCCAATATTCTATTGTCTAATTTTAGTGAAATATTTGAGTTATAGACTCAGTTTTTTTGTTTTTAGCCAATAGTCATGGCACCCGGTGTGATCTTCTGCTGATGTAGCCCATCTGTTTCAAGGCTGGACATGTTGTGCGTTCAGACATACACATCTGGCATCAACAAACCTGCTCCTCACTGGATGAATAGATATTTTTTGACCATTTTCCGTAAACCCTAGAGATAGTTTAGGGTAAGAATTCCAGTAGATCAGCTACATAGTCAGACTTGCCCCTCTGGCACCAACAGCCTTGCCACATTGAAAGTCACTCAAATCACCTTTCTTCCTCTTTCTGATGCTCGGTTTGAACTACATTGATGTATTGCTATTTAATTGTCGGATTAGAAATGATCATCAACAAACTCTTGGACACTACTGAGTGTATAAATATATACACTCACTAGCTATCAGTATATTTCTTTTCTTTTCTAACTCTAAATCTTAGCATCCAGATTGAAAATATATATGTTGCTGTAACCGGGATAAAAGACCCTCATGACAGGCAACCTCAAGAGGGTTAATTGTAATCACTAACACTTTTGTCTAAAATCATACCTGATGTCACAGACCTATTAAGCATGAAGTATGTGTCAATGATGGCTATACATTTAGCAGCTTAAACATTGTTTGAAAGGAAACTGTGTGGGAGTACACATCTAGAGAGCAAAGCTTTTATGTGCAAAATCATAGAACACATATTAGAGGAATGACTATGAATTTGTATTGAATCTGTCTGTTGAGTAAGGACAGGTCAGGCAGGTAGGTATGTCTGCAATGCCATCAACATTCAGACAAACCTCTTCAGTCAGAGGGAGCGGATGGTGGAAGGGGAAAGGTTACGGGGAAAGGAGATGTTATTGTAGGTGGGAAATAGGCAACTAGGCAGAGGCAAGGGCTTTAGGTGAAAGGGAATAAAGGGAAGGGTGAGCATCCTCCTCGTATCCTAAAGCAATATTCAGGGTATGGGGGAAGGGGAGAATTTTGGACTTCATTGACCCTTCTGAGGCCAGGTTTTTTCTTGAGGTCATGCTGGATATGGAGAAGATAATGGAAAAGCTTGAGGGAGTTTCCACAAAAAAGAAGAAAAAAAAACTGATTGGTAGATAGAGTGGCCCTGCTCTTCTGTCTGTGTAATCCCTTACTGTATGGAGGTAATAGCTTGGAAGTAATAGGAAACCTTTCTGCCATCGAAAGAGGTCTGGAAAGCTTAGTTGCATGATTTTATGCTTGGATCTGTTGCCTCTGTTGCACAGAGGGTTAGTTTAAATGGTTTACTTGTTCGGAGCCCTTGCCACTTTTTCTGTGCCTTCCTTTTGTTCCTTTCTACAACAATAGAGGCCTTCTCAAACAGGTGGTCCGATCTTCACACCCACAATAACAGATCCAAATGCTGTCATCTTTGTAGGCAACTGCTTGTTGTGAAAATCTATATGCACTGGTAAGTTGCCCACAGAGTACAGCCAGTGTCCCTGCAGTTTAGGTTTTGCTCCTTATTATTTTCATGCCATTGACACATCGCTGAGCTTCCACTTAATGACTTAGCCATGAGCACTGACAGCTGACAGTGGTTGGCTGACCTGGGGGCCTCACAGTGAGAGAAGGGAGTTGGCGCAAGACAGACTAGGTGGGACGTAATCACTACTTGTAATTTGGAGAAAATTTACAGAGCTGCTCACATTCAAGATGAAAAGCCTCCTCTTGTTCCATCTCCTCACAGCCACCAAGCTCCACTGCTTCTGAAAAGAGAGGCTCTGAGAACCAATTCTGCCTGGTTGGTATCCCCTGAGGCGTTAGTCTTGAGACCATCTCAAATCAGCAACCGCCCTGGAGCCTTGTTCGCTCCCCAAGGAGTGGCACAGCAGCCAGACAGTCCAGCACTGTATGGAACCAGGCGCAGCCAGCCACACAACTCTCCTGAGATCCTCCTTAGAGGAAAAGAAGCTCCTCATAGCTTATGCTTCGGATTCGCCTTGTATCAGTCTGCCTGTCTGACACAATCACATGTGGCCCTATCTCCTCCCAGTACACTCTATTTCATCCCTCCACAGCAAAGAGGGGAGCTTTTTAGAGCTGGATACGCCAGTAAAGGAACACTGATTTTCGTTGATATACAAGCCACTATTGGCAGGCACTGAAAAAGCATCTGCTGAAATATTTGTCAGTTTATTTTATAGTCTAAATGACAGTCAATTTCATGAGAAAATTTGACTCGAGCCCTGAGCAGATTGCCCAGTTTGATCACTTTGTCACATAATGCCATCCCACCAAGTTGTCAAAGAGACACTGTAGTGGTTTTGCTTGATAGATGGTGAATGGTGCTTATACAAGGAGCCACTCCAGTGCGCCCATAAATATGCATCGTGACATTTGGAACAAAGCCGCTCGTCCTCTCTTTCCTGATGAGCTCTGCCTGCATACTGTAACATATTGCCATACTGTCACACCTTGTGTTTCATGGCCAATCTCTCTGTTCATCAACTTGGCAGATAACCTCTAGATGTTGACAAATGATATGGGAAATGGCATTAGGGTTCTATTGTATGCAAAGCCAGGAAGCAGTTTTCCAACAGTGATGCTCACACAAATGGTTAATAATTGATGCTTGTTAGTTTATGATATATAGGATAGACCAGTATGTAGGAATTTTAAAAGGAGGTCACGCCACTGCAAGTTTACAGTCGTGTTTTCCTTGAGAGCTAGGAAAAAAAAAGTCAATCTATTTCCCCTTTTCAACAACAGGTTAGAGGTGAGGACATGTTTTCACAGAGCATGCAGAACAGCACTTTCTACCCACTGTAGCACTGAGAACGTATCTGGCCAATTTCTCCAAACGCTTCCTTTGCTTTACAGGGGAATAAATATCCAAGACAGCCAGAAGCAGTTCCTTTCAAATCCCACACACACATATATATCTCACTCCCTTCCATGTTTCTTTTTCTTTCTCTCCCCCCGTCATTTGACCAGCAGTGTTTCCTGCCACTGAAGACCTGTGACTCAACAGCCGGGATATAGCAATGTTCTTTTTGCTCATCCTCTTGAATATTCATGGCAATAAGAGAACTGAAGCTCTCGTCCATTTTGCATCCATCTACAATTATAGAAAAAAGGAGATGTGTATTCTCGCGTGTTGTGGGGAGGGGATTGCAGGATACTGCTAGATATCTATGGGGGTAGAATGCGGGTGGCAGGGCTGTTTTACACTAATTTCTTTATCCCTTTCACAGGAGTGCCATGTTACAAGAGAATTCCTAAGGCGAGCCAATGGCCCGATAAATCTGCCGGAGCCTCTCTCAATTTGTCTCTATGGAATGTTAGCTGGCAAGTGCCCAGACACTGAGAACCTCGTCTTACAATGCGCCAATCTAACAGACGAGATCTCATGCTGGAGCTACAGTACAAGGACTGGCGTGGATAAATTGCCACGTGCCTTATCTATGTCTCTTTATGTCTAACTGTCTGAGGTCTCGCACCTCCGAAGGCCACATTCTCACAGACCCGGCAGTTAACCTAAACGGCTGAGTGAGTGACAATGATAAAATGCAGGTGTCACCACAGAGGAACCTGTGATATGACACAGATGCTGTGTCAACCAGTTTCACTCCATATGACCTGCAGTGTGAACAGAAATCGCTCCGTTTGGTGTCGTTCATCACTGCGTGCTGCAGTCTCCCACATAGCTCGGTCCAGGTGGCGGAATGGCAGAGTGGGAGAACAGACCATGTTTGTGTGAAGATGCAACAACTATCGCTCTGTTTTTCGCTCTTTCTTTCTCCCATCCCTCCCTCTCTTTCCTTCCCCTCTCCTTGTTCAAACAGACTGCTGTAGCACTCTTTGTGCTCTATTTGAAGGTTGTAGGTTAGCAAACAGGATGACTCCCCACCTGTACCCTAAATGAGTCATGATCCATCCATTTACTCATCTATTTATGTACATTCAGCTTCAGAAAATGCAAATAAGGATGTACAGAACAATAAGAAGTAAACTTTGAATTTTGTTTTAATCAAATTTGTCCACTGTAATTAAATTTTGATTAAGTCATTTTCAAGTAATATAACTAAACACATTTTTGTGGCTTTATCTTTAAGATGTAACAGATGGTATTTTTAAAGTCCCACTATGATAATTTTTTACATCTATTTTAAAGGCATTCCTCGTGGTCTTGTAATTACGATTATGCCATTTTCACCCCATATTTTTTTAAAAATCTGTTCCTTTTTTGAGACAGTTCCTGCAGTGCGGCAGGAGTTCATTACAAATTTCACTCTGAGTTGTTGGAGGAAATTTTGGTGCAGTGTCCCCTTCCCATCATCCGTCACTTTACGCTCTCATTCATATGTTAGTTATAATCAACACAGTAGTTTTTACATTACACACGGATGTAATGCATAGAGTTTCATAGTTATAACAGTGTTTGGATATTTTTAGCTTCTTTCACTAACATAGCAAGCCTTATTTGGACACCTAGTTTTAATTTGATCATCCTTAATGTCCCACTCTGAATCCTTCACTCTGTTGTGAAAGTAGTCCCATGGTCTCTCAGAATGAAAATGTTTTTGAACGTTATTTAAATTTAAAAATCTGTGTCATTTTCTAGGACAATTTTATTAGAAGTTTTTTAGACATTTAATTTGTGAGAAATGTATTAGATACTCACCTCTGAACTGTGGGTTGGACCATGGCATGAAGCAACCCCACCCCCACTTCCACTCCCTGTTACTGCAAGCTCTCGATTTACACCATCTCCCACAACATTCTACAAGAATATGTTAAAAACACAATTTTCATTGGAGTGAATCTTTAAATTTGTGCTCTAAAGTTTTTATTAACTTTAATGTCCACCGTTTTTTGAATATGAAGGTAAAAAATCTACTACCAAGACTAATTTAGCAGCATATTGAATGTAAGGCTGGTGTGGATGATAGACTAAATTGAACCCACCACTCTTTAAATCTCTTGTGTGCTGAAGGATTCTGTTTCGTTTGGTGTTTCTTGCTTATGCTAATGGAAAAAAAAGTTACTGAGCACCTTAGAGAGCTGTCGAAAATTTTTTTAAATCTCTCTCATGTTTTTTGAGTTTTCAACATGTATGTGTAGCATTTTTCTTATGAAAAATAACAAATGCAATAAGAAATGCTTTTGTTTTTGCATTTCCAAGTTGTTCTCCTTTTAAATCGTCAGTCAAACTGTCGCAGACAGGTTCTGTTTGAATGAATGAGCCTTCGTTCCAGCAGCTTTGCTGCACACGCACAAAACATATCATCTTACCCCACTAGCGTGTTTAGCTCAAGTGCTGGAAAAGAGAAGATGGAATATTCCCATTGTTTGCAGTCGAATGAGCCGCCTTTCACATTTCCGTCCGTTCAATAGAACTGTGAACTCTGGAAATTCTCCAGGAGACTCCACAGAGCTTCTTGATGTGGCAACGGAAATGTGAACGGCGGCTCATTTGACAGCAAGACCATTTTGATGTTAGCTTTCATTATTTTCCCAAGGACTCTCCTCTGATAAACTAATAGATCAAATATATTGGTCACAGCAATGTCAATAAACATTCAAAAATTAGCTAAAAGTGTCTATGGATTACTGGAAGGAGAAAGAATAAGGCTTTTGGAGGAAGTTCAGTCCATGAAGCTCTTTGAGTCCTCATTCAAGCTGACATCCAGCTCAAAACGATACGGCTGGACATTACCGATATTGCATGACATTTACTACTATAGCGAGACACAGAGCTATCATAATCAGACAGGGGGAGATCAGGGGCGGGGCTTCTTAACTCACTTCCAAAAGCCCAGCCCCCTAAGAGTAGATTTTGGAAACGGAGGCTTCAGATCAATATGAAAAATCGCTTTTTTAGACATTTTGGTTGTGGGATTTTGGTTAAAAATTATAATTAATCATAATTAATTATAATTAAAACACAACTGGGAATTTTTTTTTATAGAAAAATTGTAATGGGGTACTTTAGAAGAGGTGAAAGACCCCCTCTGGCCTTATTCCCCACAGCATTTGACATGATTATGACTGCAATATGTCATCGTGAAAGCCAAAATTAAATAACAACTCGTGAAATTTCGTTATTTACCTTACAAAAGCTTTTGCCTATTTTCTGTTACAGTGCAATTTACAGTGTTTCTCAAAGCAATGTAACTTGCACAGCACATTTTGGTCTTTTATTTTCTGCATTAATAAATAGATGAATATTGGATCATAATGTTTACTGTCTGTTGGACACCTTAATGGATCTTGATGCCAAAGACCAATGGCTAAAATATAAGCCCGTATCATGACCCATCCCTCACCATGCTCAGCAACTTGTATCTTTTGCTTGTATATTGTTTTCGACTTTCCTTTGACATGAGTTGTTTATATATGTATTTGTCCTAAAAAAAAAAAAAAAAAAAATTAAGAACTCGTTAGTTTTAATTACGTACATATTTCCACACTTTGGGGATTGTTGCTGCACCCTTTAAAAAAAAAAAAAAAACCTTAAACAGGCCTTACCTCTTGAATTTTAGCATGGTAACTGAGGTCAAAGCCTTACTTGTGGGCCTTGGATTTTTCCCAATCTCTAAGAGAACTGCATTAGTCTGACCTCGAGGTAAATTTACTGAGATGTCCATTCCTGCGAAGACTAGCATCAGTCTTAATATGATTTATGTACAATAATCTCTCTGGCTACTCAAAGATTAACTCCAAACCATTTTCAAAATAGTCCTTAATATGTTTTTTTTTAATTAATTGTTTTCTTTTATAAAATATCTAATTCAATTGATGAGAATAATCTGATTAAATATGCTTCCAATACTTTAATTTTGTGAAGTGTGGTCACACTTCCTGGTGAAATCAAACAGTGATTGCATAATTAAGTTCTATTAAAATACTGTAAGTATAAGTTTAAGTTTTTAAGCACTTTTAAATGTAAGTTTAAACACATTTAAACTCAAGATCATGAACTAATGACCTCACTGGCCTTATGAAGGACACTTTACAAGTGCATTTGTCTTCCAAATAGCTTCTTTGTTGCAAAACATTTTAGGAATAGTCTTTAAAGATTTTAGGCAATGTGGACATGACAACATTGTGCAACTGCAACAGATTTATCAGCTAACTATCCTGAGAGGTAAATCTGTTGATTGAGCATGTGTGAACAAGACATTAGTCATTTCCAATTCTGGATGCAATCGTTGTTGTTCTCAGAAAATATTTTCATATCCTATAATCTGATCTTTATATGTAAATGACTTCCATTCATCCATCTATCCATTATCTTCTCCTGATCCAGTGGCTGTGTCATGGGGGCAAATTCTCAGACATCTCTTGACTAGGCCACTTCCTCCAGCTCCTTTGAGGGAATCCTGAGGCATTCCCAGGCCAGCCAAGAGATGCAGTTTCTCCAGCGTGTCCTGTGTCTTCCCCGGGGTGTCTGCTGGTGGGACAAGCCCGGAACACTTCCCCAGGGAAGTGTCCAAGAGGCATCAGAATCAGATGCCCAAACTGCCTCAGCTGTCTCCACTCGACTGGGAGGAGCTGCAACTCTACTCGTAGCTTCCTCTGGGTGACAAAGTTGCTCACCCTGTCTTTAACCCAGCCACCCTGCGGAGGAAGCTCATTTTGGCCACTTTTTTCAAACATTTTTTCAATCATGACCCAGAGCTCACAAATAGACTGTTGGAACAAAGATTGACTGGTAAATTGAGGCCTTGACTTTTTGGTTCAACTCCCTTTTCAGCACGGTGGACCGGTACAGCGACGGCACGAGACCGAACACCTCGCCAATCTGCCAGTCGATCTCACACTATGATATTCCCTCACTCATGAATGTCTCCAAGATACTTAAAGTCTTCCACCTGAGGCAGTAGCTCTTCACATCCACGTGACATGCATATTCCAAAAAAGAACATCCAGTGTTCCCTCATTTATTTAAAAAAAAAACTGTGAAAAGGGGTATCTGCAAAAAATGGCTATAGCTGTAAAACTCCTCACTATATATACACACTTAATACTCTTCACAAACAAATTTGAACTTTTTAATACTTTTTTTAAACTCGTAAAGTTCAAACCTTCATAGTCCAGTATTATATAATTAAAACAAATATCTGATTTGCTATCAAAGATTTGCATAGATTTGGAAAACACATTCTGTTCAGGAGACAGGAAACAGAGATTTCCAATGGTCTACAGCCAATCAGGACACAAAATGACATTCTGCAATGTGAAAGCATGCACAGTTGTGCTAAAAAAAACGGTGCAAAAAGGTGAACTGCGATAAAGCAAGGGACCACTGTACATCTCGTAAGGTACCTGACTTTTTGAGTAACTTGTTTCTTTTACCCTGTTCTACAACAGAAAAATTCAAATTTCTGTGTTTTTGAGCATTTAATGCCACCAGCCAATTATATCATGACAGCATGTCATTCAAGATAGGAAAATGGCAGCTGTCTTGTTCCAGTATGACATATTTCCCACTATATGGTTAGTTAAAGGCTTGAAGGATGTATGGAGCATTAGTCCAGTGGAAGCTGGCATCAGAAGCGGGAGTCATTGGCCATAAATGGATGGACGTCTCCAGCAACATCACTGAGGTGGGCTTTGGCATTTTGATCATGCTTAATTGGAATCAAGCTGTGTGCCAAAATGTGGCAAAAATCAAATCTATCGTCAGTACAACTACGCCACCATCAAAGAGATTTCCCTGCATGCTTTGGTGGAACAGGGGGTTATTTGACTTATAGTTGTCTTTTTTTTCTATCACAAACCAATCGAGGCATAAACAAAGTATTTTTATTAAAGCTGTCTCTCACTGTTTATTCTTCCCTTTCCAGATCAATCCCTGTAAACTCTGGAAATGGCTGCTGATAAAAATCCAAGTGGATCACAGTTTCTGAGAAAAACTCAGACCAGGAAGTCTGGGAAAAATATAAATAAATACATTTAAATTCCCCTCTTTCCCATTCAGATGTCTGGTTTGAACCTATTTAAAATTAAACATCTCTTTGCTGTATACATACACCATCCAACAGATGTGAACAAAATAAAAATCCAGTGTAAACAACCCTATCATACACAACTCTGAAATTTCAACAGACTCAGCCACACAAATGTATTTAAAGGGTTCGTGGTAGTCCATGATAGTTGGCATGACTGTAAAAAAAAGCGTGTGCCAAGTAGAGCTGCCAATGCTCAGCATGGCCGGTTTTAATATTTTAATATGCTACATTACAACATTATGGGCCTGATAGCCTTTCTGGGGTCCAGACAATTGTCTGCAAATGAACAAGATTACATGACAAGCCCTGAATGACAGAGCTTCCCACTGTTGCCTGCCCCAGCCAGTTATCTGATGGTAGCCTAGCAACAGATCCGTGACCTGGCTTTGACCTGCACCCGATAAGGTCAACACCTGAAGGCTCCCTCATTGGAGGGCAGACTGAGCGAGGGGTGGAGCCTGGAGATGTGGGGAGACAAAAGGCTCACAGGGACGGCAGCCTTTTCTGCATAGAGTTGCCTGCGAAAAAGTGCTTGAAGAAGAACAGATCTTGTCACGGGCGTTTGCTTTTATGCTTCATGTGAGAGACGGATGGCGTGAAGAAACTACAGAAAACATAAATTATCCAGAAAAAAAATTTCCTCCCGCTGTAGATATGCCTTTTCATAATCTGAGGCTTTGTGGTGAGAAAAAAAGCAGCAAATCATGCAGGAGATGCTAAAAGTAAAAAGTAATCAAATAGAGTAGCCTTTGCTTTGGATTTCTCTCTTTTGTGTCATGTCTGCCTGCATACAAAACCAACTCAATATAGAGACAGAGATATGAAAGTTTATTCAAATTGCATTAGTGGCGACATAACATTAAGCCGCTGTAATAACAGCGTGCTGAAGTAGTTAACACTTTGTAAATATTGCAATCCCACTTGAGTCCAGCTGCAGGGATATTTAAACAAAGAAAACTCATGGTGATGGGTAATAAAACATCTTACAAAAAAATGCATATAAAAGCACTGTAGTTACATTTTAAACCAACGTGTGTTTTTTGGAAGTTTTTATACAAGGAAGAAAAATGAAGGCAGAGCAGAACGGAGGACCTAATTGTTTTTGCTCATTTTGCAATAAAACGTGATTTAGAAGCAGGTAGCAGATAATATCTGTGTGCTTAGTACTTTTCCTCTAAAACTGGGTTGTAAACTAATACAACATGCAAACCGTTTAAAATGTATTTTTAGAAACACAGTGATTGTGTTACTGATCAGCTTTACAGTTTCATTTACCTATGCTTTTTTAGTTAATTTTTATCTTAACAGGACTACTTTACATTGTTACTTTTGAAATCAAGCAAGTCTGCAGAATGACTATTCAGTCCTTTTAAGTTTAGCACCAAAATAACTTTTGTCTCTGAGTCAAAGGACCTTCATTTCCCTTCTGAGTCATTTTGCAAGACCTCTGCCCCAGTTCACCCTGGGCAACTTAGGCTCCTCCTTTGTGAGTGTGTGTATGTGGAAGTGTGTTCACGAAGTGTGTTTGTACTGTCTCCTTACTGTGGGGAAACTGTTAAAGGTCAAAGGGCAGGAAGTTGGCCACCTGCCTCTGTCATACTGGTAGAAGCAGTTGAGCAGAGACAGTACGCGGTAGCAGGAGACATGACAGAGAGCGAGAACGCTCACTGATGTATGTGTGTGTATTCCTTTGCCTGACTGCTCAATAAACAAGCTCAGATGGGTTGTAGCCACAAACAAACCCAAAATACATCATTGTCTTTCACATTAGGTCCTCTAAAATGCTCAGCTTCTTCTAATTTTTTGTCAACAGAAAGTTATTTTGCAAATATTCATTTATCTGATCTCCAGGTAGGTTGCTTGATAAAAGTTCACAACTATGATGCTTTCGAGCTCCTTGAGGAGGCTGCAAAAATACCTCCGTACAAGGATCCCTCAATTGGTATTTGCTAGAGGCGACAACCTTGCTTGCACCCTGCATAAATGTGCCAACCAAGGACGGGAGCGTAGAAGGCCAGAGGGCAAAAAGGGAGTGAACCACCTGCTTCTGTCAGGCTGTCAGGATGAAGGCGGATGAGTGCAAATAGGGTGAGGTGTGTATGTGTGAGCGTTGGGTTGTGGACATTGTGTAGGAGTGGGACAGTTGGCACGGAGGACAGCACTGGCACAGGCCACCCCAGGATTTATCACTCAGCGACAGTCACGGCTGGGCAGTGGACAGATGTTTCTGTTTACCCGAGGGCAACATCTGACTGGTCGAGCTTAACGTTACCACAACCAGCCTGTGGACCACACAGGACAAGGCAATCAAGGATGAGAAGAAAAAAAACTAGAAGAAGCCCGCTTCACGAGACACATGAGAAAACTTGTTTATTTCTTTATTTTTATCAAAGCATCTCTTGTACCGTCCATGTAAACCTAATCAGGCACAAATGCATTATTGCAGCTCACATGTAGATATGTCAGTGCAGCTATCTTCCCTGGTGCACTGTGAAATGACCTTTAGGTTCAACCTTGAGTGAGGTCATGTCACCGTTGCCTTGGATACTATCAGCAGACTGCCCTGTTGCTAGCATTACCTCACCTGCCTGGCATTGTCAGGGTCAGAGAACAGGCTGTGACCTCCCAATGGTGACCAAACTCACAAAGGAACAAAAACACCACCAAGATAAACAACACAAACTTTCTATAGTTAATTGGGCATTACTGTAAATATTTTGTGCAGAAAGTTGTTAGAAGATTTTGTCAGCCTGATGAACTATGTTTAATCAAAAACACTGTTTGCCATTGTTGACTCTTTGTTATGTACGGTAATAATAGGAGGAACCTGGACAGATTGAATCCAAAGTAGGACATCTTAGAGGAAAGTGTAAATTCCAAATGTATCCATATAATTGATATGCATGCATATAAGTTATTCAAATATGGTATGTATCAAAAAATAATTAAACTGTGTAAACTCAACTTGAGAACTGCTTTTCTCAAGGAATAATTCCACAAAAATCCTGTTGCAAATGTTATGCTGTCAAACCAACCCGTGAAGAGAAAGTAATCTTAAACATTTTGATTTTTTTTTCTCACAACAGCTCATGCTCTTTCTGGTCAGACCATCTGCCAACAGACAGACCATGGCAGGTGCAGGTGAGAAACACAGCTGTTTGCACAACCACAATGACAAAAGCCAACTAAAACACCAACATAAATCATTGTAATATTCAGTATCACAGCCAAACATTACTCTCTCCACTACTGAAAAGCCTGTTAGGGATGTCTTAATTATTTCATGCAGGAGATGCAATAATAAATCGCTCTTTGCTATTTGTGGAACATGTTTGTCCACTCTTCTCCTGATAGGCCCCATTTAATCATGTTGTTCTGTTTCCTAATTAGCAGAAATGCAAAGTGTCTTTGTCACCTGTGGACAGCCAAGAGGGCTAATTTGGGCTTTTCACTAATTGCCACGGTAACGAGCCTCCTGCGCCTCCACTGGGGGTGGGTGGAAGGCATGGCAGGAGGAGGACTGGAGCATGAAAGGATAGAGGGATGAAGACACAGCTCTCCTCACACACGGCCGAGGTGTGAAAGAACGCGGCAGGCCAACAGAACGCAGCCTGGAGGAGTCCAACAGCAGGGAGTGGGGGACAGCCTGGGCTGTGAAAAAGCCCCAACACCCAGCTCAGAGGGAGGAGGACTCGGCTCTGGCCAGTTTCACTCGCAAAATTAACATGGAAATGGCTAAATTAGTTTAGAGGATTTTTTGGAAAGATTTCTAACACTGACACCTGTTTTCTGTTACCTACTTTTATATTATTTCCCTCAGGGAATTTCAAATGTCCAGTCCGATTCCATTACTTTCACGCGTTTGATACTATAATAGCAAAAAGTCCTTTGATTAACAATTAAAATAACTCAGTAGATGGTTTTAAAATAACAAAATGAGGTGTATAAAACCTGTGTGTGTCCCATGTGACTAGAGGGAGGTACACTTGAGTAAAACCACATCTTGGGAAGACAGTAATTGTCTCTGGGAAGAAGTAGTGTTATTGCTTTTCCTTTTTTTATGTTACATGTTTTATATGATTTTCTTAATTAAAGCAAAATATATCTTCAAAGGTCTATCAGGGGAGTAGTGCAAATAATGAACCAAAATCCCAAGTGTGTTGGTTGTACAAGGAAAGAAGACATACGATAATACTGGTACTACTTCTGAGTAAAATTGCTTAATTATTATCTTCAGTTATGCATTAGAATTTCATATGTGTGTATCAATATATATATAAATATAATGTATATATGGGTCATGTTTTATTGATTTCAAAGTTTCATATATTTATATATGGATAGATAGATACATACTGTAGATTTATAGATAGATAGAGAGCGATATATAGAATGACCCAATCGACTCAATCGATTTATATTCCAACAATCCAATCACATTTACTTTCTGTTTGAGGTAGGTGATTAATCTAATTGAATCAACCTATACCAATGTAAAATTGCTTCAAATTTAAAAAGATCGGTTATATCAATATTGAAAAATATTATTTGAATTCAGGCAGGTTGTTTTATATTACTATAATTGTGAAAACGAGCAAATTCTATCACAGCGGACAACGATCATATGATGGCAGCAAAAAATGATGAAGCCATCATTACAGCCAAAGTGTGGAAACATCCTGAGTTTTGTAAAAACATGTAACCATAAAGTGTGCTATACAGTAATGTTTTAATAATGTTCCGTCGGTGAGTGTAACTTTCTGAAACTAAAATGTGAATGGTTTAGCCATTATTGTTTTCTTTTTTTGGGGGGTGGGGGGTGTTCACATGTTTAATTTACACTTGATTATCCTGAAAGAAATCAAATGAATCTGGAAAACGCCACCTGTACTGTTCAGTACTCAGGTAAGTATCTCTGAGTCACACTGGTTGAAGTTTTGGCTCAAGATGTCCTGGATCGATTTTAGGCTCAGTAAATCAGATCGTTCAAAATGAACGAATATCAACTATGAACTGGTGATATGTATGTGTAATATATATAATATATAATATATATATATATATATATATAATATATATAATATATATATATATATATATAGACACATTAATATATTTATAAAACAATATTTCTATTTATAACTTGTAGATACATCAGATACTAATATATATCGTTTTATATTATATATATATATAATATATATATATATATATATATATATATATATATATATATATATATATATATATATATATATATATATATATATAGTCACATGGTTCCCACTAATGCAATTGAACTTCATCAAATGTAGTCCCTGCGCTGGTTAACGTCCGCGCCCCTAGATTTATTTTCTTTTTAGCAATATACCCTGAAAGCTCGGGGGCACCTTGTCCGTGCGCTGTTCTCGGGGGCGAGCTCCTCCAGTGTGTGTGCGTGCGCGCTACAGTGTGTGTGTGTGAAGAGAGAGCGTTTGCTGGCTACTGTGTGTCTGTGTGAGCGCGCGCGCGCGCCTGCGACTGTGCGCGCGTGTCTGCTCTGCTGTTGCTGCCCTTTGATCCCTGCATTAGTGTTAGTTAGGGGCTCGGAGACACACTTGCACCGAGAGCAGCCATAGTCAAGACACGGCAACAACAACAGCGGCACCTCCTCCGCCTGTGTTCCCATTCCCCCAACAATACACTTAAAACCGAGCAAAGCCAGGTGCACGACCAAGTCCCTGCCATCACTGGCGCCTCCAGTCTCAATGGGAAAAACCTTTTTTCTTCTAATCCCCAAACAAGGACGAGAATGTGATTAAATACGGAGGAAAATGCCAAGGAGGAAGCAGGAGCAGCCCAAGCGCCTGCCTTCACGTAAGTCCCGATTCGTTCAATTTTCACGGCTCTCCGTGTGTTTTGCGCAGTAGTTTAGGGTTATAGAGGTGAAACAGACAAAAGGCTCGGCGTAGGTTATTTCTCCCTTTTTAGGTCCGAAGCGAGGCAGCCATGTTGTTGGCGATGGGTTAACATTAGCGAAAAGGCTGTGAGGAGATAAATGATACGTGGCTTTAATAAGAGTAGAATCGATAATGGTCCGGTTCGGTAAAAGGTTGCGGTCAGTTTGGCGTATGTGGCGGCTGTGCGTGTGCGGGAATCGGACGAGCGTTTTCGGTTAATGTGCTCGCCTCCGCTTGCTCGCTTTTCGGGTAGAAAGGGGAGGATCTGGGAGTCTGGCCGCAATAAAACGAAGGGTCAGGCGGATCAGACAAGCCAGACTCTGGCTACCCATACCCCAGTGCTCCGAGTTAGCTATGGCGCTATGTAGCAACTTCATTTCCTCGCCTATAAACCTTCAACTTTTGCCTCAGTTTTGCTGCTCAAAGTCGCTGAAATTGCCGCGCGCTTCTTTTTTGTCGTCGACTTTTGGAAAAAGTGTGGCGATTTTTGTTTTTCTCGATCCCCCCCCTTTTCGTGTCAATACGTTTATTCTACCCCTCCCAGTCTACACGAAGGCTATGTCAGAGCCATGGTCGGTCACCTGAAGTTCAGGGTTTTTCCCCCCTTCTCTTTGCAGCCATTCATTGCAGACAGACTCCGATCAATAACGCGGTTGGGAAAAAGGAAACGACTTTAAGCTTCCACCACGCCGCTCGCAAACACGCAGTTCCGCAGCGCAGATCTATTTGACTTCGCGATCAGTTTAATTTAGGAGGAAGTTGCTTTAGTTTTCTGCATTTGACCCTCGATATCCTCGATATTGAGCCTTAATGGGGTCCAGATAAAGCTGCAGTGGCACACTACGTCCACTGGAGGATTCCTTACATGTTAGTTACAATGATTATTAGTGGCATATATTTTATCTTAATTATTTCCTCTAAATTCCTTTCAAACAACTACTAGTAACACTGTTATGTCAACGTAATAAAGGCTTTTTATTGCTCAGTGAGTAAATCAATCAAGGTTTGGTGCATTTCCTCATGTCACACAGTGCAGCCGGAGGTCAGCATCACCACTAATTTTGACATTTTCTGCTGTTCTCAACACGAGCTTTGAAAAAAAAAAATGCAATGATTTATAATAGATGTACACAAGGTGGTAGTGAGTGTTTCTCTGTATGTGGGTTCAATGTGTGAAAGTGACTAGATGTGCATGTTTGGATTTTTGGTGATTACAGTTTCGTTTAATTGTGACTCTTTCCACAAATCTCAAAAAGTTATTTTGATGTTGTTGTAACTTTTACCAAACCCGCTCCATCCCTTTTGGGTTCTATGGGGTTGCCGGAGCCTACCCCAGCAACTGTCATACAAAGTGAGGATGCTCCCAGAACAGGTCGCCAGTCCGTCCTTAAAATTAAACAATAAAATAAAGTTGCTCCTTGTATTCAACTTTTAAACTTTGCAATTAGTTTTAACAATTCTGTTTTGCAAACCTGCAGCCACAGATTCTTTCAAAGTCGCAGAAATTCAAAAACTTTATGGCAGTTTATTAGGTGGAAATCAGTTTTACATGACTTTTTGACCTAGATATGTACATGCCTTTTTCTTACATTTGAATAAAGAAATATAAAGTTATATATGTACTAAATTATCAAAGTACATACAGTTATCAAAAGGAGGAAAATTCAGGAATTTTTTAACAGGAGCTTAAAAAGTTTTGAGGTTACATTTCCAAACAAATTAAAGAAAAAGTCAAATCGAGTATTGCCAAATGAAGCAACACAATATTTACTTACAAACAATCTAAAATAGTAATAAAAATATATATATTTTATAATCAAATAACATATTCTTAAAAAAAATTAAATGTTAGAGCCTACAGTAAGATTTATTGTGCGTTAAAGTTTTCTAACCCATCCAGCTGGTATTTTAAAACAGCCACGTTTTAAAGTGTTTATGCCAGTCTTAATTAAAAAAGCCAAAAGGGCAAGTACATTATCTAGTTTAAGCATGACAATCCAAAGCACAATGAAAACATGACATTTAACCTTTCTTTTATAAAACATGCGTAAGAACATTGTGTAAGAAGAACACAATCTCTGTAGTCAGGAGTGGCTGTGCTGTGCATGTGCCTGCATGGTTTCAAGCTCTTTTCTCTCTCTTTTTTTGAATTTAGGAGTTGTTTCCCCTCTCAGTTATCAAACTGTCACAGAATTTATGAATTTGTCAGAAGATTTCTTCACTTTGTTTTGGATCTTCTTACTCTAGAATGGAAGTGTCACCTCTTGCCAGCTTCTGTCAGTCTGTGTGTTTTCATTATGCAGCCAACAACACCCTGGTGGTGTGCCAGCCAGCATGCACAATATCAAGCTTCAAATCTCTTCATCTGTGGTGAAAAAGGGCAAGCTAATACACTGGCTTTAATGCTTGAGGTGTTTTATCTTAGCAAGGACCCAGATATATGGGTCTTGTTTCCTTGTGTGCACTTGGCTATTGTCTATGGCACAGACTGTTAAAAAAGAGACTATTCTTTAAGTGTGTGAGCATGGCACGCACATGTCACAGTGAATACACAGCCCCCTGTGTGCGTGCGTGTCTGTGTTTGTGTGTCTGAGGGTACATAATCTGGCTATGGAGGTCACACTACAGTATGGCGCCTTCATTCTGACAAGCAAACATGACCTTTGGTGCCACAGTGAAAACTGCCATTCTTTTTGACCTTGCACCGCACTATTGTTTAAGTAATTTTGATGCCTTATTGCTTTCTTTTAAAAGCTAGGTATAGTGGAAGTGCTTATTTTCACTTCCTTGCGACTTTTTTAGAGTTTGTAAAGAAAAGTTGAGCCTGTGAGGTCCAAGCAAGAAGGCACAAGTGGTTGTGGTTTCATTTAATCATTGGGTTCTCCTTAACACTTCGTCTAGTGTCAGGATTATCTGTTGGAGGAGCACAAAGTTTGAGGAGCACTCATGTTCTTTGCTCTCTTCTCCTGATTATATACACTTACAATGAAGAGATGCCAACATTTGTAGACTTCCTTTTTTTCCTTTTTTTTTGTCAGTCAATAACCGACTAACTGGACAGCTCCCCGCCTTACAGTAATGGTGGGTCGTTGGCTATCGTCCACTTGCTATGATTATAATGACCTTGGTAGGACCGGGGCCTAAAAACATTGGATTACGGGGGAAATGAAAATGATAGGAGGTTTCCATTTCACTCTTGGCATAAAGTCTTTTGGTACTTTCTGCCAAGAACACCCCCCACTCACACACACACGCACAGACCCCTTTACTCTAAAACACAACTGTCATTCTTCTCGTACCCCCCCAGCTTGGTGAGGGTAAGGGTTACTGGTAGTGTTGGGTGTACAGATAAACAAACGCTGCCAAAGCTGGAGGTTGGGAATGAATCATCGTGCAGGGAAAATTTATTGTGTATCTTGAAGTTTATCTTGCCACTAGAACAAACATACATTCATGAGACAAGGTGCTAACTTCTATTTGTCTTTAACTTGACGCAAATGAACGGTTAGCTAGACTGTTTTTTTTTGGGTTGATTTCACCAAAGTAGCTAGTTTTAACGAAAACTCTGCCAAACCACCTGAGTCGCTGTGGCGACTCCTGACAAAGGGCCTAAAGATGAACTATTATGTAAGAACAAAACCTTTATAAAAATAATTACCACCTTTACTTTTTGGTTTTTGAAAATTATTAAGTTCTTATTTATTACACACACTTGAATTATTTTAAAACGTATACTGTTATTTGTTTTACATAAGGAGTTGCAGTCATATCAATAGAAAAGCCCACTGTGATCCTTGATGTTAAATATTTTTGGTCTAACTTTCATTTTCTTTCTTCTCGTTTTCTAATTTTCTTTCTAAAAACAATAAACTAGTTCTTTGTTTGCAACTTTTGTTTCCCTCCATCAAACTGCTTAAATTATTATTATTTTTTTTTTTTAAAGCAAAGAAACTCACAGCTAACATTTGGGAGATAAATTGCAGTTGACAAACCCTATAAATTATGAAAGAAACTCAAGATGTAGAGAACAAGGTATCATCAAAATGAATACTTCAAAGATTTAACACATATTCCAATTGATATTTTTGAATGACAATTAAGATGAGAGTAGTATTTTAAGCTTAGTTTTTATAACTGACAAATTTATCTTTTAAGTTGTATCCTAAAAGCTTTTTATTTCACTCTCTAGTTTCTTTTGTATCTGAAGAAAATAATGGTTTTACTGGAAAAATCTTTTCTCCAGACACTGTTTTTCAGAACCGTAAATTGCAGTGTGATAAATGTTTTTACAACTTAGGTTTAACAAAAAAAAGAAAAAAAAGTGCCCTGGCCAATTTATTATTTCTGTAAGACTGACTGTCTCGGAAAAATAAGAAGCTCAAAGAGTTCATTGATAAAGGCTCTCTACCACCAACCAGCCATTTTTCTGTTCTGTTTAAGAGTTGTTTTTGCTCTACAAAACCAATTTCTTTCTGTGACTTTTTCAATAATAATGACCCAGCACTCAATAAATGAAAGGAAAATGAATAATAAAGTTGCTTACAATTATTATTTGTTGATGTACAGTCACATGCAATCCTGTAATCATTTATCTGTCTTTTGCAGCAACTGCCGCCAACAACTTGTTTCAAATTTTACCAAAGAACTCAAGTAAATTGTACATATTTTGATTTATTAGCTTGTAAATGTTATTTTACAAAAGGTGGAGCACGAGGAAGAACTGCTTAATTTATGAAGTGATGCCAAAAAGTGATGCCGAAAAGGGAATGTCCCCTGGAGGGAGGAAAACAACACTTGTTCCATGTCACCTGGTTCATGAGAGTTAAGATAGCCTTACCAAGAAATATGTATTTGCTTTCCAGGGAGAGCAACAAGCTTCATCTAGGGTGGGTCTTAAGGCAAGGCCCTTCACCCTACTACCTAATTATGTAGCCACAAGGGGACCAAAGTCTGGCCTCCCTGTGCCGGTCCCCAGCCCAGACAAAACACAGGGAGGTGTCAGGAAAGACATAAAGTGTAAAAATCTCTTGACAAACAATCTGTGCGAATCAGTGAAAGCTGATTTGCTGTGGCGCCCTGTGATGGGATGTGCAAAAAGTTGAACAAACAAACTTAAAAAAAATATATATATATATATATATATATAGTTGCAGTGACATTGGATACTCTCATCTTAGAGCAGACATGCCAAGACTTTGCTATATTGAATTTTGTCTGAGACAGAAAATAAAACAATTTAGAGAAAAGTGGTTGTCAATTTCTGTGATTAAACTGGACGGTATACCTGGAGTAGGCAATAGTTGTTATCAAAAGGTGCTTGTATTTGCTGGGAATATTTTACATGTGATGTATTACAACTCTATCATCATAATTATATAATTTCTAAAATTTTACCATTGTAGTCAGTGTACATAAGCGATAACAAATACGCAAAAAGGCTATTGGTGGAGTCTTATTTATAATGTAGAAGTAGCTTATATGACATTTGAATATAGAAAGAGGAGATTTGATTCAACTCCTATCTTTTTATTAAATTCATTTTTTTAAGTCAACAATCCTGCTGCAGATGCTCTTGAAAGCAGTGGTACATGTTTAACGGGTAGTATTAAGGAGTTTTTCTCATATTTGTTTTTAGAAAGAAGATTCAAACGCTGATTTAAAAATACTAATTAATATAACATTCATCAAGCTTTCCCTTTTTCCACCAGGCCCAACTCTGGAAGGGTTTTTTTTAAATGTTGGAACAGTTCCAAAAGTCTTGTAATTACTTTAGAAAAACAAAAATATTTCTTAATGTGCAGCCATGTTGGACCTTTGTTTAGCTTTTAAGGTAACTATATGTCTTTTGACTGACAACCATCAATAATGTGTCATCAGTATACAGGGACTGCTGTCTAAATTTGATTTTTTGGAGCCTCAAAGTCAACAGATTTTAATTTAGTAAGAAATGATTAAATGTTATAAAGTTCTTTCTTTCTTTCTCTTTCTCTTGATTTCCAACTTTTATAAAAAGTGGAGTTACAAACCTAACTGGGAACCTTAAGCATGGAATTCTCATAAAGCAACAGCATAGAGCATAAACTATGCAAGGACAGTTGCACTGATGGAATTGCTGCATGTCTGCCAGAAGCATTTAGAAGTTGTCAGGAGGGCTGTAGACAAGGGAAAGATTATTGTAAACTTGTATACAACCTGTCTGACGGTGACCGATGAACTTGCTGATGAAATTCAAGGGTCAAGTTAAAGGCCTCTTTTTTTTAATTGGTTTTGATAATCACGGGAAGTTGTGGTAAATTAATTAACATATTTTGACTATTAACATTGAAAATTAATGACAGTTTTGAAAAAAATATGCAGCTTGTCATCAGATATGATAGTAAAGAGAAAAAAATGTAACTGGGCTAAATTTAAATCTGAACATGTCAGGTTTATGTCTAAACAGAGAATTAGTGAAAGCCATTGTAACTTCTATGTGTGCAAAGGGGCATGAAAAACACAGTTTATAAGCAAGTTTATGGCATACTTGAGAAAAGCACTATATTGTATGTAAGTGACATAGATCGTAACTTTAACACAATAAACTGATTAATGTAAAATCTTAAGATCTTTGCAGTGTTCATCTTACTTTTTTACCTTGATTCTATTTATTTTATTTATTAACTTTAGCTCACCAATACAAATGTGTTTAAACACGTGTTTTTAGAGGATAGATGTATATCTCGAAATTATTGTTAGGTCTTTATTGAAATTTTTCCAACACTGACTTCTTGTTCTGTCAAATATACTGTACATCTATTAGCGGTGTGCTAGCATCTCCAGAGCCCTAATAGTCCACAAGTCCCCTCGCAGAGCATCTACTCCTTTGCAATACAAAGTCAGGAGTCATCTTAAAACCTCTAGTACAGTACCTGCCTGAATGTTTGGTCACATTCAGAACCCCTCCTGTGTGGAATGGAAGTGCCTCTGTCTCGGTAACGATTTTTTCCTGTGTTGACAAGTCACAACATGGAGATCTACAGCTCAGAGAGCAGCCCTTTGGCTACACAGAGCCCTGCTTGCACTGAGTAATAGCAATCTCACAGGAGTAGCAGGCTTTCAGCTGGCAGCAGTTCATACGGAACAGCTCGCCGGTGCAGCTGGGAAAGACAGAGCAGAGAGGGAGAGAGGAACTGGTGGTGGTAGCAGTGGAGATGGAGAGAGGGAGGAAATGGAGAGGAAGAGCTGTTAAGAGCTTTGGGCGGTTTCTCTGTTGTTGTACCACACAAGTGCATCAAGACCCTGTAGGACAAGCCTTTAACAGGCATGAGGGATGGTGAGCATGAGAAGAGTGGAGGAGGCGGCAGCGGAGGAGGTAGTGGTCTGGGGAGCTGAAGCAGGCCGGTCGTGCCAGACGCCTGCTTTAAACAGGGATGTGATTTATTGTTTGCTTCTGTATCACGTATCACTCCTAGAAAGACACAAAATTACATTAAGATTAAGAACTTTAAAAAATTGTCTTAAATGAAACCGCATCTCCTGGGAGCCAATTCCTGAGCATGCTGAACACCATTAGGTACCACTTGAAATTGGGAGCATTTTGGCACAAGATGAAATCTAAATGTATTTATAAATCTATGTAAACTGTTGTTGTTTTTCTATCCTTTACACAAACACGCCACTTTAGTGCATTACACATTGACTGTTCAATAAGATGCTTCTGAAACACTTTAATTTAATGTAGGTCGTCAGTGTGTGTGCAATTGCTAGGAGGCTGGCCAACACGTTGATCTTCGTGGCCCCTGCTGAACACACTGCACGGTACAGTGCGATGAGATGACCTCACTTCCTGTGTGGGTAGAGGAGGGCAAGAGGCCTCTTATACACACATGCACACACATTCCCTTCTGAATCACAGCCTGGCTCCTGTTAGCCTTTAGTGCACTAGCCAGGCTTCCACCCCCCACCCCCCTCCACCCCCCTCCTCACAGTGTAAAAGTGTTTCCACATTGCACATTTAGGCAGTCAAGAGCAAAGCAGGGGCTAATGTCCTCAACTAGCTGGCCAAACAGCAGCCCATCTGGAGCTTTTTGGGACACAGGATCAGCTCAGTTGAGAGATTAAAAGTATAGCGAAGATGGGGGGGTGTGCACTACAGACGCAGCATTGTAGGGCTATAAGGCAGTGACAGCTCTCTAGGGAAACAATATATCACCTCTAAAAGGGGAGTGGAAGCGTTTGGCAGCAGGACAAAAAATCCTGGGAAGTTAAAATCATTGATGTGATGTCATCTCCGAAGAAGCCATTGTCGGATTGTGAGGTTATTTATGACGCCTAAGGTACAGGTGAGCATCTTGACTAATTCAGTGCTCCATACAAACTGTGCCCTGGTTTTTACACTAGGGTTGTAGTTGGCTCTTGAAAAGACAGATGTGTTTTTGACGCTATTGTTTAGCAAGGACATTTGATCACCTGACTTAATCTTTGTAATTTTTATGAGATTAGTGGCACAACAATCTTTTTACAGGCAAAAAGTTGGAACATTTTGAAAGTGTAGGCACTGGAGGACTAGATCAATAAAGGAATGCATATAAGAAGCACTTGTACAAAGAAATAAATGAGACAGTCCGTGCTGCATTTGTCAGTTTTATTTTTCCCCAACAATTGTTGTGAATGGAGGCCATGCTGGTTCAGATTGCTGCCATTAATCTCTTAAACTCTGCAGGGGAGTGGTCAGCAGCAGGTGTATTTTCCACCAAAAAGGTTTGTCAGATGATTTCAAATCCTACCAGAAAAACAATGCAAAAGCTCAATTTGGCACGCACTACCAGGCATGTTCATAGTTAGCCAGGAGTAGCCTTTGCTTCCTACACATGTCAAGCTCTGATTTCTACTGTTGTTGTTTTTTTCTGGTTTTCTTTGATCCTCTCTGACCCTGCTCTTCTCAAAGTTTTGTCCACTTGCCTTTTACCTATTAAACTGCCCTCTTCATTGATTTTGACAGCATTTATCCGTTGATACGGCTGTGTAATTGTTTGGAAAGTCTGCTTTGCCGTTTGCTTGTAGCATGCAGTCGCTTTCCCATTGTCAGTGTTTTGACCTTGCTGTACCTGCCAGCCAGAAATGAGATCATCAGAAGAGAAGACAAGAAGCTGACATCTCTTCTCCACCTACCCGTGGCTTTAAGTGATGGTTGTCATAGCAATCATTATGCCACAGAACAGACTCAGTGGGTGAAGGATAGCTTTGAATACAGCAGCCTCAGGTCACAACCTAGTTATGACAGAACCACACAGACCTGTGAGGGCTGGTTGCAGTGCACATTCTTCACTGAGTAAATGGCTGCATGCATGGCTTGTAAAATTTGGTAAATTCCAGGTTAAGATTTAAATTGTCAGTGCTCTTTTTATTCCATGAAAGCAGGGATACGGATAGTTGTCTAGAAAAGAGGGTAAGGTCAGTATGGGAGGGATAAAAGTCCCAGTTGAGCAGTAGGAACTCTTTTCTTAGTTCCTTGAACTTTTGGACTATTTTTTATTGTTCTTACAAAAGTGCAGAGAAGTTTGTTCTAAAGTAGACCGGTCTTTCCCCAAAGATTGGAGGTTTATTGATTGGTCCAAGAAGCTTAGCTCGTCAACAATTTAAGTTCTAGAAATATAGAAAAAGCTGGAGTGTACGGCAGATTGTGTCTTTAATTGAAATTCAGTTACTAAATTTAATTTATTTGTTTGTTTGAGCAGATGTGCACATCCCTTATCTCTTTACGTGGAGCTGGTGGTTGCATCCGCTTTGTGCATTGTGGAAACACAGAACCCATAAACCTCGAAGAATCTTGTTTGGTCCAAATGTGCCTACTGCCTCTCATTCCCATCAGCTGTCCCAGCTACCATTTAACATGGAGATTGGAAATGGAATAAGCTCTCCCACCATTCTCCCTGGACCTGCATGTCAATTAGGTTAGCGGTGAGCATTTCCTGCTGTGCCACTGAGTTTCTTCTTCTTCTTTCTATCTCATTTTCTTTTTTTTTTCTTTCTTTCTTTTCATGTAATAGCATAAAACAGCTTCTCTTTTCTTGGGGTAGGGACCAGGAACCATCTTTGGTTATTGTCCCTGTCATAATTGACAGGCTGAAATCAGGCCGAGCCAGCACTGCCCTGAGTGCTTTTGCCAAAGAAATACCTCTGTTGCAAAAATACACCCATCATTTTGAATATTTTCTTCTGTTTTTGGTTCTTCTCCCTTATCTGATCCTCATCCCTGCTGTTCTTTCTGAGTGCCTCTACTCTCTCTAATAGATGCTGTCTGTTCTGCACCGGTACACTCTCCATTTAAATACATAAGTGCACGTACAGAATTGTCTTTGCCCCATCTCTCTTTGGACCCTTACTGTATATTCCTGGCTTTTGTGGCTGGTTTAGAGCCGAGTGTCCCTTTTTGCCAGCTGGTTGATTTACAAACAATACATGAAGGTTGTACACACCCACTACCCACCCTCCTACTCTCTCACTTTCCTTCACAGAAGCACACATTGCTTCTATGAGGAGCTTCAGAATGGTTGAAAAGTATGCGGCACAGCGATAACTGACACGTTTTTAAGGGCTTAGCCCGTCTTTTTCAGGGAAATAGAGCAGCATCCACATCTCTTCAAATTTGTAGAATCTTGTGAGCCAGCAAGAGAATTTGTAGAAACGAATTGGTTTGCCAGTTGGCCTAAATCATGGTTGTTTTAAAATTAGAAAAAAAAAAAACCTTTAAAAAACATTTGTAAATATAAAGAAAAAAAAGCGTTTTTGTGTTATTATTGCTGTATTATGAAATCATTCATGTTTATGAATTAGGGTCAATGAACCCTTTTACCATGGCAATCTGTTGAAAACACCCAACAAGATAATCCTAGGGGACTAATGCGGAACAGTAACTGGACACCAGCAATTTTTTTTTTTTTTTTTTTACATAAAAATATCCTGCTGTTGCTGAAGCTTATTCTTGTTATATGGGATAATTTAAAATGTTCTGCATGTTTTTGCTTATTCTCAGTTTCCAAAAGCAGAGTTGAATACTCATAAGCTTTGTCGGAAGCTAAAGTTTCCATGAAGACCAACAAATTTTCCTCACGAAATCTGGAGAACCTTATAACCCCAAGACTTTATATTTAATTTTCATGAAATAGTAAACTTACCATTTTTTCCCATCTTTTGATTCTTAGTTTAGTTTCATTTTACAAACATTTCCTAACATTGTTACCACACGCAGGTTTGAAAAATGTAAATTATGAATCCTGTCAAGTGTTAATTTTTTGGTAATTATGCTAGACAGGATATTTGTAATTGAAAACGACTTTTCACCAGCATTCACCTCATTGCCCCTCGTGTTTTTTCCAAATAAAAATATTTTTTTGTGCTTTTAGTTTGCATACGGGAATGGTTTTGCTGAAGTGAGTTTGGGAAATGCCTAGTTCAGAACCTTTGCTCCTTGTCATCCAAAATGAATCATAACACCGTGTTACACTAGTTTAAAAAAATAACAAGCAAAGTTCTTGTTTTATAATCAAATAACTGTCTATAAAAGCTGAGTTTTCTTTTAAAAAGCTGTAAGTTATTCTATTAAAGTTGTTTTTTTTTTTTTTTTTGCTGTGTTAGAAATTTAATGTGGCTGCAACTATCATTTCACTATTTGCTGTTTTGAAAGAGTGGAGAAAGCACATACTTCATTAAAAAGTAATTTACTGTGCAATGAGGCACATAAGTTAAAGACATGTGCCATGTAATATAAGATAAAGGCAAAAACCTCTTTCAAAGTCCAAAAAAGTCCAATCATGATCAGGTAATTATCAGTATGCCTTAAATATATACCCTTTAATTTCCGCCTCTTCTTGTTTCACTTTTGCCACGTTGATATTCTTGGAGCGGCAGCTCTGCCCTGCAGTCTGAACTTTCACCTTGAGAGCATCAGCACAGCTCAGGCAGATTATTTGGTACCACCTTGTGGCTGCAGATGCGCTCTGTGCATCTCCACATTTGCTTTCATGTTTTGTTGCAAAACCCATTATGCGCATTATAACTGAAACAATTTAGACATCCTTTGTGATAGGAGCTTTCAATGCAAAATTGCCTCTCTACTCTGTGTTCCCCATAAATAGGCAAAGAAGCCCAACTATGGGTGCTTTTAGAATGGTACTTTTAGTGAATATGACTGACTAAAACTGGGGCTCAAACTAAGACCACAATATTATCAAATGACAACACCATGTTTTTGTCAAAATTTGGGGTGGAAACTTGTTAACATTTTTAAAAAAAGCTATATATGTATTAAAAAAAAAATCAGAACATTGACTTTTTCCCATTAATTCAGTATTTTCAGTATTCTCATATTCAGTAAATTTCCTGTTAATGTAATAAGAAAATTAGGTTTAGGGTAAATAGCTTCTGAGGAAACAATAAATAGGTTTTGTAATTTCGGATGTTTTTGATATATATATATTTTTTTTACTAAAACTATGAATATAAAAATGTAGTTAGAACTAACGAACCACTGAGTCTGCAAGTATTTTCGTAATTGAAAGTACATCCAAATGACTTAATTTTTACATTAAAAATGAATTAATTCGTAAATGTGAGTAAATGTTAATAGCTTTGCATTGTTCCCCTTAACAGTTGATTTTTAAGTTTTACAAAGAAAAATGCTAAAAGATTTAAAGAAAAATGTAAAATAACCCATACATAAATATTTTATAAGACAGAACTTTGATACTGTAAAAATAAATCATAAAATTACTATTTTTTGAAAATATATCAGTTAAAATAAGATTTCATATTTTATTTTTATATTAAATTTAAGATTGAGTGGACAAATTGTTGGCTCCTATTATAGGTATTTTTTTAAACTAACTTATTAAACATTTACAATTATTATATTTTGTTCAAAAACTCAGTGGACCTTCTGTAACCATCTAAAATGTCATCCCGATACCCTAAATTATAGATATTAAATTGCATGGTAGGCAGTTCTATTTTATTATTTTTTCCAACGATATTTATGTTTGATTAGCAACAGTGTTTTTTTTTTTTGAGTATTTAAAAAACGGCAGTGTGTAATATTGGTGTGAGACAGTGTTAGTGATCTCTTCCATACAGACTCCTTAGTGCTCAAATAAAGACTACAGTATATCACAATGGCCACCTTATTTAAATAAGTCAATTATCTTTCATTTTTGTTTATGCTCTTAATTGCAGTTTTTGTTGGTAGGTAACTTCTTTCTATAAAAAGAACAAATTATTTTGTGTCCAGTACTCCTAAGGGACCGGCTTTAATCTTTTTTTGTACAGCAAAAGTTACTTAACAGAAAGGTTAAGATCTCAAGGTTAAATACAGCAGCAAGCAGGAAGAATACTGTAGCAGATGCTTTATAATGCTATGTTCTGAATGTTCTGATTGTGGAGTCAAATAAAAGTAGACATCTAATACAAATTCAAGTGAATACAATGACTATATTTCTAAGTCCTGCTAAAGCCGATTGTTGCTCTCTGAACACTTGCTACTAAACAAGTTTCACAAGTTTTTAGTGTCAATGTTTGTAGGTTAACTTATTTTTGCATTTTATGCTCCTTGTTCTCTTAGACCTTTAAAGGTCAATTTCCTTTTTTTTTCTTGAAAGTTTTAAAGCAATTTTCATAAAAATAAGAAAGATCGTTGCATATTATAGGTGTTTTGTGCAGAACATTTATAGTTAAAGAAGGAATGTAAAAAAAGGCTGAATTCTCTTGGATTTTCTGAACATTTCTAAGAAATGACAGCAGGTTGTCATAATTGTTGGGTAAATGGTGTAAAAATGAGTGAAAGTCCCAGTCCAGTCATTATAATCTGTTGTAAATGGTCTTCTAATTATGATTATGCTGTTTTTAGGGAAAGTCAAAATCTGTGTTGTTTGCATGGACAAAACTTAAGATAACCAGGGGTTATTTAAAAATTCAGCTGAGTTTTGGGGAGGACTGTTGGCTCAGAACTAAACCTCAGCTGATATCCCATCATCCTTTTGTTTACTCTCTCTCCCACTATCTTACAGCCTTTTACTACTCTAAGCTGACAACAGATATGGTTAGCAATATCAGAGGTATCCAGTCGCACAATTTTGAGGCAGATGCCAGATACCGACAGTGAGAGAAAAATGAAGAGGTTAATGGATCTATTTGTCTGCAAGTGGATGCATCCGCATGGAACGGAGCAGTGATCTTTTATCCTGCCCATTTCAGTTGCTGCATCACAGCAGGGAGAAATGTCAAGCTGTTTTTTTCATCTTTTCCTGATTTTTCCCGATTTGAATAAAGAAGTACTCAGAAACACAGTTTTAATCTTACATTTCTATTGTACATATATATGTCCTCCATGAAAAAAAATCTATTCGTCAAAAAGACATAAAACACAATTTTCATTGGAGTGGGTCTTTAAACTTTTTATTAAACACTCAAAGCACTGAATAGTTGAATTTCTCAAAATATCAAATGAAGGAAAACATCTTTTTTTAAACTATGATTACACATAGTAGGATATAGATCTAAAAAAAAAAAAAGTTTGTCCAAAACAAATTCTTTTGATGATGAAGAAGCAGCTTCTATACCCCAGAATGTATACATCTTGATAATCTAATAGCCTGCTCTTCTAGTCTAGCAATGCAGTTGAAGATTTTGCAGTCCTTGCATAAAAGAGTGGATTTGGTGTGTATATTAAAACTTCAGTATTTTCATTCACGTATCAATGCTTTCCAATGAAGGGAATGGAATTCACCACACTCTTCATTTTCCTTCATCAACATGTTTATTTGAGTACTATAGGAATAGAAAATCTGCTTCTGTAAGCATAACTTTGAAAGTCTGTGATAGTATAGTGCAGTAATTTAAAAAAGTAAACACTATCCACTGAATTGTGGATCGCTAGACTTGACTTGGCAGATTCTTCTTTTTCTGCAATCAATGTTTATTCACTTGGAACTAATTTTTAGTCTAGAACTGGCAGCTTAAATTTGAAAGTTATTTCTAATGGTTGGCAGTAAGTGCAGCTTGGTTTTTGGTTCATTTTAACTGTGATGTCACTAGCTTTGTTATTAAAATTGTATTAAGAATTATTTTTTAGTAGTGCTCCACATAGACTTTAGTGCTACTTGGCATTCAGTGATTTCTGCAGCTATAATAAGGTTTGGAACACCGATTTGGCAAATCTAGAAATTCATTTGTAAGAAATTGCTCAGCAAGGACAAGAATCAGCTGCTTCGCACTGTCAAGAGAAAGTTTAATGGAATGGTCCGTTAAACAACATATCAGTTTGGTACAAAGTGCCTTGTTCAAAGGGACCCACATTTTAAGACCAGAATGGTTCTTTTTATTTACCTAAAACTGATACATGAATTTGGTGATATTCTACTCTATGAAATCAATAAAGTTCCAATCTATATATTTCATATTAAAGTTTGCAATGTTGCAACTATGCTGAACAGATAAAACAATACATATTTGTTTAAAGACTTCTAATCCAGTGTGCTTGATGTTTTGGGCTGTTATTTTTTCCCATATATTTGTTTATTAATTTGTTTCTGACATGAGATGCTAAAAGCTGAATGGAAAAATAAGACGGAGGGTAAAGTGCACTTCATCTGCTTTGAGGAATTCCGGAGGTCTCATGCTCTTGGTTGTCTCATTCTCTTCCAAGAACACTTCTCCTTCCTGTTTCACCTCTGGCATGCCGCCCAAAGTACCCACAAACCACGAAGGCCAAGGCCGAAAATACACACATGGTAATTTGCACTACATTTCAATATGACTCAAGCACCAGTATATATAGCCCTGCTGCTTGAACCCTGATCCTTTCTAAAAGTATCATCGCACCTCTTGATAGCAGCCATAAGATTGGCTCTGTGTAGCGTTGTCACAGACAGTAGTTAGACGTGATTGGGATGAAAGAAAGTTAGAACTGTGATAACGTCACAGCTAAATAGTGAAATGTTTAACGTGAACCCTGAACAATGTTGGTGACATTTGTTTTCCGTTGGAGCTAAGGTATGTAATCAAAACTAAACACAAGGAGTATATTTTATTTATGTTATATTATTATTTAGTTTAAACAAGGTTTTACATTTTTTAAATTAGTGAGAATGATTATAAGCACCAGAATACAAGTATTCTGTGCTCTCTTGCTGTATCGCAGTTCACCTTTCATGGTCTTGGTTGGTTTGCGGAATATTTTTAGTGCCTATTTGCTTTTTTTCTTACTACTGTTTTTATTTCGTGATTGGCTTTAGGCTATTATCAATCAATCTCATCCATGCTGTGTGTCTTAGAATGCATTCAGGTTGCCTGTTCTACATAAATAAGCAGATATTTTATTAGCTATTATGATGGACCTATTTTTTTGCAGAAAGTTTAAACTTTGAGAGTATTTAAAAAAAACTTTGCATGCGTAGCAAAGTGTGTATTCAGGACTTTTAAAGCCTTAAAACATTTTAAATAATTGTTAAAAAATAAAGTTGACTGCTTTTATTTGTAGAATCGAAAGACCACTGTATGGTGCTACCAGAAGTACATCTTTTGGTGTTTTCTTAGTTCAAACTAACTGATATTACGGTGTTTTGGTGTTAGACAATAGACTTATTTCCAGTTTAACCAGATTTATTGTCTAATTGATCACTGGCTTCAACACTTTAAATGCTGTTGTGTTTTATGAGATTACAATGAAATAGATTTGTAAATAAACTCTGATTATCTGAGGTTTGTTTTTGTTATGCAGTAAGAGCATTTAAAAAATTAACATCACATAAATCTCATTCATTTATAATACTTCGCCATTGTTGTAATATTTGTAGTTTCTTAGAGAACTTAGACACAAAAGGAGGATTGTGTCTAAAAAAGACAAAACCAATATCAGATTAAGCAAAAGCGATCCAATTAATAGAATTATCGTCACCCCTTGAAAGATTTGGTCATTTTCTGCGACCAGACTCTGCCAGTGGTGCATCTTTCCCACCATATTGTCCAGTAAGAACTTAATAAGGCAGTCTTGACCGCTGGGTGTGCTCATTAGCATAGCCCGCGGCCCTGGCAAGCCATGGTAAGGCTCAGTCGGACACTTAATTACTACTAAAGCTCCTTCTCTCTACTTCCATACTCACTTCTTTCCTTCTTCTGTCCTTACCCTCTGCTGAACCTCCTTAACCCACCCATAAAGATGCACACATGCGCTCAGTGCCCTCAGCAGGAAAAAGAGGCTAATCATTTTGGTGATGTAAATGTGATGACTCAAAGCTGGGTGTGTTGTGGCAGTATTTTAAGTTATCTTACTTTGTAGGGCTTTGCGGTCAGCAATCTTTGTGATTTTAGTGAGTATCTGACCTGCTCTACCTCTTTCTCTATTTCTGGGTCTCTCTCTCATTCTTATATTAGCTCATGGGCATGACTCTCCTTTTGACATCTGCACAGTATTGATGCACCTCATCCAACCTTAATCGGCTAATGGCTTCTTCTTCTTGCCTGCCCAGCCAAATCAACCCCTCCTCCCCTTAGCCTTGCCTCTATCAGTCCCTTCCTTCCGTTGCCTTGTTGTCTCTTACTCTCTCTATGCCTGGGGTCAGCCGTGCCAATTTTCAAGCCTGTCTAAGCAATACGAGAGCTTTGAATGTGTTTTTTTTTTGCAGTTTCACACAAGTCATGTACTGGTGACCTTATAATCTACCATTGCTCCAGTTTTCTGTTCTCAAACTGCTTATTTAAGGTGTTGTAATTTATTTTATAGAAATATATTTTATGTGATAAAGTGTGAATTTGTCTACATCCTGATCACAAGTTTATGTTCACTTAATCATGAACAGTTTTACTGCTCAATGATTTATTTGTAGGCTGCAGTTTCTTAGTGCTTTCTATTTTTTTTTTTAAACTAAGATACAGATCTTCTTTTATGCCTTTCGGCTGCTTGCTATAGGGGTCACCACAGCCAATCATCCGCCTCCATCCAACCCTATCCTTTGCATCCTCCTTACTCACTCCAACTACCCTCATCTTCACCTTCATTACATCCATGAACCTTCTCTTTGGTCTTCCTTTAGGGCTCTTTCCTATTAGATCCAACCTTAGCATCCTTTCACCAACAGAATCACTGTCCCTCCTCTGAATGTGTCCCAAACATCTCAGTCTGGCATCTCCAAATCAGCTAACCTGAGCTGTTCCTCTGATTATCTTCACCGTCCATCCTCTTCACTCTCAAAGAGAACTGTAAGACTCAGATAAATGACAACATACAAACTACATAATCATTTCCCTTTTTTGTCAGAAATAAAAATCAGATTGATTGTCTTATGTGTGAGACCTAGTTTGAAATATGACTACTAGTACTTGTAGTTTTTTAAATAAATAGATATATTTCTCTAGCATCGGCATAGGAGAAGACCCTTGTGCTGGTGGAATAAAATCGTTTGTGTGAGTGATAACGTATCCAGACCGCTGAGCACCCTGCAGCTGTTTGTCTCAACATGCAAGTCATCCCCGCCATTACACCATTAAACGTTCTCTTTTAAGTAGCAGATGGATGCTGCATAAGCTTGAAACTTTGTCTTGACTCGGGTTTAGGAGTTCTTTCATTACATCTAACAACTATATCTGGAGGCGAAGCAGCTGAATGCGTGTCAGTGACAATTCAATAGAAAGAATATAGGAATGGTTGTAGGCAGTTAGTCTCTTTGTACACACAACTGCACGTTCACACCATTGAAGTGCCAATAACAGGAGTTTTAAGGTCGAATAAATATTTTTTGGGGGGTTAGGTGGCAGACCAGAACCTTGGAAATTGTAATTTTGTCCACACAGGTGGTTCACTTTGATATTAGAGGTGTAAACTTGTTAATCTTTGAGAAACTGCTCTCATTGTGTAGCCTTGAGTTTTAGTACTATTCACTGTTTTACCTGTTAGGTATGAGTGAATCTTGTATTCAAGAAAGTTCAGTGTTGAAGCTGAAACCTTGGGTCAGCAATCTAGTGATTTCCTTCTAACCACATTATAGCCATTAGTGGCTCTCGTTGCTTTTCACATGTCATACGAAAATAGGTCAAGTTCTGCCCTGTGTGACTCACCAGCTCCTTCTCCTTTTGTTTTATTCTTATTAACCTAAAAAAAAAACTTATTCAGGTGGAAAAATGGCTTCAATGATCATAAGAAATTGGGTTCTCATTGAGTGCACTATAGTGTTTTCTTTAGTGCTGATAACAATAGTACGAAGAAAGATTCGTCAAAATTTCCCATCAGTTTCAATCCATCTTCCATGAAGAGGACTATTATGTGAAGTTAATTTAGAAGTAGTTTTTTAAAACTTAAGCAATACATTAGGAGTTTTGATGTTAATATCTTAGATTGCCACTAAAAAGCAAACCAAAAATTAGACTTGTACAACACCAAAACATTGAAGTACTGTGAGGTCACGTCTTGAGTTTAAAAACTCTGACTCTTAATCTAATTGTTTTGCCATTACTGCTTTGGGATTAATCTATTTAAAATGCATAGAACACTGTTTTATTTGCCAGATCGTTATTTAATTTTATTAAAAAGTTGATCAATAGCTAAATGATTTAGACTTCAAACATTATGAAAAAACTCTAATCAGACATTTGCCTTTAATGATCCCGTAGTGCCATCTATCTCGTTTTTTTTTTTTTAATGTTATTATCAATGCTTAATATTGAAATGTTTTAAGAACAATTCATGCATCTGTTAAAATTGCATTTAAGTGTCATCCCTATATTATGTTAATCATTTTGGATTATGATTTTATTGGCCAGACATCAGAAAATTAAAAAAAAAAAACAAGTTGCTTAGCAACCCTTTCTCAGTTTGCCTATAAAAAGAGATCAAAGGAAAGAGGTCAAATGGAAGGCGAGGCCATCAAGGTGAAGATTGTTTTAATGTGTGTATGTTTGTTTAAGTGATGTTTTAATTCATTTTTTCATTTTCTATCCATTTTTGCACTGCATGGTTTTCTTGGTCTGACAAGTGTCTGCCTGTTCTTTCTGATCAGATGTTCAGGTAGAGTTGTGTACAGAAAATGTAGAGATATTGTGTAATTTTGACATTATTTCACCCAGGCTTGCTGCTATAAACTTACATTCTTAGGAAAGGTTTGTTAATATGTATCTGGAATATTCACTTTTCTTTGTTCGCCCTTGTCTGGCAAGCTGTAATGTTTAGCTTATGAATATTGATACATGAAGTGTATATTAATGACCCTTGGTGACCTTAACCCTATCCTTATTGGCTCCCTGGTGGTATCTGCAGACTCATGAATATTAATCTAGTTCTGTAACCTCCATTACCCTAATCTTTGCTGTCTAGCCTCCCAGAAGGACCCGTTGTCATGGTAACCTCTTTACTAGGCTCTTCCAGACCAATGGTGGGAAAAAGTAGTTAAAAAGGACAGAAAACTAAATTAAACAAAAAAAAAAAAATCTTGTATCTGCCATATGGAAAGCTGGCATTGTACTAGGAAATTTGCTTGACAGTCATTTTTAGAGGTTTGTTTTAAGCAATGCAAACACGAACCTTTAGGATTATTGTGTTTTCTTATTTTTTACAGAATGGGTGTTCTTCTTAAACATCAAACTATAATTTATTAAGTTGTCATCTATCAAAAAACTATGGAATACCACAACTCAGTTAATTGCTGATTGACTACCACTCTTTTAGTCTTAAAACGACTAACAATCAAAAGTTAATTTCATAAAAATGAAGTATTTTTAACTGCCTAGTAAAGAACTAAGCTGGACATAAATATGAAATCAGGGCAAATGGGTTCAGAATGGAAATAGTAGCTCACTCAGACTATCTTTTAAACAAATACGCAATTGTTAAATCTACGTCTTGCACCACAGAAATTCCCCAGGTCACTAACTCAGTAACTTACACACTCAGAGTGTAGCAGAGGTAGGGAAAATAGAATTAGAGGTACAAGTGTTTAAATAGAGCTGCATCTGTCTATTCAGCACTGGTGGAGCATTGGACTAAACAACTTAAAATGATGGATAGAAGGGTTATATAGAAAATAATGAGCATGTGCAAGTCTAGGTCACACATACTCGCTTTGGAGTTGTTGTTCTCGGTTAAATGGTCTGACTTTTCCTTTTCTTACAGATTTGGACGGCAATGAGGACGGTGGGCCAAATGGTGGTGTTGAGGAAGAGGATGGCTGGTTTGGGAATGCCTCTGACACACGCTCAGAGTCTTCATCTTTCGGAGACACCCAGGACGAGCTTCTTCTCCATAGAGGCTCGTCTCCTGACGAACAGGGTGAAATCAGTGTCGGGTCCGGGGATCACGATACGTGTGGAGGTGAAGGCTCTATGGGTTGCCCTACACCTGTTCATCGTGCCTCTCTGGAACTTCTTGGCTTGGATGGAGGTGCATTCTCGGCCCAAGACACACTCTCCTCGGTGGTATCATCACTTTATGGTGAGGCAGCCTCCCGGGCTCTAGGGAAACCTCTCAGTAGCAATCTACGCCGCCTCCTAGAGGCTGGGTCTCTTAAACTTGACACTGGCGAAGTCCTTGGTCGATCATCTAGAGGAAGTGCAGGGGGAGAGTCTCCCCCAATTGCATTAGCACCATCTTTGACCCTCTCCCCATCATCTCATCATGCCCAACAGCTAAGTGCTCTTGCCCGAAAACTGGCCAATAATAACAATAGCGGTTCTGCCTCACCAGCCTCCTTGGCACCCTCAGTCACTAACATTAAGCAAGAGCCCCTTGACCCATTTAACTCTGTCACTCCCAGCAATGGCAGTGGCTTTGTGTGGGCAGGTGTGACAGATAAGTGGCCACCAGCCACTTGCTCGAACCCCTGTGGTTCCAGCCTATCTCCAGATTCTGCGATCCAAAAGTTAAAAGCAGCGGCCAATGCTGTACTTCAAGACAAGAACGCCGTGGCTTCATCTTCGACAACATCTTCCTCCTCCACCTCTGCCTCATCTGCAGGGCCCACCTTAGGCGGGGGTAGTCGAGGAGACGATATGGTGCGCTTTGATGCCTTCAACTCTCCGTTTAGCCCACAGTCAGCGAGCTCTACCCTGGCAGCACTTTCCAAGAAAGTCAGCGAGAGGAGCCAAGCTTCATCAACAGCCAGTGCTGCCTCCGACCACCAGGCCTCAGCAAATTCCTTTCTTTCTCTCGTGTCAATGACGTCCTCGGCTGCCTTGCTCAAGGAGGTGGCAGCAAGGGCAGCGGGAAACCTGCTGGCAGAAAAGAAAGAAGGTTCCCCCCTGGCAGCTGCGGGGGTCCTCCAAGAGGACTCAAAGCCCCTGCTGGACATGAACCGGAAAGCGCCAACACCATCTACACCCAACCAGAATCTGGAGTTGCTGCTGCCGTCCACTCCAAAGGGCAGAGGCAAACCAAACAACCAAGCAGGTGATCTAAATGCATTTACAGACATTTTCTATGCACTATTGTCAAATGACTGTTCAGTATTTTTAGATAATGGTTGCACCTGCAAAGATAATCACCTGACATGGCTTTAGTGCATTTTAAGAGCAGTTAGCATACAGTTGTGAATGACCCTGTTGGAAGGCTCTGGGTTAAAGGGGCAGCTGCAGTCAATTAAATTGAGCTTGTGTTTATTTGGAAAGATGAGAAAATGTTATGCTAAATTATTTAACATACAATTTATGAATTAGAATCAATTGCACGTGACTACAATAAAAAAAGACGATTTTTGGCATTACTTGTCACAGTGTTGCCATCAGAAAAACAACTCTGAACTTCTCTGACATGTTTTCTCCAGTTTTGTAATAGTTTTGTTTTCACCTCACTGGCGCTGAAGTA
This sequence comes from Oryzias javanicus, assembly GCA_003999625.1. Lineage (NCBI taxonomy): Eukaryota > Metazoa > Chordata > Actinopteri > Beloniformes > Adrianichthyidae > Oryzias > Oryzias javanicus. The sequence continues at coordinate 17,756,749 of CM012437.1, forward strand.
GCAAGTTGTGCAGCTTCGGCTTAACTGTCAGCCGAGCAGAGAGCATAACCGAGAGAAAACAGCCCTGGCTGGCCTTCTAGTCTGGGAAATGGTCTGTGGGCTCAACGGGGGGTTCCGACTGAGACCTCACTGCCTTCCCAAACCATCTCGTTTGTGCTCAGATGTGAGTGCTGCCAAAAAGGGGCCGTCAGTGTGTGCACAGCACAGCGGGGAGCCCTGGAGTCCATATCCATCTCAGTAGCCTCCTCCTGGCTTCAGCCCCCCTAAACAGAGCCCTCTGCACTGATCAGCACAATAGACTTAAGGCCAAACACATCATAGTTTCCACTGACGGAGACAGATGCGTGCACGCACACTTTTCCATTTTTCACTCTGTGTCTCCGTCTCACTGTTTTACTTGCAAATGGCCATGCGGCACAAAACGCAAGTATATGCAGAGATTTGGACATGTAACCACAACAAAGGTAAACACAAAGATCTCATTGTATCACGGGGAAACGGCTTTACTCGCAGTGAGCATGTGTAAGGGAGAACCAAATGCTTTCCGAGAGATTGATGTGCTCTTTTGAGGGATTGTGTCGCAACCCCGCCAAACCTAAAATGGCTGGATCAAATTGACTTCAGACAGATGAGGCAGTCGATGTAATATTCTGTGATCTGCATGCTAAAGAGGGGGGTCTGCCGTAGCCCAGCGTGCAGTCAAGGTCGAGCAACGCTGTAAAAATGCAGGTAGTTGTTTGGTTGCCAGACTGAAAAATCTGACCTTGATTATTGACTACCATGTCCTGTTTTATTGTCATGCCTCTAGTTAGAATATAAAAGTGTCATATACCATATTCTGCACTCTGCATATTTATAGCTTCCTTTCTTTTATTACGTGCTTGTAAAGGGAAAAAAAATCAAAGTGTTTGAAGAAATGTTAGAAACTTACACAAACGTTTTTTAGTTTTACTTTACACACCTTAACTTGGAGTAGGTAGAAGTCCTTTCTGCATCTCTGCTTGGCTTGGAGAGGTTGGGCCGCAGATGGTGGTTTATTGTTGCAAATAGGCAGTTTCGAGGTTTTACACCTCAGGTCAATGAATGGCTGAGCACAGTAATTTTACCAAACACTGATTACCAGATGTTTTTCAAGGAACAGCACTGGAATACTTATGAAGCCTTCCTGACAGCCCCTTGTAGAATTTGTAATGCAATCATGCCTCTTTCTAATAAGACCAATTAAACAGTAATGAACACCGGATATGAATCCAACAACAATAATCGGGATACTAAAACATATCTGAGTTCTTTATGCTTAAGGTGGTATTTTCTGTCAAAGGTTTCATTATGGTTAATTTTTTATGTAAGGAATGTTGCTTCTTCTTTTCTATGCTGCAGATGTATTTCTGACAAGCTTGGATGACACTTCTGAAACTTACAGAATGTCTTTGTTAATATTTAACAGTGTTCTTTGGTTCCCTCAAGGCTCTCCTGAGGATGGTGGGAAGCCATTCCAGTGTCCGGTGTGCGGACTGGTCATCAAACGCAAGAGCTACTGGAAGAGACATATGGTCATTCACACAGGCTTGAAAAGCCATCAGTGTCCATTGTGTCCCTTCCGCTGTGCTCGCAAAGACAATCTCAAGTCTCACATGAAGGTTTGACTTTTTAGTTTCTTTAACTTTGTACCAAAGCTTGCTTAAAACTTGAGTCACTTGTCAAATTTCCATTGGATTTGATGCTTGAATTTCGTCCAAAATATGTTCATAAACTTAACGTTTCATACGTATGTGGGCAACACATTCTCATTCCCAAGCTGTCACATTTTGACGCATTGTTGAGGCCCCTCTGCGTCAAAAATTGACATTTTTGGGGTCCCCAACTTGTCGTTTTTTGATGTGCTGGCTGTTTCAATTAAATCAAGGCTCCCCAACCTCAAAGCCACAAACTGTACTGGTCCAGTACCAGAACATGGACCACACTGGTACCCTAACCTTAACCCCAAACGTGGATCGGTACCGACTCTGGACACAAATCGGGCTAGGGTTTGGATAGTGGGTTATGGGACTAGTACTGGCGCGTTCTGTCAGCACGTTAAAAAACGACCAGTTAAAGATACCCAAAATGTCAAAAAATGATATATGACATAGGACTTGGGAATGAGAATACGTCGGTGTGGGAGGAGCTAATGCCAAAAGATCTCTACAAAAGTGTTAGTAATCATGTAACCGTGTGGGTTCATTTGGTCATTCAAAGAGTCTCCCAGTATAGTGAGGTTCATTATCTACTGCATCTGGATGACTGCGTCCCTGTTTGATTACTTGCAATCCAAGGAGGGAAAAATAAGAACAAAAACGGAGGACCCTTTTAACATTGTCTTTGCGGAAATAAAGAAAAAAACAATGAAGTTCAAGAGAACGATCAGATTCTTCTCATTTTTTTCTTTCTTCTTCTTTTTTTTTTTTTAACCTAACCTTATTGCGTCATAAACACTTCACAGGCCAAAGCTGAGTCCCTGATTTGTTGAAACATTGCTGCTTTTTTGCCAAAGTTCAGATATTTGAACTCTAGATGCGCCAAAAACGTGCTCTTGCTAGTCCAAAGGGCTACACCCAACGCTCAAACACCCAAATTGTGTCTGTATGTCGACTTAACAAAACAAAAAATGACGGCCTCTGACGCACAAATCATGACTGGCATGAACGCAGCTTTACTGTTGTCCTACTTCTGCTTAGAGTTCCACTGTAGCTGCTGTAATTTGGTGGCAAACCTTTTAGGTTTAACTCTTAAACCTGTGTTGCCGTTGCAGGTACATCAGCACCAGGACCGGGGTGAGACATTTCAATGTGAACTCTGTCCCTTTACCTCCTCCCGACACTTCAGCCTGAAGCTTCACATGCGGTGCCACCAGCACTTCCCCCGCACGGACGTCAAGGTGAAAGAGGAGCTTACCACTGACACAGAGGGCGAGGGCTCCCTGTTGGGTGACAGTGGTTCCACGGACCCAAGAGCGACGCAAGTGTCGCCGCTGACATCGGACAGCCAGCAGCTAACGTCGTCTCCCGTCGAGGCCTCCGGCAATCACGTCCATATCAAGGAGGAGCCGCAGGAGCGAGACCTTACCGTGCTCTCCCCGTTTAGCATGTGTAGGGACCGTCCCAGCAGCAGTGCTAACTCTCTGGACTTACCCGGGGTTGGAGTTGGTGTCAGATCAAGTCCAAGTGGTCCAACCACCGCCTCTCTTTTTAGCCCCGACATCACTACCAAAACAGCCACTGACCTGCTTATGAAGCTATCAGGTAAAACATTTTTTTACATACCGTAAATGCAAAGTTTGTAATGTTGATTTCCCTTTTTCATTTTTTCATTTTAATTACAAGTTAAAAACTATAACTTTAAGGTTTAGCAGAGAAAATGATAATTTATGGAAATCTCTTGTTTTACTCAGCAAACAAAGAGAGGCTAAAAATATTGTCAGTTAAAAAACCTGAAAGACATTTCAATACTAGTACACTAAGCGAAAAAGTGATGGCTAAATATAGAACAGAAGATCAACATTTTTGATTGCTTGTACAGACTAATGTAATTTTAATTGACAAATAAATAAAATCTCCTAATAATTTGTAGTTGGTTAAGTAAGGAGTTCTGTTATAATTGCACTTTTATTAGAATGATTAAAATGTTTCTTGTCTAGAATGATAATAGTCTTGCTGATGTGCTTACTCTGATGTTTTCTGTACTCAACATTAATTTAAGTTTTAAAAAATGAAGAGATTGATTTAAACAATAAATATTAGTGAAAGAGAAAATAAACTGAACCACATTCCATGTTACAGATAGCTGATGTCTGTTTTGATGTGAATAAACTTGCGCGTGCCTTTTGTTTCTGCTTGGGGTTAGTCAAAATCTGCTTCCAAATATTTCCCGTGGGTATGATAAAAAAGTGGGTCATGGATTTTTTCAAAAACTATTATTACTTCAGAAGCACCTCATGATTTCCAGCAAAGAAAAAACAGTGAGGGTTCTGTTAAAAGTTTTCTTCTCTGCTTTTGAGGGAAAATGATCTCAATCTCTTACATAACAAATTTGTCTCACCTTTAGTTACCGTTGGCCTATTAATGTTTGGATATTTTCAAGTACTTGCATTCATTAGGATGATTATAATCATTTGATTGTGATGTTCACCTTTAGCGGTTGACACACTCTCTTGCAGAAGCTCAGTTCATAGACGGAAGCCCAGAACAAGACACTTCTGTGGTCTCTTCCTTCAGTCATGTTGTTTTGCTTGATTAAAATGTGTTCCACTTCCATGCATTAATTTCAGATAATGCACACTTCGTCAGGCATTATACCTGACGTGTATCGCAAGTCATACTACAAAATCAATCACAAGTATTGCACTAGTGAACTTTCACCCTAGTTTTTATTGTTTCTCATGTATAAATGTTTGCATATTTGACTAATGGCTTCAATTCTCTTATATTGCATCATATTTTGTTTTAAAACTTAGAGAGTATAGGAGAATTTTTAAATTTTAAATTCTGCAGGAAGTAAATAAAAATAATACAGTGCGTATGTTATGAATAAGTTAATCATCTACTGTAAACTATACATGTTAATATAATTCCCCTTGGCAGCACCAAGCCTTAAATCTTTCGGAGAAATGACAAGAAGAGCCTTAAAATAGAGCTTTAACAACTATTTTTTTCAAATATCCTTTTATCTTCAAAGCATTTTTTCAAATCCCTGCTGTTTCATGATAAACTCATTTGATTTGCGTTATGCAAATCCTATATTTGTAGAACAGATTTTTTTTTTCTAACCATGAAGACCAAACAGAGGCCCTTTGCCCTCATGCTGTCAGTAGATAATGCAACTCAATCTCATACAACTCCATCTCGCTCCTGAATTATAAGAAAGATGTTGCTGGTTCTATTCAAAACAGCAGCTACAGTATAGCACTAAAGAGGAAACAAAGGTAGATTCCAGGCATGTTTATTGGGACGAAGTGATAGATTTACGTCAACTCTTTAAAAAGTTGCCACCTCCATCTGTTATGCTGCTGTCTTGCAGCTTCAGGGTAGTAATTGAATGTTGGATTATATTTTTTTTAATTGTGTACACTGTTTATAAGCGGCTCATGATAGCTGCCTGTTTTTCTCTTCTTTGCTGTCAGCCTCTGATTATCTCTTCTGAAACAGTTGGAGTTGAAATGATTTGCTCAGGGGCACTTCAACAACAGTTGAAGGAATTGTTTTCTCCATCTACATTCTGTTGCTTGTTTAGGACCTGACAACACATAACCTCTAGATATTTTCCCGCTCTTAACAAACCCCATTGACAGTCTGAAGGTGTTATTCTTCCCGACAATTGGAAGCAAATCTTATTCCTGGAGCTGCTGATGGATAAACAAATAGAATTAAAGTATTTTTATAGAGGATAAAAAAAGTGGTAATACTGCTAAGACGTGAGGATCGTTTTTACAAAACTTTTTCACTTATGAAAATGGAGTTTGCAAAAGAAGTGTCATGTGTTATATCCGCAAATTAACTTGCCTTTTAACACGTTAAATAAGCTTTGCAAATATGCTGTTGTCAGGTATACAAGGTCTAACCACGTTTAGATGCTTCTTACAATGTTGCAATTCATCAAAGGATGAGCTTGAAGATAGTGGCAAGATTGATGGAAAAAGGTTGATCGGGGTCAAGCGCCGGGGTCGAGGCTACAACTGCCACTCTCCCACTTAATGCTGTGTAATTAGATTGAAATCTTGAGCAAGGATGGAAGGAGGGGGGAAAAAATCCTGGCAACATTAGATTAATTAAAAATTTATGCATAATTCATAATTAAAAAGGAATTCGTAATTTGAAATGATTAGCGCCCTGAGCGCCATCCCGTGACCCTGCCAAGATGCGCGGGGACTGGGCCGGCTTAGTTAACTCCCTCACATTCTCGCACGTTCTGGCTCCACATGGATGCCCCCTGAGTGCCAGTCACACTTCTCCCTCAGACTGCACAATCGAGCACAGGCGAGTCCCAGGGGAGCCGCAACGGCTACTTGCAAGTCCGGTGTGAAGTGGCGGACATCTTAGTCAGGACATCGTTCAAGGGGAAGGAAGAACATTAGAGAAAGACAGAGGATGATGTTGAGCTTGAATGTACGACTACAGGCTTTCATGAATGCTGGTGCTTTGATCACAAAGTTCTCCTTTAGTTTGGGGTGTGGAGTCACAGGAAAAAGGGTGGTGGACACCAATAATGACATGAAGTAGGGATCGACCGATTTGCTAACCCAAATTGAGATTGTACATGAACATCCTCCTTTCACTCCAGTGCTGGTGTGGCTAGGTGGAGCATTGGAGGTTGTTTCGATAAGCAGCAATGGGAAAAAAAAAAACAGACAGCAGCTGAGTGAGACAGAGCAAGACACCAGAAAGGGGCTGGGTTGAGTTCCCCAGGCATTTGGAAAACGCTGAACTCTTCCTGACCTCTGACATAATAAGCATATCATTTTTTGGAGCTACTCTGGTTTCTATCGAGTGCTAGACGGATACTCTATGGGGTGTTTTTTTTTTTCTTTTTTTAATCCTTGTAAACTGACACAACCGTCAGCGATCCAATGCGATCCACGTTTTGATTGAGAGATGAAAGCCGCAGAGGCTCTTTGAAATGCACTGCCCCTGCCCTGTGCCCGGCCAACCCTGAGTTAATAATGACACTGGGCACTGCACACCCTCCAAACCGCCACCCCTGCCGCTGTGACACAGGCACAGGGAGCTTGACCCCAACTGGGTGTGAATAATTGGCATGCAGGGGATTGTGGGAGGTGTTGCGTCTGTCACGATGTTTCTGCAGTTGTCTTATTTATCGTTCTTCCTGGGAGAATACCTTTCATAAAGCCCTTTGATTTATGAACATGAAGGGAAACTGGAATTTTTTATGTTGTAGACAAAAGAACACAAGTATACTTTTTCAAATGTCATTCTTTTTAGCATTTCTAAGGCACCACAAACTTCTGAAAGAGTAAGATTATTTTCAAGTATTTTTGAAGACTGTTTGGTCCAAATATTTTTATCCGTAAACATCAAGATTGAATGTGATATGTCCTTTGCTTTCCAGCTCAGCATGAGCGGACACAGGCGAGCCTTTTGTGAGTGACCTCTGGTCCATACATCCCCACTGCAGCCATCAGTATCACTGTCCAGTGTGTAGCACACTGTCAGCTATTGTTGGTTCTCAACCTTCCCCATGAAGCCCTGTGTTTTTTTTTTTCTTTTTCCCTCTTCCCTCTTCTTCTCTCTGAGAACGGCAGCCAATTGTCAGAGGGGGAGCAGGCTGGCGTGACAGAGGTGGAAAGCTAATGAAGTTATTTGACGGCAGCCCTGGCCGCAGAGCTAGAGGTGAGGTGGAGTGGACAAGCGCCTGGCAGTGAGACGGATGAGGCGCAAGAGAAAAGAGCAGCGAAGGGGAGAGAAACAAGCAACAGTATGGCGATGAAAGTGGCGCCGGTGGCAGGTGTCAGAAGGGTGTGATAACATGGAGACAAACTGATAGCGTCGGCCGCCGCGATGTCGGAGCAGCCTCGCCGAATCGTGCACAGAGAGTTTGGTTAGCACATAACCGCACTGCCAGGAAGCTCGCAGAACAGAAGCTCAGTCACCCAGAGATGCCCGTCACCGCTGCAGATCTGTGCTCAAGTCACAACATGATCTGCCAGGGACACAATGCTACTGTGAAACTTTGACAGACAAAAGGCCAACGTGTAAAGTTAGTGTTGTTCTGTGGGATTGTACTTGAGCCACCAGAATGTCAAACAAAAATCTTGGCCATCAGAGGAGATGGGTGATGGACGGAGAAAAAAGTTGAGAAGCGTCGAGCGTGTCTCTGTTAGCAGCTTATTAGCACCTCAGTGAGAATTTTCAAGTATGCGTACTGTTTCACTTGCAGCACGAGTAAAGAAAGAAACAACAATTTGTGTGCCCTCTTGGTTATAGACGTGTATTTCCGAGGCCCTGACCAAGTGTGGTGTCCCTGTCTGATCCAACATGGCCCAACATGCTTCTAATTAGAGGACGTCCTTCCAGGTGCTGACCAGGTTATACTTAGCTTACCCGCTGACATCAGACAGCGTGACATTTCCAGCTGGTGCTGTGTTCGACCCTGCGCAACTGCCCCAGAACTTGAAGGTCACTAGCCCTCAGTTCCCTCCACCTTAGCTTCCTGTCCTTTCCCTAGCTAAACGTCGTCTTCCTTTCGCCCCATTTAATAGCGCCTCTACCTTGTTGGGATGGCGCAGAAGCATGGCATCTTACGGGCGGTCAGAACTCCAGCACCTGTCCCCTTTTCTTGCCCTCTATCCCCTATCCTGGTTGTTTCTTTTTTTTGGCCACAGATCATCATTAATCAAAAGGAGCAGAAGCAGCAGAGATTGATGGAGCGGGCAGGGGGCAGCAGGCCTGTGGTGGTTAGAGATGTTAGGTGTCATGGTAGGGTAAGGAGCAGAGCAGTTCTCTGCTGAGGCCAGAGAAGACTGGACAGCAGTCTGCTCAAGAGTGATGGTCTGTCTCATACATACATGCCTGTATGTGTGCTGGGTGGGGCTTTTGTGCTCATCTAAATGTAAATAAACTTTGTGGACGTCAGGAAATGAACAGATATGTTTTTTTAGGAGATTCATGCCATTTTAAAATCTAAGGTTTAACACCTTTGTTAAACTCTGTCAAGTAATAAATCTTGTTTATTATTTAAAAAGGAACTTGAAAGGCTCATAAGCCCACACAATTTTCTATTGTTGCACACTAACACTTCTGTAAAATAAATGATAAAACGACCATGGATGAGAGGTTAGGAGAATTAAAGAAATAATGGAATTTTGTTCAAAAATAAGCAAATCAAAGATCCCAATAAATGCAAACTATTTAACAGCTAGTAAATATTTAGTAATATTAGTACTGATTTGAGGTAAAATCCCAATAAAAAAAGAATACGTTCTAAACAATAGGTACAATAATTTACAATAATTTAGGTATAATTTACTTAAAAAATGTGTTCAATATTAAAACGTATAAGTTTTGAGATGTTCTGTCATGTAAAGCAAGTTCTAATAAATAAGAAAGGTCAAACCCATTAGGACTCTTGGAAATTTCCAGTAAAAAAATATAGGTCCTTTTCCTTTAGTTTTTACAGTCTATCTCAATGTAACTATTATGCAATCTTCGGTGAAAAGTGTTTTTTTTTTACCCATAAAATTGTAATAAAGGACCCTCCACCCCTAAAAATATAAATAACAAAAAAGCAACATTGTAAAAAATATGTAATGTCAGTCATTGGTGTGACGTAATAATAAACCTTGCTATGCATTCTGTGTCAATGAATAACTCATTATGTGTAGAAATAATGACCAATTTGAGATTTTGTAAAGTTCATTTTTTAAATCATTTTTAAATACACTACTCGCCAATGTAAGCTAAACCTTTATTCCTTTCTTGTTTAACAGTTTGAACAAAGATGTGAAATATTCTGACAAACACAAGGAGAAGCTTCTGCCCTGCTGTTCTTTTCTTGGCCACTATTGGACGTTTCTCCATGTCTAATTAATTATTCATCCAAGGCGAGTTGATGTGGCCCAGTTTCTCCATTCATTTCATTTTATTGATGTGCCACTAATTTACAATTCTCCTGAAGATGACTTGAGCAGACCCCCTGATATGTTATTTCAAATCATATCCTTACTTAAACACAACAAAGATCCCAGATAAGAGTTCCTGCTGACAAAGTCTTTTCAAACTGTCTGTGTTTAAATCATGTAGAAATTCCCTTAGAAGCAATACTAGTTTGGAAACCAGATTTAATGTTCCACTCCCCTGGCCAATGACTGAAGAGATCTGTTGTCACATGGTTTTGTTTATAAGCTTTAGCTCAAAACAGAAATCTCCGGTAGTGACCAGTCTGAATACCGACCAAATGCAAAGGTCAGGACTCGATCTGGAACAAACTAAACAGACTCTCGGCTGCAAGGTGGCGCAGTGGGTAGCGCTCTTGTTTCACAGCAAGAAGGCCCTTGGTTCAAGTCCCGGCTGGGGGACCTGAAACAAAAACATCAATGGGGAAATTTCTGTGTGGAGTTTGCATGTTGCCCGTGTGGGTTTTCTCCGGGAGCTCTGGCTTCTTTCCACCGTCCAAAAACATGCTTCATAACTTTAATCCTGCTGGGGTCGGAGGGTCACTGAAGCCTCTCCCAGCTACTGTTGGGTGAAGGTGGGCTACACCCTAGACAGGTCGCCAGTCTGGCGCAGGGCACACACTCACACATGCACATCAAGGGACACATTACAGTAATCAACCTATGAAGCCTGTTTTTGAACTGTGGGAGGTAGCCGAAGTGCAAGGAGAAAATCAGTGCAAGCACAGGGAGGAGGTGCAAACTCCACAAAGAGAGTTCCCAGCTGGGAATCAAACCAGGGCTTTCTTACTGTGATACAAGAACACTAACTACCACCACACCATGCAGATCTCTTCCAGTCACATATTCATTTAAATCAAAACTGTAGTTTTTACAGTAAACATAGATTTAGTGAATAGAGTTTAATAGTTAGGTTTTTTGAATTTTCTTTAGCACCTTTCACTTACATACAAAGCTACATTTGAACACCTTTATGTCTCACTCTGATAATCACTTGATCTGATATTAAAGCGACTCACAAGCTCTTTTTTAATTAAAATGTTTTTTGGCAAAGTAAAAAAAAAAAATCGATGATTTTTGTGGAAATTTGTTAAACAGTCAATTTATGATAAATTAGTTAGCAATTCATTGTGAGTACCATTGCGGTACGATTGTCCTGAAGCAACCTGCCCCCACTTCCACTGAAAGCTCTCTGTTTACACCATCGTCTGCTTAAAGTCCTAACACTCCCAACCTAACATTACTGGTGCAACAACAATAATGAGCAATATTGGAGCTATCCACCTGTACAGCTTTGAGCCAGATGCCAGCTCAGATAAGCAAATATATAGATCTAGTTAACTACAAGTTGATCCATCAGAATGGAGCTGACCAGGGAGCTAGCATTCAGCTGATTGTAGTATCTTTATTCACAACAACTTGAACAAAAAAATACTCAGAAAGGAATATTTGAACTTAATTTTCTTTATATATGTCCACCATGATTGAGAAAGAACACGTTAAAAAGACAAGAATTCTATTGTAGTAGGTCTTTAATATTCTACCTATTTTTCCTCTTTGTTCCTGCAGCAGCTAACCAGAGGGAAACACTCCAGTCTCCATTCCACCTGAAGGAAGAACCAAAAGCCGAGGAAGCACCAAGTCCAAGACCATCCTCGCAGTCTCACAACCAGGCTCAACCAAGCTTTCCTGCTTCTTTCTGCCAGGACGGGGCTGCAGCCGCCACAGATCGGCCAGGGTCGCTGAAAACAAGAGACGGAAGCCCTATCACTAAGAATAGCTTGCTTAGCCAGGATATCAACGTGAAGGTGGCTTCTGAGCTCCTTATAAAGCTTTCAGGTAATCGTTTAAAGTTATTTATGTTTTATGCAATGGTAAAAATGGGACTTGCTTTGTAAAATTTGTATTTTTATTTTAATATATGCAAGGATTCAAATATTGTAGATGGCATTTCCCATCTGTAGATTTAGGAAGAATAAAAAGGCATTCTAGGTTGCATAAGTGTTAGGATTTACTTCAGTTTGGTAGGTACATTGTAGATTTTCCATTATGCTCTACATGTCTTTCTGTTGTTTTTTTTATTTCTTGCACAGAGGCCTTTTTATATTATTTCTTATTGAATGTTTTAATTCAGATTTAACATTTTATTTTATCTATTTTCAAATATAACAGCGGACAGCAGCATAGGGTTGATGTCTTGGGCAAATTTAACAGTGAAATTAATGCTGAGCATAGGTTTTTTTTTTTTTTTCTTTCTTTTTGTAAATCAAATTCACCATTGAAACACCAGGTTAGGTTCAAGTGTGTCATGTGTTTATGCACCGTGGGCTGCTGGAGAGCATGTCTCATGCAGTCAAGAATGAAAAAGGCTGAAGTACAGTATGTGTCATAGTACACTAATGTGTTTTTTCTCTCTTTATGGAATTGTTAACATCAATGCCATAGTACTTCATTTTCAAAAATAATCACTTGGCTGTGACAGCTGGCTATTAGGACTACTTATTTGACCAATAAGGATGTATTAGACACCTGCATTTATATTGGAGCTGTATCCTACAACAGCGTTATTAAAATGCTCTTTGTTGTAAGGCTTGGGGCAAATATGCCTGCGCAGCACTGAAAAATCCCAACACAAATGGCAATCTGATATTGGTGCAGTGGGGCGTTTCTCCATCTATGGCTCTTCATCCTGTGCCAGCATGAGCATGCTTGACAGACACCTCACACACCGTTTGCTATTGTTCTCTCTGGGTGGACTGGTGTTCACAGTGACTCATGCTGGCTGGTAGCTCTGTGGTAGTACACGTGTGCTGCTCCACTGCCTGCCCCCAGGTCACATTTTTCTGTGTGTGTGCATTTGTGTGTCTGTTTAAGGAAGGTAGACTCGTGAGGATAGGGGAAAAATGATAAAATATTGAGGAAAACACAACACCTTAACCGTGGTGTTTTTTTTTTTTAATCATGTCAGTGGTTTTTCTTGCTCCAGCAATCCCCCCATTTGTTTTTTTACATTTTTTTGTGCCAGTTTCTTTGGTTCTCTGCATGGCGAGCATTTTACCCCCTCCTAACACTTACATTAGCTCTGCCGGTTTGACCCAGGTTTGGGAAAAGATGCTGCAGCGTTCATTCGTCCTGCAGCTCCCTCTGCCCCCTCAAACACTCCTCTGAGTGCAGTGCCGTCCATTGCCATGGCAACAATGGGGGCGTTGGATTGAGAGGGCTGTCTGGAGTGACAGCCTTGACAAGAGTCTGGACCCTGAAATGACCCCAGGAGGGGGGTTGGGGTTGGAGGGGCAATAGGGAGGGGGGAAAAAAAGAGAGAAGCAGGAAAGGTCAAAGCCGTTATAGTCATGTGTGATTACAGTCATGAGGTTCAAGGGCACAACACTATAACCTTTCAAAGTCCTCTGTTAAAGGTTAGCCACAGTTAGAGTTCTTGTATGCTGAAAAGAAAGAGTTTACATGTATTTATTTATTTTTTGCATTGCAGTTGGTTTTATTGTAAATTTCCTAACGTGGAAATACAACAAATTGAAAGAGGAAAGCAAAATCCGCTTCTCATCGTCAACCATGCTGCATCAACCCTGCTGCTGGACAGTCGGAGCAAGAAGAGAGTTGTCATAATTATGCCCATTGTGCTGTAACATGGGTTGCATCAGCCCTTTAACTAGGTCACTACCCCTCCCCATCACCACCACCACCACCACCTCTCCCTCCACTTCCCTTTTTCTTATCAAACATTTGTTGGTGGTGTTGTGCCGCCTTGCAAGTCCTGCCTCCCCCACATCTGTTTAAAACCAGGCTGCTGGTGTCTGGGGGCTAATTACGCCGGGCTAAATAGTCCCTGGCGCCAGCAGCTAACGTGTCCTAGCAGATGGGCATTGGTGTTGCAGGGCAAGGGGAACATGGCGTCACAAGAAGAGAGGCTGGGGGAGGGGTCCAGGTCCCTAGGTGGTGCCCTGGCAGACTGGCATCGTGCGGGTAACAGCCGTGCTACCCACTCACCATCCAGCCACCCCTCTATAGGTGTGAAATCACACTTTGTACTCACTTAACTCCCGTTTACATGGCTCCATCGCCTTGTTTAGGTCCTTTAAATTATGGTTGACAAATCTGCAGCAGAACAAGCTTGAAACTGAAGTCACACTCTTAAATGACAAATGCGTTTTAGTGCTTAGTTTATTGAAATTCTTCTAACAAGCAAACCTGCATCACTATTCCATTGATTTACATTCACATGTAGACCTAGAGCATTAACTTACAACCTTGACAGAAAAGTTCATGAATACACTTTCATTTGTTATTCAATTCTATATATTTCTACTGCACTATAGCTAAAAAAAAAAAAAAGCACTTATAATTACTTTCCAGCGTTGTGTCTGCAATGTTTAAAAGGCACTCACAACTCATTACAGTGTTTACAAATGCCTAATGTATATCATTTTATTATTTTGAGACATGAAGCACATTTGCTTTCTATTTTCTCCAAATCAATTTAATTGCATTTTTTCAATCAAAAAAATATACATAACCAAGAACATTTTTATTTATTTCTCTACTGATTATATAGAGCATAGTGAAAAAGTAGAAAAAAAAGTGTGTACATCATCCTTTAAAAATGTGTATTTTCCTGTTGGATGAAATGCCATTTATGCGGCACTGTTCATCACGCCACACACCATTTAAGCAGCCCAACATCCTAATTCACAACTTTGCCGTCATTGTGCGGAATTACCTCATGTTAAGCTCTGCACTGCTCTGACAGTGTCCTCTCCATGACCCCTCAGATTGGCCGCTCGGTGACCTCTCTTACTCCTGCTAGAGTCTGTACCTTCTGTCTCGCTTGCTCTTCATCACTTCCTGTGGTTCCGTTTGCAAAAAAAAAAAAAAAAAGATGAAAAATAAATGTTTACTTTCCATATGCGTGGTTTATTGTCATTGATAGAATTATTGCACCACTCAATTGCCGCTTTTTTCGCCTTATTTTTTGTGATGTTGAGGTTATATGAAAAACTGCCTTACACTGGCTTTAACTTTGGTGTAATTTTTGTTTGCTCTGCTTAGGTCTACTTGATAAAGGCAGTGTGCGTCTCCTTATGGGAGGTTTTTCAAGTGCACTGCTCTAGAGTCAGATGTAGCTGCAGTTTGGTACCGTTGGAAGGCTTACCCACTAAGTGGTAGCTGGTCCAGGATCAATTGTAGCAGCAGCTGTCTGTGAAGTCTGCAGGCAAGGCTGCTGTGGCTCCCACATGACATGCAGCCTCCACACTGCAGCCTTTGAAGCGCATGAACTCTTCACCCCTGTCTGAGCAGGTCGACTAGAGAGCAGCAGAATAGAGAGATTGAGAGTAAGGGATGGGGGCAGGGATGGAGAGAGATGTAGAATAACAGAGTAGGGAGAGGGAAAGACCAGGATAACGGGAGGGGGAAGAGGTGGAGAGTTGTCATTTAAGCTCTGGCCAACTCTCATCCTCCTGTCCTCCCCCAGCTCCTCTTTCTCATTCTGCTGTCTTCTTTTCCTCGGGTGATCTTTTTCTAGCACTCTGGCAATTCTTGCCTTATCTTTTCTCTTCCTCTTCGTCTATCCTCTGTCTTCCTCACAGCTTGTCAGACCAAGAACTTGATTCACTTATTCAGAATAGAACATTTTTTATTTGCATTTTCTGCAGTGCATCACTAAATATGAGGGTTAGATGTGAAACCTGTGCATAAATAAAATGCTATGCAGATTTTTTAGCAACTTTTGTCAGGTCAGTCGGTTTCTACATGCAGAAGATCACGCAAACCTAAATCTAACCTCACATCCAGATGTGTAACAGGGAACTGAAAAAATATATTGTTCTTGCCAATTATCCATTTGATATTCAAAGCTTTTTTTGTGACTAGTGATAAATTTGACTATTTATTGAGTCAACTTACTCAACAAGAAAACTCACTTTTTCTTGAACAATCAGAGCAACAATTTGCATTAATATTTTAGGAAAATCCCCTAAAAACAAGAAACTCAGGATGATTATAGTGTGTTTTGGCACAAATGTCATTTTATGATATTGATGGACAAAATAAAACAAGTTTGGTCTTATTGATTTGTATTTATTAACTTGTTTCACTGGACCAGGTATTAGTTGCCAGACAAATTTTAAACGATGCTCTGTTTTGTTGCTAGACAAAATTAAATCAAAAGCAATGTTAAGTCTCACTCCAAGTATATTTTTTCTGTTGTAAAATTGTTTCTTAGTCCTCTTTTAATTTTGAATATGCAGTTTTTAGCCAAAATTAAAAAGGCTGTGTCGTTTTTTTAAAACATATTTTCTGCATCGAATCAGGAGTTTATCAGAACTGTTCATCTGAGTTGTGGGCAGGACTATCGGTGCGGAATATAGGTCTACTAATTTTCCCATCAGCCCTTTGTTTGTACTCTCTTCCATTAGCTTGTAGCATGTCACAAAACCAAGCTAACAGCGTTGCAAAAAAAAGAAAAGACGAGCAATATCAGAGCTATGCAGCCACTTTTTGAGCCAGACGTCAAAGTAAAATGAAAACTTTAATTGATGTATTTCTCTGAAGTACGTGGTTCAGACTTGGCAGCTTTTGCCCGCCCATGGCAATTGCTGCATTACAAATTTGAGCTTCTTCAAACATCTGTTTTTGTCTGCTTTTAATCCATCGGTATTTGAATAAAGAAATACTCAAAAATGCAGTTTTAATCTTAAATTATTTAACACGTCCTCCATTATGAGAAAAATTTTACAAGGAGCAGTTCAGATAGTATCCAAAGAAATACATACTTTGACTTTTATTAAATGTGTTAGATTCTGGAAGCGTGTTTTTAAAAAAATGATTTTAGGAGGAACTGGAGCGCTTAAGTAAGCCAAGGAAACAAATGATATTTCAAAGAGAAAGGCATGTGCACTTTATAACAACACACGCACTGCAAGGTACTTTATACAAAGCAGATTATGTGACCTAATGGCAGCAGATGTATCACAGAGGAGGCCTCTGCTCTTTAGGGGGTGACACGTGCAGATCCAGACAGGCAGACTGGGGGCTACTTTTCTGTGGCTCCAGAACATCAGGTCATGACCCTAACAACAGGAAAAAAAAGGAAAAAAAAATCCCAGCTAACATTAAGGTTTAAACAAGGTTATATTATCTCACTTTTTCTCTTTGTAACAGGTGAGCTGCTTGTACTGCACTGCTTTTGTTTTGGCTTTTTTCTAACAAGACCTGTAAGGAAGTTAAGATGTTTCTCCAGCTTCTGGGAGCGCAAGTTCATTCAGCCTTTTAGCACATCAAGATGTTTTTTTTTTTTTTGCAGAACAGCAGCTCTCTCTGCCTATGTCGTTAGGGTGGCGATCCACCGACGGAAGCTGCTGTGTCCCCTGGTTGACCCTTACAGTGCAGTGAACAAGCTCCGCCCCTTCACCCTTCTCTCACTCCGCTGCTCCATCAGCCTCTCCTAGGTTACTCGGCCAACTCATGCCACCTGATTAAGGGATTAGTGGGCCTGATGGTTGTCAGTTCCCCTACCCCCATGCTGGTTACTACCAATAAACCAGGCACCTGGCTCTCAGAGTGGGTAGTTGGCATAGATTGTTAATAAAAGCACAATTGTGTAGACTCTTCCATGTATAATAAATCTGTTTTTTTTTTTTAGTTATTTCGCAGATGAGTGATGAACCGAGAGAAGGATGGCACAGTGGCAGGGTTTCGGTCCTATATCTCCCCCCTCCCTCCCTCCTTGCTCTTCCTCCTGCTTGTCTAACCTCCTTCTGGCCCTCCCCCTGCTCCCCATGCCCTGCCAAGTTCATATTCTCCCTAATCACGCTGAGACGCAATGTCAGCCACACTGTATTAGCCCCTCTGCTTTGTTGTGCTCCTGTTTGTCGTCACACCGAGACTCTGGCTTCTGCCATCACACTGGTCAGAGATCAGCTTAAGATGTCCCGATTATTGCTTCCTCCTTTACCCTCGGGACTTTTGTTTCCTTTATGTCACGATATATAGCTCAACAAAAGGATTTCCTAAAATCAAAGTCTGGATTTAATATCAGAAATGTAGTCATTGAAGTTCTTCAGAAAGAAAACAATGATTTTTTTTTTTTCATGTTTTCAGGATTTATTTGGCAGTTTACAGTTTTTGTTTAAAATCCACAGACAGAATAAGATGACATGTTGGTGCAGATGAGTCTGGGACATTCCTAACAGCTGTCGTCTCTTGACTATTTTTAGCTCACTCACTATTTGAACCTGTAAGAGAAGCGAGCCAATGACTGTTTTTCACCTTGTCTTCCGTTGTCGGTGCGTTAAAAAAACCCATCAATTTTCATATGG
Source organism: Oryzias javanicus (assembly GCA_003999625.1). NCBI lineage: Eukaryota > Metazoa > Chordata > Actinopteri > Beloniformes > Adrianichthyidae > Oryzias > Oryzias javanicus. Next base: position 17,774,746 of record CM012437.1, read on the forward strand.
TCAAACAGATTTTTTTTTTGCCCCTATGGATGCATCAAAGTGTTTTCACTACCTTTTAATGTTTGGTTCAGTGAACACACATAAGCTGCTGAAGCCATCATCCAAGAAACATCATGACCTCCCAGTAACCTCTTGCTCTAGAAACCTCCCAGATAAACCTTGCTCATCCCCTCCTCTTTTTTTTTTTGTCTTGTCCGGATTTTAAAATTGACATTTTCATCCAATCTTAAAAAAAACCTAAATATTCTTGTGGATTTAGTTTGCAACTTTTTTTTTTTATAGTTTTTATTGAAATGGTTAAACAAACAGGTGAAATGTATTTACTTAAATTTTAGGAAACATTTTTGCAAATCGTTTGTATTCAACATATGTCTGTCTTTTCAGCTCCTGTAAAATAGGACATTTGATAAAACTGACCTGAAACAAATAGAATACATTAATCTTAAAATAAATTCAAAGGAAGAAAATAGCCAGTGAATCACTTTTTTAATCAAATCAAATCTTTTCAAGTCTGGATTTTCAAGTTAGATGTTTGAATATTAGTTAATATTCCCTTTAATTTCATATATCTAAGTTATTTTGTCAGGTGCATCTATTACATAGCAGTTTTCATGAAACTAGGAGACTTTTGATTTTTTTGTCTATTGTAAAATCCTTCCCAGTGGTCTTTTAATCATGATTATGCATTTTTTAGACAGAATCAAAAAACCTGTGTCATTTTTAAGACATATTTCTGCAGAGCAGCAAGAGCTTATTAGAAATTTGCCCTTTGGGTTGTGTTTGGGACTACCGGCGCTGAAGTAACTGTACGTTGATATCCCAGCTGGACTCTCCCAAACCTCAGTGTCGGCTAAAACAGGAAACTCACGGTCCTAACAGGGAAGGAGGAACCATCCAGGAGGAGTGACAGCTGACCTGCAAAACACAAAATGCCAGTGAAAACTGAAAAAAAGAAACCTCTCAACCGTGTCAATATGTCCTCCATCATGAGAAAATGCCAGAAGAACATGTTAAAAAGCACCAAAAACACGATTTTCATTGGAGTGGGTCTTTCACAAATAGTGAGTGAATGTGAGCTGCTTTCCATTGACTTGCACTAACTGGTGAGACATTATACTCTTGGAAAAAAAAGTTAATTAAAAATGCCTTTTTCATGTTTGTTTACGTCCAAACACCTAAAGTAGGCTTGGTATATATTTCGTTTTTAGTGCTTAAAATAAGTGCAACTGAAGGTGTCTAATTGAACACCAAGGTTCATTCACTGTACCAACAAGGAAGAGTTTACCTGAAAGTAATACCAATGATGGAGTGGCTTTTTTTATATACAAGAACCTCAAACAAAAGTAGCACTACTACGATGTTTGAATCCTAAATAAACATCCCAGATTAATTGTGTGTCAAAGTAAAGGCAGCAAAGAGGGCAATAATACATAATGCAGGGAGATGGAAAATATGATACACATTTGTCTTTCTTACCCAAAGTGCCCTTTAATCTTTGCTTCTTTATGCAACAGCTGATTACCTATTTGTCCTCAAGCTGTAATTTAAATAAAAGCACCTGAGAGGATTAGAGAGGAACTCGCTGTGATTAGATAGGTGAACAAAAGCGAATCAACTGCAAACAAACGAAAACTTTTTTATTATTTTAATGCACAAGAAATCAAATAAATTTAACTTGAAATGCTTTTTTAACAGAACACACTACGTCATGATAATAAACCTTCACTTGTGCACTCCTTTTCTTACACTGTAAATGTCTCTTTTTCCAGAGAACAACAAGGATGCCCAGCATCAGAAGGTGAAGGTGAAGGCGGAGCCTATGGAGGTGGACCCACCCCCATCAGAACTCACCTCGCCCGGATCTCACCTGCTCCCCTTCAGCACTTTAGGGGCAAGCGAGAAGAATGAGCCAATGAGCAGCCTTCCTGACGCGCTGGCCTGTAACCAGAAAGATCTCTTCTCCCAAGACATATCAGTCAAGATGGCATCTGAACTGCTGTTCAAACTGTCAGGTTTGTTTTCGTTAGACGCCTGCATCTACGACACACACCATTCCTACTTTATGTTTTTCAAAGACACCTCCCTGCGCATAGGAAGCCTTAAACACTTTGTTATAGTGGACTGCAAAACCAACATATTTCCATCCTCCTGCAGCATTAAAATGCTGGTTTTTACCTGTAAGGCCATGGGAGTGACACTGAGGCAGCAGACAGCTGTTTATATGACTAGATTAAAACAGAGCTTTGAGGTGGATGTATCGTTCCCTAGAGGAGACCACATAAGTGTTGTGTTGGTGCATGCATGTGTTCGGGCTGTATGCTCGTCCAGCAGCTGATTTGCTTCACTGAAATGCCACACAGACAAACAAGCTTGTGTCAAACTCCTTTTTTCGCTCCTTCCCTTGTTCCCGCACATCTTCACAAATTCACACATTGACAGTTTTTCTTTCCCACACTGTCTTCTGCGCACACCTTTACACACTCGCACAAGGCCCCACGGGTAGTGGTGTCTCCGCAAATGCCCCTTCTTCCCTCCTCCCTCGCTCTGTTCTCTCATTCTCTCTTCTCTCCCTAGACTCGTTTTCAGACATGCCAGCTCAAGCACACTTGGCTGCACATGCTCTTCCCCTTCCCTTCCCCTCCCTCCCTTTACATTTTTCCTTTGCGGCATCTCCATGGTAACGTGGAAAGAGACCTCTGTCCTTGGCGAGCACTGTGACAGAGTGGGGTGTTTTGGGTACGGGGGGTGGCGGCGGCGGCGGTGGCATGTGGTGCGGGGCAAAGTATAAGGCGAATGGAGAGGGCAGTAGGGGTACGCGATATGCCCACCCAAGGAGCCCGGGGCATCGCTGGCCTAGCGTCAGCGACAATCACTCCCTTTAGAACGTGTTTGAATGTGAAGGGGGGTTTGAACAGAGAGTGCTGCTGTCACACAATGAGCAATCAATATGAATTACCCAGAGCAGTAGGACCTCAGAGACACATCAGCAGCAAGGTCGCTGTGAACACCGAGATGATTGCAGCTTTGAAATTCACTTCAGTAGATCGCCTTGAAACTCACACATACGGCTTCACGGTTGTTCTTGAGTAGTGCTTCATACTACTGGGCTCCGGTTGTGACTGAGTTTGCCGTTTTCTTACTTCATCGAATACTAGCAGATTACTTGTAGCGTCATGGTCACACTGTGAAGTTGCAGGAACCCCAATCCAAAATGTGTGTGAAACCCTCATTTTATCCACCTCACATTCTTTTATCAGGTCAATTTCACTGACTGGTTGATGATTTTCAGTATTTATAATCACTTCTTTCATTTAATTAGGAAAAAAAGAAACCTTTTGAAAGTTTAACACTAGAAAGAGAGGAATCCAGAATACCAGCCAGCTCCAGTTTATTAGGTACATCTATAGTTTGTTCTATCCACAAGACCTTTTAACATCCTACAAGGTGCTTCTCTTTCACCTTTTCATTTAGAACTTTTTATTATATACATCAAGCGCTGTTCCTCAGTCATACATGCATGAATGGAAGGATTGGTTGCTGTGTGGGTTCAGTGTCTCGACCTTAGCATTTTCAAACCTTCAGATCAGAACCTCAACCTTTCACTGAGAATACCTGAGACATTCTATGTTAGGTCTAAGCTGGATAATTGACTGAAAATAATTTGGTTTGACGAGTGTGTTTTTCCTAATAGATTTGTTTAAATTCCCCTTTACTGGCTTATAAAAATTTTCCATGCATTTTCTTAGAAAGCAGGTACATACATGCAGTTAAAAGGACTATTAAAAAGTTATTCATAACTGTTGAAGTTATGGAATTATGAAACTTTCTTTTTTTAATTTCTGACCACTTTGACCGCCTTCTGAGCTTATGGCTGAGAAGTTCAGGACTTTTGTTCAAAGACTTTCTTAATGTCATATTTGACCATATAGATGTACAGCTTTCCTACTGTTGTTGAGTTCACTTGCAGCTCCAAGATTAAGCCGATTTTAACTGAAATTTAGGCTATGTCCGAATTCCCCCCTACTCAACTATATAGTGTGTTCGTGACCTTAAGGTCATCTCTACCTATCAGCCCACACTCCAAAGCTAACCTGTTTTAGAGACATTTAGATGGTTACCATCTATCAACTTCAACCCAAATTACCACATAGAGTTCAGTGGAAATATTTTGAATGTTAAAGAATTACTGACAGTAGTTGACAAGCTTTTCATTGTTTTTGTTTTTCCAGAAAAGGTCAGCAAAGCCAACAACCACAAAGACAGTAACATGGTGGGAATACACAGGTAAGGGGTCTGCCTACTTTCAAGAGTTTCAAACTTAAGTGTTTTATCAGCATCTGAACGATCAGTTAAGCCGCTCGGTTTGAGTAACGTGAACTGCAGTGTGACTTAGAGGCCATGAAAGTTCCCCGTGTCTCCGTTTCAGTCCGTTCCTGGACGAGTGCTTCAGACAATCACCCTTTAACTCGCGCTCCAAGAGCTCCTCCCCCGCAGAGGCCAGCTCCTCTACCAGGGTACTTTTTCACGGTGAGCCTCTTCTCACACTCACATACACACACAAATATTAAGGAGCTTTGATATATGCTGAGGCACAGAGACAATAATGATGCTCCTGTTGTGTTTTTCTGGGTTGGTTAAGAGAAAATAAATTTGTTTTGAGAAAAGATTGTGACGAACATTTATTGTTCTATTATTTGCTCAATTTCCTGTCTTTTTGTGACAGCGATTATACCATTTTTAGGTCTCCACAAAAGAATTTGCCAAAACTACATTTAGAGAGAATACACCAGAAAACTCTTCAACAAACTGTGGAAAAAAGTAATGCAGGATAGATTCTAACAGAGAAGTCAGGAGGCAGTGCCGTGTTTGTCGCACATTAAACCTCAGCGTGGAGTTCGCATGTTCTCCCTGTTCATGCGTGGGTTTGTTCAGTGCACCCGCTTCCTCCCACAGTATAAAACATGCACATTAGGCTGATTGGAAAATGGAAACGGTTCATGGGAGACTGTGTGAGCTTGCCAGGCTGTGCGTCTTTGTTAGCCTCTGTCATGAAGAGACCATGCCGTCGTCACCCAGTGGCAGCTCATTATAGAGTTAAATTAAAATATTTAAAATTACTAAAAATATATATATAGTTAAAATGATTTTTTTTTATTATACAACAAAATAATAATAGAAATAAAGATTGTCTGTCAATATTAGCAACAATTCTAAACAAAAGATTAAAAAAATAACTCTTTCCTACATAATTAACTGATTAAGCAGAATAAACAATCCATGCGTGTTTACAAATGCTCCTTCTATGAACAATATGAATGCCCTGATTATATGACTTTAATTCAAGTACCACATATTCATTGCTTTCCTTCTCCTTTTTGAAATCTCACATATTCCCCAAACCTGCAGGCTCTGCCCAGGGCATCCCCTTGTCTCACACTCATCCCTGGCATCCCAGAACTTCCCTTCATGCTTCCTTGACAGTTTGGGATCAGAGGTTAATTAGCTTGTGCCAGCTTTGCCTCTCCCTTTGCCAGTTAATGAAAATCTGATTGGCTTCTCTGTGTCAAGAGTGTCCTAAAAGATAATTCACCCAGGCCTTTCTCTCGTGTGTTTAAGCTTCACGTCCAACCTCTGCTACTTTTTTTTCTCTTTTTTCTTATCTTTTGTTATACTCACTCATTTGTGTCACTGTTGATGCTTGTGTGTTTTTTTTATTTTCTTTCTGAGTCTTTTTTTTTTTTTCTCGCTTGCCTCTTTTATCACCGCCTGAACTAAACGCTGGTTTGGCGCAGCACTGAGCGACACAATGGTCAAATGGGTCCAATTAGCATTTACAAGTGGAGTTAAAATAGCTGAATAAAGTTAACTCTACTGCCTTTATGAGAGCACAAAATCTGTTTTAATGTAAGAGGAGTATTGCCACAAGTGAAAGGTGCAGCTTGTCTGGTTGCAAATTTTCTATAACCGTTTATAAATATTTGTAGATTTAACGGAAACGGAAAAAAAGAATGGATTTTCGGAAAAGAAAAAGTAAATGAAGTTAAAAAAATGAAAAATCGTTTGAGTTTTTTTTTCAATATGATCCCAAAGCATCATACTTAAGCTTAAAGCTGTTCCTCCTCCTCCTCTCTTGAACAGCCGTAATTTAAATGTTAAGCGCCTCAAAAAACACCAGACACTTCTCTTGTCACAAGTGTGCCGCGCGGCGCTTCTAGTCCTCCCTACCTCTCGCGTCAAGCAGTAGCAACGGAAAACTTCCCTGCTGTGTGTCCTGATGTTGTCTGAGCACAGAAAGAGGACTTGAACACACCGACTTGCAGACAGCATCGACCTGCAAACGTAAATATGTGCTGGCACAGAAAGACCTAACTTTGTAGAGTACAAAAGGTACCACAGTCTGCTTGTCAGTCAGGCTTTTGGCACATTAAGTGCTACTTTTCGATTCAAACAGCTTAACTTATTTAACATAGAGTCTTTAGATCTGCCTTTTTCCAACTTTTATCTTGTAATTCTGATTTTCTTTTATAGTTTAGCTTTACTTCTATCATTTCTTGATATTATTTATCAAAATGTATGCTTTGTTGCACTTTTTATTCTTTAAATTAGCATTTATTTGGCTTTTTTTTTTTTAGATTTAGCCATTATATTAGCAATACTCCCCTTAATTCAGGTTCTTTTGACTAATCAAACAATAATAAGCAATATATTTTTAAAATAATTATCAAATCCGATGTTTTTCCCTAAAAAATGTCCTTTTAATAAATATTCTCTAATGTTTTACAGCTTATAGTTTGATGTGAGGCCTTTTTTTATTTTTTGTCACCTGATGCAAATAAGCTATCCCCTAATCTTACTTGCTAGTCAGGTTATTTGCATCAAGTTTAAGGAGGAAAAAAAACCCTCAAAGGTAAAAGGTTTAAACTGAATACCTAAAATGACTTTATGAAAAAAATAAAAAGGAAAGAGCTGCTGAGCCAGATTCATGCTAATTCAGGTCAGAGAGCCTTTAATCCACAGAGCCAGGGAGACCACACTCACTTCAGTTTTTAACATGCCTCTGGATGTAGCAGTCTGCATGATGCTGTGTGTGTGTGGAACCACAAAAGCACATTCCTTTCAACCCTTTTACATAGTTTGCATGTCAGTTTAGTTTGCAGATATTTAGTTGTTACTATTTTTTTTATAATAATTAGGATAAATTTCAAAGCAGCAGCAGAGACTGCAGAGCAGAAATACGGTCACCGACTTGTTTAAAGTATTGACACTTGTTTACTAAATAAATTAAATTTTTGATTTAAAAAAATGCTTAACAGCTTAATTTTTACTTTAAATACAAACAAAAAAGTTTTTTCATTATTTTTACTTTTTATTTCTTGTCACAAAAGGTTTGTTAAAGAAAAACACTAGTTGTGTGTAGTTTCGGGATCACCTCAAATGTGCCTTCTCTCACGTTAGCATTTGCACAGATCTTGCTGTGATAATTAAAAACAATTGCGCACATAACTTACTAGTTTGCATTTAGAGGGCAAAGATCCAATTAAGCATGTTCGACAGAATCAGGATGAATGCTCAAGGTTGTGTGAGTCAGTGCAACAACAGCTGAATGTCTCCTCTCACCACCATCTGTTCTTTAATGCCAGAAAACAGGATTTTCTTTCCCCTATGAAGGTATTCAGTTCCTCCGAAAAACCACATCAATCCACTGTGTGGTGAAGTCATTTAAGAATCCTTCTCCCTTCCCATTGTTTGTACTTAGACAAGGTTTGGTCAAGGTCAGCGTGTGCAGCCTGAACAAATATACTGTAGACACTAAATAAAAGTCTTGCCTTTGTTTATAAAAGTTGTTCAGCACTGCAGTGAAATGAAATGCAGGTTTTCCCCTTTTGAATGACCCTGCTCTCTGTTCAATTGCTGAGTTTTAATTGAAAGCACCTGTAAATGCTCCGTCTCCGTCTTTGACTTGTTTTGTCAGAAGGGGGGGCGGACAGCAGGGAGAGCGACAGTGGTGCCATACAATTAAGCTGCAGTCTTCAGACAAAATGACTGCTGCTGCTGGCACTTAACATTAAGAATGCATTTAGTCGGCATCCCACCTGCAGGCCAGATAAGGAACATCTTACAAATGCGAGCAGACCGGGGCCAGACCTGTCATTGACAAATTAACACATACTGAGCTGCTCAGCTGCTTTACTGAAATTAAACGGATTGTTTTCTTAATTAGGGCTTGAACAAATAAGACTATATAAAATAATAATATTTCTATGCTCTATTCAATCTATGGGTATAGAACATTTAAGGAGATAGTAGGCATTGAAAGGTCAATTTAAAGACCTACTCCAATGAAAATAGTTTTTTTTAATATATTTATGTGAATTTATCTCATGATTGAAGACATATAGAAAGAAAATTAAAAATAAAAGTACATTTATGAGTATTTATTTACTCAAATTGTTGTAGATAAGGAGCAGATATAAAAAAAAAAACACTTAAAAAAGGTTATATATATTACATAGAACCCAAAAACCCAACATAACATTACTGATGCAACAAAAATGGTGTGTAACATCTTCTGCCTTCCACATATAGACCTCTGGTTTGGGCCCCCTCCACGTCACTTTTTGATGTTTTTAGTGTCCCTAACTCATTATTTTTTGACATGCTGGCTGTTTCCCTTGAATTACTGGTACTCAACCCTCGGGACGCTGTAACGGACGCAGATCGGGTACCAGTTTACAGTACCGCCCCGGGAGTTGGGGACGCACGATTAGCATATGTATTTTTTTTTGGGTCTGTGACCCAAAGCCGAGTGGCCCTCGGACCGGTAGCGGTTCGCGGCTCGGATTGGGGACCCCTGATTTAATAGGAATAGCCAGCATGTCAAAAAAACAACGAGTCAGGGACACCTGAAATATCAAAAAGAGGTGCAGAGGGGCTCGAACCATACATACAGGAGTTAGAATGCGTTGGGATCTGAGCTTTCTAGCCGTACAGTTTTGAGCCAAATTCCAGCTTTGGCGAGGAAAACAAAACCATATATGGATCTAATTGTCTGCCAGTGGATCTATCAGAATGTAGCGGAGCAAAGAGCTTGTAGTCTGCCGATTGTAGCTTTGTCACAAATGCTTCTGCTTCTAAGTTATAAGTTTGATTAGAAAAATACTCAGAAATAGCAGTTTAAACATAACTTTCTCTATGTATTCCTCCATCATCATAAAAATGCCAGAAGAACATGTTTAAAAGAACAAAAACATGATTTCATTTGAGTGGGTCTTCAATAAAAGCACAATTCATCCATTTTTCTTTACTCACTTTGGTCTAGCTACAGGTGTCTGGAGCATATCCCAGCAGTAAAGGCAGGAGACACCTTGGAGAAGTTTCCAGTCAATCGCAGACAATTACATAGTTCCACTCCTAATATCAATTTAGTCTCCAAATAACCTCAGAAATCTTTTTGGAGTTTGGGAGGAAGCCAAAGTGGCCAGAGGGAACCCAACATCCAAACTCCAGTCAGAGTAGTGACCCTACCAGTATATATTCTTCTGTAAAGTGACTGAAATAACCACCAGGTTGAGTCTCTCTGAATATCAAATCAGGTTTGAGTCACTGCAGCACAGCTAGCTGCATTATAGTGTCATCCGTCAGTGGTGTGCATGGCTCAGCCCAGTCTGTGTGTTTTGCCTCAGACTCTGAGAAGGACGACGGGGAGCCAGGAAACGGGATCTCCCAGTGGCGGCTGCACGAGCAGCTCTTCCCCTGTCCCGTGTGCGGCAAGGTGTTTGGTAGACAACAGACCCTGTCCAGACATCTGTCTTTACACACAGGTAAACAACCACACCAACACACATCTGCTTGTGCGGGAAATGTTTACTTCTTAGGCCAATGTATATACGGAGTTTACAGTTGGTTCATGTTTGTTTGTGTTTGCACCGGCCCCAGTAAATAAATAAAGTTGACCGGACTAGATTACCCCTCCTTTAAAGAGATTACCGCCATGATTAGTCCCACTGGGAAAACTGCCCGTCTAATTACCCCGTTAGAAGGATGCCTCTCACAGCGTCAAAACACACACACTCACAGGCGCTCGCTGTTCGGACGCTGCCACAACTGTTACCGTCTCTCTCACGCTTAAAGACGCGCTCCCCCCTCGTGACCTGATTATTTTAATTTGTATTCCAAACTTTTAACCCCATCGCAATCTTCCGTCCCTTTTCTCTGTCCTTGTTCGTTCCAGAACAAACTGACAATAAAGACAATAACCTCTGGACTGGAAATTAGCAGCATTCCTGAGATTCTAGCCCAGTTCACTGAATGCACAAATAAGAGACTTGTGTACCAAATGCCCTCGCACAATTGGACATGCTCGCACATTTTGCATGTGCGCACTACACAATACACACACACACACACCATCTGAGAGTGTTGGCTGTGAACAGCTTGGCCAAACCACAGAGAGCAGAAGAGGGGGCATATGTCAGTGTGATGGTCTTTTTGGTTTCCCCGGTGACATAAAGGTTGCCTGGCTTCATGTCCTTGGGGCAAATGGTGTATGTGTTCGCACATGTGTGTTTGAAGGGGAGGATGGGAGGGGGCTCACCAGAGATGATGTGTTCTTCTGATTATTTGGTTTATTTGGGGAAGGGGGGCAATGTGGGCAAATAGTGTGCCTTTGACTGTAAAGTTTTCAGTTAAAGGGCAATACTAAAAAACTTCTACGATGAGGTCATTCAAACTGTAGGTGGTGGACATGCACTAGTAAACAGCAAAAAAAAGATAAAGAAAAAGCCCCTCCCTGCTTGCCCAGTGTGAACACCATGGACGTGTGTTCTTGAATGTGCATCAAATGTGTGTGTAGCTATTTTAAAAGTTTGCAGCTTTACTTTCTAAGCAATCATTTCAAGTTTGTTTAGCTCCAAAGTTTGACTCATTCTCTACACTCCGCTAATTCTTTCCATTTTCAGCCACTCTATTGTAGACGAGTGGATTCGTTCAGGTTGGATAGTCCAGCACAGAAGCCACTTTTAACAGACGCCCTCACATTTGGTTGTGGAAAGTACAGAGAAGTTCACGTTCTTTGGTTAGACTACAAACGCTGGAGGGTGTTCTGTGGCAACAAAACAAAGCCCCCTCCACTAAGATTAACTGTTAGAATTAGGTGTTAGTGCCGCATTGGTGTTAAGTTCTCGCCAAATGTGAAGCAGTGCATTGTGGCCAAAAATCTGCACTTTGGTTTTGTTTGTCCAAATGACATTGTTCTGGAATTGTTCTTCTCCTAGAAATTTTGTGGAATAAACTTTTTCTTTTATTTCACTCAGTTAGTTTGCATGGATATACACAAAGAGTTATTTCTTTAAGATGATTATTGCACATCGATTCTACAAATCAAAAAAACTTTTTAAAGTTTTGCACAACCTCCGATTAATTATTTTTTCTCTCAAAAGAGAAGATTTGAAACAGGTTACTGCGATGGTGTGTTAGGTAACTTAAACAAACCAAACAAGACATCATCTGTGTTGGCATACACAGTAACCAGGGTCTTCTGTACAGGCGTGGGTGTCATTGTGTCCTTTTTTTTTTTTTTTTTTTGTTTCTCACAGAAGAAAGGAAGTACAAGTGTCATCTGTGTCCGTACGCGGCCAAGTGCAGGGCTAACCTCAATCAACACCTGACCATCCATTCTGTCAAGCTGGTCAACACAGACGCGGAGCAAATTGTCAGCGCCGTTACAGCCGAGTCTGCTGAACGCAAGAACTACCCTTACTACTACAGGTGACCATCTCCAAACACACAGCTGCTACTGCTTTCTATGTCGCCAGTAAAAAAGGGTTCACGTAACAGTTGTTCACTTTTATTGTATGCTGTGTTAACATTTTTTTCTACTTTTATGCATTTATTAATTAAACAATTAGATTATATACACCATACTGCAAATTAACCTCACATTTTTTATTTTCTGCAGCTTTTTCTACTGCATCCTACACTAGTGCCTCACATATTATAAGAGTTTTAAATTGAATACAAATGTTATCTTACATTTTTATATATAAAGAACCATTTGGTGGAATTTGTTCGTTAATGCAGAGAAAGTGAATGTTATATTTTTTCTTTCCTCGTTCTCACAGTCTTCCTCCTTTCTCCTCTCGTTTCTCTGTCCAGCTGCCATGTGTGCGGCTTCCAGACGGAGCTGAACGCGCAGTTCGTCAGCCACATGTCGCTCCATGTGGACAAGGAGCAGTGGATGTTCTCACTTTGCTGCAGCACCTGCGACTACATCTGCATGGAGGAGAGCGACATGAAGAGCCACATCAGCGCTGGACACGCAGGTAGCCAAGCTGGTGTCTGTTAAAAGCAGTTCGGCTTTGTGCCATCACGTTACATGGAAATGGCTCATATGTGCTTTCATTTCGTCAAACATTCTGTCACTTAGAAGTCTCAAAAAAAAAAAAATCTTCATTGGTTGAGTTTTTTTGGGCATTTAAGAAAAAATCAATTGACAAATTGTGTTTTTTATGAGTTAATGAATGTCTGAAATACAGGAAATAAACAAATATATAATATAGTAATATACATTTTTGCGCTTTTTCTCTGACTTAATTATTCTATAATTTAACTCTTGTAACAATTTTAATTCTTGTGTTCTCTGAAATTTTCTGGAGCTATGCTTATTTATAAAAACGTGCTTTTTAAAAATTCTTGAAAAAAAATGTATCGAATTATTGTGAAAATGACTTGCAAATGCGATAGTGGGTGGAAGGGTTGAAATTGTTCACTTTTTTGACCGCTTGAGATAAAAATGTAAAATGAGGTGCAGCATACTTGGACGTCGTTGATGCTTGTTTGGACAGCAAACCTGAACTCAAACAAAAACTCAATTAAAAAGATGACTGCAAGAGGTCTAAATTCTGAGTCTCTTCATGCCGTGGCAGACCAATATTTTAAGAATCAAAATAAAACTAATTATCCTTTAAAAAGGCTACATTTCTTTGATAATATGTTCAATTTCCATGGCATCCAAGTTTATTTTAATTCTTTTTTTTTTTGTTGAATAAAATATGTTTTCTGTCAGAGCTCAAGGTGTTGCAGAAATGTTTGATGTACGTTGTAAACAGACAAATACAAATTTTTTAAGGAGAGTTTCAATGCAGCTCAATCATAGTTATCTTTTTTTCCTTTAATTGGTTAAACAACCCCTCATTTTAGCTTTAATACTGTCTTCTGAAGTAAAAAGAGCTCCGTATAAGCTTCATAAGCGCATAGTTTAGAGGACACAAAAAGCAGAGCTGCATCTAACCAGTGATCCTCTAACCGACTCTCTTTAGAATTTTGAGACCCCTGGTCGATAGAAACAGTTTTGATTTAAAAAAAAAAAAATCATTGTGTTTATTGCTGCCGTTTGCTTCTTACTGAAACTCTCTTGTGTTTTATTTTTCGTCTTGCCGTATTGTAAGTCCAGCCCAGACAGTTGATGGCTCTTTCTTAGGCCACGGTGGCCTTGTTTGTCTGATAAGGTTGGCCCTTATCGTGCCTGAAGGGAGAAAAATCAATAGGCATCTGGGTCCTTCAGAGACAAATTCAGTTTATGATGCTGCTGTGGCCATTCTTAAAGTTTCTTGGCCTTGTCTTGCGTTATCTCAGTCACACACAAGATGTAAAAGAAACATTAAAAGAGTCCAGCTCTGGACCAACCGACCCCGATCCTCAGCAAATACCACTCTGCTTGTATTACTCCTAGAAACCGCATGATCATGAGATTCCAGGTTCTGATAGAATGAACACACCTGATCCAGGTAATCAACAGCAATCATGGATTGAAATTAAAAAAATACTATGATAAATAAATTGATTACTTGATCTGAATCGATCTAATCTTAATATATCATTGATTGATCAATAAAAGTAGAGATCGACCTAACGCATAATGCTAAAGGCTGCTAGCTGGATGCTAACACTCGGGGGACCTAAACATACATTGCTGACTAATGAACATCTTTATATTTTCACCGGCATGAATTTTCCAAACTCTATTAAGAAAATATTTTCAAAGTTATCTTTTGTGGTCTAAAACACTATTTTTCCTCTTACTTTCTTATTCTTCTGGAATAAGCTGTAATGCTATAGTGCAGTCGCCACCTAGTGGCCAAACTGAAACAGAATTGAATCGATTCTGGAAATTTTTGGCCTTTGTGTGGAATTGCCTGGACCATTCTAAACCAGCCTGTTTCTGACCGCTCAGTGGAAATAAGGCCTATAGTACCACACTTGAAGAATCCTGGTCTGGACTGTAATCTTAAATTTAACCTATAAAGAACCTGTTTTTTTTTTTTTTTTTTTGTAAGGATTCAAAGATGTTCATCAGTTAGGGGTGGAAGGTGAAAAAGGGGCGGGGGTTTTTGTGGGTCTAAAGGGCTATATTTTACTTTGTGTGCCTTTTTTTTGTGTGTGTGTGTCTAAAGCCATTTGTTTTATGTTTTATACGAAAAGTGCTATACAAATAGAGAGTGATTTGATTTGAAATACATTTGACAATCTTAATGGCTAATGACAGGAAACCATAAAATATTTTATCTGGTGACAAATGTGGACATTTCTAAAGAAAATGTAGAGGTTTTACAGGTGAAATTAACCCTCCATGAAACACTGATCCCAGGGTTTGACATTTGCTTTTAATTTTTCTTCAATTTTCCCCGAGTGTCACTGGGAAGTCTTTGTCGAAGGTTTCTTTAAATGAAGTCCCATTAAGAGCAGAGATGCATCTTTTTTTCCTCGTGCCTAAAACCTTTTTCCAGAACTGCTGGAAAGCCCATGCTGCGCGGGGCTCGTGTTTGTCCGCATTTGATTGAAGGCAATTATGAGCCTGCCATTACAGAATCATTTCCTCGTGCGGGAAAGCATATGCCCTGCATGTCCTCACCTGGGTATGAGTCTCACTTTTGTGTGTGCCACTGCATTAAAAAGGGAGGTCAGGCGTTTCAGCAGGCTTTTCTCCCTCTGTTGACTCCCTTCAGAGCGAATGCCCTTTGTTGAGCTGTGCCTCCAGATACCCGCGCCATTTTAGCTTCTTCAGCCATGACCTGGGCTCCTCGGCCCTCCCTCCTGCCTCCTCCCCTTCTTATTCCCTCTCTCTTAACAGTGAATTGTGGACTTAGAGGAGAATCAATAAAAGCACGCTGAATCTTGATTGGACTGTCAGAGTTCCTCACTTGAGGCCGCCTGCTATTATTCTGCTTCTGTGCGTGCATGTTCAAAAATGTGGGGGTAAATAGAAACAGAGGTTTCGGTTTTAGTCTTTCATTTAGGTGAAAACATTTTTTTAATTAACACGTTTTTGACTCTCTCCCTCCTTTGTGTCCAGGTTTAAATTCAAGAAGTCCCCTCAGCGAGACCAAGAGCACCTCATCATCGCTCTCGGCCCTCAGCGACTCGCTCAACAGCTCGGAGGGCGGAGACATCACCCACGGTAATGAAGAACTCAAAAGTCTGCTAGCTCCGCCCTCCTCTGCAGGCAACCAGGCGGGCTCTGGAAGTCACCCGGGTTCAGGAACTGAGGACAAGTCAGACAAAGGCAAGTGAACTGTTGGGACCACGATGCTTTCCATCATTTTAGATAAAATTAAAACAAGCGGATTCCAGTTTAATTTTCTCATGAAATATTTTAGTGAGGGTTGCATTGCCACAGTAAGACACTAAATCAAAAACATAAGGTTTTATGCTCATGAGGACTATAATTAAATCTCATTTTTAACAACAACAAAAAAACCCTCAGTAGCTGCAGTAAGACCTGCATGTTTTTCATTATAAACAGAGAAGATCTGCTTTACTTCGCTATTAAGCCTGTTTTTTGTTAGCTTTGAATGCATTGATAGAAATTATGACTTCATCTTTAAGTAGCTTTATTCATTCATTCATTCATCTTAATTGACTTGTTTTAACCTTTTAACACAGAGGATGTTGTTGGCGACAGATGAATAACACATGTTCTTTTATATATCATAATGGTGCATGCACACCCATTGGATGGAATTCGCGTGTCAAATTAGCATCTGCCGCCTCTTTTTTGATGAGTGTCAAATTCACAAATCTGTGGAGCAACCGCCAAAGTTTCTCTGGACTTCATTCATGGAAAACATGGATGATGTTGAGGGAGTGGCTCGGGTTTATATGTTTTAGAGAGCTCTACAGAGTGTCTGGGCTCACCAGATCATTTGGAGTCTCTCCCGGTGCTGTGTACTTCTCTCCTGACGGCTGTTTTAAACGTTATTTCCGTCTGTTTGGGCCCGTTTGAGCATTAACCTCAGAGGTGAAAAACAAAAATAAAACTGGAGGATCTTTTTATTGCTATCTTGATGAAAAGAAGGAAACTATGACAGCGCTCGCGGCGGCTCTCCCTCTGCTGACGGACCAGCATAGCAAGCTCCGGTTCCCAGCAGCCTGGCCAACAGACATGCTTGCTCTGCTGGACCCTAGGTGGCGACGTACGATACGGAGCTTCCATCGGGTGGCTGGCTAGCGTAGCGGGCTCGATTGCTCCATCTCCATGGGTTCTGTGACTGACTTAGATCATCTGGCCAAGCGGCTTCAGCATCCACCTGAGAGTCCTCTAACATACACGTTCCCCTCCTTCATTCCCTCCAGGCTTCGAGTGCGTCTTCTGCAATTTTGTGTGCAAGACGCGCAGCATGTACGAGCGGCATCTCCAGATCCACCTCATCACGCGAATGTTTGAATGTGACGTCTGCCACAAGTTCCTCAAGACGCCCGAGCAGCTGCTGGAGCACAAGAAGTGCCACACGGTCCCTTCAGGAGGGCTCAAGTAAGGAAAGCAAGTACAGGCAGAGGTTCCTCACTCCACTGGTCCTTCCTCTCACCCATCCTTTCAGTTCCAGAAGCAACAACACATCAATACATATACATACAGTATATACCTACACCAGGGCTGCAGGACCAGCATATTTAAATTCTGATGAGTTTTTTTCAGTTGTTGTTGTAACTAGAAAGTTGTTTTTTTAACCTTTATCGTCAAATAAACTGGAAGCTGTTAGTCGCAGCTCCTCCGGTGTCAGGTGCAAAGCGGGATTTCATAGACAGTAGCACATATGTGCGGTCAAATCGGAGCTATTCTTAGCGACGCGGCTTCAATCAGTTATCCTTACTTTTATGTTCATTATCTGCTGCCAGCGAATAAAACGACACAAGATGTAGTTCTGCTGCTCAACAGCTTCGCTTGGCAGAGGAGAACTTATTAGTCCGTGGGTCTGCAGAGGCTTTTGTGAGCAGAAGGGACAGTGGGAACGAGATGGAAATGGGCTTCCCCTCGGGGTCTGTTGTTTCTCTGCCCACAACTATTAGCAATGCCAAAGAAAGAAATCTGAGCAAATCTGCAGTCCAGAAAGTTCCTTTACCCCTTTCAGATGAACTTCGAGAATAGCACATAATATAGCTGGTTTAAAAAAAACGAAACAAAAAAAAAAAAAAAAAAAGCACCGGCCCCGCTCACAGAGAGCTGCCTGTTTTCCAACTAATCCTGCCGGATCAGATGAGTCAGTTTTTGGTTGACTGGACACACCTGAACCTGGTAATCAGCAGCGAGTGGGACGCCTGATTTACACTGGTCTGTCTGTGGTGCGTCTCCCTTACGTTGCGTGGGGACTTTGTCTCATGACCGTCAGTTTACATGGTCCCCATTGTGTCCATTGACTGAGTGTGACATCACCCATAGTAGATGTTTCACCTCCAGCTTCAGCAAAATTATACCAATTCAGTCGCCATATTTCTGCGCCATGTTGGAGCCAGACAGCAGTGATTGGTCTGAGGCAACGTTTCTATAGTAACTACAGTCGCCAATCGTGAGTAAGCTTGTTGGAAGTTCACATACTGTTACTGAGGCATCTGATTGGGCAGTTTATAACTTTAATATCTTTGGATAAGGAAAAACCATAGTGGGGGAAAAGGATTAGCAAGAAGATGTAAAAAAAAGTATCAGAGGAAGAATGGTTATTCTGGCAAATAAAATGACTGAATTATAGTTGTTTATTTCTAAATAGAAGTCTATAGGATTTTGGCTTCTTAGAACCAGCAGGTGTGTTGTTCTATTTGGAACGCCAGGGGAAGGGTCCAGTTCTCTATATGCTATCATTGGTTTCTGGTCCATTACCCCTCCCCCTGGGTTCAGGGGGAGTGGCTTGTCCTATCACTCTTGTGTGGAGTAGCTCGTCCCACTCTCTTCACTCTTGGCCGTCTATACTTGTGGCTGCCTTGTCAATGATCTCCTTTTTATTCATACTCATTTTATGTAAAATTTTATCTTTTCAACATCCAAAACTTTGGCAATCCAGGACTTCACTGAGTCCTTGTAAAAAGAATGCTTTTTGTCATAAATGACATTATGGTTTTGTGCTTCTAGAACCAGTGTTATCCACAGTTTAAAACCTGCTTTATTGTGTGGGCACATCACCCTAAATACAAGATCAAATGTTGTACTTTTTGTATTTTTTTCGTTTCCTCTTTCTCCGGCTTTTTTACGTTTCAATAGAATGGAAATAGAACTGCTGCGTAAAGCTTGTGCTGCGTTGTGGAGGGACGGGTGTCAGGCGCAGACATGATGAAGGCGATGTAAACATTTTGATCGATTAATCAACTTTCTATTTTTTCTATGTTGATTGTCGACACAAGGCAACTGAGACGCACTGCAAACAAACCAGTGTAAATCATGGCGGTTGTTCCCACATGGCTGGGTTGGAGACCACTGTTTAATAAAAATAGAAAAAAGATTGGCCCACATTAGAGCAGCAAAGACACTTTTAATGCAGTCAGATTCAAAGCCTATTGTTGTTTTATGACACATTTCTGAACCATTCAAGCTTCAACACAGTCTCTCTGCTGACCTTTACCCACTCACAAACATTTAGACATTTGAAAACCGTCCACACACACTTGGAAAAGTTTCACAAGACAAACCAAATACATTCTGTCAGGATTTATATTTAATGGATACAAGTCATGTTTCTTTATTTTTTTGTTTTGTTTATAAGTCCTTCACATAACTCGTTGCATGTTGAGAGCCATTCAATACCATTATGACTGCCGCCTCATCATGTCATGAACAAATAAGTTTGTGTTGTGCACATTGTTTCTGTGCAGCCATCAGTGGAGCCGTCTTGCTGTGGGGGGGTGGGGGGAGCATTTCACTGAGTGTAAGCAGGAAGTTGACTGAGGTGCACTTACTTACTTCAGTCTCATGCTACGTTAACACCGGACATGTGACCCGCGCTCACTTTTACTACCTAATATTAGTGTATATCATGCTGCTACCTGCAGTTGAAAGAGGTTTGGTGCGATACGTCGAGGCGATACAATTCTGGTTAATTTTGTTCCAGGATTTTTTTTTTTTATAGCTGTATTCCAATTTGTGTGTCATATAATTCCAGTTGAGCACAAACGGAAATTATTACTTTCTTATCAATGATCAATTTTCAAACAGTTGGGACTTCCATGAATTACGAAATACGTCACACATCCGAGTCCAACCTGGTTTAACTTTCAACACACGTTCAGTGGCCACAAATTTTGTGCGTAGAGCCTTAAAACAGTTGTAGTCACTTATGTAGCGACACATTTACGCACGCTTAATCCTTCCGCTCTCCTTGGGGTCCAGATGACTCCAACCACAAATTGTTATGCGATTTCTTCCATGACAAATGTGGACGAAGGGGGACAGGATTTTATGTCTGCCATGGACATTAGTGAAACTCCGAAATCAGTGAAAAAAAAAAGTTCAGCGCACTGTCCTGTGGTGTCCAGATGACCCCACTTTTAATGTAAACAAGCTAAGGAGAACGGAAGGGTTAGACAAGGGGTGTCAAACTCCAGGCTTGGAGGGCCGGCCTTCTGCTGGTTTTCCAGAAATCCTGTCTCATCTGCTGCTGATTATCAGGTGTGTTTGGTCATTCAGGAGCTTCAGTGGCAGGTTGGTTGGAAGACATGTTGGACACCGGCCCTCAGGAACTAGATTCTGACACCCCTAACGTAGACTTTTCATGGAAAGTGGTCACTTGAATGTGCGTTGCTGACGCCGGTGTGAACGTAGCTCCAGAGAATCTATATAGGCAGCACCTTTTAGCTGATTAAAAAAAAATCCTCCTTTTGCCTTAAAAATGCACTCAAACTTTTCATTGTATTTTTTAGTAGAAAATATTAATAAAATTCACTTATTCAGAGTAGAAAACAGTAAGGTTTAAGTTTCAGTGGGTGGCAGTTTAGGGAGCAGACAGAGGCTGGAGGAACAGGTGTAGGGCGATGCGAGCACGAGAGGCAGTGGCGAGAGAGGGAGAGAGGGCCTTGACCATTTTGAGGTTTTTCTGAGGTGATTCTGTTCTGCAGGGTTTGTGAAGCGCTTTGGGCCCCAGAGCAGATGAAAGGTGCTATTTAAATGTAAGTGCCACTCATTCCTTCATTTCCCTTCATGTCCTGTTGCTCCAACCTTTTTCCTCCAGCCTGTCACCCTTCCTTTCTCCGCCCCGAACCCCCCCTAACACACACACGCCTGACCCGCCTCAGCTCTTTCACCATTACCACATACTTTTTTATTTTTTTGCAAAGCTCGTAGAACTGTTGGTCATAGACTGTTTTCCTTTATCTGTCCTCCTTCCTTTGTCATTTTGTGTCCAATGAATGTCAAGGTGTGTTACATGGTTGTGAGCGTACACTTTCCTTTCAACTGTCCTCTGCTTTTTGTGTGTTGTGTCCTCCCTCCTTCCCTTGTGTCGCATTAACCAGGTGCCCTTTTTGCATCTACTCCACCAATCGTCCAGCGGCCATGGAGTGCCACCTGAAGACGCACTGTAAGATGGAGTACCGCTGCCGCATCTGCCAGGGACTGTGGCCCGACCAGACCTCCCTGGAGGCCCACATGCGGGGGCATCGCCTGGGAAACCACTACAAGTGTGAGCAGTGTGGCTACCTGTCTAAAACGGCCAACAAGCTGATCGAGCACGTGCGGGTGCACACGGGCGAGCGGCCCTTCCACTGCGACCGCTGCTCCTACAGCTGCAAGCGCAAGGACAACCTCAACCTGCACAAGAAGCTGAAGCACGCGCCGCGCCAGGTTTTCGGCTGCCAAGAGTGCCCTTTCACCACCACACACCCCTTTGTCTTCAGCCGCCATCTCAAGAAACACCAGGGTGGAGCGCCGGAGGGGCCGGACGGCGGCTTAGTTGGAGGAGAGGAAGAGGGGGAAGAGGAAGGGGCAGGGAGGGAGGAGCGGCCAGCAGAGGGAGCATCACCCGGGCGCTCCTCCCTGCAGAGGAGCCAGGAGAACATCTTGTTCGGCGGGGGAGGAAGCAGCGGAGGAAGCGGGAGCAGCAGCCCGCTCATGAGTCTGACGGTGTCTCAGGCACTCCAGTCCGTCGCTCTGTCGCTCACGCTGGGCAAGTCCCGCCAGCTGGACCCCACCGGCCATCTGCACCGCAACGGCGGCATCGGCGCCCCCAGGAACCACGGGGGTGTCAGCAGGAGCAGCCCCTCCCTCTTCCCCCCCTCCGCCCGCCACACGCTGGAGCAGTACAGGAACTGCGACCCGGCCCACCTGATCCCCCTCACCACCCTGTTCACCCACAACCGCCGCTTCACATTCCACCCGCAGCTCAACTCCAAGTGTCGTCCTCTCCTCTCCCCTCCTGACTCAGCACCCCCTTCCTTCTCCTCCCCCTCACCGTCCTCCTCCCACAAGCACTCCTTTCTCGCCTACCTGGGACTGATGGAGAGGGCCAAAACTGTCTGACCTACCCCCCCTTACTCTTTGGACGGTGACCACTGCAGTGGGAGCAAAGGTTTTTTCGTTGTTTGTTCCAATCAGACCAGCAGAATAAGCTGGACCAGACAAGCATATATATTAAAGAACAGAAAAAAACAAACATTTATATGAGAAAAACGCTGTACATGCTAAAAAAAAATGCATTTATATCAAAAAGCTGCTTTTCTTATCAGTTCTATCAATTGAATTATTACTACTTCAGATACTACACTCTTACTTTTTTCTTTTCCTGTTTTTAAGCATCGGAGCGACCTGGACCCAGTGGCTTTATCTGCTGAAACGAACGTATCACTTTTTCGTTTTTATTTGAGATATTTTCTGTAGTCGTTTGACGAGATAAAAAGTTTAAAAAGACAAAACAAACTTTGCAAGTGCTATCTTTTAGTGCATTTTTGTCCAGTGCTATTATGCATTGAAAGAGCATGCCTGTCTCTGTGTCTCAGCTAGCTTTGACGTCATTAGGAAGCCGAAATTCCAGATATCCGAAAGTGTTAGCGGTGCAATGTGGACGGAATCAAAGGAATTCTTTTCGTTGAAAAGGGTAACGTTTCCCCAAGCAAAGCCTCAGACCACGCACTTAATTATTTATCAACTTTGTACATAGTTTTCTAGCCCCGCCCCCTCCTCCTTTCTCTCCATCTTTTTGATTTTTGTTGTATTTTTGTATGATGGTGAAACTGTCACACGCGCTGCTGCTGATTTCGCTTGCGCCTCAGAAAGAACTGATCCGATTCTGAATTGGTTTTTGTTGATGAGCTTCAAAGTGTAACTGTAGAAACGTTTCATTTGGTCTAGAAAGCAAACATTTAGAAGAAAATTTCCAATATAAATGCAAACTTGGCAAGGGAGGAAGCAGTCAAATCTGGCAGATATAGGGCCCTCAACTTTTTAGTCCTCCCACAGTTCAACAGCCTGATAGAGAGGCATATCATGTTAGATCACTAAGTTTAAGAACATACGGTCGATAATGTGCATAATCTAAAACCAGGTTTTTGAATGACATGTCAGTAAATGTTGATGAGATCAACTGAAAACTCAGATATATAGTATCCTATCAAAACCGTCTGAACTTCTGCAGTCCATTTCTGAAGTCTGCGGTTCCACTGGAAAAACATCTAGAGATAAGTCAAACATTTGAAAAACATTCTTTAATTAAGCAAAAAATAAATCTACCAATGGGGTAAGAAAAATGGTCTTACCAAGAATTCTGTTATTGAAAATAAAATTCTAGTCTCTAACATTACACATTGTTCTCAGCAATGTACGTTGAAGTGACCACTTTCAATGAAAAGTCAAGGTAAACATGCATGTTTGCAGGTTTCGGGCTTCCGCATTCAAAACTCTCGTTTAGTTTATTTTTGGAAACAAGGTTAGATGGAGGAAGATGACTGGCTGTGGCGCCCCCTTAAAGGGAAATCCTGAAAGGATAAGAACAATACCGCATCCACATCAGGCTCTTGATGTGGATTCTTAAATGCTGTTTTAGCATTCGGTGTTCACACTGGACTATCGCTACCCGATACTAGCACATGGCATATAAAAGGCATATACTTGTATGGCGCTTTTCTACCTTCCTCGAGCGCCCAAAGCACTTTACAGTCAAAGACCCAGTGAGCTGCCGAAACACTGGCACCAACCTTTAACCACCAGGGGCAAGGTGGGGTTCAGCGTCTTTCCCCAAGGACACTTGACGCGTGGGTAGGCATGGTAACAATTAACGTGCAATCCACCGATCAGAGGTCAACCACTCTACCGCTACATGTCTAACTACAGTTGGAAGAGGCTTGATGAGAAATGTTGAAGCAACTGTATACCTCTATTCCGACATATGAAAGACTTGTGCCTCGTTTCCACTTAGCGGACCGGACCAGTACTTTGAATGTTTCCATTATATAATGGAGCCATTAAGCGGGACCGATTCGCACCATATTTGGTCCTGGCTGGTTGTAGGTCCACAAAAAATGGAACGAACCAGTTAGGCGGAGCTACTGTCATCACATGATGAAATCCATTGATTGGTGGAACGGTATTACTACAACAGAAAGCGTCCGACCAGTGCCAACAAATCCAAACATTCAGTTGTTGTCCTTGAGTCGGCTGCAAACAATATCAAATTCTTCACATATGCAAAATACCAGAACCCAAATATGAAAAAAGGAGCTGATGCATGACCTCATCACCTTTCGCTGTGGTCAAACAGCTTTGCCATTGGTCTACACCCCACATGCGCCTTGATGGAAACGCTCGCTTGAATTTCCCGGACCATTCTGAACCAGCTAGGCGTTTTGTACTTAGAGCCAGACTACAGACTTAGAAACTTGCGCAGCGATGTGAGTTTTGATCTTGGAATCTTACCCAGACATCATTGAAAGTGGTTGCTTCAACACGTATTGCCAAGGGTGGGGTGTAAATAGTATTAGATACTATTATGTGCCATTAAAAAACTTTCTTAATAAGATCATTAGACACAAAAAAGACAAATTTTCTTGAATCAAGGATCTTTTTACTTAAGATCATGCGACCACACAGCTTTCTTCTGAGACCAGGCGGACGTCAGCGCAGCCCTGTCACAGTGTCACTTAAAACCATACCTAGGAAAGCTATATGAGAAAACTGTTTTTGTGGAGGTGACCCGCTCTGGGTCAGGAAGCTGCCCGCAGCCCAGGTCACCAACAGGCCGATTCAATGGTGCTTTTTGGAGCTTTTTTGTAATTTTTTTGTGTACAAAAAAAAAGAGAAGAAAAAAAACTGTTCCAAAATGACTTGAATGAATGTATTTTTTTGTTGATGTACATGGAAAAAAAAAAAAGATGCGATACAGAAATCTGAACAGGGATGTCTTATGTGCTGGTATAGAGAGGAAAAGTTTGTGTGTTTGGTGGCCTTTCTGTGTCCGTTTCTTCAGTTTTTTTTA
This sequence comes from Oryzias javanicus, assembly GCA_003999625.1. Taxonomy (NCBI): domain Eukaryota; kingdom Metazoa; phylum Chordata; class Actinopteri; order Beloniformes; family Adrianichthyidae; genus Oryzias; species Oryzias javanicus. The sequence continues at coordinate 17,799,465 of CM012437.1, forward strand.
TTATTATTATTATTATTTTCACTTTTTTACTGAGCCTTTTACATCATACTAAACATTTTCTACTAACATGTAAAGAACCCATGGTGAGGAAAAGCTCCTGTAGGTGCAATGATGAAGCAAAGCCATGCATTTGTACAGCAGTGAGTGAAACGGCACTGGCTTGTGTTAGGCTGGCAGACATGGTACTGCTTTTTATTCCCCTCTACCCCCCCACACTTATGTCATCCTCTTTGATTTTTAATTGCACTTAATGTGGTTACTCGTCAAGCCAAAAGCACTTAAACTTTTTTTTTATTCTTTATTATTATTTTTTTTTCCCCAAAGAGAAAAAGAAGTTGCAGAAATGTGAAGTAGATATTTGCAGCTTGTAAATGAGTTAATGTCTGCTGGTGCAAAAAAAAAAAAAAAAAGGGTCTATCTGTGAAATTAGAGAAAGTCAGTGAACACAAAATGCATGAAATGGACAGTAGAGGTCAAGCTCCCCCCTGGGAACTAAAGGTCCCAGGCTAAATTCATTTTGCACAGTGCTGCACTTTTTTTGATCCTAAGAATATTTATCCATGAAAGTGAAAAAAAGAGGACTTTTGTTTCAATCAGGCTGCAAAGTACAAGTATTTTTGTTTTGAAAAAAGCTTTACTTGTTATTAATTGTGCTCAAGTTCCTAAGTGGTCTTTAAGCCAAAACCCCTTATTAGTTTTTTTGTTTTGTTTTCCTAAACGAACAACCCTTTTTGCTGTTTAAGCCGTGCCAGAAAAAAGTTGTTAAAAAGTATTGTCAAGACCAAATTATTGCGACTCGCGACGTGATGTTAGGATGAAATCCGTCACGTCCCGCCCCGCCCTGAAGCGTCCGTACCCGCCTTCCCAACACACGTTTGTGTTATCCATTCGGCTCTGTTAACATCTAGCTTCCTCCCCGACAGACTCACACGCTCTCCCCGTACTATTTGCTTTATCTTTTATACTCTAGTGCCACTTGGTGGAAATAAACCACCTGAGACTTCTGAGAATCAGTAAAACTAATGATCAGAGTCCAGCAGGAGGAAGGAAACAAAACAAAAAGAAAAGATGTCCTTAAAAAGAATGTCTGCTCTCAAATGTCTGCCTTTAAAGACACGAATGGCTGCACTTCTTGATGCCCGGTTTAGTTTGGGTGAAACAGGTGACAGGCCCCCCCCTTTTTTTTGTTATTTAAAAAAAAAACTTGTATTTTGAGCACTTATTCTGAGTTGTTTGCAGCACGGACTCCCTGAAAGCTCAACTACCTTTTTTTTGCGCTTTAGAGCAAAAAAAAAAAAAAAAGCATGCATGTCCTCTCTCTGGTCCTCTAGCACTTCAATTTTTATTAAAACTAACCCCCTCCCCTCCTTTGGTTGCATTGAATTAGCGTCATACTGAAATGTCTACAATCATTTAGCTTTAAAAAGCTGTATTTTATGGTTAGGAAAAGGCTCAGCTATGTAACTTTTGGCACTCGGTCAGGATTGCTATGTGCTGTACAAAGCTTTTTTTTATTACTCCATTGTTAAGGCTGTACAGGGTTGTGACAATAACTGGTAAATGGATCATTTGTACTTTTTTTTTTGGTTTTGTTTTGTATTTGTTTTCTTTGTTTGGCATTATGTTATGTTTATCTTGCCAGATTTAAATGTAACAGGATTTGAAAGTAAAGCTTACATCAGATATTATCCTGCTTGTCCGTCTTTTTGCTCCAAAAATGTTCTTCTGTTCTATTTACCTATTTATAAATATTTACAATTAATATACATATCTTATTGTCAGTAAATTACTTTAAACAGTTTCTGCTTATCTGCTGCAACAGCGTTGACAGCTATCAGAAGATAAAAAGTAAATGGATAAACATTGCTTATATGTCCCAAATTTCAAGTCTCTGCATTGGAGACCCCACTTGTATTTCACTTAAGTGATTTTATAATGCAGGAATGCGCACCTCCACACACTGCTCCTAATAATCAAAATTGATTTAACAAAAAACAACGTTATAAAGTAAATTGAATCCTTTTTCTATAAAATATCTTAAAATGAGTTGACTCTAACCTAGCTTTTGCAAATGATGATCATCTGCTAAATGTAAACGTGTCACTCTGAAGTGCCAATCTGAACAATGTTGATTGTTGGAGGAAAATGGCATGAAGAGGACATCCATCCTTTATCTACAGCCGCTTCACAGGAGTGTTTCTCAGATGGCATGAGGTAAAGGTAGGACACACTCTGGACAGGTCACCGGTACATCCCCGGGCCACAGACTGACACTCAATCTAAGGAAACAATCATTTGGTTTTTGGCTGATGGGGAAAATGCCTGGAGAAAATCAATGTAAGTGCAGGAGGAGAACATGAATGACACAACAGGTGGAATCACTGCATCATCAGCAGCTCAGGTAAATAACAAACCCCGTATGTTTATATGTCACTTTACTGTCTTGATTAAAGCTCAAAGTGCTTTACAGTCACAAGTTCTATTCATCTACGCACGAATCTGTGACCTGAATCCGGTCAGAGGTCGACCACTCTACCTCTGCACCACAGCCGCCTCACCAGCTCTCTACAACGCTGCACTGCAAAAACAACCCCATTGATTAAGTCAAAAAGTCATTAAATTTGAACAGTTTTCTGTATAATCCGATACGGTAAGAGAGATGGTCTTACTAACATTTTCCTTTTCATAAAAAAAACTGTTTTATTATTAAAGAAATTTCTTGATAAGATCTTTTTTTTTCTTGCCAAAAACAGATCATTTTTCTTGAAACAAGGACGTTTATATTTTTTTCAGATTCAGTTTTTGCAGTGAGAAGTTTGTTGTTGATGTAGTAACCGATCCCAAGTTTTAAACATGCATAATCTTAGTTACATGGTGATGATTAGAGCATGCAAACAGTCACGTATAAAGCTCCTGTCGGCCGCCTGTTAGACTTTTTGTTGTAGAGTTTGATGTTTTTGTGTCTGCAGTGATTTGGGTGTTGAGGATCTGAAGGGGTGGGTCTAGTTATCGACTCCACAAAGACCCAACAAAATTATCAAAAAATGATTTCTGATTTTTTCTCTTGAGTCTGGAACGAACAAGTAAAAAAAAAGCTTTTTCAACGTGTGACAAATAAAATGACATCTTAAAGAAAGGGTTTCAATTTGTGTGACTAAATTAGATGAGATTGAAGACAAAACTTTATTTAAACTGCTTTTTTTTTTTTTTGCCCCTGATTCACGTCGATTTGAATTAAAAATACACAGAAATGCAATTTTAAACTTAATTTATTTACATATGTCCTCCATCATCAGGAAAATGCTATACGAACAAAACACTAAAAATACAATTTTCTTCGTCTTTAAATCAAGTATGAAAACAGGGTTTTCCAAACTTTTAGTAATTATATATATAAAATTCTCTAAATGGTCTCAATTCTGTCTGAACTCTCCAAAGTCCTAAATTAAAAGAGTGTCCGAAAGAGACTTAGCAGCAGTGACTTCAGAAAAAGTACTAATCGTTTTTGCAGGGCGTGGCACGCTCTAACGTACAACAGTGGTCGACCATTCTAATAATAAGGAATGGGCTCTGTCATAGTGTCTAGCTGGTGTTTTTATTAGACCGGTGGGAGGTCTCTCTGGCTCTCCTTTCTCAGATGTAGTAATGAAAGTTACAGCACGTTCTTGCCCAGCCAAAGGTTGGCCCTGCCTAATGAAAACAGATGAAGCAGAGATAAAGTGTTTGCCGACATTAAGGGACTCATTTATCACCGTTAGGCCCCGAGCTATAGAACACCTTGGTATGGAGCTCTGCTTTATCAGGCCTCTCAGCTCCTCAGCGCCTCGCTGCAGCCTTGCAGGCAGGAGCTCCATCTTTCTATTCATTTTTTGGGGGAAAACTTTGCTCACATTTGATGAGACTGTTTGCCCACACTGACTCATAAAGCTGCTATTTAAGAGATTTAAAAAAAAAAAAAAAAAAAAAAGTTTTGGTAGTCTTCATGGACCTTCCTTCACCTCTCCTTAAATATTGACCCATGATGGTTCAACAGTCATCCAGAGCTGGATCTGTGGAGGACCGGTGTTCTTATCTCTGTGCTCGTCTTGCCTCAGTATTAATGAATCTTTTCGGCGGTGTTTAAAGCTGCTTAATTAAGTTCAAAGCAGCGCTCGGGGCAGCGCGCGCCTGCTCAGCTGACCTCCCTATGAGTGGAAGTGTTGATTAAGAAGTGACATACAGGCACTGCAGGGGATAGCTATTGATTGAAAAGATAGAAAACCCTTCTTCTTTAGGCGGTGGTGGTAGTGGTGTTTTTTTGGAATATTACACACATGCGGACTGTTTTTCTTCAGCCGCACAACAATTCCCTTCTTGTTGGGGGGAGTTTAGCGAAGAAGTCGGCAAAAGTCTCAGATGAAACCAAACGCCAGAGTTTTCCCTCATCCCAATAATAGCCCTTCACCCCAGACCGAGCTGTCTGCACAATGTTGACCTTTCGACACCACCTCGCTAAAGTTGCCCGCTGTCGATCAATAGCGTGTTAGCTTTTTGTTTGTAAGTTCAGGCTGCCTTGGCTTTATTACAGCTGCAGCGAGTCATGAGGGAGTCGTGTACTGCTTTGTGCGAGAGAAGCTCCCTCTTGTTTGCCAAAAGTGTAATCCCACCGTGACCTGCCGCAACCCTGCCCTGAGAAGAAAGCTGCTTAGACAGAAGTGTGTGTCTGCAGGAGCTTCCAGCTGCCTGGCCTCTCTCCGTCTCTTTACTCTCCGGTTGCTCGCAACACGCACCGCAATCTGCAAATCCTCCTCTCCACAAATATTCATCAGTTTCCTTCGCTCAGCATCTGTACTTTTGACTCATCCATCCACCAGTGTGGCCACAAGCCTTGGAAGGAGTCAATGCTTTACTGAGTGGAGACAGATCAAGCTCCTTCTTTTTTTTTTTTTTTTCTTTTTCTTTTCCCCAGCTCAAACAGAGAAAATAAACACACCAAGTCTTGCCACAGATAACCTTCAGTGCAGGCTGCAGAGCAGGACCACTGGTGCACAGAAAAGAGAGGCTGAAGAAAAGAAAATGACCTCTGAAATCGATTTGGTTTGGGTTGAAGTCAGGGCTAAAACTGCACGCAACGAGGCCCCGCTGGGGCCGCTTGTTAAAAATCTATTTATCTTTGTGAAGATGAGAAACAGAAACGAACTTGTGAATGCAAAAAAACTTCATGTTTATTTAAGCCCTAATGTGTGGAAGTTGGAGGATGTTTTTTTTGCCTCTGCGCCTCACGCAGATTTATGCAGAGGGCAAAAGATGTCATACCGAAGCACAAAGATGCCCCCCGATGCGCACCTTGGAAAGCTGCAGGTGAAAAATGACCAAACGTTCATGTACATGCATGCAGAGACATGGTGGCCACCCAGGGGGCAAAGCATCGCCCCCTCCCTTTGCCCGCTCCTCTGTGACGCTCCTTTCCCAATCTCACGGGTGAGACCCCGTTTTGTGGGGGTCAACGGGAATCTGGCTCAGGAATCCTCGCAGGGGGGGCTTCAGGGGTTGAAGATGAGGGAGAGATTACCCACAAGCATTTTGGGCCTCGGCAGGAGGAGGAGGGGTACAGACAGACCACTGCCCCTCCCTCCTGCTGTTTGGCCACACCCACAAAGTGATGAACACATTGTACTGAAGAGGAAGAAGAGCAGCTAAGTATTATCATGTCTGTAAAAAACAAGACAGCCAGCTCCCCTGCTGCTACACGCCGCGGTTACCATGGTAGTCTGCGACAAGCTATAGGTGGCTTTGTTTCTATGGGTAACAATTGCATCTCCGTTATTATCACACTCACCCGAGGCTCAGACGCATCTAATTTACAGCAATGGTTTTGGTGATTTGTGTTTTGTTGGTGGACAGATGTAAAGACTTAAACAGAACTTCCAGAGGTCCCACTAATCAGACTTCCTGTTTCCTTGGGTTGGGCAATGAAGCAAAACCCCGACCAATCAGACGAAAGTAAATAGAAAGATTCAAACTGAGAACAAAAGTGGTTCAAGAAGCAGCTTCAAAGTGTCACTATTAGGAGTTTAAAGAAAAGGAGAAGTGAAATCTTAAAGGATAACAAGCTTCTTCTCAAACTGCTTGCTAAAGACGAGGGCTGATTATAACCTGGTTAAATCCCTTAATTATCTCGTGCACTTGAGCTTTTAATGATTTCCATGATTCAATTATCCCTAACCGAATTCCTGTCTTCAATCAATTAAATCTGTAGCTGCACACTCATCCATCTTCTAATCGGGACATCGGGAATCCCTCCATTCATTCTCATTTGGGAAACAAATTAAGAGTTGCAGTCATGTACGCACGCTCATCTTTTATCCACACGTGTTATAACCTTCACTGGAGTGTTTACTTTGACAGCTGACTGTTGCAAAAGGTCTGTTTGGAGTGGAGAGCAATCATTGGATCATGTGTCCTGAAAAAAAAAAAACATGGCAGCGAGGTGGTGTGTTTTTTTTTTTTTTTTTTGGTTTGCATATTCTGGGAGAAGTGGTGGAGAACAGCTTTGGTATTTGTGTTAAAAGGCTAAAACTCACCAACATGATTTGCTAGAACCCTGAAGAACATTTTCCTTAACAGATTCAATTAAAACAAACCTGAAATTTAAACATCCACTCCAAATATTAAAATTGCTGCCAAGACGATAATTATTTAATTATTTATATCCAAAGATGTAGTTCAGTATTTTATTTTTTGTTTTGAACTAACCATCTTGAGTTAAATGTTCAGTCATTGTCACTACCCAATCTGTAACCGCTACGAGCTCAATAAGATATGTGCAACTTAGTTTGAACTTGGGATGGGCCCGAACCTCGGGTTTTGGTGCTTTGTTGTCACATTTAAATGTATCATGTTTAAATATTTCTGGAAAAAATTGATTGAGTTTTTTTATTTATTTTTTTTTTTTTTGTCACAGCTGTTCAAATACCATTCAGGCGCTCGAACAGCTTTAAAAGTATGGGTTTAGATCAATTTAGTAATGTTGGAAATAAACAGCACTTTTATTTCTCAGACATACTTATACGAATAACCTTATTGGTTAAGACACATTTATTCAATTTTTTTATAGTGAAAAATATTTAGTTGTGAAAATCAGACAATGTTGAAAATATTTCTTAATTAACCAAAACAAAAGCACCATGTATTTGCTTGGGTAAAAGTAACTTGTATATGAGAGACATAAAATGTATTTTAACATTTTGTTAATGTCAGTATTCAGGCGAAGTCCTTCTCTGGTGAAATATTGTTTCTGGTACCGTCCTGGGATGTTTGGTATCATTTCGTCAGACCCTTGCCAAAGCACACCCCAACCGTATGATATTCATTTATTCCATTTGCAGACAAATTATGAAAAGAAGAGGAAGAAAGCGTGAGAGGTGTGGTTGCCAAGGTTCTGAAATAGTCATTTAACCCCCATTGGTTGAGACGCACGCCAAGGGCAGTGCAGCCTTTCACATGCTGCTCTTTCCATCTCTATTATCACCTCTGTCTCATCCCAGCAGACACCAATATGGCTTCCGTGAAAAGGGTTTAGCATTCTGTTAAATGAAAATACCAAACTGTGCTCTTTCTGCTCAGAATGTGGGCTGGAGATCAGGATGGTTTATCTCTGCTGTGCCCTTCTCTTTAGCAAAATGTCTCAACACCGGTGCCAGCAGCGGAGCCGAGCGTCAGGGATGTTCTGGTCACTTTTAACATTAGAGGAGATCAAAAAGGCCCAGCGAAAAGCACTGGCCTTGTTCGAGCTTCTTAATATGAGTGACTCTGTGGCAAAAAAAAAAAGAAAACACGTCTGCAGACTTCAGACTCCTCACATCCAGCAGCAGCATGAAGCAGCTTTAGATGTCTGCGGTTGGAGGGCAGCTTCTGCTCCATCTTTTCTTAGACCAATCTCTTTTATTTTTTATTTTTGGGGTAGCGGTGAGTGTGCATTCCCTGGCATAATTGTCAATAGAGCTCCCCCTTGAGAAGCAGCAGAATGGCCATCGCAACAATTACCCTGACAGCTCTTTTCTAAAGTGCACTTGATTTATTTGATTTAGCTAAGATTAATGGCCCTCCCCGCTAGCAGGCCTGCCTGAGATGCGCAGCACAGCGCCGGGCTTCCTGCTGCACATGCAAACGGCTGTGACAGCCCAGATACAGAAACCATATCCAAATCACAAATCATCTTTGACCTTTACCATCAAACCCGAACCTTGGCTTGTTTTAGGACGAGCCGCCTGCACTGAACGTGTCCATTTGATGAAATGTCATTTTTATTCTGCGCACAATCAGAAGAAAAACAACAAAAAAATGTATTAAAATAAACAAATGAAAAACTAAAATACTAATTCATATAAAACATTCTCCCGGTGCAGTTCCACGGTAGGTTCTTGTTGGTGTATAAGACCCTCAAGTTTCCAAAGGTCTCCTAAAGGGTAACCATGGTCTCCTTTAATAGTCTGGTTGTTTCCATCCAACAGGGGCTGTTTTTATAGAGCTGAGCTTTTCACTGGTGCCAAACACAATCCAACTTCTGTTGTTCTGCATGTGAATTTTCATTGCACTCAGCAAAGCCCACTATAGTCCTTGAGCATTAGCAGAGCTCTTGGGTTCAGCCAAACATTGCTGGTAGCTAAGGCTGACTTGGAAATGAAGAACAATGTTGCTTCAGCCCCTCTGTGGCCAGTTAGACCCATTTTCATCACAGACTTTCACCATTAAAAGGCTTTTAGTTGTAGCTGTAGCTAACCCCAACAAACAGTAGTTGGAATCCCTTCCTCTGACTAAAGAACAACAAAACAAGAAGTAATAACTTTTAGAAAGGCGTTCTCAGCTGATTGTTTCCTTCTAGATGTACAATCTTCATTGTTCTGATGTACAAGAAGAGTACAGCCAGTTAGTCATCTCAACTTGATTCTGTGGAACACCAGAAGTTGTCCTATCATGTATAACATGCGGGTTCTTGCAGTAGACACCTAAACCTGGTTTCCACTGAGTGATCCAGTACTGTATGGTAAGGAGTGGTACGGTCCAGTTAATTCTGGTGAGTGTTTCCACTCAGCTTGGTCTTACTTCCACTGAGCGATTGTTTTCACGGCATCTGAGTGGTGTAGATCGCTAGAATGACGCTAGCTCACCCTGTATAATATCATCGCCTTCCTGTTGTCTGCAGACATTTTCAGCATAGACTGGAGACCAAAAGAGAACACAGGAAGCTGCAAAGACCCAAATACTTACAAGTGTTGGAAAGAGTCTAAATGAGTGCTGTATTACCACGTTCTTTTGTTGTCATCAATTTCTTCTAATCAACTGGGGCCACAGGTGCTGTTTAATAGGTCAATTTTATAATGGAAACACTCAAAATACTGGGCCGGACCGCTCAGTGGAAGCAAGGCTCTATTGGCCACTTTAGTGCGTTTTTTAGCATTCTCTTGTGGCATTTTTCTGACGATGGAGGAGAAATATAAAGAAAATTAAGCTTTAAAATTACATTTCTGAATTTTTTTTTTTTTCAAACTGTTGTGAATCAGGAGCAGGCAAAAAAATATGCAGTTGGAAAAAGCCTATAACTGTGACATAGGTACTGTTACAATCGGTGAGGAACAAGCTTCCTGTTCTTCTCCATTCTGATGATTCCGATTGAGGACAAATGGATTCATGTACGTCTTCGTGTTCCTCGTTTGAGCTGGCATATGACTCATAACTGTATGGCTGGAAAGCTCCACCATTTTTGTTGCACCAATAGGGTTAGCTTGGGGGTAGTGAGGGGCTGTAAGCGAACAAGAAAGTGTGTAAATAGAGAGCTCTCAGCTGTGGGGGACAGGAGGGGGGCCCACAACTCAGAGGTGAATTTTTAATGAATTACGGCAGCTCTGCAGAAACTACGTCTCTGTAAACGACACTTTTTTAAATTTTGGCTAAAAGAAAACCCGGCATAATCACGATTAAACGACCACTCGGGACGTTTTAAAAATAGATCAAAAGAGGACTGAGTGAGACTTCAAGACATGAGGAGTCAGAAACAACAATAGAGTATGAGTAAGGATCTGGCTAAAATTAACAGGCTTATCGTCAAGAAACAGCTTTATAAACCACCATTTTCTTTCTTATTATTTGAAGCTTATATGTATATAAAGCAAATGTTTTTTTTATAAACTATCTGAACAAAACTTTTACTACTCAAACAAAAAAATTGTGATGCTTAAATTAAATGTAGCAATTTCAGTAAAAATGTTTAAAATTACTTGATGAAAAAGCACGTTTGTTCATTTTATTAATATTTTTTGCTGTTTTTTTTCCACCTTGGAAGTTTAAAAAAGAAACGGTACAGCAGTCATGCGAGGTTTGCTGCTTTGAAGAACACCTGCCCCAACACCGGCGCCATGTGCCAGGAAGCCCCACTTACAGCAAGCTAGCTGGCACGCGGTTGCCAGGCCAGTGGTCCAATCCAGTGCAGCTGGCACCGAGTCCTGCCCATCTGCCTGCGTTGACATGTTAGCTCCCACAACCCTTGTCCGGGAGAATAAAATGCATGCTGGTGTTCTGGCAGTGCTTCTCGAAATGTCAACCTGGCATGAAAACCCATGCCGCCCCTTGGACCTCACAGGCCTGGCAATGTGGGGTGCTGCCCTGGATCAAGCAGAGGAGCCAGAAACATGCCACGGTAACAACAACCGCTGACGGACTGCTGCCGTGCTACCATCTCGTTTGGGGAGGCTCTTCTCAGATCAGAACTTGGACATGAAAAGCTTCACTAATCTAAATTAGAGATCCAGGGTAACAAATGCATTGACTGACTGTGCTTTTGTTTTGAAAACCAGTAGATAAAAAAAAAGAAGAAAACTATTTTCTATCAGCTTAGCGACTGGTTTAGGGGAGATGCTGTGAGGATCTGACACTGGATGATTCTGTCCTGCACCTCTGAGTGGTCATTAACACAAAAAGCAGGCAAGCCAGGAGGCAGGGGACTCCAGCAGTGCTTAACGGCCACTAGCCAGAGAAATCTTCCACTCCTGTGCTAAACTTTCTCGTTTTTCCTGTAAGAGTAAAACATCGTATGGGTAAGCACAGAAATGAGCATTTTTCCTCCTGTCTGGCTCACCGCTCAGTCTTAGGTGACATCCAGAGTGTCTGGCAGCTCTCCATTCATGGAGAAGAATGGCATTTGTGTGTGTGTGTGTGTTCTCACGTGAAGGTGTGCGTGCAGGGACGAGCCGTGGACAGCTATGAGAGGCTGACCTCCACGTGTTATCAGAGGAAGTGTGTGGCCCAGTGTTGCCTGTCACAACACGACCTGCCGGGAGCCCCGGAGCCCCCACCTGACCAGACCACTGGGCAGTCAGGAATAATAGAGACTGGCAAGGGGGCAATGAGAGGTCAGACGGAGGGGAGAAAAGATGGGGGAGGACGAGGGAGAGGGGAGAGAGGGACATATGACGAGAGGATTCCTGGAGGCATGACTGCAGTAGACCAAGAAGATGAGGGGGAATGCAAAATAAAAAGCAGGAAAATCCCAAGAAAAGGCTAACAAAGCTAGCATCTTTTTGTTTTGAAGTCCACTAGTTGAGCTCGATTCCCTGCAGAAACTAGAAAGCTGGCTTCACTTATGCAGGCAATTAAAGCCTGAGCGTAATTGCCTTTTGTATCCTGAGGAGGCGCTGCCTGCCATCTTGAGAGCTCTAATTAACATGGCGGCTGGAGGCTGCGCAGAGCGCTCCTAGAGGCGGTTACCAAATAATGGAGACATAATCAGCGTTAATGTCTTGGACCTGGAGAGGAGATTTTATAATCACGACTGTGATGAGCCACAGGCCGCCAGTCGCGTGAAAGGGAAAGGTTGGATGACGATAACCTTTTTTTTTTTCTGACCAGACCCTTGCACGGATTTTTTTTTTTGATCAGTCATGACACATGGGGAGCCTAAGCAGCTGGATTTCATTAATTGAGTGCTGGCAGCGCTTCACTCTGGCGGCAGGGCTGAGTCACACTGGTGGGATTGCTCCGTCTCTCTCCCTGATATCATCTTCCAACCATAACTACAAATAATTATTCACTCAAATCCATTACTGGGGGTCAATCAAGTTCCCCAATCTGTTCTAAAGTCCAATTACTGGCGGCAAAGCTCTATTGGCGCTTCTGTGCAGATGAAGGCCTCACCCACAGGCTGCTCAGCCGAACATAGTAAACAGAGGAATAAGCATGTGTGGGAGGGCGAGCCTCCTCAGGTGTGTAATAAAGCCGAGAGGCATTCTGCTCCCCCTGGAGCTGTCTGACCACACTATAGTGGACTTCACTGGGTTAAACAGAATTAGCTCATGAAATGAGATGCACTCTGAATACTCATCACTCTATGGGCTGGAGAGCACACAGCATGCAAAGCGCAGCCTGGCATTAGCATCCATCTCTGCGGCTGATATAATAAGACACGTTGCCGTGGGGGTCGTCTTAAAACCAGGCCCATCAAAGCAGCAGTGTGTGGGGTGTTGTATGAACAAGCGTGGATACAGAGCAGTGCTGCTGCAGCTCTCCAGCCCGACTGTTTTTGTTTCGCGGCTTCCTCGAAAGTGAATCCCAGCCCGGAGGAAACTGCTTTACACGCGCTCATCTGTCACTACAGAGGGACGGCGGCGGGGCCAGCCGAGGCAGAGCGGCTGGGTGGCCAACACGGCAGGCTGTGTGAGCGGCGTGAGCGTGAGTGACAGGGGATGGATGGAGTGTAAACAGTGGGGCAGAGGAAGCATTTGGCAGCCACGGATTTCGCAAGTTGTCCCACTTTAAAAGATGAGAGAGGTCTGTGATGTTCATCATGGGTGCACTTCAACTGTGATACAAAAAATGTGAAAAAAAAGAATCCCAAAAATCACATTGTTTGATTTTTAAAGAATTTATTTGCATAATGGTCCAGAAAATAACCATAATTTTCTGGAAAATAATGTCACCTGCTTAAACATGTCTTTAAAATACACCTGTCCACACTCAAACTCCGACCTCTCCCCCATGACCAAAACCAACGAGCTGTCTAAGGACACAGAGTACAAGATTGTTCACCAGAATGAGGTTGAGATGAACCAATTTACCAAAAAAGCTTGATGAGAAGACTGGAGCAATTATCAAAAATTTAAAGTAATGCAAGAGCTTCATTTCATGCAAGATCTCACCTGGAGGAGAAAAAACCATCTGCAGAACGGTTAAAAAAAAGAAAAAAAAACAGTCCAGAACTACTCAATGTCCAGAAGTCAACTGGGACCACAGTAAAAAAGTTAAGGCTAGTGGCTAAAACCTCGCTTCCACTGAGCGGTTTCTTTTCACAGCACATGCGTGGTGTAGACCGCTAGCGTGTCATTGCGTATTGTACTACGACGACTAGAAAAGCAAACAATGGAGGTCGTCTTTTTCTTCCTTTACTTTTTGTTAGCAGGAATGTAATATTGTTTGAAAGAAGATTGCAGGCGGCTAAGAAGAATACCGCCTTAAAGAGGAAAATGAAAACACTAGCTTAGCGCTATATTGGTGTTTTCTAAAGTTGTCATCGCTTTCTGCCAAACACTTGCCTGGACAACAAAAAACTGGCTAAGTAAGAAGCATATCAAGGTTCTAAAGTGCACGACAAAATTTTTGGACCTTAATCTAATAGAAAATCTATAGGAGTTGATAAAGATTCTCATTTATCAAGGTCACTGTACTGAAGTTGAGTCATGGCACCTCGACTTAATGTCTTCCTTCTTGAAATATTTAATCTCTCATTCAAGTAGCTTCAGATGTTTCACAAAAGAAGACGTTAAGTCTAAAAAGCTGAATCAACTTCAAGGGAATATGTGGAGGGAAAGTGTGTTTCCCAGCAACAGCTCCAAAACATCCCAGCTTTTGAGAAGATCTGAATGGATGAATGGACCAAAATGATTCTGTTCAAACCTGGTGAAGACTTGAAGGAAACAATTATTATTTCCAACGAGTTAAATTATGAGGAAATTAGGTGAATTCTTATGTCATACAAATAAATTCTTGTAATTTCCTGGATTCTTTTCCTACATTCTGTCCCTGGCAGTTGAAGAGAATCTAAGACAAACATTAGCCCTCTCATCTTTTTAATTGGGACAACTTGCAGAATCTATGACAAATACACATTTGCCTCGCTGTATGTGCACAGGTGGAGAGCTGGACGGGTGATGGAGTGTGTGTAACCAGGAAAAGACAGCATGTAAAGTGTGAAGTTATGTGTGTGTGCGTTGTGGAGTAGAGCAAACACAGCAGAGACGGCTGAGGCTTTGAGGATCAGCAGCTCTGACCGGTTCACACACACACACAGCTACCAAATCAAGCAGGTAGCACAGCCGGTCTGACATTTTCCTCACGCTCTGATCTGAGCAGAAAAATCAGAACGGAAACACAGAGCATAAGTACAAACTGTGGCTGAGACGTGTTAGCTGTTTCCAGAGCTGGGGAAAAGTTTTTGAAAATGAAAACCTTATGCTGGCACCGTTTGGGTTTTTTTTTTTTTCCTGCATGTGCCAGGAGAAGTATTTGAACTCCAGACTGCTGACACAAAGAAATTCTGTCAATGCGGGCCCTCCATTAAACATGACTAACCTCATCAAAGAGCCAGTCTCTGTCCTCTGCTTACATTCAAGAGATCCAGGAAAATGCTCAACACATGTGCGCAGGCACTGTTTAGGCTGAGCCGGACGAACACAAGCCGGGTTCATCTTTCCTAGTGAAACCACATGCTGTTGTTTACACTGGAGACAACTGTGTGTGTATGGCTGGGCGAGCAGCTCCAGAGCATCTAAAGCTGCAGGACTCACTGTGCCTTTTGTTTTGCAAAGCTGGAGCAGAATGATGGTGAAAAAGGGACCGAATGAAACCTTCTGCATTCAACAGGGCGTTTGAATGCACAAACGCATTCAAACTCTTCCTGCTACGGTGAGGCAGGAAGAGGAGATCAGGGTCCCGGGAGCCAGTTCAGTGGTTGGGGGTGTCTCCATAAACTAAATCTCTTAAGATATATGTAGAAATTTAGCATGTACAGATTAAATGTGTTTGGTACATCTAGCTGAAATGTCAGTACAGTCCGTACTGCAGGAGATAGCATGACCCCGAGTGACCTGGAACCCTAACTAGCCTCAAAAGGACAGGAGGTAGAGGTGTCAGAAGACCGGGAGCATGGTGCAGTGTCCCACCATTAGGGTAATGACTGCCAGGCTGAATGGTATTTGGGAGACCTCTAGTGGTTATAAACTGACCGTTGCATAACATACAATTAAATTATATTTTCATTTTCAAATAAAAACCAAACTTCGTTCAATCTGCATCAATGAATCCCAGAACCCTCTCAAGAGATATGGGATGAATGTCGTCGGGAGGACGGGGTCCAAAGTGCCAACAGCAACACCCATAATTCCACCTCCCACCGCTGACTGTCCCTAGGAAGCGATCTCTTTTGGAGAGCACATGGCATCATAATGGATGCCTCTCACCCGCCCACAGACCGTTTTCCCTCCTGCTGTTGGGAGACGCTTCAGGAGTCTCCGGTCCAGAGAGAGCCGGCTCCAGGATATTTTCTGTCTTACATCTGTTCCCCTGGCAGAGACGCCTAAACCTACACACACATACGCGCACACACACTCAAATGCCAGAGCTGAGCTGAACATATACACGCATTTTATGAAGAATCCTTTGGAGAACATATAAAGATTTTTAATTCTTGATCAAGTATTTCATGCACTTCAGCTATAACTGTACACATACAGCAAAAAACAAGTTTAGTGTTCCTTTGTTGAGTGCGATGAGCAGTTTCAAACCAGATCCATAATATTAAAGATCTCACAAATCTTAAGATTGACTGCAGGAAGATTTAGCATCACTAAATTCCCCGTTTTTCCTTTCATGAGCAAACATAGAAAATGCTGCATATATTGACTGATTTGACATTATTCTTCAATCAATTCAAGATTCACATCACACTTCAACGTAATTAAAGGCAGAAAGAGCACCATTAGATAAAAATATATCTTTAAAATCTTTTGTACCGTTAGAAAAAGTTCAAAAGAAGAATACTTTTGAATTATAATAACTGATCAGGATGAGATTTTGTTCAAGCTCCTCACAGTTTATAATTTTAAATGTTTTCTTGAATCATATATGACTTTTGACTTACTAATGAAAACAGTTCAAGGCTCTGTGCTTCTTAAGCTCAAACTTGCGTTGGCCCTGAAGTCCAAACATCACATCAATGCAAAAACATAAAGATAAAAAAAATAGTTATTATTATTAGAAACAAATAATTATTTTTAAAAAATGTATGTGTTAATTGAAAAAAATACAAAACCAAAATGTAATTAGAAAGAACTAATACAACAGTTTGGAAAACAAAAATAATTTCCAGAAATTAAGATCAGATATGAAACAAAATCAAACTAAATAAGAAAGAAGAAAGGGTAGTTATTATGAAATGTCAATAGAGACCATTGATTGGATGATGACCTTTGCAACCTGAAGTCATTTGTCATAAAATGTCTAACAGAAGATATGTGACCTCAGATGAGGCAAAACATCCCTCTGCTTTCTCTTTCCTCTAAAAATACCAACATTAATCAATAATAGGACATAATAACTACATTTTCTAGGTGTCTTTTTGTTTTTTTTCTTTCCCATTTTTATTTTGATTTCTAGAATTTACTTTTGTTTTCTTTTTGCTTTTGATTTTTTTTAATTTCTAAAATGTAATGTTACCTTATTATTTGTTGTGCTTTTTTAATCATCATTCTGACATTTGTGATTTGCACTTCAGGGCCACCGTAGAAAAAATGTTGTGTCACAAAGAATGAGACAAACGCTTTTTTTTGTACGGATCACTTTTGTTCTCTGCAACTTGGCCCAGCAGCAAAAAGCAGAATCCCACAGCGTTCCGGGGCTCCGATCACTGCGTGGAGAAGGCTTTAAGAAGCAGGTCAGCAGCCAGTCCAGGAGAGACGACTCCTTTGGTGACCTTCTCCTCCAGGTCAGGGAGAGCCTCCTTGACTTTGGGGTGATTTTGGAAATGGCAGAGGACGTTCTCCTGGATCAAGGTCCACATCCACACCTTTTGCTGGGCCCTTCGTCTCTCCTGCAGCTCTCCACTGCTCAGCATGGCGTCCCTGTAGGATTCCATCTTGCCCCAGACTTCTGGGATGCCCTCAGAGGTGTACGAAGAGGCACGCACCACCTTCGGATGGAGTTAGTGATTGGGAAAGTGTGATTTCATATAACAAAGATATTCAACTCCCTTTTGTTAATGGCTACTTCTATTGAATCATCTCACATTTGTGCTTCATAAAATGGCAATATTACTCAAAAATCAGCAAAGTCATTCTTTCAAACTTATCGTTTTAACTTTCTTTTCTTTTTCTTTAAATCAGGCTGCTGCTGAAAGAATCTGCTGACGACAGCTTTTGCCTTAAGTGCATTCATTTGTCATAATAAAAGGACATGTAAAGTACAGTTTGGCAAAGAACGGATTACAGACGATTTGGAGAGTTTCTGTCAACATCATTAAGAGGACACTTTAATGAGAACTGCTCTGTCGCCTAATGAGAGGAAAAAAAGTCATGCGGTGCATCAAAAAAGGACTTTTACTAAAGTCACTGTTCATGCAAACTGAAAAACATTAGGATCATGAAAGACCACGGCGTGGAAAGTAGATGCTGTATACTTCTTTATTGAAGCAATTCGATTCTTAACCTAATGTCTTAGTACCTTAAGGCAAAAGAATAAATGTGTGTCACTAATCTGCTGTTCGTGGAACTGCCAGCATCTGAAATGTCTTCCAGGTTTCATGGTACTTTAATTCTCAGAGCAAAACTTTTACTTTTTGCTGATCTGTTAAACAATATCTTATAATCCTCTCTTTGCCCACAAAATTACAGTTTCATCAACTTTGACAAATGCAGTTAGAAAGAGTCCTGCTTCCCAGGAAGTACAACTTCTTTTTGACTTTTTTTTGTTTCAAGATGCAAATACATGTATTTACTTGATGTTTTTAATTAATTTTTTTTCCAGAAAAATATTGTTTTATGGAGCGATTTTAGAGGTTAAAACTTCTGGTGCAGCCTGGTACCCTTAAATAAATGACAAACACAAGGCTGACCCTGGAGGACGAAGCTGCAGACTATTTTAGTTTTCGTAATGCTTTGAACTCAGTACAATGTTACTGCAAGCTTTTCTAAGGCTGCTGCGCGGTCCGGGAGTAGCTCGGTAAAAATCCCCAAAAACTCTTCTTCCCATTTTTGATCAAAGTGTGATAAAAATAACTAATATGAAACTGGATATTAAAAAAGGAAAACTTTAAAAGCTTCATCTAAACACACCTTAGCATTCCAGGATTTAGTCCTTCTCCTCAGCACTTGAGTGCACTGGTGTACTCTGCCTGGATTCTTCTGGCCGGCACCAGGAGGTCTCCATCTGACTTTGTCACTACGACCAGGTCTGCCCTCTCAATGATGCCCCTCTTGATGCCCTGGACAAAGATTGTCAGCTTAGAGAACTGCAGTTTAGGTTTGGTGTCTTAACTGATTGTTAACCTTTAAAGCTAAACATTCTCTGTTTATAGTTGTCACCTTCTTTGTTTCAACTTTTATGTTTTTTTTAAGCACTTACAGTTTTGTTTTGATGCTTTAAATCTGAAACATTGCTACAAACCAATAGAAAAAAGGGAAATTAGATCAGGGATTTCTGAACATTTGATACATTTTTGTGATTTTTTTGTTGAACAATACCGGATCTCTTAAAAGTGCACCGTAATGACAAAGGCGACCAATCAAATTAGGAAGAAGAGATGGTAAATAAAAACGGATTTCAGGCAAACACTGATGTCTGCTACACCTTTTTTCCTGATAAATTAATGCACTTTCATTTTAGCTATTACAACAGTAAGCATTAATGAATGAATTATATAAACATCAAACCAAGACCAGGGGTTTGACTAAAAAGAGGTGATATTCCTCTAACCTACCTGCAGTTCATCGCCCCCTGCTGGTGGAATCAGAAGCACAAACATGTCAACCATGTCTGCTACTGCAAACTCCGACTGTCCAACACCTGGAAAATAAACAAACTTCTCAAAAAATGGCTAGAGGCAGAAAAAAAAATCCTATCCATCCAAAATTATTCATAACCCACCTCCCTAAATCTAAAGATGTATTCACTAAATTAAGTCTCACGATCAGTTACATTATCACTTATTCTGTTGCGCGTCTGTACAGTGAGAGTGAAATCATGCAAATTTTAATCAAGACTTCCTGAAAAGCGGAAAAAATGCCTTTGAATAATCATGAGCTTGGACAAACTTGAGATTCCTCACAGTGAATAAATTTCCTCCTTGAAATGCAAAGCAGGTCTGATGAGCAGATCGGAGACTGGCACAGCCTCATCTCTGTTAGTTTCACTCACGAGCAGAAGAGTGAATCAACAGTCAGAAGTCATACTTTTTGGACGACTACTTCCAACTTTTAATGAAGCCGTCAAAGCAAAATATTTAAGTTAATTATCTACTGGCTACAACTGTGGTAGAAGGAGAACATTAGCGATGAGTCTTACCTACAGTCTCCACGAGGACCACGTCGTATCCCGCCCCCTCACACAGAACAATGGCCTCGTTAGTCGTTCTGGTAACACCGCCGAGCGTCCCCGAGGTCGGCGACGGTCTTATAAAAGCATCCATGTCTCGAGAAAGCTCAGTCATTCGAGTTTTATCGCCCAGCAGGGAGCCTGCAGAAGCAATCGAGAACGACTTCCGCTTAAAGAGCTAATCATGAGAAGAACTAATGAAACTATAATGAAGGTGAAATGATTCCAAGCAGAAATAAACAGTGTAAACTGCACAACAAACTTTGCATCAGTTCTAACGAAAAACATGTGGCCGCATAATACCTCCTGTGGTGCACGAGGATGGGTCAACGGCAAGCACAGCCACTTTATGTCCGCGCCCCGTTAGCATCTTCCCCACTACCTCAATGAAGGAGGACTTCCCAGCACCAGGGGGACCAGAGAGGCCTGAGAAATCAAAATGAAAGTTCAACAAGAGAAAAAGAGAGGACTCGCTTATCCAACTTCATCTTGTCATTTTATGAAACTACTGAATCGCTTTTGGGGTCATGGAGGTGCTGGAGCCAATCCAACTACTATTGGTTGAAGGCGGGGCACACTCTGAACATGTCACCAGTCTGTCGCAGGGCCACACACACATCCACACTAAAGGATAACTTGAAATCTTCTATTAATTGAACCAGGGCCATGTCACTGAGTTAAAGGTGCTAACCCACTACACCACACTCATCAAACCTACATATGAATGTGTTAGGACCTCAAAAATCGAAGAAATTCACATTACAAATCCTCAATCTGGTGAATGTGTTACAGACCAATAAAAATATTCCAAATCTAAAAAAAAAAAGAAATCTAACCGCTAATGATAAAGTGCATTTAGGGTATTAAACATTAAAACACTTACAAACATGGCATCCTTTGAATGAGCAAACTTTTACTGCTTTAACATTATGGTGAACCTCAAAATTTTCTTTCCAATACCAAAGCAAATCTATTACTATTTGTGGGAAAACATCAACATGAGAAAGAGAATCAACATCAGGTTTAAAATGCGACTTGTTACAAAATATTATGCCCTCAGGGGCGGATATGGGCTGTCTGTAGGTGAAAACATCAGGATTTAATGCTTGGGTTTTTGTAGTGCTTTTATCGTGTTCTGTTTTCCCTGTCAGTCTCACTAAGTTCAGGTTAATCACCAACAGCTGTTCCTCATTTAGTTAATCAACCTGTCTCACTAAGAAAATCAAGACGCTGTTCAAAATTCATGTTAAGTGTATTTCATCAAAAAATCTCATCATCTATTTCTTCTCTGTTCAAGACGAATACAATTACATTCAAACTTTACTTCAAAGTTTCTGTAGTATTTTAAAAGTTCTAAATGTACAGTTTTGTGTGATTTTTCTATTGTGACTATTTGCAATAATAAGTGGTTGGAAAATACTGCAAGTAGAAAAAAAAAAATAATCACAATTCATTTTTCTCAGGTTTGCGATTAACGAGTTACATTTTTTAATCAATTCCCTTATCTTAATTTATACATTTAGGTAACAAAATCAGTCTCCCATATTCATGCACAGAATCACTGAATTTTTATGCTCTCTCTTTATCCCCGTGTTCTATACGTTCATTCACTCACTTCGGTTGAGCTGCATTTCAGTCCGGCAGAAATAACAACTAGAACTTTCTAATACACAGAATCACCTATTTGGCTCACAAAGATCCTGATACACTTTTTTTTTTTTTTTAAAGAAATGCACTTATGCTCTATTCTTATTTGTATACAAATTTTAAAGTGTGGTGGGAAACATTTACCTTTATTAAGCTAATTCAATGCTACAATGTTTGTTTTTACCTCAACAGTTGCTTGTTTTTTCCATTAATTGTTTTAAGGCTTAAATTCATTTTTTTAAGTTTGTCATAAACTTTCTAAATATTCCCATGATTGTTGAAATCTGAAATCTGTAGAGTTCAATCCTGGTAGAAAATACAATGACTTTTCAGGAGGTACAGGTACACAAACAAACAAAAATAGTAAAGATCTTGTAAATCAAATCTCACCATCGACAGCAGGATGATTTGGTGAATGATTTGCCCTCTACCACCTCACTTTCAAATGAATGTAAAATCCTCAGAGTACTTTTAAAAATGATTAGTGCCGAGGACACGTACCTACTCTAAAAGCCACTGGCCTCCCTCCGTTTCGACTTTCCTGCTCCCGCCTGTACGCCAGCACCCTCTGCAGCAGCACCTGAGCCAGCTCCTTTTTCCTGGAATGCTGGGTCTCCACCAAAGTGATGGACTCTGCGAGAGAAGCCCGCTGCCCTGAGACCAGTCCATCATAGAGTTTGTTCAGCAGTCTCTGCTCAGGCCCGCTCAGCTCCTGCATGTAGTGTCTGTCAGCGGAGCTGCTCACTGTCCTCCTGTGGGGACAGCTGTGACCCCGGATGGCGGTCTTGTAAGAGAGCAGGGGGGCAGGGATGACCCCTCGATGAAAGCAGCAGATTCTGGTGACTTGTTGGACTGAAACTGAGGGAAAGGCAAAGTGGCGAAGGAGACAGAAGGCAGGCCGTCTCATTTTGTTGGAATATGGGGGGGCTGGATTTGGGAAAAGAAACATAACTATATTAGTTGACAACATATCTGTCTTAAAGCAGTGGCAACTTTTCTGACAATCTTTACAAGGTTTGGGGGCAATAAACTGAACAATTTAAATCTTTTCATTAATTATTGGTTGTGACATGCATACTGGCAAATGCTTTATGCACTGGCAAACGTACATAACTTCTGCAGGTAACAAGATTTATGCTAGCTCAACACTAGCTTCGTACATCCATGAAAGATGGTTTAAGTAAAAAAAAAAAAAAAGTCAGTGTGACAGTTAGCTATCCATTTCGTTCATTTATTTTTCCATGTTAAAGCCCAGGTTAACTCTGAAATTCTACTCGCTGAATAGAGATGTTACAAGTTACTCACCGACCTTGCTTCATTCATCTCTTTCCGGTTTCCGGTTACGCAGGCACCGCCCACCGACGCACTTCCGCCGACTTTTCTTCTTTTGTCTTTTTGTTGTTGTTGTTTTTTTTTCTCTTCTTTAAAGTAAAATTTAAAGACAAGAAAACTCAACCGAAAATTTGATTTGATATTTGAAAAATTAATGATGTAAAAAAGTCATAAAATCTGTGTAGTCAGCATCTTTTTTTTTTTTTTGTACAGTTGAAGAACATGTATGAAAATGTTACTTTTTTATTTTTAAGGTTTACTTTTTATAATCCATATACTCAGGGGTGAAAGTACCGGTAAGCCGGGACGGTCTGGAGCAGCGTTCCGGTCTGAAGAAGTATTCAGTTTGTATACTTTCTGAGCTATATGTACATGTTCTAAATACATGCTGTACTTGTACATCACTCAAGTACACAATAAAAAAATAAGTAAATAAATACTCCAGGTATAGGTGTGGCTTTTTGCTAAGGGCAATACTCCTGAGGTTTACTTTGTTAAGTATACTTAAGTTTAAGTACAAGTAGGGCAAGTATACTATAGACCACGTGCAAGTACATTAACTGAATACTTCTTCAGACGAAGTTGAAACTTTTTATTTTTTTAACATTCACTAAATAATGGGAGGATCAGCCCCTTGAGATGGCAAATCTCGTTATCGAAAATGAAGATGAATACATTTAAAAGGCAAGTAATAATACCTTCTTCTGACTGATGGCAAAAAAAAGCTAATAACAGTTACACCCTCCCCTCTTGTCTGCTGCACTTGGAGATGATCCAGGGATCAGTCATGAATACTTTGCACAGAAGGTTATAGATTTGTCTACCAAAGATGTTTGCTAAACTAACTGTCTTTAGACTTATAAAATATATGCTTCTTCAGATTTTTAAAAATATCTAAAGATGTTGTTGTCTGCTGCCAGCCTTCTACAGTGTAAGAAATTAGTATTGGGTCCTTTGTTGATTTGGTAGGTTTGACAGAAAAATTGACAGTCATCCTAATGGTATGTTAATTTGAAAAGTGAAACAAAATCATAAAGAAAACCCAAATATAATCCACCTTAAATAATTGGTAAAAATACATTTTTTTTTCATTGTGGGGAAAAAAAAAACATTTGACCCCTATGAGCACTATAGATGTCAGACAGGCCTACAGGCAACTGTTCTTGTAGTTGATGAACAGGTTTCTGCACCTATAAGGTAAAGTTTAAGCCCTGTGCAGAAGTATAATAACTGTCAAAAAAGTACGGTGAGAGTCTTAAATAAAAAAGAGCTTAAAGGATTTGTTTTAGGAATAACAAAAAGAAGTCGACACGTCAATGAACAGTTTGAACCAGCAAGTGGCAGCAGAGGGTTTCCATTGAAGGGAAAATGGAAGTTATCAGATTTGACAAAAGCCAATAATATCTTGATTGGTGAATTAAACAGCTAATCTAGGAACACATTACAGCCTTTAAAAAGCTCAACGTTCAATGACTTTATTTTACTTTGAACTTAACAAATCTACAAATGGACATATTAAATATAAAAAACATCATTGCCTGTATTAGTGGAAAGCATTGATATACCAGTTAAAAGTAAATTAAGGTTTATAAAAAAATGTGTGTAAGGTAAAAATATTTTAAAAATCCCTTCCATTATCCCTTCCTTCCTCCCATCATCATTTAAACCGTTTTATTGACTCTTCCAGTAGAGATTTGATATTCATGAACTAAACTGCCTTTCAGGAGATTTTATTGAGCAAAACAGAAAACAATGAAGCCACATATGAAAGTGCAGACAAACCAAAAATGTTAAAAAATACAAAAAAAAAAAAGAATGTAATGAGTTCAGCAAAGCAAGAAAGGACAAAAATTGTAACATTTATTTTAAAAAAAAGAAATAACATCAATAAAACATATCAGGACATCAGTAAGGGACAACTTTTTTTATTCATTGATTAAAATCTGATTGCTCTTTTTTTCCCCCTCAAGTCACTTTTAAACAAGTTTTGTTCAACCACTGTAAAAACAAAATGAGAGGGTCAATGAAATATTTACACATGTAATGTAAGAAATGTAAAACAATCCCATATTCAGTAAACCCACAAAAGCATTTTTAGGGCTAAGGTCAATGACCGTAAAACAAGTTCAGCTCCTCCAATAAAAAAACAAACTGTTTTTAATTCAAGCGTGGGTGGGATGAACCTGGAGCTGTGTGGCCAAACATGATGCATGACTTTTATTGGAAACTTCATCTGTATTTGATAATAGTTGCAGTTGAAAGAACAGACATCCACACCTTCTTTTAAAGTTGAATATTCAGGATTTGATGGGATTTTCATGTTCTGTGAACAAAAACACCACCATTTCTGAAGAGCACTTTGCCTCCTGTTGGCTATACGTCCTGATGAGGACAAAAGCCTTGATCACCTTCCTCTAAAGGATTTTACGAAAATGCTTGTTTTAAAATTGAAATGTTTTTTTTTTTTAAATTCAGCTGACTCGAAAAAAATCTGAGATGATCCTAAAAAAACAACAAAGAAAGCAAAGCAAGAATAAAAATGACCAAATCTAAACTTAAACCAAATATATCTAGGACTTTAAATTTGACACTGGATTAAAGAAATGAAAAACCAAAATGGGACTCAGAAACCGTTTGTTGGAGTGTTAAACATTTTTAAATAAACTGCTTTGAGCAGTTGCCAGAGAACTTCGTACAACATCGAGAACGGCATAGATACATTTTGCCGCATGCTAAAGAATTCAAACCAACTAGACTCCCATACTGGCAAATCCTTTTACATCAACCAGCAATGATGGTTTGCCAAAGGTGAAGAAAAAAGCAAATACCAGGAAGTAGGAAAAGGAAGTCGCAGCAACTACTAGTGTGATTAAAAATGAGTTGAGGAAAAAAAAAGGTTTTTAATGCTCTAAAATATGAAAACAAAAAAACAGGCAGAGCATCAATTACTCTAAAAAAAAGATGACAAATATTTATGGAGCACCATCAACAATGTTTATCTGACTGACAAAAAGTGACAATATTTCCACAACACAGGTTACAGGGTTAAAGATTCTCTCTTCAAAAAATACGTTTCCCTCTCTGTTATGCATTTGTTCTATACATGAGTTTCAGTGCATGAAGATGGGTGGATTTCACTGGAAGCATGGTTCTAAACAGTGAAGTGTATATACAGCATATACAACATCTCATTCTGCAAACTGCTGCAGTGTCATGGTATCAGTCTTAAATGGAGAACACTACTCTAACCAAACTATTCATCGCAAAAACCCGACTGCAAAGCACTTTTTTTTTACAGTAAATATGTCAGTATTTTTTTATCATTCTCGTAAAAGAAACAGTAACAACAGCGAGCCTTCATTTTTCTTTTGTTAAAATGACTGAAATGCCCATTGACTCTCATGCCTCTAACTAAATGCTACTTTTTACACTTAAACACAAATCATTTCTGATTTTTTTTAGTTTTGTTGTCATGATGCATCTTTTTTAAACAAACATTTTCAGAAACTTATTGAGTTCCTAGAGTTGGCTGAATTTTTATCTATACTTACTTTATACTTTTTGAAATAACATCCCATTTATATATTCCACTGTAGTGCATGATCGATAGAAAATATCAGCCAACTGCAAAATTTGGTGACCTGGTCCCATAATTACTGTTACTACTCATGTTAAACAGGAGTCTGGAGTGAAACAATTGGATACAAAATGAGCCGTTTTTCAGAATAACAGAAGAGTGGAAAGAAGGAAGAGTGGAGGGCGGATCTAAGAGGACACTCGCCTCGTGATGCATGTGATGGTCGGTCAAATGATTGGTCACAGAGATCAAGTTATTTCCAGTTGCATCTTTTAACTCTGCTTATCCCTCTCCCAGTCTGTAAATGTGCCCAATTCAGGTGTCCTTCAAGTACAAAACAAACCTACCCATGACCTGTTCAATGATGCAGGTCCCAGATCAGTTTGGGTTTTCGTCAAAACGCCACAAGTTAGGATAAAACCGCAAACTACTTTGGGACCGGTTAGCTGCTATTCTTGCTACTTAGTCAAAAATGCTGGGGTGTGGACAGCCGCGGGGCTGAGGACAGTGAGGACTTGCTTGGGCTTCCCTTGGGCTTCAGGAGCCTAGGAGACAGAGGATATAGGGTTGTGGGGGGAGCCCATCTGGGTTAGGACCTTATCCAACCACTGTAGAGGACCGTGCAGGTGGATCTCTATCCAGCACGGCGTACTGGTCACATCCTGACGGTGGTACTCTGCTCCCCAGCCCTGGAAGAGGCAAGAACAACACACATCACTGAACTAGTTAACGTCATTCATTTCCCTTAGTATTTTTTAAAGGGCCTGTATCATGCAAAATCTACTTTTTTTGAGTTTTAATAATGTTAATTCCTCACAAAAACACCCCCCAAAGCTGTATTTTGATCTCTGATCATTCCTCTAAAACCTGCTCTCTGAGCACAAGCCCCTCCCAATCCATGAGCATGAGTATACTTGTAAAAAAGGGAACAGCCCCTTCCAGGAAGAGTCTGTGCTGCCAGCATCACTCCCACACTAACACACATCCACTTACTTCATTGAGCTAGCGATGATTAGCAAAATATGTTTCATTTTAGCATCAACTCTGTGAAGAAGTAGTTCCTCTTCCAGCTAATCTGCACAGACAACAACAGCTTGCTGCTGAGGCCGGCTCTAGGTTAACGTCATGAAATGGGTGGCACCCACAAAGAGAGAAAGGCGGAGCCTCAGAGGTTGGAGCATCTTATTTCCAGCTATGAAAAGACCCAACGAAAATAACTAAAACGTTGTTCTTTAGTGTGCCATAGATAATATGAATATAGTTTACTCTGAAAGGCTTATAATAGCATGATATGGGACCTTTAAAACATATTTTTAAGAACTAGTAAATATTAATATGAATGTAAACAAGCTTTTTAATGGGATAACTATACGTTCACATAAATGATGAATTTGCAAGACTCGTGGTGTTTATAATCATAAGTAGCTAAAAGCAAGGATAAGGAGAGAAATCAATACTCTTACTCTTTTTATTAACTTGACTCTTTTTTTTCATTTGCAAAAAGAAATCACTGATGAGCCACTGATGAGTGGTGAGCCCCCCCCCCCTCCCCACTGCACGTGGAAAAGGAGCAAAGTGCACTCCGTGCCCGCACTGTACCCGTGTACTAACTATGTTTTTAGGCATTTGGGATAAAAACTTACTGGTAAAACCGGTAAAAATTATGACGATGCCTCGACAGCATCTTTGACTTTTGCTGTCGTGCTGACAGGAGAGCACGATGGTTATACAAACTCACCTTAACAAAGCTCATGCGGATGGTACACATCTTAGTGAGCTCGTAAACCGCCTCAAAGCCATGGTTGACAGACTGGGCCAGCAGCTCGGCAAACTCCTGGTTGTTGAAGATCTTCAAGCTGCATCTGCTAGGAATCTTGCACACAGTTGTGGGGTGGAATCCGTGCTGGTAGTTACAGTTACGACTCTGGACAAATATGCTGCTGTCACTTAGACATTCTGCATACACCTCTCCTCCAACGTAGTACAGATGGACACCTACGAGGTGAAACAGTGAGACAATGTTTAATCACAGCAACTATTCAATGTCAGAATCGTCAGATGTGAACCTAAAAACAATTAAATGTTACGGTGATTTTTTTGTTTTGGTGCAGAGCATCACTTAAAAAATGAATGGACTTAATGCATATTATCCCTTTTACACCAAAGCCTTAGGTCCAGTGTTGACATTCCTTCAACCACTGTAACTCTTTAACTATTTACACCATAAATGCAATTCTAGCAGATACTAAGGCAGAGAAAAGCAACATTTTACAGTAGTGAGGCGTTTACACACTGCATCAGAATCAGCTGACGAATGTTGATCGCTTAAAACAGGGGTCGGCAACCTAGGGCACGCATGCCAAAGCTGGCACGCGGAGGAAAACACAGTGGCAAAAAACAGACAGTGGCAGACACTGCAGACAATTAGCACTTTTGTCATCAGTTTATATTTTTTTGGGTTTGTAAAGAATGAACAATGATCTTTGATACTCCATGGCGTCACAAGGAAAGGGTCCATTCACGCAGCACTGTGACCCCGCCCCACACATATAAATACTGCGAGGTTTCTCTTTTAACTTTAAAGTTTCACACAAACGTACATTACAATTTTATCGTGAAAGCACAATTTTGAGCTAATATGTTCAAAAAAGGTATTTGACCTGCTTTTTGTAAATTACATTTTATTCAGATATATTTTTTTTTTTATATTATTATTATTTTTTTTTTTTTGCATTAAAGTTCACACTATAGTTAGAAGAGGCTGGATAGCTCAGTTGGCTGGTGTAGGGCCTCGGTAACAGCCAATCGGCTAAAATCCAGTGATGATCCTTAGATAAGACCCTTCATTCTGCTGCATGACTTCATCTCTCTGTACCTTAAAATACAGGATTGTGTCAGGAAGATCATCCAGCGTAAAACTCTCTGTATATTCACCTATGTGAATCAGTGAAAGCCAATTCACTGAGATGATCCCTGACAGGTTAAGCAGAAAGGTGAACGACAACAGAGTTCACATTATAGCTGGTGATAGCACAGTTGTTAAGGAGAAAATTTTGAATTGGCACTTCAAGTCATAAATGTTGCTGACCCCTGGCATAAACGATCTAGGAGTTACAATAGGTCACTATTTTTAGAGTGATCAATTTTACTGAGTTTAGATTATCATGATTATGTTAGAAAAGAAACTCGGTAGAAAGGAGCTTAAGCTAGTACCTTTGCCAATGTGCCGCCGCGTATTCTCAATGGTGGAGTTGCGGTTCACATTGGAGAGTAGGCCGAGGCAAAATCGATTGCGGTTGTTGGAGGGATCTGTGAAGCCGTCGACGAGGACGCTGGTGGAGGACGCCTGGAACGCTTCACCTACACGATTGTTGAGCTCGTAGTAAACAATGGAGCACCAGTACTTGGGTTCTTCATAGGCCACTGGTTGCACATCTGGAGAGGACACTGAGAACATCCCAACACAGTCAATCAACATCAATTCTAGCTCAGTCCTACAACATAATTCATCTAATTTTTATTGTAAAGCAGAATAACTTTAAGGCTTGAAGCAGAAAAATTGACTAATTTCAGGTTTTCCAGTTACTTTCATCAGAGGTTCTGAGCTGGCCTCATCCTGTCATCGTTTTTATTTAAACACATATGTCATCCGAACCCCCTCTTTAGCACAGAACTGACTGGGAGGTGTGTTTTGTCTGTCGCCTGGCTGGAGCTGGTACACAATAGAAACCTGCTCCCGGTGCAGGATGCAGCTTGTGGAAGAGCAAAAGACGAACCAACTCCCACCTCAAGCAACATATTTGTTTTGAACAGATGGTCCCGGTACTCTTATCAGTAGATGTGTCCAGAATCTCTCAGCTTTTGTGTGCAGGATGACACAAATATGTAGAAACAAAATATTCATATATGAGTCTGATTTTATTCAAGAGATTCTGGAGACTTTTAACATAAACTATAGAAATGAAACTGTGAGCTGTATCTTTATTGAACGAGGAATAAATTGGGTTGTATGGAAAACATTTTTGCATTAATGGTTTTATTATGGCTATCACTATAAAGCATCCTTAAGGGGGTGTTGACGATGGAGGACAACTGAGCAACTTCAGAAAAAGAAATGGGAAAAAAGTTGATCTTTTTTTGAGTTTTAGTTTGTTATATTTGATTGTATTTAGCGATTAATCCATCCTCCCATTTAATAATTACATTTTTTCTAGTGTTTCAATATTTTTATTATTTTGCTACTAATGTAATTTTGAATTTAGAATTAAATACTACCCTGGTGTAATAGTTTAAAAAAATAAGTAGATGAATATCTTAACTAGCATCTTCAAATTTTGAATCTTTAAGTCAAAGATTTTTCTATCTTCAAAATTTAAGTGGAAGTAACTACCAACAATTGTTTTACCGCCACTAGCTCA
The DNA here is from genome assembly GCA_003999625.1 of Oryzias javanicus. Classification (NCBI taxonomy): domain Eukaryota; kingdom Metazoa; phylum Chordata; class Actinopteri; order Beloniformes; family Adrianichthyidae; genus Oryzias; species Oryzias javanicus. The sequence continues at coordinate 17,830,050 of CM012437.1, forward strand.
AACTGTCTAAAAGAACATGTGATTAAGTCAGTGATCTGTCATGTGTCACTGCAGTTATACACTCCGACCAGTAAGGGTGGTGGCGCTGTGCCCATATTAACACATGAATTTAGCAAACTCCCAAACACAGACTGTAACATCATTAAACCTGATCACTCCAGCAATAAAAAATACAATATAAATGCAACACAAGTAGGAGAAACAGAAAAAAGGAGAAAACAGCATACTTCTCTGCAAAAAAAATAAAATAAAATAGACAAATGGTGACAACTTCACTAAAAACCAAGTGTATTAGAATTTGCAACTCAACTAATATTAGTTCAATTTATTAGTTTTGTCAAATTGTAAGAAAAACTAAATTTTACTAAGCAAATTAGAGGTGTGTAAAAACCTCACAGGTGGAGAGTAGACACATGTAACCCTATTAATAGCAGTTATTAATAACAGTTTGCAGGACGTCAACTTAAATCAAGAATATGCAGGGATTATTAAACCGCTAATGTTACAGTTGAGGGACACCAACCCTGTCTCAGGTGTCAAACTCCAGGCCTCGAGGGTCTGTGTTCTACAACCCAACTAACCCAGCATCATAGCATCTCGTTGGCTAAATGCAAGTAATCAGCAGCAAGTGAAAAACCAGGAGGATGTCGGCCTCCGACACCTCTGTTTGTTGTTATTTCTATGGTTAATTTGCAAATACCTGTTATACAAATTTTTGTGGGGATGTAAACAGGTTCTGTAACTTGTATTAACCGACATCTCATTCAATACAGATGGATGGTAGTCAGTTTCTTTAAAATGTTGAAATTGGTTGTATTGTTGAAAGCACAAACATGCAAAAAATTATGTGATGTTAACATTTTCACAAATCAACAAAAAGGTGATAATGTCATACACTCAAAAGTATAGGTTTTAGAGAATAGTTATTTATGTATTTTGCTCTATTTCAGTTCATTTCTTTGGTGGAGGTGTTTGTGTGGCTCATGTCCACACATACAGTACATCCAAACCACTTCCTGCTCTCAGCATTGCAGCTGCAACGGCACTACTAACACCTGTTTACACAGCAGGTGTTGAACAGCTTTTTTCTGCACTCGAGACACCAAGGCCATCAGCACAATTCATATCACCTTTCTTATTTTTTCCAAAGTGAAAGGAGAGAAATCTAAAGCAAAGGACAGGTTTCTTGTACTGAACATCAGATTCCACCTTCTTGTCTGAAAAAGTTCTACGGAATGAGTCCAAAGCTCTTCCCCAGCATCTAAAGAGCACTGCATAGGACGATTGGATGATGGGGATACACATAAAAGACATAAATTATGTTCATTGAGATTGCTGTTATCCCCTCCTTTTCTTTGTCTTCTCTTGAATTATTAATTTTATGGATTATTGTAAAGAACTAAACATTTAGATTACAATTTCACAAGTATCCAGGTTAGGTTTTAGGAGTTAAAGGTAAAACGTATAAAGCATTTTTTTATTCTTTTGGGTAAATGCATTCTGCCACTGTTGGTTTATAAGCATGTAGAGGGAATTTCCAAACTCAAGCTGCTGGCTGCTGAATGTTTATCGTTCTGCCATGAGTTAAGACTGAGGACAGATGTGTGAGTAAGTGTGTGGGTGAAAAAAAAAAAAAATCTCAGTTTGCACAATAACCTGCTCGGTTGTTGTTTTCTAGGGGCAAGGGTGGAGCCATAGGTTGGTGTCCATGGGTTGGGGGCAATCCTGAGTCATCTGTTCCTCTGGAGGCATATAAGCGGGTGGAGGAGTCTCTAGATACGGGGAAAACAAAAAGGAGAACAAGAATAAGAGGTTTATCTTGATAATAAAGATAACAGGTAACTCACCTGGCATCTGGAATGGGCTGCCAGGATCAGAGCTAGATGGTGAATGAGGGAAGGTGATGGTGCTGCCACTTCCGGGTGAGTTCGGGTAGCTATTTCCCGGAGAATGAAGGAATGGCACAGTGTTGGCCTGCGCAAAGGATTCTGGGAAGGTGGCATTCTGGGGCATGTGTGGCTCGTTTTGCTGCAGAGGGTTGCGGAATCGGGGAAGCATTGTGTGCTTGGCATTAAACTCGCTGTTCCTTGGAACCAAGACAGGAGGAAGAACTGAGGAAGAGAGAAGGAAAAAGGTGAAGTGAAATTACATAAAAACTGCAAGAACATAGCTCAACTCAACACAGCTGTCAAATCATACATAAAATCTTATATTTATTGCAGAATGTTTGAGAGCTATATTTCTGTTTTAATAAAACTTAATAAATCTAAAAAATAGCCAATAATAAAGGTCCTCTGTCCAGGGGTCTTTTTCAATATTGTGCAATTCTAAATATGATACCCTTTATGGCTTAACAATGAAAATTATTGCACTCTTTTAGCTCCAGAATAGCTTCTTGATTTAATGAATGGCTGTCTTACGATCATCTCTGGCATTTTATCTTTAAAGTAAACACGCTTTGAATAAATTCAGGGAAAGATGAATATAAGACCAGCTGATTAAAAAAAAAAAGGCAAACATTGAAACTCTTTCTGGAGTGTCCTGAATTCAAAATCCTAAATGCAGACGTTGCTGTATTTTTTGAATGTCAGCTCTTGAGCAGCTGGTCAGCAGTATTCGGCTCTGACTCTCGTGTTTCTGCTCTGAAAGACGTGGAAGAGGCGAGCCATTCTTGTGGAATTCATCACTGACTGGAGGCTATTGAGGTGCAGCGAAAAACCGCAGTGATATGCTCCACTTGTATCTATAAATAAATGTGCAGATAAATAAAGCCGGTGCTGAAATTTCAGAGGCCGTGCAGCAGGCTGTCCGTCTTCCTAAAGGTGGTCTCCAACAGGCCGGTGCATCAATGTTGGCATTTATTTCTGAAGTGAAATGCTCGACAGAAGAACAGCTGTGGGGTTCCTTAGAACGGTGAGGTGGGGGTTAAGAGGGGAAAAATAGACTGTGGAGAAGGAGGGGAGCAGTGTGGGTAGACAGGTGCCGCGGGGCTGAATCACCTTAGCCTTGTGTCTCGCAGCCGCTGCTAAAACAAAACGTGTGCGAGTCCGCCAGCAACTGTTTCCTCCCATTGTGTTTGAGTGGCTGCTTTCCTGTTCCAGCCAATTTTACAAACTGCGCCTTCTTTTCTGGTTGTTTAACGTGTGCAAGAGTAGGGTAGGGTGTGCCTGTGTGTCAATATGTGTACAAAGAGAAGGAGCGAGAAAAAGATGGGCCTGACGTCCAGGGCATGTTCAAAACAAAGACCCCGTTCTCCCTCAAATGGAATTTCCTGGCCATAAACGCACAGACAGGCACACACACACACACACACACACCTTTTCCTTTTACTCAGTGTTCTGAACACAGTTGTTTTTATCTTGTCAGCTGAGCCTCATTTTCTGGTTTCAAATGGATTTGTAGTAGATTTGCAGTAAAACCCAGGCGAACAATATCTGCATCGGCTTTCAAAACAAAGCATTATCCAAGCATCTTGATTTACTTTTATACCTTTCCTTTCTTAGAATGGTTTGTTAACTTTCCTTTCTAGCATCAATGTAGTGTGTTTATGATCTAAAAGGATTAAAGGGAAAAGCAAGCAAGCTTGTAAAGCACATTACAAATGTAAAAGTTACTTTAAAGCCCACAGAAACTATACTGCCAGTCAAGTAAATTAAAGTTGTTTTTTTTTTTCAGTTCAATGCACTAAAGTCAAATGAATTGCTTCAAATGATAGAAAAGTAGCTTGCAAAAAAAGGCTGAGAAATTTTCAGCTCAAAGATTAAAAAAAGGAGGTGGTCATGTTTCTGAACTCCCTCATAAAGACGTTCCAATTTTTTATATTTACTTACAAATTCCTCTTTCTGCATGAAGGTAGTGCTAGAGCCAACTGTCTCATCGTACCGCTGTGAGCTTTAGTTAAACAACATTGTACTGCTGAGAGAAGTGTGGAGTTTTGAAAATGGTAAGAAGCAATAGAAGAGAGACATGCCATCATTCATTAAAGAATGTTGGTATTTTTTTCACATAAAGTCAAAGGGCTTTGAGGAACTGGGGGAAACTGACAGGAAGAGGTCTGGCAAACCCAAAGTCACAACCGAATCATAGGTCAAGGTTCTGAGACTTAACACCTGCATGATAGACGGCTCGAGGGACAACAGATTCGAGGGCAGCTTGATTGTGGTTGTAGTAGGTCAGTGTCGATTTTAACTGTGAGAAACTTTAAGCTATGAGTCGTAGTCAGAACGACACTGATGATACGTCAGAAGAGGCCGGCCGGGGCCAAGGAACACTGTCACTGGACTACTGAAGACTAGACAGAGGTGCTATCTCCCGATAATGAAAAACTGAAATCATTGGTTCATTATGTGAATCTTTTCACATGTTCAAAAAATAAAGATGAAAGGCCGACTTCCACAATGTTTGACAATAGCTGCCATACACGGAGGAGTAAGTGTTATGTACGGGCTGTTTTACAGGATCAAGGGCCAGTGAGGTGTACAGATAACTCTACATCACCATACTGCATCAATGCATCAAATTGGTAATGAGTCATCCTACAACATGATGCCCACTGAAAACTTTAAAAATGTAAACTATTCTAGAACTAATTGTAAACAAAACAACATTATTGTAACTTTGATGGTGGTCAGCACAGTCTCTAGTCTTGAACTCATTGAGCTGGTTTGGGATAAACGGAAAATAGGAGTAAACACAAAACAAGTTGATGGGAACTTTAGCAGAAGTCTTGGAAAAAAAAAATCTGTGGTCCTTGTAGAAAGAATCCTACAACTGTGTCCAGCTAGAACATATCTGTCCAAAGTGGATACTTCCATTAAATAAAACATTAGAGAACATATTGGTGTACTAACTTATTATATTTTACATAAGTAATTTGTACCCTACAAGAGAAAAATCTCAATAGTTTTCACTAAAAATACTGTAAACATTGGAGTATTCTCACACTTTCGATTAGTAGAGGGTGTTTTAATCATCTTTCCAAATATACTGGATATGAATGCTGTTTATTTGTGCAATCTAATGAAAATATTTCATGTGTTCCAACTAAAATGTATTCCTTTTATGCTTGATATAAAAAAACGTATAAAATTAAAAAAAAGTCTTGATTAGGGGATATATAACTCTCATTGTCACTTTTATGAGTTTTCATAAAATTCTATGAAGACAGCCAATGGAGAACTACAGCTGTAGAGATACATTTTTAAAATAAAAAATAAAATAAGTCTGACCCTAACCGTATAAAACAAGATATTTAATTAGAATCTTTACTTGTGTAACTACCCTGTAAATCAACATATTCCTTACCTGGGCTGTCAACCCGTTTGTAGTGGTAGGGGTTGATGCACACATCCTTTTGCTTGGAGCCAAAGGGGTACTCGCAGCACTCCAGCGCCTTCAGTTCATGGTGGGACTGCAGGTCAGGCCAGCGCCACACCCGGCAATAAATAACATGTGGCAGGCCTTTCCTGTGGGACACCTGCAGCCGTCCATCCAGTGAACGAGGGATTGTAACACAGTTACTGGGCTGCCCGGGGCAGCTGAGAGCCCGTTCCAGCTCCTCCATGGCTCCCTTCTTCTTCTTCAGTTTCTTAACCAGAGCATCGACGGCTTTTTCTGCCCACTTCTCTTCTTCGTCTCCCTGCTTCCATCCGAGCAGCCGTTTGACTGCAGGGCTGGTGAATGAGAAGAGTGAGGTGACATTCATCGTGGACAAACTGTCCTCTCCTCTCCTCTCCTAAAAGAAGTGTGAGGGGTGTTGGGACACTATCCACCTCCAGAAGACGAAGGTTAAAGTGTTCTTTGTTATTGTTTGTGTCCAAAGGTCTAATGCCCAAAGGTCCAGTGTCCTCTTGACAGTCGCTAAAAAAAAGAAAAGAGAAAGTTAAATCCTCAACCTGCAGATAAACTACTCATCCTTGGAGAGATAAACGCTTCTTTGTGTTTCCTTTCTCGCACAAAGAAAACAATAATGTCATCACTGTAGCCTCTGAGGGCACGTCACTCATGACTTCTGGGAAAGTGACAGGAAAAGGCCCAGCACATATCAGCCCCCGCTCCAGATAGCTTCCCGTCCATATGGCCTGTCACATTACAGCTAATAAGTCACATTGCTCACATCAAAGGGCTGTATATACTGGAAGCAGCCTACACAGCATTGTTGCATTGTTTCTTCTATAGCTGTTATCTATACAAAGACCTGAGTGGAATAAAAGCATGTTTTCTTGAGAAAAGGAAAATAAAAACATTAGTTTTTTAATGTACTCTTCCATGAGGCCACCTCTTAAACCGGACAAACATGCCCCAGCATGCCTTTCTTTTGACTGGACGAGGATGTGTTGCTCTGCAATGGTGTTTGTGTACTAACTGGCTGGATCAGGATATATTTCAATACAGTACCAGACAATATTTCACTATTTTATAAAATTATGAATTAAGAATTACATGAATATTAATACATCTTTCACAAAAAGGAACATTGTAAAATATATGTTATTAGTCGAGAACATAAAGAACTGCAACTGCATCTCACAAGTTGCTTTAACCAAAGCAAATTCGTGGTCCTTTTCTTTTGGTAATTTAGGATCTTTTTTAAGTGGAAAACAACAGTAAGACTGAACTACATGTTTGCTTTTAAATAATTAGTAAAATATCTCCTTGGCAGTATTTTAAATCGATACAAGCATCGCCTAATAAAGTATTGCAATATTTCACTGTATCAATATTTTCGTACACCCCCACACTAATGTGAAAATGTCTTATTGATCCTTTTATTTCAGTGATACAATCAATTTGAAGGGTAATCGTCAAAGGTTTGGGACTTTTAATAGGGCAAAAATTAGAACAAACATTCAAAATATCTTTGGAAAACAACTTTTGTCCATAGAGTTTGTCCATAAAATTATAACACATTTGTCACGGCCTCAACAAAGAACAAGCAGTACCATTTCCTAGAGCTAACTGAGTGCAAAGCCCTATGAATGCATCCAATTATTTCATTTTAAACAAGGTCAACATCTGTAGAAGACACAAGTATTGATGTTGCGCAACTTTGTCAGTCACTGATTGGAAACTAACTCAAAACTGTTTATTACATCTTCTATTCTATCAGCAATCCTACAACAGCTGCACAGAAAAGAAAGAAAACCTGTTTTGAATTAAATATTTTCTAAAGTTCTGCATTGCAACATCTGGAGCAGCCTCACCAATCCTCTGCTATGATTCAGCTGCAGCTGGGAGCCTTGCCTCCTTGCATGTGTCCAACCCTTGGCGATCAATCATATCTAACTGCCTGTCTAACCACATGCTTATTTCAGCAGTCTGATATGGCACTGTGTTGCCACTCAAGACAATGCAAGTTTAGAGTTGTCTGTGAGGTAGTCAAAATATGAAGGCGCCAATGCGCCTCGCTCTTCCTATATCTATGTATAGACTAGGACTTCTGCATGAAGAACATGTTTTTCTTTTTTTATGGCACAATTCTTTGTATAATTCTATTGTAAACAGAATTTCCGCTTATATTCAGAATTTTTCATAATCTCGCATAGATGGGGTCTCATCCAGATGCATGAACTATTATATTCCACCTCAGTGAATTGTGTAAACTGCAATGAGTGTTTAATATCAGGTTCTTACATTTTTTAATCAATATGAGTTTTTTTTGGGTCTCAAAAATGTGTCTATCAAGCTTTTTGCCCATTTGACATGGACAGAAAGAAGGCACACGGATGTTTGTAGGGGTTTTCAGAGTGACACTCTTTGTCATACAAAAACACACAGCATCATTTAAATGCCCCTCTGTCATCCCCCACAGTCAGCTCTGAACATCCGTTAGTCCTCTGGACAGAAACCGAAACTAATGGAAGGCCGAAGTGGGATCATGCGCCACTGACAGGCGGGGGCTTTGACCCGCTCGGTGCGAGCTGCTAGCCACTACACTAGCCACATGGATCATTTTGCACTGCTTCAGTGTCTGTTAATCAATTTAAGCCTGCGCTGTGTAGGATGAGGAGGCAGTAATGATGCTCTCTGGACCCTCCAGGGGAATAGCATTATGAAGAAGCTACATTATTTATCAGCGGGGTCCTGGATGGGGCCTCCATTAACCCCCGCTCAATGGAGTCTCTGGCTATAAACAGCGGAGTGCTGTAGGAGAAAGGGTGATAAATAAAGAGAAAGGAAGAGGAAGTGATCAAGAGATAGGAAAAGAAAAAAAGGAGAGTCTGACAGACTGGGTGATTGTGAGAAGCGTTTGACTTAAACTTCAGGATTACTAAGTGAGTAATCATGATTCAAAGACATTATTAGTGATTTTCTTTAAAATATATGTTGTGGTAGTGCATCAGCAATACTTAATAAACTGAACTGCCAAAAAATAACCAACAACCTCTTACTCAAGTCTTAAAATCATCGTTTATATGAAAAATCTAAATGTTAGACGGAACCTATATATTTAATTTTATTGTATTTGCAGGTACCTGAAGCAAATAAGTTTATGTATGAATCTACTTTTGTCACTAAATGCTAATAAAACAAGTTTAAAAAAATCAATGTTTAATTGCTAAAAAAAATCCTAAAAAAGCTCCAATAATTTTTAAACTTTAAAACTTTAAAATAAAACAAAAAAGATTCAAATAGGCAGTCAAATGAATCAGCATTTGTTAATAAATATTCAAGTTATATAGAAAATTTTTTTTTTATTTAGCTTTAAAAACTAACAAGAGAAAAGTTTATTATTGTCTCTCTTTTACCTTAATGTAAACATTTGCGTTTTGTTCATAGCCTCAGGGCAGAGCATGAAACGTATTTAAGATGTAACTTTGACATTTGGAGAATTGCAAGACAAACACATTGAAGTCCCACTTTGATCATCTTTTGATCTATTGCAAAAGTGTTCCCAGTGGTCTTTTAACTATGCCATTTTTAGCCAAAATGTAAAAAAGTGTTCTAGGGCATAATTTCTACAGAGTGGCAGGGGTTCATCAGAAATTTTCCTCCAAGTTGTAGGCGATACTATTGACGTGGAGTAAGCCTACCCTCATTTCCCATCATCCTTTTGTTTACACCCTTTCCTGCTATGGTTCACAGTCCCTCACAACTCCATAATATAACATTAGCTGTGCAACAAAAATGGTGAGCAATATTGGAGAAATAAAGCCCTAAAATTAGGGAGCGCAAAGACCTTCATGGATCTATTTGTCTGCAAGTGGATGCATCAGAAATGAGAGGAGCAGGAAGCTTGCTGTCCACTGACTGTAGCAGCACTTCCGTCAATGCAACAGGATTTTTCTTGCTACATTTTTTCATCTGCTCCTGATTCACAACAATTTGAATAAAAGAAGTACTAGAAATGCAATTTGAATCCTAATTTTCTTCATATGTTCCCTCCATCATGAGAAAAATGCCACAAGAACATGTTATAAACACCAAAACACAATTTTCATTGGAGTGGGTCTTTCAATAGATTGTCAACATTAAAGGATAGATCGCTGAAGTTTTAGTAAATCCACTAATCTTATTTATAAAATAAATTATTTTTGATGAAATAAAGATGACATAAAAAATAATTTAAATTCAGTTAAGGTCCACAATGACCAATGAATGCAGATTCCTACCTAAGCTATTTAACCCAGCAGTCTATGTATGAGTAGAACTTAAAAATAACCCCAGACAGACACAAGGTGCTCTCTCACTAGACATAGCATTGACTAGAGAGTCTCCTTTGAGTCAACGGGGTCACGGTCCCCCACAAACACAAACGTGCGCAATGCTCAGACTCAGCAACGGTTGCACAATAAGTTAAAGATGAAACTCTGAATCATTTTGAATTTTGGAGGGGAACAGCCTCCGCAAACCACCTGGAATCACATTTGTCCTGACTACAAAGCTAGAGCCGTATTCTAACATTCCAGACACATCAGTCAACACACAACCAAACAGCAGACATAAATAGCAATCGCATGGGTTTTCAGGCAGTCATCTCAAACATGCTTGGCACTCAAGAGTTGGGTTTGTGTTGTGTTAGGGTGGACACTTCACCCTGTCACTATGATGCCACAGGACTCAGATCACACAAACACACAAGAAAAGGGTAACAATTGAGCTTATAAATTATTATTTTTATATAAATTTTAGTTTTACTAATCTGTGTAGGTAGTTCACAGAGTTCATTACTTTGCTTAATATAATTGATTTTTTTTTTTTTTTTGTAAAAACCAAGGTTCACGTTGAAGTCAGTAATATCTCATTTGCAAAATAATCTGTCAGTGTAGCTTTAGCTCAGTTTTATTTACATCTGATTGTGGAGTCACCTTAAGAAATGCAACAGCTGAAAGACAAACAACACTTGCTAAAATGTATAAACGTGTAAAAAAAAAATAGCTAATAATAGATACTTGCATTCTAGCTCTTTTTCTTTTCAGTCCCTTTTTCTTTCAAAAAAAAGGGAAGAACATAAAACTTTTCAAACATAGCCAATCATTGCATACCTCTAGAATGCAAAACAATAACAGGGTTCAGGCTGTAGCAGGAACAAGGGCAAAATCCCGTCCTTTGAGTAATCTGATATGTCATCTTCAATAATGTCAGGAGATCTGGGCTGAGCTGCTGTAAGACTCTCACTCAGTGTTTTCCCTTGTTTACCTTCCACGGACACAAACGCAGGAAAAACTCTAGTACAAGGAAATGCAAGGAAAAGTGCATCACCTTAAACAGTCAGAGGTAGTCTGCACTACTCAAAAAACTGTAAGTAGTAATCCAGAGAGTGATTCATTTTAGAGTACAGCTGTATTGTTTAACATTAGGATAAGATGGAAAAGTATATATGATGAAATTCTACAGGATTACTCATTAACAGTCAAATAACACTTCATCAAGACAAGTTGCGCAACTAAGAAAAATCAATATTTTTAAAAACTTTTTGAAGTGCGTTAAATAAAAGCAAAAATCCATTTAACGTGATCTTTATCCAATATCTACTACATAAAATCACTAATTTATTTGTACTTTCGCCATATGTTGTACACAATACACATATTTTTTCTTCAAAGTCAATTAATATTTAATTTCTAAAATACAATAATCACACATAATTGTGTTTTTATGGCGTATTTAAACACAATAAAGAAAAAGATCCTATAACGAACATGAAGCTATTTGTTGATCTTTAACTAGAATTTCATTATAAATATGATGAAACAATAAAATCTGATTAAGTATATCTGCCCATTTTTTTGGCTATTTACATTTAGCTAAAAACAAAAAGCTCATCCATAATTTTGTTCTTTATGTCCAAATGGAAGGCTTGACATTCAGGATTCCTACTTCTGGATGTGAAATAATCTATTTTTAAAAAAATGATCAGAGCCTAATAACTGCATGTACTGACATAAAAAAATACATTATCATGGAAAATGGGGGTACAACTACAGCACCACATCATCTAACATTGTTTTTGCCGCTGAAAATAAAGTTTCTGTAAACTTTTTATGAAAAAAGGAGCCTGAATTCTGTTATTTAAAGATTTGAAAACAACTGCATGTGCAGCTTTTTCCCCCCTTTCACCTTCTAAAATCTGTACTTCCTGAAGAGTTTTCTAGAAAACAACGATGCTGAGCTTTCGTCGCTGTAAAAATTACTACAAAGACGGAAAAAAAACTACTTAATAAGTGTGAAATAAAAGGGGGGAAAGTTTGAAGCTTTCCAAATGACACACTGCTGACCTGCAAACAACTAGGGTCTCCTTCCTCCCGGTAAAGAGGTGCGCAGCATTGCAAGCTAGAAGCTGTTTCATTTATAAACTAAAGGCGGGAAAATAATAATAATAGTAATAAACAATGTTACAGTACCTTTTTTTGGTCTAGTTTACGCTTTCTCGGAATTAACGGGCCCCTCCTGAGCGCTCTCTCTGCCTGAGTTGGGTCTGATCGACCTGGCGTCACAGAGTCGCGGAGCCGTCTCACACTCCCCCTGTGCGCCAGTATTACGCCGCGGGACACAGACCCCAACACAGTGCAGAGCTACTACATCTTCATAAATGGATTATGCAATTGTAAAACAATTAGGTCCTCTCGCAAATAGCTAACACGTTCTTATAAGAAGAGAGTTTCCTTTTAGTTGCCTAACTAAATTAACAGTACTGATACTTTTTTTTTCAACAAAAAACGCCCCCAAAACTTCTTTGTAAATATATATCTTTTAAACTGCACATTAACATGTATGCGTTATAGTTACTGATGTGCATTTTACTCGTCTACACGCCTTAAATGAGGGTTAAAACTGCAAAGTGTGAGTCAAACAAGCCTATTTCTTTCTTCTGAAATCCTGACAGGCAGTTTGTCTGATCCTGAACTTCTGAACTGCTCTTAGGCATTTTTCTTTCGCTCAAGCTCTGATTGTGACATGATAAGCAATTGAGAGAAAAAGTAAGAGCAAAGTATACGTCATTGGAACATGCCCACACATGCCACCACCAAACAAAGAATAAAATTGCGAAATGAAATATCTTGAATATTAACTGGAGTAAATACTGATAAAGTAGTCTAACCAGTAAATATATAGAAATACAGGTCCAGAAAATAATATCATAAAGAAAAAAGCTAAAATACTACTTTGCCTGTGTTTGAGGGAATAATAGCCTATTTCCGGAATAATTTGAGACATTTTACAAATGTTTCACAGTAGAATTGTGATTTTTTTTTTCAACAAATGAAAAAAAAAGTTATTTCTTTCCCTGATTTTTTTCCTCCCAAATATTTTCCTCGGATTTGGCGTTTCCGCCTCGAGAGGGACTAGATTATCTTGAAGACAGGCGGAGGAAAACGCTCGCGACGCAGAAAGCTCCTGGTACACGTGACGTCACGGCGCTGGCGACAGAATGTCTGAGTGAGGCGGGCGCGAGCAGCACGTGAATAAATGTGGGGGGAGAGAAGGGAACGGGGTGGAGGGGGTGAAGGCTCGCCGTTGAGGATGATGATGATCGTAATAATAGTGATGATGGCGGGGGAAGGAGGAAGACTCTTCAGACTTGAAGCAAAAAGGATTCCCTCCAGACAGACACACACGGGCGCGCGCGCCCATACACACCCACCATCACCAGGCAGCTGCAGACTCATTAGCCCACATGGATTTATGGTCTTTTTGCATGGAAGAAGCTTGAGTTTTTACAGACCCCAGGCTGTGTGGAACTCCATCTCATTATAATATCATTGAGCATTCTGATTAAGATTACTTTACCTCCTAGATGCACAACTTTGCTATTACCAAGAAAAGTTGTACATGTCACAATCTTTCTAAGCAAAAAAACATGTCTAGAGCTAAATATAGCACTCAAAAGTTAATAACTTGAAAGCATTGTTGCTAAAATGGCATGATAACAGTGTAATGCTAATATTACTTGTGAAAAGAGACCACAGACAGTCACATAAAAATGTAAAATGTTATTTCTCCTAAACAAATACTAAAAAAAAAATATAACTGTCTGATCCACAGGTCTTAAAATTGTGTAATAAAACCTGAAATAAGTAAAAGATAAAGGCAAATCTCTTCAAATGCAATTTACATACTATAAATAATAACTTTTCATTTGATCACTTTATTTATTTAATTAACAATTATTTATTATCTATAAATGGAAAATAGAAAGTTGTTGTCCCTAATAATTTACTATTTTACATTTTTTAGCTTTTTTTTTTTTAGTGCTTTTCCTACTTACTTTCCCAAATACAAACCAGACACATACTGTAGATGGCAGTGTGTGTGCCATTCAACCACTGACTGAAGAGAACTGGACAGAGTGATACCTCCACCTTGGTGTTATAAATATGAAGTATTTGCTGGTTTCAAGATTTGTAATCACAAAGACTTCTATTCAGGAATAAACTTTATCATTCAATTGTCATTTAGAATAACCATTCTTGCTCTAATATATATTTTTAACATGCTCTCACTGCAAATTTATGTTTATTATCTTTTTTCTTTATCACAAGTTATTCAAGTCAATAACTGGCGATCAATGCAATAAAAACACTTGGTATGTTTGGAATGTTTGATTGACAGTTTTTTCAAATTCTGCTTTCAGTTGTAGGGGTAGTTGCAATACAAATGTTAATTCAGACGACCAGAAAAAAAGAAAAATGGTGACTAAAATTAGCTTCATTTTGCTGGAGCCAGAAGTAAGGTTTAAGGTAATCGCTCAGTCCAGTTCTCTATATACTGTCAATGTATGGAACACAATGACCAGATAGTTGGGTGTTAAGGTCTACAAGGTTGGGTGTTAAGTGTCTTTCCCAAGAACGCTTGGGTGTAGAAGACAACTGATTTACCGATGTGTCACGGCTGCAAGTGCTTCAGACTTATTGCATGTTGACATATAGTTGTGGACTGAAGGTATCGCCTATTGTAGTCTGTGTTACAGCAGATCTGAAGAAGCCTCCGATTCACGAGTTTGTAAAACTGGACAGACCAGGAGCTGATGTGTGGAGTGTTTTGGTTATTAAGTTTAAAAGAGAAAACAATAACATGGACAAAAACATACTTCAATTTTGATTGAAAATTTAAATATTTGTTTTAAAAGAGCTTTTATTTAAATATTTGTGGCTTTTTGTTCTCATTTTAGTACCAATTGCACCAATATATTCATGTTTGGAAGTAAGATGCCTCGATCTGGCTCTGCACCTGAGATTCCTTCACAAGTTCCAGGCAAAGATGTTTTGCAGGTCTTAGCAACTCCTTCTAAAACTTAATCGGTTTCGTCTTTAATAGTTTCTTAGCAATAGAATATGGCCTCATGGTCTGCTCATTCTTACAAATAAACTAAAGAGCATACTTAAACTGAGTATTTGTCATTTTTTGTGCTCAAATACCGGCCTTTGTTTGGGTATTCTCGCTTCAACCCATGATTTAAATGTGTCTCTTGCCTCAGCATGATAATCAGCAGCATGATCATTCCATCCTGGCTTTACTTTTCGCTTCCTGTGTTTAAGATTGCAATAATGCTGGGTGTCCTCATGCAGCGAGTTTATAATTTCACACTATACATGGCACTCAGTTCCTTCCCGTGCTCGTCATTGCTGCATTCAACGATACTGCATAAAATAGCATCCCAAGAAAGATGTATGTTACTCAGTGATCAGTCTGTTTGAGCATAATAGTGCAGGATTTCCTCTTCAGCAGAGGAAGATTAATCTAATTTACACATTTTTTTTGATAGGTGATGTTTCTTGCCAAAGCAGAACAAGTTCAAACACGACAAATGTGTGTATAGTGGACTCAATACACGCTATGACCCTCTTTACACATGAGAAAAGCATTCATTCATTTATATTTACTTTTTTTGCAAAGTTAATCATTTTGATCTGGACTGCTCAAGGGCCTTAAAATCAGATCAACTGATTGGTGGAAAGTGACAGATGTATATATATATACTGAAACATTTTTTTTCCTAATTCAAAACTCACCAGAAAACCTTTTTTTTTTTTGCTTACAAAATCTACTTGATACAAATGTTACACTAACACAGCAAACATTCTTAATAGTAGCAGGTGTGTGTCTTTTTTTTGTTGATGTGGCAGCTCTCCCATCACTCTCTGGCTAATATAATATCACAGAGACATCTGAAGGCATCTGGGTTCTGTCTGAGCTCCCTAAAAGCATGGAATGGACTCCATTATGCTTTCATCAGAACAAATGGATCAGAATGTATTTCCCTTTCTCTCACTTTGGCCATACTCTCTTCTCTCCAAGCAGCAAACACTAAGATCTCCAAAAGCTTTTGTCACTGGGATCGCATCCATCTAGGCTGACCACATTAGGGTGGTGGATGGAATTATTTTAATCAAATCATAAAATCGGATAATTCATGCAAGGTCCATTCTATCGCATACTGATGCAGTTGCTCTATAATAAATTTTTGTCACAGATTTCAGAGTACCAAGAGTTTCATAAAAAAAAAAATGTGTTTCCTCCTGATGGCTAGTTTTTGAGCTTTTAATTTATTATACTATTCATTCCTCACTGTAAAAAAGAAAACACCCCAAATTGATGTTATGATCTTTTCATGCATTTTTGGGTGATCCTCTAAAAACGACGCACTCAACATTAGCCCCTCCCACACTCATGAAAACACGCGGGTCCTCATGTGCTGATGTCACAGAGTGAGACACCCCTTTTCAGGAAGATTCTGCGCGGTGCACTGCAGAATCTTCCTGCCCAAGGTTAACACAAACACTTCTTTCTCCTCAAAGCAAGCAGCTTGAGCTAGCGGTGATCAGCTAGCTTCCAGTTATCGGTTTAGGATTCAAACATCGTGGAGTGGCATAGCAGCGTATGGGCTGGTAAAAATTCTGCACAACATGTTGGGATAGATCCTGAACGTGTCCGAGAATGGCGCAAGCAGACGGGGGATATTGGGAAGATGGCAGAAGAAAGGGAGCAGACTATCTCCTGGAGGAAAAAGCGAGCTATGAATTGGAAAAACTGGTTTAAAAGTGGATTATTGACCAATAGCAGAAAGATAAATGGATCCACATCAAAGCGAAGAGAACTTTTTGATACAGAGATTTTATGTCATTATTTCAATAAATCCTTAAATGTTCATCTGGTGTTTTTGTTTTTTTTTTTTTTTTACCAAATTTCACTGCAAAATAAACCCACTGGCAATCCCCATTCTGTCTGTGTCAAATTTGGGGGATAAATGTCAGAGCTGGACAGTATGTTTATCAATTTATATTTTTTAAATTGATGGGTTTTTATCGTGGTGACAGGCTGATGAGGACACGAGTTGGTGATGGTTTAAGATAGTTTATGAATCTTCTTTGCTCTAAAGATGAAAACTTGGAGAATTTATATTAAATACATTAAAAAAAGTGCAATTTGGTCTATTTTCGCCAATCTAGTTAGCATTGATGTACACTGGTTTTTCACATTGACTTCTCGGACAGCCCTACAAAATGGAGAATTCACTATACAGAGTGCAGTAAGCCACAGGCAGTGAAGAAATTCGGACACAACCTCATTCTTGTGATGGAGGGATGCTATACCAACCTTTCACTTTTATGAGACGGCTCAAAAGAAGCACTTAGTTTGGAGACAAGGTGCAAGATTAAATTTTATAAATTAAGTTAGGCAGACTTTGTTTTCCCAGAGAGAAGGGGCTAAAAATAAGAAAGAGGCCAATTGATTTTCAAAATTAAGCACTGCATACACCTTAAGCAATATTTAATTTTGTGGGAAATATTAAGGAGTTTTGTGACCTCACAAGTAGGGTATATAGCATAAACAATAAAATAATGGTCTGCGTTGGGCTGGACAGTGGTGCAATGATTGACACTATCGCCTCATTGTGACGAAGACGCGGAGGCGTGTTGATCCATGTGCAAGCAGGTATTTAATAAGCATCCAAAAAACAGACAGGGCAAACACAGAGACGAGGTCAAGGCCAGGCAGAGGTCAAGGATGAGGAGCTAGGCAGGAAAACGAGTGGGTCAGGCAAGGGTCAAAAAACGAGTAGGCAATAAAGGACTTAGAAACGCTCAGAAATTGCTATGTGACAACAATGCAATACTTCGCAAAAATGAGGTGACAAGTGAACCTATAAATATGGTCAGCCTGATGAGGAACATTAGGTACAGCTGGTGAAGTTCAATATTCAGGAGAGTGCTCCCTCTGATGGTCAGGAGGGGAACTGGAAGCTTGAGTCCTGACACTCGCAATGAGAAGGTCCTGACTCAAATCCCAGATGGGACTTTTCCATGTGGAGTTTGCAGGGCTGCACGGTGGCGCAGTGGTTAGCGCTCTTGCCTCACAGCAAGAGCTTCAAATCCTGGCTGGGGGATCAGAAACACCAACTGGGGCCTTTCTGTGTGGAGTTTGCATGTTCTCCCCGTGCATGCGTGGGTTCCCACCGGGTACTCCGGCTTCCTCCCACCGTCCAAAAACATGCTTCATAGGTTAATTGGCAACTCTAAATTGTCCCTAGGTATGAATGTGTGAGTGACTGAAAAGGATGAATGAATGAGTTTGCATGTTCTCTGTGTGCATGTGTGGATTTTTCTTCAGGCATTCTGACTTCCTCCCACAGTCCAAAATCATGCTTCATAGGTTCCTTGATGAATCCAAATTGCATGTGGAGGGCCCATCAGTAACTGTGTTGGTTCTAGAAACCCCATGACCCCAACAGGGATGCAGCAGCAGATTCTGAAGATGGATGGAATTGTCTGCGTTTTGAAAAGTTGTGCCTAGTGTGGGCCATGGATTGCCATGAAAAAAAAACAAAAAACTTCCTGTAATTATTATAGAACTGAGCAACAATTGTGAAACCAAAAATTTATAAGACATTTTTTTTTTTTTAGTGAATCTTTAGTTCAACACAGTAAAATACCAACTTTTATTAAACACTAAATATGATTTTGTTTAGGTTGTTTAGTGTGAGTCACAATACTTTTTTTTTAGAATTTACTTAGAAATCTGAGAAAGCTAGAAGTTTTTATAAATCAATCCCATTTTGATAAAAACTTAAAAATGTAATTTACAGATGACGGAAGCAGAACTTATTTATTTTTGCTGCTGCTGAACATATTTTCATCCCTCATCTCCTGACATGTGTTTAAAAAGATTGAGGGCTTACGGAAGGAGGAGGGGGAACGGCTTTCAGGTCAGAGGAAGAAAATGACATTGGAGGAAATATATGTTAGTGTAATGAAATGCTTCCATTGTCTGTGCTTAACATCCCTCTCCCTATTCTAATGGTGTGCATCCCCCTGATTCTGCCATGCGGAACACTAATAATATTCCAAGTCTACCAAAAGGCCATGGAGTTTTTTTTTTTGCTGAATTGCATTTAGGTGTTTTCCAAAGATAAAATTATCATAATATTTCAGCCCAAGACTACAAGCAGCAGACATTATAGACATAATTCAATAATGTGTTTGAGAACACAGAATAAAAAAAGGGTCATTAATATTCAGGTATAAATAGAAGTGCTCTTCCTTCCTTCCTTTTTTATTCTTGTGTACAAAAACAAGTAAAAAAGGAGGGGAAGATTGTAAGTGCAATTCACAATCATTTTTTATTATGTTTTTATATGAAAGAACTTTTCAACATTAACAATGAAATAAGTCTGCTTTATCTTCTGAAATCTGATTTAAAAAATAGATCTGTAACAAAATGGTACCTATTTAACTATCCTTTCTAAGTAAGCATGAGAGGACAGTGGGAAAAAGGCTTTTCTATAACAGGAAGCAGGCCCAGTTTAGGCATTTGTTTGGTTTGACTTCCTGGGAAAACAAGAGAAGACAAAAGCAAAAATAAAAAAAAGATTCACCATTAACCTCCATGACATGAAGTATCTTTTTGAAAGCTATTTTTGAATTCAGAAAACTAAGACAGAAGTGATGAGAATTGATTTCTTTTTTTAGACTGACACAACTCCTTGCTTTGAGAGACAGAGCTTTGCAAGACTTGTATACTCCAGCATCTCTAAAAGTGTGTCAAATGCATAAAATTTGTCCAAAGAAATAAGGAAAATGTAAGTACAAAGATGGTTTCGTCTTTAGTTTGTTGCCTTTTTTGCACAGACAAAAACATGTGAACATCAAAAGCCATTTCATTAATGATAGTCTGACATGAGGGAACAAAAAGGAAAAAAAACATCAATATTTTAGCTTCATCTAAAGCACAGTTGTTATTATTATTTTTTTTAACTAAATATCCAGTTTTTTAAAACAATCCTCCAAAAGTGTTGCTCCCAGAATGCTTTTTGGCCACCATCCCGGGTGGCCGTGATGCAGGAGTTCAGTGGCCAAACTCTGATCGGAAAATTGCAGGTTTGGTTCCCGCCTTGCCGCCCATGTGTCAAAGTGTCCTTGGGCAAGACACTGAACCCCACATTGCACCCAGCGATTATAGTTGGAAACAGTGTTTGGTTTCATAGCATCAATGTACGAATGTTGTGTCCATGGATGAATGGGACTATGACTTTAAAGTGGTTTGGGTCTTTAATAAAGGTAGTAAAGCACTATATATACACCATTTAATTAATACAAGATCACGAGTCAATGAATAATAAAAAAAATGAATTTATTTAGATCTTGCATAAACAGAATAACATGA
Organism: Oryzias javanicus; assembly: GCA_003999625.1. Taxonomy (NCBI): domain Eukaryota; kingdom Metazoa; phylum Chordata; class Actinopteri; order Beloniformes; family Adrianichthyidae; genus Oryzias; species Oryzias javanicus. The sequence continues at coordinate 17,850,153 of CM012437.1, forward strand.
TGACAACTAAAGATAGACAGTCCTGGTTCACACAAACACCCTTTTTAACCTAACTCTGAGATTAAAATGGGACTTACCTTTTTTTGGGGTTATCTTGACTCAGAGGGGAAAATATCAGTAAAAAAAAAAAAAAAAAAAGGTAAAAAAATAAAAAGATATGACCCAAAAGATTAGTATTGCTCCAAAAATGAACCCAGAAATATATACCAATATGGATAACCCAAGAATTGGGTTGACAAAATAATCAGTGTTTTAAGAGTATAAAAAGAAGTGAACAAAGGAGACAGAGAATGATAGCTTAGTGAGAGCAGTCAACACAAAAAAGTACAGTATGGAAGTGGCACAGGTCAACTGTTAACCAGGTGAGTGTGTTCAAGTTGAGGTAATGAACAAACATATGACAGGTGTGAGAATTAACTGAAACCAGGTATGAAAAATCACACCTGCTGTGAAGGCGTTGTAAAGTGCTGTCTTTTTCAGATGACTACTTTATCTCAGCCTTCCCCAAATAAATGGATGCCTTCCAGTAAATTGGAAATGGGAGCTGTGTTTTAACACTCGCTTTGATCAAAACTATGCTTTTGGTGTTTAACATGTTAATTTCTATCATGATGGAGGACATATGTAAAGATCTGCCGGGCCGCTAACAACACGGCCGGCAAATACAGCGACTGGGAGCTTGTGCGGTAGATCTTGCTAGCTTTGCCGGGTGCCTGGACAGCAGCGACCCCTATTAGGTCTGCCGGAGCGTTGGGAGCACGCTAAACTGTCCACTGGGCGGCTGGCTAGCGCAGCCATCCACCCAGCCCCATGGGCTCCTTGACAGGCTTGTAAGGGTGTATCCTGCCTTCGCCCAACAGTAACCATGACAGGCTGCCACAGCAGGTTAAGAAAATTGATGGAAGTTTAGGACAAAAATCTTCGCTTTGAACAGCCATTTTGAATTTATTTTAAGATGAGTCCCTGCACTTGTCGCCGAAATTGCACCACAAGACCTCGATCTGCGCCTTTGCATTGACTTAACATTGAAACTTGATGTTCCTGCTGCATCTGGTGTAAATCTAGCATTGGACAATCTTTCTTACTCCATTAGCAGTTTCTTCTTTTTTCTTCCTAATTAAAAAATAATAAAATAATTTTTGACTTATTTTTAAGGTGCCACTGCACTCTTAAAAGAATCCTGTTCAGACAGTCAAACTGTATGACATTTGCAGGAAACTACAAAGATGAAGACATAAAATCTGAATGTGATGCAACACAGGCAGAGCTTTACAAAAGAAGGTGAATTCACCAGTCTTAAGTTGATCATTGTGGTTACAGTTGTCATCTGACCTGGACATGTGTGAGTCGGCTCAAAGGAAGGCAGGACAAGCGACACATTTAATTGGGACTTAAAAGACATCAGACCTTCAAGGAGGTAACTCACTCAACGCTCCAACATTATTAGATAATCTACCATCTGACCTGTCATTTAGCTCCTCACTGCATATTGAAACACTGAAAATAGCCTTTTTGGTTTTCTCTACAGTGAAAAATGTTGCTTGGTTGCTAGGTTGTTGCTATTGCAGACAATTCAAACAGAAAAAAATTATCCAAAACTTTTGGATCTATAATAGAATTACATCAAGTTTGGTCAATAACATGTTGGCTTTCTTTTGTTCTACTTTAAAAAAGAACATATGCTGAGGTTTCCTCAACAACTTTAAGGTGTCAGGTTAAATTTAAGAAAGGAGAAAAAGAACAGGACATGATTTACTTAGAAGTTCACAGATAATTGCTCACAATTCTCAAAATGAACGTTTAAAATCCCAAATGGTAAAAGAAAGAAACACAAATGTTATTTGATTTTAGGGAATACTTGTGTTAATTTAGGTGGTTAATTAGGGATCGACGACACTGAATGCTGAATTCATCTAAAGAAACAAAAACAAAGGATATTTAGCATCAATTAAACAAATGACGTTACAGGATACAATGCTAAAGACAATATATATTTGTCCTTAAATGTGCTGCCCCTATTGACTTTTTCCATTCATCTTATTGAAGACTTTCTCCTATGTTTTTGGTGTTTTAAGTATATTCCTGTGGCTTTTTTCTCATGATCGAGGACATGTAAAAAAAAAAATTGCATTCTGGAGTATTTTTTTTTAATCCAAATTGTTGTGAATCAGGAGTCGACAAAAAAAAAAATCTGTTGGAAAAACCTTAGCTAACCACAAGCTCCTGGCTCTGCTCCATTCTGATCCATCCACTTGCAGATAAATAGATCCATAAACGTCCTCATTCTCCTCGTTCGAGCTGGCATCTGGCTCAAAACTGTACGACAAGATAGCGCCAATATAGCTTGCTAATTTTTTTGCACTGGTAACGTTAGTTAAAGTTGTAGGGGGGAGTAAGCTAGTGGAAGAGCATGTGAACAGAAGGACGTCAACTCAAAGACAAATTTCTCTCCAACTGACTGAGTCAACCAAGCAGGAACCCTGACTAAACAATTTTTTTTGAGTAAAGGGACAATTTTGTTGTGCTTAAGGAAAATAAATCATTTCTACAGCTCCTAATCTTTTACAAACATGAGCAAAGATAGGCTGCAGCTGTACCACACAGGTTTTTAGAAAGGAGAGTAACACACTGTCAGTTGTTTGTGAAAGACCAAAGACAAGAAACGGGAATGAAGTTCATTCGATAAATTAACAGTTGTCATGTTGGTGTCTGTCTGTGCACTAAATGTGGGGAAGGAACACTAAGAGCCCCTGGAGACAACATTCAAATATTAACACCCTCAGTATTATTTCTAGAAGGACTTGAAAAAAGCCAATCCAAATGGGCCATGACATGTAAGCTGGCCAGATGCCCTGCAGTCATGCCTCGCATTGCTCCAAAAAAATGGATGGACCTGCCAAAGCCTTGAAGAGCTGAATGAATTGCATGCTTGAAGGAGTGTCATCTATGCTGGTGTGTCAGTCATCGCTAAGTGTCTGAACCCTGCGCTAATTCATGGAAGTCTTTGTAGCTAATGTTGTAACCAATCCCAACCACGGAGTCCACTCTCACTCTGTCTGGTTAGAGACAGGCAACTCTCCAAGGTTTCTAAATGACTCCTTCTCTCTATGAACTCTAACCTAGTTCAGATTACTCCTGTCTTCTGGCTTTATGGCCAGCGTGTTGATCTTAAGGTCCTATTTAGGTCAGTGTCAATAGAGAAATGCCTGACTATTTCAAGTGACCCAACTTGAAACTTTCTTCACACCAACTGTGATGTTTGTTGGGTTTATTATATTTGGCTAATCATGAGGCCTAATGAAAGGCCACGCATGGAAGAAACTCAATTATACCAGGTTCCCAGCATTGTTTACAGCAAAAAGACAGAAAAAAAAAAACTAAGGTAAAAGCTTCTACATGTGGACAGCTGCCAACAATGATGTCTACTGTTAACAAACTGGCTTTGCAGTCATAATTCACTTAAATGGCTGAAATTTTCTCATGGCTGACAGTGAAATGAGAAGACCTTTAATTCACTTACTTCCCTTTACTGTGTTCATACGTGCATGTGACACATGTTAAAAAATGCACTAAAACACATTCCCGTAAATGTGTTTTTCCTATGTTGTTCATACTCAACAAGCAGATAGTATGGAGTCTCGAAAGAGCCAAAAAGAAATAAATATATACACCATTAAATAAATAAATAAATGTGGCATTAAATAAATAAATGTGGCATTAAATAAATAAATGTGGCAATAAATAAATAAATGTTGAAATAAATAAATAAATGTTGAAATAAATGTGGCATTAAAATATTAAAAGAGCACATTTAAGTATTTCATGACGTATTTATTTATTTCATTGTCCCTTGCAGGTTAAAAGAGCCACATTGAAATAAATATATTTAATATGAAATAAATAAATAAATGTTGCATTAAATAAATAAATGTTGCAATAAATAAATAAATGTTGCAATAAATAAATAAATGTTTAAATAAATGTGGCATTAAAATATTAAAAGAGCAGATTTAAGTATTTCATGACATATTTATTTATTTCATTGTCCCTTGTGGGTCAAAAGAGCCAAATTGAATATAAATAAATAAATGTTGAAATAAATAAATAAATGTTGAAATAAATAAATAAATGTTGAAATAATAAATAAATGTTGAAATAAATGTGGCATTAAAATATTAAAATAGCCATTAAAAAGCCATTTTTAACATTTCATAATATATTTATTTATTTCATGATTTCATTATACATTTCATGAAACAGGAAGTGGACACGCCGTGAAAATGCAAACTGTCAGATTCTCTCATCAAACTCAGTGGGCGGGGTCTAACTCTCGTGTCTCTGCTCTGTTGATCTGGCCTGGTGCAAAGTTTTTGTCTGAGTCCTCACTCACATACACGCTGCAAACATTGTTTTGGTGAAACAAAGAACTTTTGTTCGGGTCACCAATCAAAATGTTTTTCTCCGTCCACTTCATGCATTCTCATTCCCGACTCATCGCTTATCGACGCATGGTTAAAGTCCGTCCTCGTGGAAACTGGAAGCGCAACCGCAGACCCGCAGCTGAAGCGGGACCGACCCGGACAGAGCGATGCTCGGTCAAAATGAGGAGCTGGCGGATCTGATTGAATCAAACCTACGAACCACCAGCTACCGGGACGGGGAGCGCGTCACCCCCAATTCACTCTGGACGCGGAGCGCCGGCGAAAGCGGAGTCCGCTCCGCTCTTCTGCTAGAACTTTGTTTGTTTTTTTGCCATTCATGGGTGATGATTTAAAAATCTAAAGACATTAACCGTGTTTCTGCTAAGAAGAACCGCTATCTGCTGCTGTTTGCACCCAAAGCCCGCCCCACCCGCTCGTCGGCTCACTGGATCTGTGTGCGGCGCGTGTGCGTCCTGTTTTGGTGTGTGTTGTGTGCGGCATGCGCTCGGCAGGTGTGTGTGTGTGTAAAAAGTCTCTCTGTGCGCGCGCGCACAGGACCACACAACCGACAGACATGCAGACACGCAGATCAACGGGGCAGACTCCGGTCGGGTGAAGAGTTTCGGGAGTTAAAAAAACGACAGGAAGACAGAGAGCAGCTCCTCTTAGCAAAAACTAGTGTAATATTTATAAACCACACAACACAGACTGACATGACCGCGCACAGATCAACGTAGTGAGCAGACTCTGGAGGGGCTGCTGGTTTGGGGAGAAAAAAGACGCAGAGAGCCAGCACTCACACACACCTGCGGCGGGACAGGGACGAACACGCGCCGCACATAGATCCAGTGAGCCGACAGAGCGGTGTGGGGGGCTTTGGGTTGCAAACAGCAGCAGATAGCGGTTCTTCTTAGCAGAAACACGGGTTAATGTCTTTAAATTTTTAAATCATCACCCATGATGGCAAAAAAAACAAACAAAGTTCTAGCAGAAGAGCGGAGTGGACTCCGCTTCGCGCTTCCGTCCAGAGTGAATTGGGGTGACGTGCTCCCCGTCCGGTAGCTGGTGGTTCGTAGACTTGATTCAGTCAGATCCGCCAGCTCCTCTCATTTTTGACCGAGCATCGCTCTGTCCGGGTCGGACAAAACTTTCACCAGGCCAGATCAACAGAGAGACATGAGAGTTAGACCCCCCACTGAGTTTGACGAGAGAATCTGACAGTTTGACATTTCATGCGTGTCCACTTCCTGTTTCATGAAATTATAATGAAATCATGAAATAAATAAATATATTATGAAATGTTAAAAATGGCTTTTTAATGGCTATTTTAATATTTTAATGCCACATTTATTTAAACATTTATTTATTTATTTCAACATTTATTTATTTATTCAACATTTATTTATTTATCAACATTTATTTATTTATTTCAATTTGCTCTTTTGACCCACAAGGGACAATGAAATAAATAAATATGTCATTAAATACTTAAATCTGCTCTTTTAATATTTTAATGCCACATTTATTTAACATTTATTTATTTATTGCAACATTTATTTATTTATTGCAACATTTATTTATTTAATGCAACATTTATTATTTATTTCATATTAAATATATTTATTTCAATGTGGCTCTTTTAACCTACAGGGACAATGAAATAAATAAATACGTCATGAAATACTTAAATGTGCTCTTTTAATATTTTAATGCCACATTTATTCACATTTATTTATTTATTTCAACATTTATTTATTTATTGCCACATTTATTTATTTAATGCCACATTTATTTATTTATTTCATATTAAATATATTTATTTCAATGTGGCTCTTTTGACCCACACTGGGCAATGAAATAAATAAATATGTCATGAAATACTTAAATGTGCTCTTTTAATATTTTAATGCCACATTTATTTTAACATTTATTTATTTATTTCAACATTTATTTATTTATTGCCACATTTATTTATTTAATGCCACATTTATTTATTTATTTAATGGTGTATATATTTATTTCTTTTTGGCTCTTTCGAGACTCCATAAGATAGAGGCTTCTTCTTTTTATACTGTTTACTGGCACATGTCAAATACCTACATGTTGGAAAAGGCTTGGTTCAAAATATTGAAGTAGCACAAACCTCATTTTGCTCTGTGCTTAGCTTCTACAACTACGTAGGGACGAGTGGTGATGAAGTCCTCAGTCAGACGAAGCAGAAGTGCAGTCCACGGCCAGGAGCAGGAGCGTGGGGGATCCACCTGGGATCTGAAAAAACAAGAAGAAGGAAGAACAACATGTGAATCGAACTGCACCAACAAAAACATGGGGAACTAAAAACAATAAATAATAAAGAGTAGAAGAGAGGGGAAGAAATGAGAACAGAGAACAGAACCCCAGAGCTGATGTGGAGAATAACCATGATAGAAAATCTCAAAATTACATTTAAACGTGTCTGTTACGGCTTTTTCCTGGTTTGTTTGTTTTTGTTTTTCAGTGATTCGGAACAGCTGAGAGGGGGACACCTGGGGCCGATCAGCTGATTGGAAGGCTGTCACCTTTTCCCGTTTGAGATGAGGGAGGCTGATAAGAGGAGGAGGCGCCGCACTTCTCTGTTGAATAAACTTTCACATCTGCTAATCGGCTTCTGGTTGCATGATTCTTCGTCCCAGATTTCTCAGAGGGTGGTTCTTGTTGCGACTCGTCCCGCTGTGTGCGGCTGTCAGGGTTAGGTTCGTAACAATTGGGGGCTCGAGTGGGATTTCCGGGTTCTCGTGTGTTTCTGTTGTCATTTTTTTTTCCTTTTTTTTTCTCTCTGTAGGGTTTTCACGGCTTCCTCGGCTAGCATAGGGATGTCCAGCTGAGCCGTTTACGGTTCTTCCTTCGGTCATCCGTTTGTTATTTTTCCTTTTTTTTTTTGGGCGAACTCTGGGTGGAGAATTAATTTTCTCCGTTGGGGGGAGGCGTGCAGTGGCTCCTTTGGGATGCCGTTGCGTTTCAGCCTTTAAAGATCCTCGAGCCCGGCAAGCTTCGAAGATAGATAGGTTAGAGGTGATAGGCAGGTTTCGGGGAAGTTCGTGGTTTGTGCTCGTTTTATTTTGGTGATGGCATCGTTTGACATAGCTGCCTTTATTGATGACCCGACATTGTCCCGGCTTGGCGGTTGTCGAAAGTCGGATCTCTGTGAAATTGCCAAACATTACGGGGTTTCCGTCCCTAGAGGACTGAGGAAGGGTGAGTTACGTGACGTTGTTTTGGCAGGGCTGGTCAGTTTGGACGTTTTGCCTTCTGAGCGGTCTACTAGTGCGGCAGAGGGTGAAGCGTCGGGAGTGGGCGGTGCGTCTCGTTCAGGTGAGGATGACGCGTTACCGGGGCCAATCAGGGTTACTCCTGTCGCGACGAGAGGTCAGGAGGATCCCGTTACTCTTCCTCGTTTTGACGCGTTTTCTGCAGATTCGAGTCCTGCCTCCAAGATCGACGCTAAGGTGAAGTTGAGGCTGGCACGTCTACAGGCAGAGGAGCGGGAGAGAGAACGGGAGTTCCAGCTCAGGAGAGAGCTGGAACTGAAGCGGCTGGAGGCTGAAAGTGCGTTCAAACTACGCCAGCTGGAGTTGCAGGCGGCCACACGTGCTCCATCGCCAGTTTATCAGATGCCTGACAATACGGATTCTAATGGGACTGGGTTCGACGTAAGTAAGAATGTTCAACTCGTACCAGTGTTTCGTGAGTTTGAGGTAGATTCATATTTTAACGCGTTTGAGCGCATTGCTTCCGCATTGAATTGGCCGCGTAGCGTATGGGCGATTTTGGTGCAGTGTAGGTTGTTTGGCAAGGCTCAGGAGGCTTGTTCGTCGCTGTCTGTGAGTGACAGTCTGGATTATGAGAAATTGAAGGAAGTTATCCTCCGGGCTTATGAACTCGTACCTGAGGCCTATAGGCAGCGGTTTAGGAGCCTTAAGAAGAAACCTGATGAAACCTACGCCGACTTTGCTAGGGAGAAGGTCCTTCTGTTTGATAGATGGTGCAAAGCTAGCAAAGCCTGTGATCTTGCTTCATTGAGGGAGCTTGTGCTTTTGGAGGAGTTTAAAAACTGTCTACCCGGACGAGTTGTGGTATATTTAAACGAACAGAAGGTGACTACCTTGCAACAGGCTTCTGTTCTGGCGGATGAGTTTGCGTTGACGCACAAGAGTAGCTTCACGACACCTGCTCGTGACTCTTTTTATTCGAATTCCAGTGAGAGGCAGAATGAGAACAGTCTCCCCACCAACCAGAGGGGGGGAGCACCGAAATGTTTTTTTTTGTCATAAACCTGGACACTTCATTTCAGAGTGCAGAGCCTTGCCACGTAAACAAGCACCGCCATCTCCCGGGTCTCCGGAGCGGCCAAAAGGAATGGGTTTGATAAAGACAATTACGTCTGTGGGGCCGCCCCAAGAGTTGGAAAAGGGCAGGAAAAACCTTGATGAAAAGCAACCAGATGTTTGTTTTGAACCTTTTCATTTCAAAGGGTTTTGTGTCCCTAACAGGAAAATCTGATGACCAGCAGCCGGTGATGGTGTTGCGTGACACAGGAGGCTCCCAGTCTTTCATCCTCTCCGGGATACTACCACTGAATGATCAGTCGGACTGTGGGGCAAGTACGGTTGTGAGAGGTATTGGGATGGGTTTTATGCCTGCTCCTTTACATCGTATATTTGTGGAGACAGAACTCCTTTCGGGGTTTTTCCCTGTAGCGGTTTGTTCTCGTTTTCCTGTGGAAGGGGTGCAGTTCATCTTAGGTAACGATATTGCAGGGGGCAAGGTTTATCCTTCCCCTGAAGTTGTCGATATCCCCTTAAGGTCCGATGATGTGGCACAAACTCATCCAAGTGTATTTTCCGTCAGTGCTCTCACCAGAGCTCAGGCTCAACAAAAGAAAACCCGCAACAATGATTTGTCTGATTCACTTTTTGTTTCTGTTTTGGGGGATGATGAATTACACCCTGCCAGTGAGCCTCATGATGGTATGACGTCTCTGGATGAGTTTCAACCATCTCCAGTTCCTGAAGTAACCATGCCAGTTACGAGGGAAGCCCTTAGTATTGCTCAAAAGGATGATGCATCTTTAGCTAAATGTTTTGCTGCAGTGGCTTCCCCTGAGAAATCATTGAATCACCATTATTACCTAAATCGTGGGTTGTTAATGCGTGAATGGGCGCCGGTTACACACACGCTTATGGACGATCCCAGTAGTGAATGGGATAAAGTTAATCAAATAGTGGTCCCACTGGTGTATCGTCATCATGTGCTCACGTTGGCTCATGAGAGCCTTTGGTCGGGCCATCTCGGAATAACTAAAACCTATAACCGAGTCTTAAAGCATTTCTTTTGGCCGGGAATGAAAACAGACATTGTGCGCTTCTGTAAAACTTGCCCCACCTGCCAAATGGTGGGAAAGCCAAATCAGGTGGTTCCCCCTGCGCCCTTGCTCCCTGTTCCAGCTGTTGGCGAACCTTTTGAACACGTTATAGTTGATTGTGTTGGGCCCCTACCTAGGACTAGATCTGGAAATGTTTTTCTGTTGACGATGATGTGTGTGTCCACTCGGTTTCCTGAAGCGGTCCCGTTGAGAAGAATCACGGCATCGACTATTTCTAAGGCGTTATTGAAGTTTTTTACCACCTTCGGTCTTCCAAAGGTTGTGCAAACTGATAGAGGAACCAATTTCCTCTCTAACACATTCAAACAGTTTTTACAGTCTTTTGGTATTTCTCATTCAGTTTCCAGTGCTTATCACCCTGAGTCACAAGGAGCCCTGGAGCGCTGGCATCAAACACTAAAATCGATGCTTGCTAAATATTGCCATGAGACAGGAAATGACTGGGACGAGGGAGTGCCTTTTGCTCTCTTTGCTGTTCGTGATGCCAAACAGGAATCCCTCGGATTCAGTCCTGCTGAACTGGTTTTTGGTCACAATGTGCGTGGCCCAATGAAAGTGTTAAAAGACCAGTTTATGTCAGAGACCCCAGCTAAGACTAACATCTTGGACTTTGTTTCCAAATGTAGGGAACGTCTGCATCGGGCAACGGCCCTAGCTAGGGAAACCCTCTCCTCTTCTCAGTGTGCTATGAAGCAACGCTTTGACCAGAAAGCAAAAGAGCGTCATTTTAGATCTGGGGATGAGGTTCTGGTTTTGCTACCGACTCCTGGGTCTGCCCTTACAGCCCGCTTTTCGGGGCCTTATGTAGTGAAGGATAGGGTTTCTGCCACTGATTATGTCATTGCTACCCCTGACCGAAGAAGAAAAACCAGACTGTGTCATATTAACATGCTTAAGCCGTTCTTTTCCAGGGACACTGTACAGACAGAAGCGGCTCCAGCGGTGGTTGCGTCGCTAATTTGTGAGACCGTTCCTGATGATGGGTTAAGAACTCCTTCTGGTTGCCAACAAAGTGGGAGGTTGAAGAACTCTGAGTTTTTGGTTGATCTACAGACTAGGCTGGGTTATTTGACTGTTGATCAACAGGACGGGGTAATCGCCTTGATCCAGTCGTATCCTGCTTTATTCGGGGATGTACCTTCCTGTACAGATGTGTTAGAACACGATATTGATATTGGTTCCGCCACCCCAATCAAACAGCATGCATATCGTTGTTCATTAGAGAAAAGAAACATCATGAAGCGGGAGGTTGAATACCTCCTTGACAACGGTCTGGTGAAACCGAGTTGCAGTGCTTGGAGTTCTCCCTGCCTGGTTGTAGCCAAGTCTGATGGCAGTCCCCGTTTTTGTACGGATTATCGAAGGGTCAATGCAGTTACGACAGCAGATTCATTTCCTTTGCCTCGTATGGAGGATTGTATTGACAGTATTGGGTCCGCTACTTTCATAACTAAACTTGACCTTCTGAAGGGTTACTGGCAGGTCCCATTGACCGCCAAAGCTTCTACCATCTCTGCTTTTGTAACACCTGACCATTTTCTACAGTACACTGTAATGGCTTTCGGGATGAGGAACGCTCCTGCCACCTTTCAGCGTCTGATGCAGCTTGTACTTGGGAGTGTTCCACAATGTAAGGTGTATCTTGACGATGTTGTTGTTTTTTCTGACAGTTGGGATGATCACCTGGCCACCTTGAAGTCCGTTTTCCAGCGGCTGGCTGTGGCTAAGCTCACCCTTAACTTAGCTAAGTGTGAGTTCGGGAGGGCTACTGTGACCTACTTGGGGAAACAGGTAGGGCAAGGCCAGGTTCGTCCACTTGACGCTAAGGTTTCTGCTATCCTAGATTATCCTGTCCCAACTACAAGGCGTGAGCTACGGCGTTTTCTTGGGATGGCAGGTTATTACAGGTGTTTCTGTCGTAACTTTTCTGTGCTTGTCGCCCCTCTTACCTCGCTGTGTAGCCCAGCAGCCCCGTTTACGTGGTCGGATGTGTGTCAGCGGGCATTTGAAGCGGTGAAGACACTCCTCTGCAGTGCGCCTGTGTTGGCTTCTCCTGACTTTTCCCAACCTTTCAAGTTGGAGGTTGATGCGAGTGCATCAGGGGCTGGGGCTGTACTATTGCAGGAGGATGGCGAGGGTATCTCTCACCCAGTGTCCTATTTCTCCACCAAGTTCAAGCGACATCAGCTGAACTACTCAACAATCGAAAAGGAGACTCTTGCCCTTCTGCTGGCCTTACAACACTTTGATGTGTACGTGGGCTCCTCCTCCATGCCCCTGGTTGTGTATACAGACCACAATCCGTTGGTGTTTCTGGCCCGAATGTACAACTACAACCAGCGGCTCATGCGATGGGCCTTGTTGGCTCAGGAGTACAATATGGATATTAAACATAAACGGGGAGCAGATAATGTAGTGGCTGATGCTCTGTCCCGAGAATGACTTCAGTCTGTTCATGTGGGTTGCGCGTTGATCCTTTTTGCTTTGGGAGGCTTAGTAGTATAATTTTATGGGAGGGGGTGTTACGGCTTTTTCCTGGTTTGTTTGTTTTTGTTTTTCAGTGATTCGGAACAGCTGAGAGGGGGACACCTGGGGCCGATCAGCTGATTGGAAGGCTGTCACCTTTTCCCGTTTGAGATGAGGGAGGCTGATAAGAGGAGGAGGCGGCCGCACTTTCTCTGTTGAATAAACTTTCACATCTGCTAATCGGCTTCTGGTTGCATGATTCTTCGTCCCAGATTTCTCAGAGGGTGGTTCTTGTTGCGACTCGTCCCGCTGTGTGCGGCTGTCAGGGTTAGGTTCGTAACAGTGTCAGTATTAATCTAGCCTCTCAAGAGCCACAGCAGTGGGAATATTCTCTGATTACCAGCTAACCTGGCAGAACGCCTGTCCAAAGAGGAATGTTTTAAGGCTAGCTTTGAAGGTAGAAACTGTGCTGGCCTCTCTAACATGAGCTGGGAGCTCATTCCAGAGAACAGGGGCTTGATGGCTGAAGGTTCTACCTCCAACTGTACTTTTAGAGATTCTAGGAACTACAAGCAGTCCTGCATTTTGTGAACGAAGTGTTCTGGTTGGTTGGTAAGGAACTAAGAGATCTTTAATATAGGATGGGGCCACACCATTCAGAGCCTTATAGGTTAACAGGAGGATTTTGAACTTAATCCTGGATTCAACTGGGAGCCAGTGGAGTGAAGCTAACACAGGAGTGATGTGTTCTCTTCTGCTAGTTCCTGCTAACAGTCTGGCTGCTGCATTCTGAACAAGTTGAAAACTTTTTGAAGAACTTTTGGGGCAGGCTATTAGTAAAGAGTTACAGTAATCCAGTCTAGACGTAACAAATGCATGGATGAGTTTTTCAGCATGACTTTTAGATAACATATTTCTGATCCTAGCTATATTGCGAAGGTGAAAAAATGCAGTTAAGTTGAACCAATCTGCAGTGCTGGGGTTTTTCAGATACTGCAGCATGCCAGGTATGCTAGAAGAGAGGCACCCTGGAGCATGTCCTCAGAGGCTAACCAAAGGCCTTGGAAAAAGGATGCTACCACTGGCATCATGACCAGGTCCTTATACCTCGTTTCCACCGAGTGGTCCAGACTGAACTGGACCAGGCCTGACTGGACTGTTTAGCGTTTCCATTACAAAATGGACCCGGTAAGCAGGTCCAACTGGTACTATTTATAGACCCGCGTTGCTCGTAGGTCCATTGGAAAACGGGATGGGGTTTCTGTTTCTGTCGTCACACAATGTAACCCATTGATTGGTAGAAAAGTTTTATGACAACGGGAAGTGTCCGACCACCGCTTTTCCCGACTCAAGATCCAAATTGATAGTTCTGACGGTGTAGAGCTCCAGAGGAGGTTCTGAAGCACAAATAGGACCGATCGACTGAGCAGAGCAGCCAGGCTCATAGCTTTGTGCTTGTGAGCAGGAGAGGGTGCTATGCCATGGTGTGAGCTTCGGGGGAGGCTTCTGACCGCTGTCTGTCTGGCTGCTCTGCGTGAGCGAGCTGCCGGAATCAGGAAAACCATGTCTCCCGGGATAAGTGTCTCTGAGCAGCTGTCTCTGGCTGCCATCTTGTACTCCAGTAGAACATGGCAAACGCTGACATCACATCAGTGTCATGATTTGATTGGCTGGCTATCAATGTGCTCTTAGATCAATTATTCTAGTGAGACAGAAAAAGCAAGATTTTTTCCATCGACTTTCTGGATCATCGAAATGTTGAGTCTCCAAATTAAAAACACTGAAATATTTAAGATTAAAAAAATATATATTTCCCGGCTTCCACTTCATGCAGATGGAACCCTTAACAGGATGACTTGAACGTTCCTGGGCTAATATGCTGCTGCAGAAAATAATCTAAAATATATGAATGAGTAGAATGATTTGACTGATTGTCCTTGCATGTGCTCTTTCTGTTCTTTTCCCTTTTTACATTGAGCTTTTGTAACAAACCTTATTCTTGTTTCTCTCTTATGTTTATAAATCATCAAGTACTGTATGTAGTATGTTGGGATGCACGTGTAGGCTAAAGCTTATACATGCTTTATATGTGCAGTGAAAGCACACTTTGAAACTTGACTGAATGCACATCTCCCGGTCACCCAGGAGATGTCAGTGTTACACAACAAGACATTCAAGAGCTCATAGAAAGTGAGCCAAATGTGTCTTTTTTGAGTGCGTCTTGGCGTCATCCTCACTCACTTTAAACATTTCTACATGTGGATGGAATATCCTATTGTAAATCAGGCTTCAATAAACACAAAGCAAACATGAAGGTCAGTGTTGATTGGAGCCATTGGAGCCAAAACAGACAGAATAAAGCTTAAACTAAAAAAACAAATTCAACCGAAGCAGTTGTTTAAGACATGTCAGCGATGGGAGACGCAGTCGGCAGCAGTTGCGGTGCGGTCAGATTGAGGTGAGGTTTTGAGGTTTGTCGGCTCCTTCTCAAGTTTGGTTTGGTGGACGTTGATGTTTGCTTTGGTTTGATTTGTGTGAGCTCAGAAATGGCCAGGCTTTTGAAGCAAATGGAGATGTCCTTACATTGTAAGTAATAGTATGCACCAAATTTATGTCAGTTTAAGAGGTATCACATCTTTTCTGTTTGTTGGAACAATCAAGGTGGATACAGTTTCACACTGTCAGTTTTAATCTCTCAGGTCCTCCTAAAACAGGTGGTGGGAGAATACAAATGAAGCTGCTGCACAGAGGGTCCTAGTGTAGCATTTGTGTGATAAACCGACACTGGAGTGGATCTGCATGGGACCTTTCCCGCGTTTCTCACTTCGCGGACCACTTCCAGCTCCTGGAGTTAGTTCAAGCCCCACTCTATCCTTCTTAACTAGAACTGGAATGGAGGAGAAATGGAAAGAGCCGCATGGATATGACTAGAAGTGTGCATGGCACGACTGAGAGCCAGGTTTATTAGCCAGCTCGCCACCATTGCAGCTGTTGTGGTCTTTCTAACAATGATTGCTCTGTTTGGTCCTGTTCAGCACTAACTAAACTCTGCACATGCTCGCTCCTGCCAAAATACAGTTTACATGCACAATTACATGGACGCAGAGAAACATGCTCACTCATTCACATTCTAGAAACTTCGATTTATTGCAGCCGTTTATGATGGTGTTGTAATAGAACTGTGTGCCTCGTTGAAAGCATGCACATTTATGTTTTTCACCAAACCAGACAGAAGCCTGAAATACCAATATTTTGAACTCTTGGGAATCAGAAAGAGATTTGGGAAAGACATTCATGCAACAAAAATGAGAAAGGATTGACTTTTATATTTCCAGACAAAGACTGTAATCAAAGCTACAAAAAATGGAATGTGCTTCTTTTCAATGCTGTTGGGTTTAATAGCTGTACCAGCATCCAAGAAAAACCTTTGGTCCCAACCACTTCCCCTCACCTTCTCTAGAGTGGGCATTCCAATATAGATTAAGAGGAAATCTTTCCTGTTCTATCAAGGATAATCCCTCAAACAAGGCTTTCCCACTCTCATATTAAGAATGATTTAGACAAAGTGAATTCCGGTCATTTTTAAATCTTTGCTTTTATCTCATGATGCCATTGTTTCTGCTCTTATACCTAGCTTGGGGAGAAAGTAAAAGGAAATAAGGGAGAAAAAAAACCGACTGTTTTAATTGGAGTTCATAGAATTCATTTGGTTTTTATGTGTTAGTCTGAGGAGGAATTACAAAAAAAGAGACATGGGCTTTTCTCCTCTCAGGGTCATGCAGAAAGCAGTGGCTCACATGTGTTTACTCAACATAATGTGCTTTAAAAGTGACAGAGAGGACACTGCCGCCCTCACCATAGCAGCAGCCTTTAATGGTGCCACATACCGGGTACATCAGGTTGGTTAAGCTGCTGTGATGCAGTTCTATTTTCACCTCTGAAATCCAACAAAAGATTCATTTTCATGTCCTTCTTTTCAAATCCAGCCTCATGAATACATTGAATTATACGGCCCGCAGAAGCGATACGCAAGCTTTATTTAGTTAAGCCCGTTTCAGTCAAATTCAGCCTGTGTGTAACAAAAAAATCTGGGGAGAATGCTGCAGGCAAAGAGCTGTCACAGTCTTTCAGCTCCACTGCTGATTTTGTAGGCTGAGGCGAGGCAAGACAAAGCGCCTTGCTAACAAGATTTATAATTTTACGGCAAAGTTTCAAGCTTTGGCTCGTTTTTTTGTGGTCAGCATCTAAAAAGTTTTAATTCATTCATGGAAACACTGTGGCGCTCCTCTGCGAGTGTCTCATAGGAGAAAGGTTCAATGGAAACATAACACAGAAATCATTTGTGAAAAAGCCCTTTTACGATGGAGAAAACATTGGCTTTTTTTTTAAAGAAAGGACAGTATGTGGAAGACAGGGTTTTAGTGGTTTTACAGTTCAGTGGTGGCGTTTGAAAGGACACTCTTTCAGCAACGTGGGTGGCACAGTTGTTCCAAGCATCTCTGATAATGTATTGTCATTGGCTTTATGCACTTGTCAGCCTCCTTGCTCACAGTCGTGGGGATAAATGTTGATTTTGCTTCATGCAAGGTAAGCTGAGGCAGCAGAACTTTGATTTGTTCAACTGCAACAGCCTCCATTTGCGCGCTTGTCCGCCCGCAGGCGTCCGACATTCCTGTGACACGCTCGTTGCTGTCTTTTCTCTCGCAGAAGTCATTCTCGGCTGCAGGTCCACTGTTCTGGATGCTGCTTCTCCGTGTGAAGTCCTGTGTGGCGTGTAAACATTGAAGCAGAAAATAACAAGCAGAAGAAAAAAACAAGAACATTTTTCAGTATTTTTTTTGTTTGTTTTGTTTTGTTTTACCACACACATTTTCAGCACACACATCCCTTGGTGTCCTTTATTTGTGGCCTTTACTCCAGCCTTAACTCTTACTATTTTTTGGTAAATAAACCAGTTTCTGGTAGGAATTACACACATCTTGGTGTGAGGTCCTTTCCTTAAAGGGGCCTGGATCCTTTTATCTAAAATGTTTTTTATTTCTGCTTTTGTAAGACACTTTTGACTGCTTTGAAAAGAGAGAAACCAGGTTTTTCTAGCGTTTCTGGGGGTGAGGTTAGGGATTTTTCTCAGCATTGTGGTGAGATTTATTCTAAGAGGCTGCATTTTTTCCTGATTTCACTCTTTGTTCTCTGTAAGTAGTTCCAGGCCCCCCCCCATACATACACCCGCCCTTCCCTCTCACACACTTGTGCCTGTGTGTGTGTGTAAAGTGCACGGGTCTTGCTGCTTTTCCACATGGGCATATGTGTGCGCCAGAGGGGCACATGTGTGAATGTGTGCATGCGAGGGCGAGGCGGGGACTCGATGTGACACCTGCCGCTGCGATGAATAGGGTCAGTGGCAGGGTCCTTCAGCAGGCAGCAGCTGCTTGTTGTCACTACAAACCCAACTCTCTCAGCGCATCAAAGCCTCCAGGACTACAAGTGAAGTCCTGACCCAACACACAGTGCCCTTTGCCATCATCTACTATCATTACAGCCATTACCCTCAAGTATACCCCCCCTCACAGGGTCAAGATCTTTGAGGCTGGGAAGGAAACTTAAAATTGAATCTTGATTTCATGAAGGGTTAAACATCAAAAAGCAACCTTCCGTTGGCACTTTTGCACCTTCTGCATGCAGAAAGAGGCTTCCAGACAGCTGCTGACAGGCAAAGATTCTTGGTATTTGCTCGGTCTGACCTGTCTATGCTCTCTTGCTGTGTGGTAGTCTGCCTTGCATGTGACGTAGTTGGTCTGAAAACATTCCCTATGGCATGGCAGGAGGAGAGGGGCAGAGAATAAACACATGAAAAACATCAGTCTGGGATTTTTTTGTTTTCAGACGCCTCCAACTGAGTAGACCACATCTGCTCTTTAACTGTAAATTAACCCCATGAAACCATTTGCATCATTTTTGATACATGCATGTCTGAGACCTTTTTCTCATTACCATGATCAAAAACTTTCGTAAAAACAAACTGTATATAACTCAGTCCATGTTTATTGCCCTGTAGTTCCTTATCCATCCACTAGGGGCAGAAGAAGCCTGCTCACTTCAAAAAGGCTGCTAACATAAAATTTCTAAAAACCCTGTAGGCGGTATAAAGTTTTGATTATTTTCAAAACTTGATAACTCATCTTGTTATTTATTTTAATTACTACTTGCTGTGTTGAAAAATACAAAATTTGTCAAAAATTATTTCTTTACAAAACAGTTACACCATGTTAATTAATGTGTGGATTAAATTTGAGACAGTGGAATAATAAGATGTTTTTTGCTTTTTTCTGAACCCTCAATTTTTTTTACCTTTAACTAACTAACTAACTAACTAACTGACTAACTAACTGACTGACTAATGAAAACTGTCCCTATAATATGGCTGGAGAGGGGCAGGGAATAACCACATGAAAAGCATCATTGTAGGATTTTTTTGTTTTCAAACTACTCCAAACCGAGAGAACTACATCTACTCTTTAACTGTAAATTAACCCCTCATATTTGATACATGCATTTCTGAGACCCCTTCTCATTAGTGTGATCACAACCTTTCGTAAAAAAAACCCCCATTTTATAACGTCCATGTTTTCTGCACTATAGTTCATCCTCTGTCCACTAGGGGCAGTATAAGGGCTTTTCCTGATCATTTCAAAATGGCTGCTTCCATGAAATTTCAAAAACACTTTTGGCAGGACAAGTTTGGATGATTTTTAAAACGTTATGGTAATAATAACTCATCTATTGTTGGACTTTTTTATGACCACTTATTGTATTAAAATTACAACATTTTTAAATATGTGATACTTAGTTAATAAAATAGTTACACCACTTTAAAAATATGTTGATCAAATTAAAGATGGTCATTTAATTAAGATGAACAAACTGACTGACTAACTAAACACTGTTTAAAGAAAACACTTAACAAATCATCCTATGAATGTTATCGAGGCTATATTACTCATAAATAAATATACAGCAAAAATTTTTGCAGCTTTCATCAAAGGGTTTAAAACATTGTAATTAAACATTTTTTTATGGTTCTTTAATGTAGTGGGTTTTACAGGGTTAAGAGTTGAAGCCACACTCCTGAATGTAAAGAAATCAAAGACACAACATCTACCTTTTTTCATCCACCAGAGGTCAGCCTTTTATTGACACAGTTTGAAGTCACTAAAATTCATTTCAGAGAATTTGAGAAAGGGAAAGAAACGTCTAAAATATACATCCAAGAGTTTGGAGGAAAAACCTAAATCAAGCAGAATAATGCAAGTGTTGGAAATGGGGAAAAACAAAACTTAAGGGGAGAAGCACGTTCACCTCATATAATAATCCAAAAATAGCTAACATTTTGACATCCAAGTTATACAAAATGTGACTTTTTTGTGCCCACTAAATTATCTCTCCTCGTCTTTTGCTTTGAAGGTCCTTAGAGGGTGAATTAAAGTGAAGAGTATATTGGTTTAATCCTTTTGGAAAGCTTGTAGTTGAAGTATAGGCCGCTGCTGGACTGTGGGGCTCTTCTGGGCCTGCAGGTGTGTCCATCGCCAAAGAAGTTGCCTAGACACCGACAGGTGTAGGAACCATCCGTGTTGACGCACCAAGCATTGCGGCTGCACGTGTGAGACCCAGTCAAACACTCATTTTCATCTTAAGGGGGAAAACGAGAGAAAGGATTAGAAAATCTGTCAAATTTAGTTGTGAAGCAGATAAACGAATAACTGAATGCACGCACGTAAGCTGGAGCTGCTTTGTTCTGCTCGGACCAGCTGCTCCGAGCATGCTCCAGAGATAATTTTTGCAGTCCTCATCACACAGACAAAAATAAAAACAGCTTGTGGGTGAGCCCACAGCTGAGTGGGTGAGCTATGAGTGCTCATCAAATAAACATGGTTTCTGAATTCTCTGGTGCCAAGCAGTTCTGCAAAAATCCCTCTCTCTGCCAATTAACACTGATGAGAGGAACATGTGGGGATGGACTGTGATCCATTTAGTCATTTACAGTGCTGACATGGAGAAGATCTGAGAGTGTGGTGAAAAATCCTGTGGCTTAGTGGTCATCCTGGATTCCTGGTTTGATTCGGGTGTGCAGCCTGTGCTGTATGATCACTTACATATTTCCTCTCAATTTTAACAGGAGAATATTTATCTAAAAATGTTTTATTGTACCTGAGCATTTTGTGAACTCATAAACCCACCACAGTCAAGTCAAAGTTTCTCAAAGCCACACATAAAAGTTTATATGCCCAAAAAGAACATAAAATGTGGCCCTAAAGAAAGCATTTCTCTGTGTGAGTTGACATATAAAGTTATTTCAAATCTCTGGGACTCAATTAAGGGAATCTTCATTATTAGCTGCTGTTTTATTGAATTTAATTATTCAAATTAGTCATATTTGAAGTTATTTTAAAGTGTAGTAATTGTTATGGTCTATTCGAAAAAAAATGTTTTTTTTTTTAGTCACCCTGACTACAATATTTTGAAGTAATTGTTTTCTTGGGGAGGTTTTGACTTTTTCAGTCACTCTTGAAAACTGTTTTTACCCATTTCCCTTCATAATGATACAATTTTCTTCCCTACTAGTTCACAGAAATGTATCATAATTAGGATCAAGCTGATTTGATTACCTGCTTTCAACCCTTTGGTTGTGTCCATCTTCCACCCTCTGACTAGCTGCTAGCTTACAGCCCCTCACAACCTCAAGCTAAGTGGCAAAAAAAAATAAAAATGGCGAGGAATTTTGGAGCTATGCAGTGGTCCAGTTTTAAGCCAGATGTCAGAAAAGATGAGGAAAATTAAAACTTTAATGAATCTATTTGTCTGAAAGTGGATGCATCAGAACTGGAGCAGAGC
This sequence comes from Oryzias javanicus, assembly GCA_003999625.1. Taxonomy (NCBI): domain Eukaryota; kingdom Metazoa; phylum Chordata; class Actinopteri; order Beloniformes; family Adrianichthyidae; genus Oryzias; species Oryzias javanicus. The sequence goes on from CM012437.1 coordinate 17,871,351, forward strand.
AGGGAGAGTTTGGCCCATCCTTGGCAGTTGCTGGTTCAGAAACTACAAGCTTTTTTCAACTGCATTTTTTATCTGCTCCTGATCAAGCACAAATTGAATAAAGAATAACATAGAAAAATAGTTTAATCTTGAATTATTTTATATATGTCCTCCATTGTCAAACATAGGCAACAAGAACATGTCAAAAAAGGTTTTCATTGGAGTGGTTGACCTCTCTCTGCTTTATACTGTTTTATATACGTACTGCAAAGGCTGCCCAATTCATAACCCATCCACCCATGTTTACATTCAGTTTGAAATCATTGTGGCAATTATTTGCATTTGGCTTTTGCCAAAATTGACAGTTCACTTTATACAATAACTAGGTCCTAGGTCATAGTTCTGACACTGTATATATAATTGATACATATCAAACATCTTCAACAAAGTAATGTCAGTCTTAAAAATTGAAATTAAATGATTTACGTTTGGTTGGTCCACGAAAATAAAACAAAAATTGCCTCACATACTTATTGGAAGAAAGAACATATCCCAATATGGTTGGAAATAAGTTTTGAAAATCCAGTTTTGTATGAAAGTGGAACAGAAAAGGCAAAGTAAGTGCCAAGCAATACTCCACAAATATTAAACTAATGCATTTTTACACATCAAATGACATTTCCCTCATAAATTGGTGGTACACTTTTTACCTCGACACTCCACAGAGTTCTTCACAGTTGCCATCACAAAACCATTTGGACAAACACAAACAAAGCTGCCAAAAGTGTTCTTGCAGGTCCGACGGGATGGACACACATTGGCTTCCCTACACTCATCGACATCTGCAAGAAAATATATAATTAATATGTAAAGAAACAAAAAAAAAACAAAAACAAAACATCAGTGGAGGTCAAAACGTCTCTCTTCTTCCCCTTAATTTTCCCTTTACTTTTTTTTTTTTAAATCGACAAACATGCACACACATGCCTAACCTTTCAAGGACACACGGCCAGATTGTTTCTTGCTCAAAACACCAATTTGCTTCCAAAAGACACAAATTAGTAGCTAGGCCCTGCAGCTTTGTCTTTGTACTCTACAGTGTGCTGCTGTTCAAAAACAAGAATGGACACAAACACTCACACATAATTCACTTACGTCACAAGAGATAAAGTCACTGAGGGCGATTTTCAAAACAATGTTACTTACAGATATGTTCCTGATAATTGACTGAATCTCAAGCATTTATCATGTCATCACAGCATCCTCTGTGTTATAATTATTTTGTCTCTATGTTCCTAAGTATATTGTGTAAGAGAAGCTTTAAAAAAAAGTTTGTTGTTGTTTGTGGCAAACTGCTATAAAAGGCCACATTGTGTTTCTTGTGTTGACCAATAACGTGAACACTGTCCTGTCCTGTCCTGTCCTGTCCTGTACTGTCCTGTCCTCTCTCTTTGGTCAGCTGAAGTCAAGTTATACAAAGATGAGAAAATTGTTTAAAATTATTTCTATCTTGGATAATGAAAAATTCTTGCAAAGTTAATAAAGATTGAAACCATTTTGCTCCACATTTAAGAGAGCGCCTCAACTCACCAGTCTGCCTCACCATGAGTGGGATTGAGGGTCATGAAGAGTCTGCTTATCAAGTTTTGCTTTTCTTAACATGCTTATTAAAAGCGTGTTTTGCTTCATAACTCCAAACTGTCAAAAGCCTAAATGACTCTCAGGATGGATGGACAGGGCTGCACTATGTCACAGCACTGTCACCTCATAGCTTGGGTCATATCCTGGGTGTGGAGTTTGTGGGTACAACATGTAGGTTTTCTGTGGCGACTTTGGCTTCCCGCCCACAGTCCTTGAACATTTATGTCAGTTAATTAAATAGTGATTTCGAAAAGTGGTCACACAAATGATTGTCTATGGTTGCTTGCTTCTGTGTGGCCTTGTGACAGGCTGGTAGCATGTTTAGGGTGTACCCCGTTTCCTGCTTAGGGTGGGTTCTGTGATTGGCTCCAGCAGATTTCAGTGACCCTGAACAGGAGACAGCGGGTGTAGAAGTATGGAAGTAGGCCAGCAACAGACATGAAACTCAAACTCCTCTAATTTCCCACAACAGCTTCCAAAGAAAACCTTTGAAGCTGTTGTGGGAACGTATAGTTTGACCCACAGCTCTGAAGGTTTAAATGTAAACCACCAACAGAAATTGGACATAAGAATCTTCTTCAAAAACACAAACAATAAACACTGAAATTTACATTTTTTTTTCTTTTTTATTCAGGCTTCCTGAATGGGGAACAGTTATACTAAATCCTTTTTCTGATTTTAGCCTATGAGCAGAAGTGTAGTTTCAGCTCTCTTCATCTTCATTGCCTTCAAACCATTAAAACAAGTTGTAATTCTGCAAGTTCGAGAGCTGACCATGGCCCCGAAGAAAAACATTTGAATCTGCATATGCTATGGATAATTCAGAAATACTCTTATGTCAACCTCCACAGTCATGTGATCTATTGATACTTAATTATTTTGAATGACCTGTAGCTGTGTTGGTACAGTATAAATCTCTGATTTGAATTTTTGTACTGGAAAATTATAATTAATGTAAAAGAAATGGTTAGGTCGAGCCGGGGTGGGATTATATTAGTTCACTTCCTCAAACTCCTTTTCAAACAATCTATCATTTGATGCCTAGTTATCCTCTGTCTGACATATCTTTGTATGGATGTAAATCCTCTGTTGATTGTAATTTACATGCATTATACTTGTTTTTGATTGCTTGAAATAAACTATTTCAAAACAAAGTCATAATAGTTACAATGTATTCTGCCCTTGACCTGTTACAGGCTCACTGAAAGATAGGCCAAAGGGCTAACGCTGCGTTCACACAAAGTGCGATTTGGGTGGTGAATTTGTGTAGGACATCTCCTTTGGCAAATTCACTGCTTGATGTATGTGTTCATAACTTAAGACGCTCTCACCATGTTCTCTTCCATTTTCATTTTGGACTCCACCAGCTGATCGCATCATCAATAGTTCACCGGTCAAAACTGAGTTCCTGATTTCTTGACGTGACTTTTGCCAAAGTTTAGATATTTGAATGTATTCACCCAACGTCTACATTTTTGCTAAGCCGTATTGTTGAGTTTTGTCAACAGACCAGCGCATCCAGCGCTCAAACCATGCCACAGGACCTCAAATTGCATCTGTGCATTGTTTTAACGTTGAAACCGGCCATCCCTACAGCACAAATTGTGTTTGGTGTGAAAGCATCTGGTGGGGAACACTAATGTGTCACACCATCGTTTGATTTGGCTTGCCTTGACACACAGCACTCTCATGAACAAAGTACAAGTTGACCAAACCGTCTGAAAAAGTCATGCCGTTTCAGCAGCTGGTCACTAAGGGTAATATTGTCTGGAACAGGAAGGAAAATGAAGCACAAAGAATTAAAAAAAACAATTCTTAATGATGCTCACTTATTCCTATTCGTCGTGTGGGATGTTTTTGGCGTGATCATGCCATCAATCCCAGTTACAGGATTTATTCCCTTTTCACCATGAAACTGACTAGTTGAGAAAGTAGTATGCCTTCATCTTGCCAGTGTGAATTGGCCTTGCCTCATCAATGCTTTTGTACAACATTTTCACAACTGTTTGTAAAAAGCTGACCAACTTGCTACAGCGCACCACACAGTTAGGGATGCCCGTGTTTGAACTTCAGCTTCTCTTGCTGGTTCAGGTTAGTTACTGACTTCAAATTGAAACTGTGAATTGTGTATCCTTCAAGCCTGCACCTTCTTTTACTAAACTGGAAAATTTGATGCAAACCAGGAACTGCTTCAAATGTTGCAATTCCGCCAAAGACCACTTGAAGTAAATAAAACATTTTTACTACTTCAAAATTATATAAATATATTGGGCTGTCAGAGTTAATACGTTAACACATGCAATTAATTTAACAAATTCAATGCGTTAATATTTAATAAAGCTGATTAACGCTAACCATCTCTGCTTCGCGTCGGATGGTTCAGGCTTCCATGGTGTGCATTCATTTCTGATAATGCGAATTATGTTGGGCATTATCCCGCTTATAACGTGGTCACTTGCAATATAAATAAATATTCAATCGATTTTTAGGACTTTATTTTGATATTTTTTAGATTAGATTAGATTGTTTTTTTCACATCGCTATATGCTGTTGCCCGTTGTCATGGTAATACGACAACGTGTCGCAAAGCTAGAAGCATCCTTAACTGGAGCGGCAAAGGAAAGTGATATATATGCTGATCATCCTGATAGGTTAAATAAAGCATCAGTTCAGAGAGAAAGTTCTCCTCTTACTGCTTGGTTTTGTCCAGATCATGAAGCAAAGGTTTGTTTTGAAGAAGTCTGCACATATAGAATATTGTCACAGGACCATTTTTTAGGCGTGCAGCCACACCCAACAGCCAATAAGAATCAAGTATTCATCTGTGTAAGTTCATTTAAAGTGCAGAAATTCAATGTTTGTTGCTTATGGCTGTGCACCAGAGTTTTTCAGTTTTGCTTATCTTTGTTGTTGATGTGTTTTGTGCTCACGAATTACTCTTCTGGCTTAACGTTATATAAACATTAGCATTTCAGACAAAAAGATAAAGGGAACATTTTCTCTGTGGCCTTTTTTTTTTTCAAAATCTGCATACTTTTCATGTAAAATTCACTTATTAAAACATTGTGATTGATCGTGATTAATTACAATGTAAAAGTGGGATTATTTTTTAAATTATTGACAGCATTAATATCTGCATAAGTTTTACAACATTAATCGAATTCTATAGAAATTCTATAGAATTTTTATTTTATTAAAACACAGGAATCAGGTGAGAATCTTGTTTTAATGTTGATTAGAACATAAAATTGTGTTGCTTTTTGTAAGGTCAGCATCTAAGATAGTGCAGTCTGTTTGTTTTTTGCTGTGAGTCAATGTGTCAGAATGTCATGTCACATATCTGCAAGGCGTGTAATAAAATGTTAGCCTTTTATGATTTTAAAAATATTTTTGATTTATCTATTAATTTTTGGAACAGTCACTTGTTTGTTATGCAATGTCTTTAAACGCATATTGCTGGTTATGTTGAAAATGAATTAATCAAAAGTTGATAAATCATTTGGCAAAACAGCAACCTCTCCCTGATACGGACAGAGAGTGGCAACTAAAAAGAGTGAATAAATTTGAATAGAATTTCAGTGAGATTCTTAGACTAAATGTGGTCAGTGCAAAAATGTAAACCGTCTACTACTTTTGTGATTTAATGAAATGTGTTGCTGGTGAAACTCTACCTTCACAGGTTCTACTGTCAGCAGCCAGACGGAGGCCAGGAGGACAAAGACAGTGAGCTGCTCCAGCTCTGTCAAACTGACATCCAAACTGGCAGCGCATTGAGAAACAATCTCTCTCTTCTGGAACACGCAAACGTAAACACAGACATAGGAATCTGCAACATTTGGAACAGGGAAGAAGTTGCTTCAAACATTAAAAAAAACATTTCCCAACCCCGTCTCGTTGCTAAAATAAGAAACAATCACCTTCGAAATCAATAAAACATTTGATTTTCTTCCTTGGTCAAAACACTATCACTCACTTGTACAGGTGTATCCATCTGCACTGAGCGAGTATCCAGACTCGCAGTAACAGCGATAGCTACCGGGTGTGTTCATGCAGCGCTGGGAACACGGCCTCTCCAGCAAACCGCACTCGTTCACATCTGCACTTAATATGGAACATCATTTAAGCAGTTGGTAAAAATCCTTGTGGTAAATGATGCAGAGGGAAACAAGTAATGGTAAGAAATGAAAAACATAAGGCTAAATCGCACTCCACCTTCATCACAATGTGGTCCTCGGTACCCCGTGACGCAGGAACACTTGTCGGGGCCCACACATCTCCCGTTGACGCAGGGCTTTCTACAGACAGCTGTGGAACACAGCAAACAAAAGACACATCTAAATCTGAAAAGAATAATAGCTTTCTTTTTCTGATTTATGAAAACAAAAGTGCTGCTAATAAATCTTGTGCGCAAGGTAATTTTGAGAGCTAAACGAGGTCATTTATTTTAGCAGTTTAACAGTTGCCAATCACAGCATCCAACAGAGTAACTTTAACATTTGTTTGGGGCCGTGTGTCCTGTCTCCAGATGGCTCTTAAGCAAAATGTTTTTACCAAGTACATTTTAACTTATCTGCCATTTGCTGGGCAAGTCGTGTAGACCGGCTTTCTTAATGACAACAACAGGTTGCTCATCTCAAAACACTAACAGCGGGGCTCGGCCCAGGATCATGCCTGAGCTCGTCCCACTAGTCTACTAAAAGATGTCACGTTCTGCCTTGCATAAATGTGGAAAGGAGATGGACTATAGCATAAAGTCTTTTCCAGCACATCCTCAAAGATCCTCAGCGGGATAGACGTCTAGACTCTGTGGTTGAAGTGTAAAATGGAAGTGGAAATTGGAGTCAAAGATGCAAATAGTTCAGCCTCGAGTCTTGAGTAAAAATTATTTACAACGCTCTTTCCAAAGAGGGTAATAGCAAAATCGATGGAAAAATTTAAGGGTAAAAGCATAAATTCTAAAGAAAAAGAAGAAAAATAATAATTGTAGATCCTGAAATGTATTAATTACTTCTAAACTTTGTGTCATTTAGTTGCACAGCTAAAATAAATCCTTTGTAGACAAAAAAAGTCATTGAAAATGGCTTACGCTGACAAAGGCCATTAACATTCTTCCATCCAAAACAACAGGAAAAGCCCCAGCCGTAGTTACAGAGTCCAGGCTGCCCGTGACCCTGAGTGGGATCCAGAGTGTCTTTCAATGACCTGTGGAAGCTGAGGTAAAAGAGTGCCATAAAATTGACCCCTGTTGACCCCTGTAAGTGTTAATATCACTTCAAATAACTGAAAAAAGAGGTGTGAGGCCCAACAAACAGAAACTAAAAGTAAAATGTAAATTTAGGAAGTAAACTAAGAAATTCACTAAAGTGAATACAAACCGTATGTAAATACAATACATTTGATTTGTTAAAGTCCCACTCCAATCATCTTTTTGTTCCCTGTTTTTAACCAAATTGTAAATCTGTGTGGTTTTCCGGGACATAGTTTCTGCAGAGTGGCAGAAGTTTATCAGAAATTCGCCTGTGAGTTGTGAGCGAACTGTTGGCACAGAGTAATCCTGCACTCATTTCCCTTCATTAACATTGTTTACACTCTCTCCCGTACAGCCCATTACAACCCCAACGTAACATTAGCAGTGCAACAAAAGGTGAGTAATATTAGAACTATTTGCCAGCTCAGACAGGAAAGCAAAGACGTACGTCATTTGTCTACATCAGAATGGAGCGGAGCAGGGAGATTGTAGCCTGTCGATTATAGTTTGTTTATAACAACTACAAGCTTTTTCCCAACTGCATTTTTTTTAATCTAATCCTGGTATTTGAATAAAGAAATACTCAGAAATCCAGGTTTAAGCATATATATGCATATATGCATATATGTCCTCAATCATGAGAAAGATGCTAGAAAAACACGTCAAACACACAAATTGCATTGGAGCGAGTCTTTAACTACAGTACAACTGCAGTTACTCCATTAGTTTTAAATATTTTCTCAAATTGAAAAGCTTTGAAAAAGAAAGTCAATGACACAAATGTAAACTTAAATAGTCAAAAACTGTTAACAAAAGGTTAAGTGACAGGATTTTTTTTTAGCTAAATGAACTTCAGAGAACATGTCTAACAGGTAAACAATTTAGGATGGAGTTAATGTAAACTAGTATGTCATTTTTTATATTTATTAAAAGTATCTTTTTTTTGTCTTACTTTTTTATTAAAAAAACATGCAAAAAAAATACAATTAACAAAATGTTTGCATAATCAACACACTAATTGCAGTAAAGGAGTAAACTGACTGCATTCTTGGCTTGATTGCAAAGTAACTTATAAGAAAAACATATTTTCAGATTATTTAAAACGTTTTTTTAATCTAAAATAAAATTAGATGACATAAAAAAAACCTCTCACCTTTCCTGATGATGGGCCACTGAGAATAGAATAAAATGTCCAATCAATCCCAGAAACTGTAATATTAGATCAGTCATTTTATCCAGCAGAATCGCTTTTCTTCAGCCTAAACTACATGTTAGATCTCCAACCTCTTCACTGAAGTCTTTACTCTGTCAAACGCTGTTCTGTGATGAGTGTCTTCAACAAGCTGCAGTTTGCGTTTGAACGGTGAAGCGGAGGTCACATGTTGTAATTGTATGGTGCTGACAGTAAGAGGTGTGTGAAGTTACCTGTGAGAGACGAGAAGAATACAGGGGAACTCACAAAAAATGTTAGGGTTATCGCCAGAGCTCTTTTTCATGAATCTGAATATGTCTGACATGATGAGGTCAGCTTCAGTGCAATGTTCAGTAAAATAGAAAAATATAAGAGATATTCTTATAAATAAAACAAAAACTGATGTGATTTATTGTCCGGTGGATGTGACACAGAAAAAATCTAATGAAAAAAAAAATCAATTTTGCCAGAAAAAGTGGCTGCATGTACAAATCAGTATGTATTATGTAATGGAAAAAAACAAACAGTATTTTATTATGTTTGAATTGTGTTTGTATCACAAAGTTTGAAAAAGGAAGTAACGGACAAATCATGTAGGATAGATCGCAGAACATAAGGGTATCTGCATGGTCTCACCTTCTGTTCCTCATGTTAGACACTAACCGGGACATAAAAAAATGTTGCAGTTCCTCAAAAGACCACTAGGGCTAGAGGTCAGAATGAGAATAAAAAACTTTTTTGATTTTTATTTCTTTGTTTTTTTTTTATGATAACTGTGCATGTGTTTGTATTGGAGGGCGTAATTTAAAAATAAACAAAAAAATCTGTGGTAATTTGTGTAATATTGGGCGTGGCATTTGACTGACAAGTGGGTGGACTCCACAGAGTTTCCAGTTTCACTTTGTCCCACCCATTTACCGGTCTTGGAATGTTGTTGACTTGAGTGAAGCAAGGTCAGGTCAATGTGCCCGACCCACTGAAGGCTGAAGCTTTTGCAGAATCCAATGGGTGATGTCATAAATTGTCTATCTAGTGTGTTTATGTCTACATAGGTATGAAGAACAGGGCGCAGGAGATAGAGCAAGGTACATACAGTAGATCGTGGCTTAGGTGACAATGCATAGAGCATAGGGTTCACAGGATCAGACCTAGAAAAGACAAAAGAGCAGGATGTGCCTCTGGCTAAGCAAGAGAACTCTAATTGAATTCCAGCCACAATGTCTTCTTACAGGGTTGCTACAGAGCCTGGACACAACCATCTAAATCTGAACATGAGTACAAATGTTCTCATAGCTTCTTCCTCACTAAAGCCCAAACATTTCATCTTATTCAACAAAAAACACAATATCTACTTAATATGATCAAATCTGAGGCTTCCATGATGAGGGATGTCACAGTATGTTGCTTTGATGATGAAAGCTATGAGTCTTTCAAGACAAAAATCTTGTAGCACATCTGCTGTGGTCTTTCCAATTTTAACTTTCCAATTTCCACAAAGATTTTGTGTTATTTTTCACTTTAAAGCTTTCTTTATTAGTTAACATAATATACATACAAAGACCCACAGGCACAGAGATCCGGCTAATCAATTAATATAAAACAAGGCTACTCAAGTTGAAGCCTGCAGACCAAAGGCAGTCCAGAAGCAACTTCAAAGTGGCCCAAAGCACAATTATAGAAAGAAAAAGTGCACAACTTTTCACCAACTTATTATTCATACAATCACTGAAAGCTTAAGCCAGGCCCCTGTACATTAAATTAATAACTACACATGCTTGATTGTGATTGGCTAAATTATGTTACAAGTTGATGTAAATCTGTGGCAACAACTTATAGCTACTTGAAGTCTTAGGGGCCAAATGAGAAGAAGATGTCATAATCTAGTAGTCAAAGATGGTAAATATCTTCCAGGATCTGGTGACTTAGGAATATGTATGTAACCAGGCTGGTTAGAAGAAAGTTAAACATTTAAGAAGTTAAACTCATGGAGGAACAAAAAAAGTGTCAAAGCAGATGACCTGACAGGAAAACATTGAGGGCAATTAAAAGAAATGAAATCAGCCGGGATGATTGTGACCATGAACCTGGTGTGACTGACAGGAGAACAGCTCGAAAAAAAACATGAGCAAAAACATCACCAAAACTCCAAACCAACATGCAGAATTCTCACCAATAAGTTGATATAGGGTAACTCCTGGAACTTTGCTGGAATCTATTAATACACAACCTCCACACTCTCTGCTGACTCTCTAGGGGCAGGTGGTGCAGATATGGAACAGGTACCTATTACTGATCATTTTCCTCAAATATCACATTTTTTCTGTTACTAAACCTTGATATGGCCCTGAGAGGGTTAGTTAGTCGAGACTGCACCAGTGGCTCAGGTTGTTGAGCAGGTCGGTCAATGATCAAAGGGTCAGCAACTCGATCCCCACTCCCCTCCGTCAACCATGTCCTTGGGCAAAGCACCTCACCGTCCCTTACACCAGTGTGGGAATGTGTATCAATGTCCCGGTGATGGTCAGACGGGCCGTGGCCACGCAACGTTACATGAAACCAATTAGCACACAATCATCCCTCCAAACAGAAAGTTAGGGAGAAATTGGGGCTGTGTCATAATTACTAATCTTGATTAAACTGATAGTTGTCTTCATGTATCGTGCTTGTGTGAATTATCAGTTTCATACACTCCCATTCTGGACAGATAGGTTCCAAGTGCAGACAAAAAGAAACAGCCAGAGTTTAGACTTGCTAGAAACGTACAACAGAATGAGGATCTTACAAGAGGGAAAGGAATGGAAATGTCAAGCAAAGGTAACTAAATAAATGCCAGAACAAGAACTTGATGTAGGAGCCTAGATGAACACTTTGTTCCAAATTGGGGATAAACATCGCTTGAGGAGAAAAGACACAAAAGGAAAACAAAAAAAGATGTATTACATCTTATTGTAAAGATGGATTATTGTAAGGAAAACGGAGGCGTGCGACAGCACACTCACACGCAGGAAAGAAACACAGACCCCTAAAAGAAGAATTTCAAATCCTCACAGAAGCAGAGAATAACACCCTACCTCTGTGTTTTGACTTAGCCCTTCCTCCAAAAAAAAAAAAAAAAAAGAAGTAAAAAGGATGGGTGCACCATTCTTTTGAGGGTGCTTCACTGATTTATGACCTGGGACTTTCACCACCACATACCCATGACAGACTTTGTTTGGAAAATGCTTTTAACAGGTGACCCTCGGATGATCGACAATCTGGGGTCGAGGATCAGAGAGGCTAAGCAAAGGAGTTGTCAAGGTGTGAGAGGTTAAAGGTCAGAGGCCACAGATGAGGTCAGCAGACAGGACACCTTCCGAGGCGTGATGAGGACAGCAGGGGTGCTCTGACAAGGAAAAAATGTTGCCGTTTTCTGTCAGCATCAACTTTAAGCCTTCATGCTGAGAATCATCACACGCTTTAAAAAAAAAAAAAAAAAAAAAAGTGCTTTCTGCATATTTGTTTTTGGAAAATTAATGTTTATTTGGTTTAAATTTAGATCACATTTTAAGGCAAAAATATGGATGCGAAGCTGGTAAAAATGTGGCATTCTAAGCTTTTAAGACAGAAATCCTTCCAGAGGATGGGATAGATTTTGTGTATTTATCTATTAAGGTAGCTATTAAGTATTCAGGACTCAAAATGTTACCCATTCATTCCTTTTTTCCAGTTTGTATCAGAACCTCGTCCTCTCCTTCTCACCAGCCTGCCATGGCTGTGAAGGTACACAGTGTACTGAGAGGCAGAGCAGCCATTAGATACAGAGCTTTTCAGAGATTAGCACACCACCACAGGCAGCTTCTGTACCAAAATAAAGATTAAGGATTTGGCAAGTCAAGAAGCATTGCCAAAAACCTTTCATTTTCCAGGAAATTTTAAATTTGGGTTTTTCTGTTTTAATTCTTTAGGAACAGGAAATTCTGATAAGTGTAAAATTCAATCGATTGAAGTGTCGGAGTGCCATGATTTATTAAGTTAATTTGGTGATTGTTTAATGTCACAGAAAGAGTTATGACATTCCAATAAACTAAAATGAACTCTGTAAAGCATACAAATCCTTTTGGTATTTGAATGATGACAAATGTTTCTTCATAGTTAAAGTCCTCCTCTGATGAAAATCATGTTTTTTGAGTTTTAACATGTATTTGTGGCATTTTTCTTACAAAAGAGAGAAGATATAAGAAGAAATGATTCAGTTTTTACATTTTCGAGTATTGTGGTTAAAAACGTCATAATCATAATAAAAAACACTAATGGGGAACCTTTTTGAATAATAAAAAGTCATAAGGGGACTTTAAAGCAACATTCAATTTTTTTTAGAGTTCTGCTGCAGTCCATGTGTTTAAAATCTCACCCAAATCATTTTCTGATTTATTTTAAAGCCTTCCAGTGTTTTTTCAAATATACTATTTTTAGGCTAAATAAAAAAAAAAAAGTGTTGCTTTCAAGGACATAGTTTCTGCAGAGCCGTAGTAGTTCATTAGAAATTCACCTGTGAGTTGTGGGCAGGATTTTTGGGGCATATGCACACCCCTACTTCCATCTATTAACATGCTCTCTTGCTAGCTTACAGTTCCTCACGCGTACAACATAAAACATTACAGAATTGAGCCAGAATCCAACTGGATGAGGAATACAAAGACGTACATCGATCTAGTCATCTGCAAGTAGATGTATTAAAATGGAGCAGAGAAGAGAGCTTGTTGATCACCATTGCAGCTTTTGCCGACTGAATTTTTGTGTCTCTTCTTGACTCAAAACAACTTGAATAAAGAAATAATCAGAAATACAACTTAAGCTGTCCTCGATCTTGAGAAAATTGCCACAAGAACATGTTTAAAACACCATTTTTATTGCAGTTATTCGTCAAAATACATTTCTAAGCTAAGGTCTACACAGATGAAAACTAACAGAAATACTCGCTTTAGCATCAACACCTTAACCAGACAAAATGTGTTGAATTTCAGTCTGGTGTCAAAACAATCCACACAAACAGCAGAGATTTATTTCTAACAGCCACATTGCCCGAGGATGAAACCTGCTACAGATCTGTATCATCAAATTGCACATAAAGTACGTAAGTAAATGTGAATCATCTGATCACGATTACCCCATGATAATTTGTTGTTTGTGCTGGCATGACATTTGAAATGAAGACGTCTTTTATTTTGGTCAAAATGCTTTCAATGTGTGATAGAAACTGAAGAATTGCCTACAAAATATCTGATTTCTGCACAAAACTCAGTATATACTTACATCAGAACATTTGTCTCCTCATTCTCCAGCAAGGTGATGTCTTAACATCCTCGATTTCTGTTTATAAGCGGCTGCAAACAACTGTCACTGTTTGTGAATGTTATTTGCCATGCAGATCGGCTTTTCCAAAATCTCATCTTCATCTGTGAACTTCGTTGCAAAAATACACAGTTGGAATGGAGCATAAATAACACCATCTGGTGACGTGTGAAACCTCTAAAAAAATGCTTATATATGCATTTGTGCTCTTTATGCATGATGCTGCAAACAGTTACTGACAATGCCACTGCATGCAGCTCATCTGGCTGCTTCCCTTTTTTTGTTATCGGTGCCCAGTATGCCACTACAATCGTTGGGTCACGAGCTCCCTACTCCGCTCCATTCTGATGCATCCACTAGAAATAGAGTAGATCCATGTACGTCTTTTTCCCAGCTGGAAAGATAAGAATAAAATGAGGGAATCAAACTGTTGTGGAAAAAGTTGGATAAAAACTTGAACCAGATTGTCTGTCGGCAGGAAAACTGTTGATTGTCTCAGCTCAGGTGCAGCAGAACACGGCCACAGCATCATCCGTCTCTGAAACTCAGAAATTGCTCTATTACCCCTTTTATGGTGCATCAGCTCCTCTGGGACTCCCCCTGGATTCGAGATGCAAAGAAATATTGCACTTTTGGGGAACAGAGGCTTTCAGTCACAGCAGGGAGAAAAATTGACACCTCAATTCAGTGTTGTGACTCTAGGCAAATGGTAAAGTAGAATACAAGGCAGCTCCCTCTTTTTTGTTTGGCAAATTTTGTAGCTTCTGGAAAGGAGATGGGACACTAAAACTTTTTTCTTCCTATGTCTGAGATTGATGAACCAGTTTTATATTGATGTGACAAACTATGTTTTATACTTATTTCTAGCAACCAAGATTTACATCGGAGGTCTTATGTTAACCTGAGTAAAGATGTGTATGTTTGATCCTAGCATCTGACATAATTGTCACAGAGAAAACACTTAAAATATTGCTGCACCTAAGAACAAGATTTAAAAAGAATCTTTTTTGCAAAAAAATTAAAGGCACGGACAAAATCTTCATATTGATTTTGTGGTTTGATTTTGTAAATTGTAAATTTCTTGTAATAAATACTACCACATGACAACAACATTTTTCTTTATGGTCTTAAAGCATCTGATTAAGTAAGTTCAGGTCCATGACAGTGTTATGTTAGAACCTGAGGTTTTTACAGGACTTCAATGGTCTGATGGTAGTCGGGTCGATGCAATGGCGTTGCCTTTTTGTCTTGCAAGGCATGCTGTGATTAAAATTTTAAGATATAGAACACATGAGTTGTATTTCATTTTATTCTTGGCAACTATTGTGCAAACTTGTGCAGTATTTCTGAAGAATATTTATGTGTGAAAATGATTTTAAAAAATAGCAAAATATGGAGTATTTCTGAGTATATTTAAGGGTAAAAATGGTAAATACTTGCAAAATATGCAGTACTTCTGGGAATATTTTAGGTTTAGAACATTCAAATATTTGAAAAAAAAATTCCTTCACATTTTTTATTAGTCTTCACATTCTATTTCAGATGTCTGTGAAAGGACGACTTCAACAACAATGTTTTATAGTTTTCCTTTTTTGTTTTAGCTGAAATAACACTTTTATAAGAAGCGTTTGCTCAAGTTTTATTTCTAAATTAGGAAGAAACACATTACCTGATGTTGTGTCGTTCTTTGTGCATTTATGCAAAGCTTCAGTTTATTTTTTTTAGATCTGTAATAAACTGTTTGGCACACGCAGCCCGCTGGATCAAGCCATGCCAGCGCAGATAAAAAGGCGGCCGTCATCTGGCAGAGTTCACTGGCATGTACACACAAACAACACCATGCAGGAGGATGATGCAAGCTGACCCCGTAACGGCCACAGCAAACCACAACTTTGAGAACACAATCACAGAATGGGCCTCTATTCCTTCCCCTCACACTCTTCAAGTGGAGAAAGTTAGTATGCATGAAGGCATGTTTATCAGAACACGCATGTTTGCTGGAAGGAGTTCTGCAGAGATCAGGTGTTAGTGAGCTTTAGCAGACACGTTTATCCAGGTTGCGGATCCTTTTTTGGCGTTGCCTGCCTGCATGCGCTCACGGAGAATGTCGGGCCGCGGTGTTGAGTCCAACATTACAAGCACCACTGGTGAGTGTGTCCCTGTGTTGACTGTGAGTGATGTAAGACCGAGATGAGCCCCGCAGATTAAGACCAAAGACAAACCCAGGCTCCTGCCAAGATGAGCCACAGTGTATACAGATTAATATAACAATACGGCTACACCAGCACTGGCGTAAACCATTTGCATAACTTCTTTTAATGTGTTTCGGAAAATTTCGCCTCTGCTTAGAGGACGTACCCCCAGATGGAAACTTATTCTTTGGTGGTCCGTTTCAGTCAACATCAGTTGTTTACTTTACCTAACGGAGGATCAGAAAAGGGGAAGCTGACCTTGAGGGAAGTGTTCCCTTTGACAGCAGCCACACATGTTCATATCGGTATGCAGAAATACATTTGGTATGCTTATGTACTTCATACCAAGAAGAATAAAGACCCTGATACAACTGAACAGCAGAGACTGAAGCACAATTTGCTATAAAATAAAAGGAATATGCTGTAAATATGAAATAAAATATTGATTTCTGCTTTGAAAAATGTTTCAACACAAATAAAGATAGTCAATTTTTTATTGACTGTACTAATGATCTCAACATGCTTACTCGTACTTGATATAAGACTTATTAAAAAATTGTAAAAAAGCATATTTTAAAAACAATTCCCTTCATCATACTTTATTTAGATGACAAAAGTTACCATTTTTGATTAAAATCTTTGGAAAATCGAAAACATGTTTCATAATCATGCAATAAAAATGACCAGGCCATTTAATAAAGCCAATTGGTTTTGAAAATCCTAACTGATTTAAATGTTTTTTATTGTCATTTATTGTACCCCGTAGCGAGCTGCTACATTTAGCTGTTTTGGTTCTCCAAACAGAATGGGACATCCAACGCAACAACAAGAAAAAAATGAAGTAGTGTCTGTTTTAAAAGAAATATATTTAGTTTAAAATAGCAAGAAATAAATTGCAGAAATAAACGCATGCACAATGAATGAAAACAATTCTGATTTAGTTTTTGTATTTAATTTAAAGTAGTGGAGAAAGAAAATAAAAACTTGAACCCAAAGCTGTGACTTCACCAAAGGGACTATGGAGCTTTCTGCTGCTTAGAGATGATGAAATAAAATTTAAAAATCTAAATCCAAGGAACTGGTATAAATAATAAACAAACTAAAAAAAAGTTTGGAATCAAACCGATTTGTGCAGTAACTCCCCACTCCCATTAAATATAAGTCTCCCCTTTTTCACTGTACTGAGTCATTCATTTGATTGAGTCAGTTAAACACTCAACTTACTTTTTTTTCATTTCTGACTGCAAGAAACAAAAATTAGAATTGATTAAAAAAGAATAAAGATTCCCTCACAATTCTGGACACAATTTATAGAGGAAATTGTGATCAAATTTGCAGTAATATAATGTCTTTGCACAAACCCAGAAAGCATGAAAACACGGCTACTTTCATGTCTTTGCAGGAATACAAGAATGGTATTCCTTCTAGATAATTTGTAGATACCACTATAGAATGATGATGCCCTGCAATGAATTCATTCGAAAACTTTTTTGTTACTCTTTTGTGTTTATATTATTACTTCAGCTTATGGTGTTCATTTCTGCATTTCTACAATACATTAGGAAATGTATGTGTTTTCTAAATGTAAAAGAGTGCAAACCTGTGATTAGTACACAATTTTATATTTTTTTTATACTTTACTCAAAGAAATTTCTAAAAACAAAACAAAAAAAAAGCAAAATGTTTTGTCTAAATAGTTTCCTCACTATGTTGCCCCTTCCAATTCATTGATAACACTGAATACAGAAAGACTTGCACATCCTGACCAGCACTAGCATAAACTCTTCCCTGATCACTTTCCCTAGGAGGCTTGTTTCCTGTTAGCTCTCGATTCCACAAGATTTATGTTCTCCATGTTTCTCGTTTGATTTCCTTACATAATAATTCTCTTTTTATTTTCTAGCTCTCAAGGGTCCCATTCTGCATTTTCAACCAACTATTCATCTTGATTTCTGGCACCACTTTTTGGTTCTTGGATTCAGTGCTTGTTTACTCTCCCTAACCACGGCACTGACTCGCATCCATGAAATGATGAAATTAAGGTGCCCACTGGGGCTCAATCTGTTATGTTAACACATGCTAAGCCCCCGCAGAGGGCTAAGGGCAGCGCTGAGTGCGGTGGAAACAGGTAAGATGGACAGAGAGGTGTGACAGAGTATTAGGGCCACCATCAAAATAAATAAATATATGAGAGCAAAGCCAAACATTTTTGAGTATACATATCATTTATGAGAAATATGTCAAAATTGTAAGAGAATAATCCATCTCTAGTTACACCAACGAGCAAATCAGACGAGTTTTGAGGTTTCCCCAAGAGGCGATAAAGATTCTTGAGCCACGAGGAGTGGATTTCCTGTGGTGACGCAGTTCACGTCATCGCCAGTTTAAATCCAAATCCAATCCAAAATGGCACAGAGTCCCTATGATAAACCAAAACCTTTTAGCATCATCATAAATGGCTGCATTAATGGATTTATTAACATGTGGATGGAGGCTAATGCCAATATCTTAATTTTTAAAAAAGCATAAATTTTCCAGATAATTTTACGACTTTACTCTTGTTAAAGATCTCTTTTTTTATATTCTTGTACATATTTTACTTTTTTCTCTGTCTTTTAATGTTATAAAAACACTAATGGAAACCTACAGAAGAGTGAAGAGTAACAGAGAAAAATAAAAAAAAAAACATCACATAGAGATTTCACATCTGTATAGTTGTTGAGATGCTCCCTAGGTTACTTATTGTGTGTTTAAGCAGTAGCAGAAGGTTTGAAAACATACATAAACTTGTGCAAAGCAGATCACTCACATATATTCAATCATAAAATTAGAATACAAAAAAATACACACAAAAAAGGCTGTAACAAACTATTTAAAACGGAATCTCTTGAAATTTGACATCAACTAAACTTACAATTTACCTCACATTCACCAGTCATTTTTAATTTTTTGGTTTTACTGCGGTGGAGCGGTTTAGTGCAGCCCAACCACAGTGGAAACTGTTACTCATGCTGCACAGATAGTAAAGCATAGATGTCATAATCATGGTGAACATCAGGAAAAGTTTCAAACATTGTGTCATTTGAGCGCCATCAAACAACTGGAATCACTGCAGCTGCAATTTTGAGATTTTAATTTTGCTTTGATTAAGTGTCCAGACCAAAAAGTGTGTGTGTGTGTGTGTGTGGGGGGGGGGGGGGGGGGGGGGTGTATTACTTCTGGCTCTTCTTCTGATTAGTTAGAAAAAAGACATGGTGGCCTTAGTGTTCCCTGTAAAAGACGGATCAAACTGCTTTATTCCAAGCCACAAATCAAACATAAAATAGTCCTTTCATAATTTTACTACTGAAAGCGCTGATGAGGAATGGATTGGCTGCATAAAAGAGAATTATGCATGTTTTAAATTATTTGTGTGAGTTAACATTTGTACCTGCAACATGTAGTGTGTCAAAAGCAGTAGTTTGCATGTTTTTGTGCAATCCAGGGGCCTTTAAAGCAATTTTTATCAGGATTTTTTTCTTTTTTTTTTTAGTTTAATTTTGAACCAGGAACTTCTTTTTATAAGATGGTGAACATAACAGTAAACAAGTGAGCTTTAATGAGTGTAATGCATTATAGCTTGTACAGGTCAAGGGGTCATATTAATGGCATGGCGGTTACACTGATTATGTATTGACTTTGTTGATTGCTTTAAAGCCCCCCTCCAATGAAAATCATGTTTTTACATGTGTATGTGGTATTTTTCTCCTGAAAGAGAAAAATTAGTGGAGGAGCGCCGCTGCTTTGTTTATAGCAGCTCCGCCCAGCAACCACCGGGCGGTTTAACCGGACACCGGAGCCGTTCTCCTGAACGTAACCCTTCGTCTGCATCTAAAAACGTCACCACTGTCTGCACGCATTTAGAAAACGATGCACAATTAGATGTGTTCCGGCATTTCATTTCATTAGAATTCTTGTTCAAGTGAATTCAACAATCAGCATGTGCTAGCATGAAATCAGTGATGAACCCTAGCTAGTGCTGCTGCAATGCAGCACATTTTTGGTGTTTTTAACGTGTTTTTGTTGTATTTTTCTGGGGAGGACATTTATCAAGAAAATAGAGCTTAAAATGTAATATTACATTATTTTTTAAATAATTGTGAATCAGGAAAAAATCCCATTGTTGTGTCGCTGAAGCTACAATCGACAGGCTACAAGCTCTCTGCTTTGCGTCTTTTTGATCCATCCACTTTTTTAGATTTCTAATGAACTCCTGCCAGTCTGCAGAAACTACGTTCTTGAAAACGGCAATTTTTTTTTATGTTGCCCAAAAATTGCATAATTATAAATACTCTAAGTCCATCAGACAACAGCTAATATTTAAAGCAAAAAAATATTAGCTTTGCCTCCTTTCACAATCTGCCCATGTGCTCCGAATACGTTACAATTTTTAAATTAACTTGCAATTCTCCTCACAATATGTCATATCCAGGTAATTAAATCATGCTTAAATACCAAACTATTGTTTTAAAGAAAACGTTTGTGAATGGAAACGTTTCAGAACTGTTGGCTCAATCTTTTTATCATTACTAAGACACAAAAAATAATGTTTCAACAGTACTGGCATTACACTTGCATGTGTTAGAGGCTAGATTGGCACAAATGTCTATCTTACTTTGACAGTTTAGTGTTGTGTGGTTTTGAAATTGACCTGTCAATTCTTACAAGCTGATAGCTCATTGATTTGCTCACTGCACGAAAGATAACATCATAAGAGCAGTTTATCTTTCAAATGTCACTTTGAGAAAATGTTTTAGCTGTTCTTCCATTTATTTTTCTTTGTTGGCTCCAATGTAGCACAGCCTGTGCTCCAAAAAACTTGTGAAAATTTTCTATTTTTTTTTGTAAAGTACTGAAAGTTTTTGGCCTGATTTTGAAGATCATTTCTTATCAGTGATTTCTTTTAAAGCCAGTTGAATGGCTGCAGGCAGAGAAGCACCACGCTGCGAAAGGACAAAAATGTTCATATTATATTAGTATTTTTAGGTAGCTGAAAACATCACATGCCCAAAGCTAAGTTCCTGATTGGCTGATGCGACACAGCTACTAGTCAAACTTCTATGATTTGCTATGACATTCAAGTGCTGCACATGCTCGTGTTTGCCCCGTCAGCGGTTTTAATTGAGCCCGACTATTGCAGGAAAGGCAGATAGATTGGCTAGAACTTCAAAGTATTGAACAGAGTAGAAGTGATTGACATGTCTTAAGACATGGAACCGGATTTCAGTGCCCGACCCTAGTTGTGAATGCAAGAGATTCAAACGCAGAAGCCCAATATGCTCATTTACATAGACGTTTTATTCAGAGTAGTAATTTGAACTCACGTTGCCGAAGGGATGTGAACGTAGCTTTATTGAAAACCACCTCTGACCGGAAAGCAAAAACAAATGATGTAGTTCTATTAGTTGTTCTGTTACCCTGATAAGGAAAAATACTCACACACTACTCTTTGTTAACAAATGAAACACGTTCTCCTTTTTTCCACTTCTACACACATCCTTCTACCTGTGACTCTTCATGATCATCTCCAGGTTTTTACTGCTTATAGTCAAGTTCTGCTTGAATGACAATAAATGATAATGATTAGACATTTGGTTAAGATGGATAAATATCAGGGCCTTGCATGATGAGATGATCCATTCATTTATCCATCCATTCATCTATCCATTATCTCTTCTTCATCCAGGACTGTATTGCAGGTGCAGCAGTCTAAGCAAAGATGCCCAGACTTCTCTCTACCGGGTCACTTCCTCCAGCTCTTCATGGGGGACCCCAGGGCATTTCCAGGCCAGCCGAGAGACAAATGCCAAATCCAAATTCTGCCCCCAACCCCTCCGGCTTCTCCCTCCTCCTCCAATTGTGGGGGAATTTGAAGGGCTAGAGGTGTCTGAAATAGTTTTGTAAGGAATAACCCCCGCTGCAGAGGGATGCAAATCCCCCCGCTGCCAGGGTGCACCACATCGTGCTATTCTGCAGAGAAGTAAATTTCTTCACATGGATGTGCTTTGAAGCACAGAAGATCACATTTAAATATAAGTAATGACTTTCTGTTTTTGCACGATCTTTTTGAAGTTCTAAAAACAATGTAGTTAATGTATTTGCGAGCACTGGTACCTCCGCACTAACATAACTGACTGGTGACTACTGATGATGTCATTGAGTGGGTGTGGCATCCAAATTTGAGGACACTATTATTCCAAAACTTTCTGCTTGAGGGCTAAATGTAGGGGCGGGGTTAGAGTTAGAATTCTGATTCAGTCATGGTCTTTCGAGCGTGTCCTCCGTGACTCCGCCAGGGACGTGCCCAGAACACTTCTCCAGGGATGCGTCTCGGAAGCATCCGGACCAGATGCCCGAGCCACCTCAACTGGTAGGTAGAATGTAGAAGTTTCTCTACTTTGTGGCAGAATTTTTTCACATTTGACAGTGATTTAAGGGATCATTGATCAATAATACTTTATTTTGTGTTGAGTGGCTGGCTGTGTTTGCTTTTGGGAAGAACTGCAAAAGCAGTTTACTTTACACACCTTGTTGAAGGTGTAATGGGGGCATCAGACCTAATAGATTCCAATTGAAGAGAATCAGTGAGTATTTACTGCTTTGAAGGTGAACAAAAAAAACCGAACAATGGATCATGGTTTCATCATAAAGCTATTGTTTCTCTTATCAACAGGTTCTCCTCTGTTACCCTATAAGTATTGCTTCCACTGACTCAGTCCTGTATACAATATTATAGCATAGCATTCACTTCCAACCATCTCAGTCCTACAAATATTTGGTATACGGACTTTTCATGTTTATTCAAAGTACTGAGTTACACTGGGGAAGATAGCCAGACAAGGGCCCTTTAGAGGGAAAGAACTATTCCAAATGAGAAGTAATGATTCATGCCACAGATAGTGTATAAACTCAAATATATGCTGGATCTTGCAGCACTACTGGACGTTTCCATTTTATGCAATTTAAATTGGACCTGATCTTAGCATAGACAACTGAGTATCACGTTACTCTAAATATGGCTGTGTGTTCACGTTTGCATGAGTGCCTGAGTATGTGTGAGTGTGATCAGAGTGAGGTGGGTGGTCTACAGTCACTTATCATTACACAACACGAAAGCCTCATTGGTATTTTGAAAAGGAAATTAAGATTGCCATGATCAGTGGCTCTTGCGTGTGTAATTCCATGAACCAGTGGGTTTGCGCTGATCTGAATAATGGTTTCCACTGAAAATTAGAAACTTTTTCATTTTTCATTTAGAATAATAGTAAAAAAATTCTACTATATGTACAGATTCTACCTTAATTATAGCTGTTCCAGTTTTTTAAAATCTGTTTTTACTCCAAGTGGGAAGGATTAAAGCCAAGAAGAACTCAGCACAGATGAGCTGGAATATGTGGAACTGGAATTCAACAAAGTGGTAATTTTAGTTCTCTGTCACTGTTGTGAATGAATGTCAGGCCAAATGGCCACATGTTTCTGATTGAGAAAACTAGTGCTTTCAAATGGATAAGTTTTGTTATTTCACTTTTTAAATTCTTGCTGTCTATTGATGATTCATGAGAATTTGTTATCACTTTGCAAAGAAACTTATTTGTCAAAGTCATTAAGTATTTTTGTTTAATAAAGTTTTTGGAAACAAGTCTGTGTTCTTTGACTTCATGGTTGAAGCATGTTTGAAAAGAAAAGGAACTGGAGATGTAATTCTGGGAGTTACCATTAGGGGTCTCACCAAAGCAATACAATGAAAACTGATTCAACTTTACAGCAGCAGTAAACATACTTGGTTGTAAAAGCATTCTACGAAGAGAAAATACACTCATCTAATTTGTGTGTGCATAATCTTTGATTTGTAACTCATTGTTAAAACTGAGGCTGTAATTTTGTTTTGTTTGTGCTTTCGGAATTTTTTCTGTCTCTGTTTTTTTGTTGTTTTCTACTGAATGTTTTTATTCCAGTCTTTCCTTGTTTTGTTTTTGTGTGGTTTAAGTCTTTCTGTAAGTTAAACTGTCAGCTCATTCTGAGCCTGGGTTTGTGTTTGAGTTTGAGTTTTTCAGTTTTCGGGATATTTTTGTTTTCATCTTTTTACAAGCTCCTTGACAGGGGTGTAACATAATTTTGTTACATTTTGTTAGTAACTTTGCACACTTGCAATTGTGTATTCACATATACAAAAATGACATAATACAAATATGATTTTGTACACACAACTTAAAATTACAGCAGCTTAAAACTAACTATATAGAAATCATTAAAAAGTATGGACGAATCGCTTTTTACACACAGACAACATTGCATTTATGCAAAAATTGAAAGATTTATAAGTTAAAAGGATAGAGAAACTTTTGTATTGAGTGTTTTAGAAACACAAATTTGACTTTTTTATATTAATTATATGGGCATATCTATTTAAGAAAGTGGGACAATTTCAAGTTTTAACCTAATGTTATTTATAATATAAGTTCAAATCAGCTGTGAAGAAAACTGACGACCAAGCATTCTAGCAGAATTCTAACACATAATTTACACACAAATCTGGAAATGCAGAGTCTCAAATCAGATTTGTATGTAAATGTAGTTTTTATGTCTATATCAGGCAATTGGTATTCAATTAAAAAAAACTTTATTTATCCCTGAGGGGCAATTATATTTTGTTTCTACTTTCTATTCTGTACTTTTTAACAATTTATATATGTAGTTAGTTTTAAGCTGCTGTAATTTAAAGTTGTGTTTGTGCGTAAATTATATTTTGTAAATTTTGTACATGTGAATACATAATTTCAAGAATACACAGTTACAGACAAAATGCTAGTATGAGTTACTATGTAACCCTTCCGCTCTCCTTGGCTTGTTTACATTAAAAGTGGGATCTAGACCCCACAAGACAGTGTGCTGAACTAATTTTTATTTTTGAACTTCACTAATGTCTATGGCAGACATAAAATCCTGTCCACCTTTGTCCACATTTGTCATGGAAGGAATCACGCATCAATATGTGGTTGGAGTCATCTGGACCCCAAAGGGAGCGGAGAATTACGCACACACATCGAATGAGACTATCTTCTCTCCATACTTTTCCAACTCATGGAGCTAGAGTCTAGCTCAATGAGGCTGCAGAGGTCTGCAATGTTTTTTTTTTAGTATAACTTAAACATAAATATAACGAATAAATAGCAGTTTGAAAAAAAATATGTCAGTTTGCATGACATCCTTTGAAAGATAAAAGAAACCATGTGCCATATTTGATGGTCTGCAGCAAATGCAGGTAGTGTCATGTCAGCAGTGAAAAAAAAACAACATTATATCCATTCTACCAATGTTGGTGCTTCTCGGCCATAAATTCACAGTGACCCATACTGTACTTTTTTTGACCATGAGGAACACTTAAGATCCTTTAATTTTTCAACAATAGGAAATTTGCCTCATAATCCAATGTTCCGTAAGTATGATTCTGGCCGCACACTAATCTCCAACTGATTTTTGGTGGTACGAGGCTCTAAAAAATCTGTCAAAATGTTATAATGCGACTTTGATGAAGCTGCATGGTTATTTTAATATAAAATAGGAAATCCTTTTTATTTCTCTTTTACCACAAGAGTCACAATGGAGGGGTCATAGAGCCATATGTGGGTTACAGACCCTGAGATAGACTGGATTTACAGAAAATGAACTATCTTCATTTTATTAGGGTCTTGTTTTTTTTTATTATTATTCTAAATCAATATCCTGTCCCGTCTTGGGTCAACTCCTGACTTCAAAAGAGTCTACATGTAGGCACTGTGATGATAAATATGATTTCTATTAAGTAAATAAAATTCCCCAATCTTTATTTTTAATCATAGCTTGATGTTCTTTATAATTATTTTCAATATTTATTCTATATGAAAATGTTTTTTTTCCCAAAAGTTAACATTCCAAAACACCACACAAGTGTTTAGACATGCTATAAATTTTAATAGACATATGGGTATTTTTGAAGAAAAACAAAGTTATCCTTAGTTTTATTTACAATACAGGAATAAAAAAGCCACATACAGCACAATGGTAAAAACAGAGACAACTTAAATAATTATTTTATTTGTGTAACTACTTAAATAATGAAAATGGTTATTCTATTCACACCACACCATCTCAGCAGCTACAATGGAACTTTCACATTAAGTGCTAAAACAATTCAGATTTTCATTTTACAGCATGAATTCCATCTTTGATATATTAAAAACAAGGTAGAGTGGATTTATTTTAGCGAACACAAGCACAGCGGGAGATGACTGTCATTCAATCCATCAAATTTGTTTGAAACTGAAGCAGATTGGGACAAATGCATTTAAAATTCTTAAACTTGATCACTGGTCCTTTGAAGGGATTAAAAAAACCCACAAAGTGTTAGAAGTTTTTTAAAGGAATATGGTTGGACATGTATAAGTGTATGGTTAGTATGAAACTCAGTTTAGCACACTAATGTTGCTCCCGACAATCCAACTGGTATTTAACCAATTTCTGAAAAATCTCCACAAGTGAAACAGTATTTTTTTTTGTTTGTTCTGTTTTTGTTAAAGTCAGGTTAATGTAAAAATCTGGTCTTCACTGATAAGATCTGGGCTGAAAGCTTCTTTCACGGTGACTTAGAGGATCAACCGGATCTTTGATCAAGCTCACAACAAAGACTCCTTTTGACAGTGGCCATCAAACCATATGTTGGGGGAAGAGTTAGATGGACTCTACCAACTGCTCTGAATTACTCTATGGAAACAAGAAAGAAGAAAGTCTTACATGTACTTCATAAAAAGCTGCAATATGAATAGGTACAATAATAAAAAAAAGAAAAAAAAATGACATGACCTGACAAGCTTAGTGAGAAACTGCCTTCTATAAAACACCACATTCTCCCATATATTATTACGTTTAGAAAAATAAACCCTCCTCTATGATAACAATAATGCTATACTTTGTTTTTTTTTTCTTCATTTTTTTGCAATGCTAAGTAGTACTTAGGTAAGCTCTATTGGAAATATACATCAGTTCCTCTTCCCTTTGTAGTTGAGTTTCGGCTTCTGTTTCAGTGTGTTTGTTGAACCACGCTCGTGAAAATACAGACGATATGTGTGAGTGACACTATTTGAATTTTGTTTGTATTGCGCTTAAATTAATTTAGAATAATAAAGTGAATGAAACAAACAAGACACAAAATAAGATAAGGAATACAGTGCATGAAAGTGAAAAAAACCTCCATTCAAGTTGTAGAAACTGTTTTTTTTTTTCTTTTTATCAATGCTGCTTAGATGACCCCACTCACAAACTCACACCATGTCAGAGTCATGTCCCTGAACTAAATGCATCGGAACACATGAAGAGGCAGAATCCATCTTGAGAATTGTACAACACAAAGCACTGCAAGCTCTACATAACCAATCACTTGTGTTTTTTCAGTCTGTGTTGGCAGATCTTTATTGTTTTTTCTTTTTAAATGCAACCCCTAGAGCCATGCCTCCCCTTTCAGTTTTGAACGCTTCAACAGCTCCAGAACAACCAAAGGGTCCCACACATTTGCCTCAAACTCCACATTTAGGGTGTGTTACAACAGGGAACACCACAACCCTTTGGACAGATCCAGTCTTGGGTTAAAACGGTCCACTTTTGAGTAGTTCCTATTCCTACAAAAACCCGACCACTGGCAGGTGAGCTAATTATTTACTTGAGCTTTGTCAAACTTGTCAACGGACTTGGTGCTGTCTGAAGGCCTCGTACATGTCAACGCGGCTTGAATGCCAGGGCTGGTGTTCAAAAGCAAATAGCTTATATGTGAGAGGAAGAAAAGTTTGGTATAGTTATGAGGGTCCAATGCAGTCTCACAGGGATCCTGTATTTGGATGTTGGTGTGTATGCATTTCGGTGTGGGCTTGAGGGGGATTAAAAGGCCCTGTTAATGACACCACATATAGTCTGCTGATGGTTGTAGGTAGATTTGTGTCAGAGCGACCAGTCCCCTCCTCTGCACAACCTATACGATGTAGCTGCTCAGATCTAGGAGATATGAGGTCATATCGATGATGTGGTCCAGGATTCCATCTTTCTCCTGGTCGTTGGGCAAACCCCGCTCACTCTTCTCGCACTGAAGGCCCGAGTAGCCACTTTTGCACAGACACTTGTTGGGTTCCATACAAACCCCTCCGTTGCGGCAGGCTGGCTCACATTTGGCTACAGTCACACAAGTAGAAAGAAACAAAGACAAACAGGTTAATAACAGGTTAATAGTTTTTTGATTACTAACTTTATTTACACATTTGTGCCTTTTCTTATCAGAGCATTTAACGAACTTCACTTAAAATTGAGTGATGTCAAAAACTCGACACTTCTTTTTTTGGTTTGCTTTGTTTTCACACTAAGCAATTTGCTCATTTGGGAGAATTTGATCAAAATGAAAAAAAAACACTAGGGTTGGAATAAAAATGATCTGATATTGATTTGTTCTTTAACAAAATAGCTATATACATTCATAACTCAATTATCTTTTAGGTAATTTTAATTTCAGCAAATTGTTATCTAAGATTTCATATTTTATTAAAGTAAGTTCAACTTTTTTCACTTTCTTTATTACTAGTTATGTGTAAAGTGTTCTTCATTACCAAATAAAATTACTTTAGAAAAAAAAAATACCCAACTGATTCATACATCCTACTTAATCATACAATTCCAAATAAATTCCTTTTTATTCAATTCATTTAGGCAGTTATACTGCCCAAAAAGACAAGAAAAACTGGCCAGTTTTGCTAGCCCTCTGAATCACACATAGATCAACATCTAAAGCTATTCAACACATTTACTCTCAAGACATTTTCCAAACCTTTCATGAATCCTGAAAACAGTTTAGTCCCTTTGATTCATTTCTGTTTTTTGCCCTATTAGACAGTCCACTTCCATTCACACTGCAAGTGAACCACACCAGGGTCCACTTGCAAGTGAACTAAAAACCTTATTTCCAGAATTTGATTGTTGAGTATGCACAAATGTTGCGATGATCTTTTACAGATGCCAAACAACGTGGATTAGCAGAAAACACAAACTCAGGTGCAGACTAAACAGACCAAGAAGTAACGCACATGCTTATTGAGCCAAAGATTAAAACTAACAACACTAACCAATTCTGCAGAAGGGTCCTTCCCAGCCGGGGCTACAGCAGCACTTGCCAGTTGGAGTGCAGTGTCCGTTCTTGCAGTATCTGGAACACGCTGTCATCAGGAGCTCTGGTGGCTCCACCTGGCGCTGGCACTCTTTGGGGGAGAGAGGCCTGCAGTAGAACAAGAACACGTCAGTCTAAGCTGAGTCTATATGGTTTAAGGTTCATTAAAAATACTGTAAAATTTGACAAAAATTGTAGTAGAACTACTGTTTTAAACGTTCTAAATTTAACTCCTTTAATCCAAGATAAAGTGTTATATTTATTAGTTTTGTTTTTGAAAAGGAACTTTAGAAAGCTACAAGCACGGGCAGCTCGTCTGATAATATGCAATTGAATTTTTAAGCCACAATTTTACTTTATTTTTTTACTAGATTTATTTTATTAACAATTGCCAAATTAACTGTGCAGCTGCAATACACACAGGGGCTTCCACAGTTGTGAGTCTCACAGATATAAACAAGGTTTGGAAAGTTCCCACAAATACAAACATCTTCACACCATATGCATCAAGTCTGAACACAAAAAAGACTTATTGTGATCATTCCATAGAAGGACAAACATCTAGACACGCACACAAGCAAATGGACTAAAAGTGAATTATTAAATATCACGCTCTACGAAATCTGGAAATAATACAGCGTGTGTATAATCAAGTTCAAATGGGAATTGTTTGTTCGTGCCAGTTTTTCCACTAAGACCCATACTACATGCATTCCCATGAGAATGCTGTGTGATATTTGTGAGACATAGGAAAAATATCAGTGTGTAAACATTTCAGTTGTCCTGAGGTAGAAAAAACATTCAGCTCTGTTAGACAATGAGAACATGTGCACAGATGCAGACAAACAGGCAGGGTAACTGGACTCCTGTTCAGAGCGGCTGGTATGAGAGCTGAGAAGCATTAGCAGTGAGGTCAGTGTGCGTGATTGTGTATGTGTGTCATGTTTAGCCCATCACATAGCAGTTCTCATCAATCATAGCCAACAAGAGCCCAAATCAGCCAAAACCCCATGGTTCTGAAAACATTTTTTTCTCCTAACACCCAAATTTGTTAATACTGTCATTAGCCCATATTTTTTTCCTCGACATTATTGACTATTTTTGTGCTTTTATTGTTTAAAACAACAGGTACAAAATATTGATGCTCTTTTGCTTTGTCAATTACATTCTAAATATTTCTTTTGGCTCATAAATATCGTCAAATTGTTGTTAAAAACAGCTCTCGAGCTGCTACAGGTTTGTCTACATTTTTTTCTAAATATTTCAAGTTTTGACCAAGATTTTCTTGGATTCTGTTTAGGACACTGGTTTCTGCAAAGAATTTAAACTCGATGTGTTTTTTATTGTTACAAATCTTCTAAGACAAAGCACTGAATTGTCTTTTAAATCTAATGCTTCTATTAAATGCACTATTTTTTACAAAGAAGTTTAAAATCCCCTTCTGATAAAAATTATGTTTTCTGAGTTTTTAACATGCCTGTGTGGAATTTCTGATGAAAAAGGAAAAATGTAAAAAAAAAAATCCTTTTGTTTATTAATTTCTGAAAATTTATCCTTTTAAATCCCTGTCAATCAAACTGTCGCAGAAACGCCCTGTATTTCTGCATTTCATCTTGAAAGGCAAATCATAATAACAATAATAGACTGAATATATGCACACTTTACTACCGTAACACATTTATGCTTATTTACTGTTATGTAACATAGAAGGAATCTAGTATATAAGTGGAACATGTGAACAATTATTACGATAACCAGAGCAAGAAGAGCATGCTAAGAAGTCAACTTAACTCTTAATTTTACTTCAAAAAACTAAATCCATTGAATACTTCGTACTCTGTGTCACTTTGGGACAATTTCGCCAATCCTTCTATTGACCAATTTTGGTGAGTCTGAGTGAATTGTAGCTTCAGGTTCCTGTTCTTAGCTGACAGGAGTGGCGCCTGGTTTTTTGCTGCTGTAACCCATCTGCATCATTGTTGTTTGTGTTGTACATTCAGAGATGTTCTTCTACAGACCTTGGTTTAAACCAGTGGTTATCTGAGTTATTGTTGCCTTTCTATCAGCTAGAACCAGTATGGCCATTTTCCTCTGACCTCTGGCATCAACAAGACATTTTTGTCCACAGAACTGCCGCTCACTGGATATTTTCTCCTTTTCTGATCATTCTCTGTAAACCGTAGAGATGGTGATGAATGATAATCCAAGTAGATCAGCAGTTTCTGAGATTGTCTGACCAGCACGTCTGACACTGTGATTGGCTCATTACAGGTGTGCCTCATAAAGTAGCCAGTGAGTGCAAGTCGCACCTGAGTATAAGACTCCAAAAAATATGGCATGTTTCTTCAGATAAAGCATTGATCAACTGCTCTATTCTGCAGTATAGAACTCAATACTTTGGTGTACATACAGTGCATGTTTTCAAATTTCATTTCTAAACTGTGGTGGATAATAAAGGCTGACAACCATTCGTGTGTCTTAAAGTGGCTTATATTTTGGAGGATGGAAAGTAGCGGAGGTTGATTCCCATGATCCTATCAGCACCCAACTCCAGACCTTCACCCTGGTGGCTTTTGTTGTTGCAGGCTGCGTGCAGTTAAAAAAAAAAGGAACTAAAGGAGGAAGAAAAGAGAAAGAGAAGGAAAGAGAAAGAGGGAGAGAGCAAAAGAGTCCCTGGAGAATTGGGGCGGTCTATGGCTAACACTGTTAATAGCAGGCAGGGGTCAGCAACACTACTAAACAGTCTGTACGACTGCCAGGGTGGCTGTGAAAACAACACCTGCTGGTAGCACCACTTGACAAAGGCAGCTGGGTCAACAGCCACTGTGGGAATTTATCAACTTTAGAAGGGGTGGTGTGTGAGAGAAGGAGGGAAAGGGAGACGGCAATGGTGCTGTGACATGAGTTAAGTACAACAAGAGAGATAGATAATGAGAACGACAAAAGTTAAATGGTGGCATTAAAATAAAAATAGAGTCTATAGGTTTTGGAAATGGCTGCACAGCTGAGTAGACAAAGACTGGAGATAAATGCAGGTTAGGATGAACATTCTGCCTCCATTTGTTTTTCTTATTCGGTACTAAATCCTGACAATGACTTATAAGTGCTCTTCCTTTAATTTGTTTGCGATGTGTTTGATTATTAACTCCATCCTGTATATGTCCATTAAGTTTATTACCTAAAAAAGTCTGCTTGACTGACATGAAGTGTGAAGTGGCGCAAGATGAACACCTCAACAATGACTTCATTAAACATTGCTGTGTGGTCTCTTTAGATGTTTTGGATCCTGTGATTTCACAGACTCCATGTTTTATTGTTATGGTGTAGGACTGTTGTGTATTATAAGAGGCTAGGACTTTTCATCGACAGTGAAAAGGAGCTTTATATACAGGATATATACGAAGGTATGATCACGTCACATAATGGGAGTTGAAAACATGGCCTTATAGACTCACATTTGTAGATATGCAAGTGAACCAACAACCCACTCAGTTGATACCAGTGGAAGAAAAACAGAAAAACACACATGCATCTAATATTATCCACAGTGGGACTTCTGTGGCTAATGCAGTTCATAAAGGAAGTCTTAAGACCCCATTTGAAGTTATGTTTTATGAACTGTGCTCAATATAAGTTATTCTGTCTTGCTTGTGGATGAAAAAACTTAAACTTGCTTTAAATTTTTTTTTTTAAAGACTGGAAAGAAACACAAACCTTCCTAATTTGATTTTTTTGAGTCAAATAGTTTAAAATCGATGGCATAGGAGAGGAGATTTAAACCTTGGATTAAATCTCAACTTCAGTTCAGTTTCCCTGACACAAAGACAGTAGAAGTTCACAGTAAAAAGTAAAATACGCTTAATGGTATGGTATAAATGGTATAGAATATAAAAAAGAGAATGATTTGTGTTTTAGCATTTTAAAGATATGTGACATTTTTGCAATGTAAATAAAAGAAGATGCTGCTAATCATTTTGTCACACAATGTTTGCAAATTCAAGGTAATTTCCTGGTCACTATGCATCGTCACAGCTGTCACATGGCTCTGAGCAGACTGGTTAGATATGGAAACACTGGCAGATAATCTTTGACATCGATAAATGGTTTTTAAACAAATGAAATGAAGCCTGAAGCGGAACGAGCACTGGGATTTACTCCACAGACCCGAAAATGGCAACTCGGCAGCAAAATGCGATGTATGAAAATATAATGGGTCCCCCAATGAGTTTGTTATCAAAACTATTAAAAAAAAAAAATCAAGCTTATAAAATCAAACAGATTAGACCTTGAGTGTAGATACAGTGGTCTCTTGTTAATCACAGAAATTACATTCTAGAAATAACCCAACATACGTAAAATCCACAAAGCAGTAAGCTTGGTTTTCTTACAATTGTTATGGGTGTTACAAGGAAGAAATACCTCTCACTACACAGTTTCTACACTTTCTCAGACACACATGAACGTTTTCACACTTTATTCTTTTTTTTGCCCTCAAAATGAAAACCTTTATAGAAAGATGAATCTTGTTTTATTGAATGAAACAAAGATCATCTTTGCAAGCTGGATGAATTCTGTACTGAACAGGAGACGGAACACAGAGGAGATTCACTGATGGTCTATTACAGGGGTGTCAAACTCCAGGCCTCAAGGGGCGATGTCCTACATGTTATCAAACCAACTGGTCATTGAAGTTCCTTTATGACTAACCCACCTGATCCAGGTGATCAACAGCAGGCAAGACTGGATTTCTGGAGTTTGAGGACTGGATTTGGACACCCCTGGTCCACAGCCAAGCAGGGTGTAAAACACAATGCAATGTAAAAAAATAAAGAATAAAAGCGAAGCTGCGGAGCCGCGAAACGTGGTTACAGCAAAGGACCACTGTAGCCTTTCATTTTGGAATAAAGTCCTGACTTCTTAAAAGAAGAAAGTTGATTGGAAATTGCTCCTTTTTGCAGATGCCTCTAGTGGTCTTCTGAGGAATTGCAAAACTTTTTAGTTCCTAATTTGGGACAAATTTCAAAACAGAAGGTGAGGGCGTGGCTTTGACCTGAAATAGCTCTCGGTCCTTGAATATCGTGAAGTGCTTTTAGTTTTGCTTTGAGTTCGTCTACAAACATTCACAACATCAGTGAGTTCAAGAAAAAAATATTGAAGTGACCAGGCTTTAGAGCTGAGATAATCAGTCCCTGCAAAGCAATAATTGGAAACTTTGTACCTCTGAGAGTAAAGATTAGGTTAGCATTCACGCATCAGTATCACAACAGCTGGGGGATCATTCTGTACAGTACAGCATATGTCTAAATGTCACCACATTGACAGCTCTTTATTTTCCTTTTTCTTTAGACTTTTTCTGGTGTCATCTCGTTAAAAACGTGAAATGCAGGAATCCAAATCTAAACATCAACACACCTTTTGCTTTCTTTCATCGTGTCCACCTTGCCTAACATTTTACACATTCCACGTGTTTCAAAATGCCTGGTGGCCTGTGTATTATTAGTGGGGTACTTCAACTGACAAACAAATACCTAGAAATGAAGTCATCTGGCCAGGACATGTTTACACAAACACTGCTGAGCGATTTTTATGGCTGATGTTTCCTTGCGAGCCTTTAACACTCTCTCTAACAACTCCACCCCCCCCCTCTATGTTCCCAAACACACAGTTGATCAAAACACGGCACACGATTCTATACTAGACCGCAAATACCACTGTACTCTAAAACAAACCTCTGTCAGATCAACGTTTAGGATCCAGATGTTCTCGCGGTGTGAAGAAAAAAAATACGCCGGACTTGATAAGTTACCGAGTTACTTTTGCTCCCTCCGCCTTTTTTCTCCTATTAACAAAATCCTAATAACGAAGCCAGTGTGTTAGTAGCCAGGACTTCCACACCACAGGGTCCACACAGACTAAACACGTCCAGTTAATGGTGGAAAGAATTATTCTGTTGAAGAAATGCGTCCACCAGCTATGCCAGAAAACATAAATACAAAGAAAGCCACTAAAGCCTATTTAAAACATCTGTGGTGTAATAATTGAGCTAATGCCTGGGTGGCACTGTAGTCCCCAAGGAATAATCAACCGCAAATATGTTTCTGCTGTGATTAATTTTTTTACCTTAAAAAAGGAAAAAAGAATTTTGTTTAATTTATGTACTTGGCCTATGTCAAAACTAAAAAATCATGTGATTAAGTTGTTTTGGGACAACATTATTAGATATTTAATATTGTCACACAAAGAAACTGACAATAGACTACAAAATGCTCCAACAGCACAGTCGTTATAATTATCAAATCGGCTTAGTGACCAAATGGTGGAGTTTGTCTAAAGACTGGAAGATTGTTGGTTGGGTCATAGAAAAACTAAAAAGATAGGTACCCAATGCTTCCCGTCTTCACAAGCATAAAGGATATGATTGGGGGGTTAAGGAATGTTCTGATTCGATGATTGGAAACTGGGCCCAATCACGTAGTTTTAGACTCGATTGGTATCAAATGTTGTGACTCAGTGTCTGCATCAGGGACTGAATACTTGATCTTTTACTGTTTTGATCAGGGCTTTATATTTCAAGCTTTTTAATAATAGCTAAATACTCTTCTGTCTGCATATCATGAACGGATCACATTTTATTGGAGCAAATCATCATATTCATGCAATAGTTTTGGCAGAAAGTCATTATTTTTACTTTTTGGAATTGTTTTTGGCTATATGAATCACATATGATTAAAAATGTTCAATAGTTCTGAAGATACTAGTGCTACAGTCAACAAACTTTCTCCCAGGACTAATTATCACCTATTTACTAAGGGTGTGTTTTGGAAACAGTCTGGTGATACGATACGCATCCCGATGAGGTGCTTATTGAAATATATTCCAAGACAGCACCAGAACAATTTTTCACTTTTTTTAGGACTATGACTTCGAAAAGAAACTCTGAATATTTGAGGTTTAAGTGGAAAACAAAAGTAAGATGTTGAAAGATGCTCAGAAATAAATTATAGATAATCTAGTCAGCCTTTTAAATCCACACAAATTCAATACTGTGATTTATCACCCAAAATCGATTTTAGCCTATGCCCCTAATTTTTTACTAGTTAATAATTAACTATTATTTTTCTTTTTAGTTTATAGTTGCCCGTTTTTCCTTGGTTTTTTCAAGCTACTTCACAGAAGCGCTCCGTTTAGCTGTTCAATGAAACAATAAGGTAAATAAAATAAAAATAGGAGACAATCTGGATCTTTTTACTAAATGTGTTCATTTTTTTAAATGTGTTTAAAAAGTTCTCAGTATCGGCAGATACTCAAAATCAACTGAGTTTTAATCAGATTAGGGAAAGACAACCTGATTGGGACATCCCTACCTAAAATCTTTTATGGTCAGTGCTGGTGCTGAGCCCAGGACTCACCCATAAGTTTAATCTTTTGTGCAAATTTAACGCACCCTGGCATATGACAGCTAATTGAACTTTAAGTTGTCTTCTATTTCTTAATGGATTATGGCCAAAATTTTTAGATAGATGTTTGTCGTGCACCCTGAAAAGCAATATTGCAAATTAAAAAACAGAAATAAAATAGAGAAAAAGTAGAAAGTCAATGTCAAATAATGAACATATGACAATCATACAGATCCTGTTCTATTGTGTGGAATTATTTTGTTGCATCTATTGATAAACAAATGTTTTTCTGATGCAGTGAAGACATCCCTCAGTCTAAGAACGATGTTCCACATGCATATGGAAGGGATTATGACAATTGTGTCACATTTGAATTATGACGATACAGTCATGCACGTTCCCTTCACATTCCAGTTGCTGAAAGTTCCTTGCTGCTCAAGTATTAGCATTAGCACATGTGCATAAAAACAATGATTTATTTTCTGCTTTAAAATGAGATTTTCTTTTATACAAATGAGCATTATACCTTTTATTGGATCTTCAAAAACATATAACACAGAAAAGCTTAGTGTGGTAAAAAGTTATTCTTCACTATCGTGTTTTAAAATTACAACTTCAGAAATGTTGCTTGCTGTTTGTTTTGGCAAAAGGTGAGACGCCACTGGACAACTTGCTGAATGTGCACATTTCCTAGTCTCAATGAAGTCATACATTATGAAGGATTTAAAAGGGAAACGAGTGACAAAATATATTTGATGTTTAATGTGAAAAATGTTTGTAATAAGCATATTACACACGTTTGATTAACCTATTTAGCTCCATTGGCTATTTTTGCTTTTGAAGACAAAGTAACTTATTTTCAAAGTATTTTTTGATCATACCTTTTAGGATCTACCAGCTTGAAGAGCTTCCCACTGTGTGACTGAGCCATGTTTTTACTGCTTGCCAGTATGTAGACTTCACCTGCAAAAGAGAAATGCAAAATCTGCTTTATTAGTGTACAATTCATTTGTTTGCAGAAACAGACTATAGAATAAAAGAAATATACTAGTGTGTGTGAAGAACATAAGTACACCGAGGGCTTTAACAATTCTGTACGTGCCAAGGGACTGTACGGAAGGATTTTAAAGGGACCAGGATCCTCATGACTGGGAAAGGAGGGGGGGGTAATTTAATGAAGAACAAGCCTGCAAGAAAACTCCATAAGGGGACAAATTGTAAACATGTGTCTGTGGGGCCCCTTCTGTGGGACATACAGTTCTTGCGCTGCTTGCAAATCATGATCAAATGCAGGAATCTTAAAATACCTCATCAAGTAATAACTCCAAGACCTGGCAATAACTGTGATCAAACATCTCTAATGGCTGTGAGAGTGACTCACATCTATAATCAGAAACATCAGAGATGACAGTCATGAATTCTGAAAGTGGCTGGAGGAAGTTTAACAGGTAAAATATGAGCAAATGAAATAAATTAGAATTCTTCGGACTGTGTTGTGTCATCCACGAGCTGGAACTTTCAGATGGATTTTTTGTAGAGTGTTCGATAAATCAGGCACACAATTGTAGAATTTTTTATTAAAATTATTAATTTGCAAAAAACGGTATTTGATATTTGTTATTCTCATGGGAGAGACACTAGATACATTTTGTTTTT
Organism: Oryzias javanicus; assembly: GCA_003999625.1. Classification (NCBI taxonomy): domain Eukaryota; kingdom Metazoa; phylum Chordata; class Actinopteri; order Beloniformes; family Adrianichthyidae; genus Oryzias; species Oryzias javanicus. The sequence goes on from CM012437.1 coordinate 17,909,203, forward strand.
AGGTTTCAGAAGCCCTCATCTTTTCATCAAGTGTTTTCAATGTCAGTTTCTTAGTGAATTGATTTACTTAATGAAAAATTCCAGCAAAACATCAATGGTTTGGGGTAATATTTAATAGGGAATCTGTATAATGTAGGTGTATTTAAGTTAATATTTTCGTTTTCTATCCAAACTTGCCACAACTTATGTGACGATGTGAGTAAGTGTTAAAATAATAACAGAAAAAAATTGAAGAGAGACTAAATAAAATGCCCGAGAGGCTATGTGTGTATGTTTTTTTCTTCCAGTTACCTTGTTCATCCTCTCCAAAACCCAATATCTGTCCAACGAGAGTGGAGCCGCAGGAGCCAGCCGAGCCAAGACACATAGCCTTTTCCTGCCACTCTTCACCACTTGCTGAAGTTGAAAATGAAGACTTCTGAAGAATCTGCAAGTTACTGCAAAGAAACAAAGGTAGCCTAAGGTCAATGACTGCTATCACATCCTCACATAATGCAGAGTCTAACAAAGTGGCAACTAAGAGCAATAATAGTAAAACAAAGTTTTTGGTGTGAATATTACTCAATAACACTTTTGTGGAAGAATACGGCTTACTCTTGTTTATAATCGACTTTAGGGAATTTGCTTTCTTGCTTGGCATCCTTGGATATATCTAATTTTGCTGATCAATCCAGCTGTCACAAAGATGCTCTTCAGTTTCTCGTTTTTTTTAAGACCCAAACATTCTCCTTTGAAGATATCGCATTATATCTAAATTGCATTTTCTTTGGGAAATCTGGGTATCAGGAAACCATCGTAGTGAGTTATTCAGAAGACGACGTGGTTGGCTCAGTAGCTGCAAAGTGGCCAGATACTGTGACTGCAAAGTAACCCTTACTCATCATTCATGCCACTGCTGTTTTAGGCTTTAGTTTTTTCTACTGAAACGGAAGTTTTAATTTTTATTAAACATTTCACTGCATTAATCCCAATTAATTCCACATTGTTTTTTTTTTTTTTTTTTTTTAAATTGGATGTTCTTTCAAAACTCTCAGCTACATTAACCTAAGCTGTGCTTTTGCCCATTCTGACAAACCACATACGCTGAGCCTCCTTCTTATCAACTGAACGACAATGGGGCTACACATTTGACTGCATGTAGAAATAGGAAGTAACCGCTGGCTCCAAGAAGCCAAAGTTCAATAGACTTCTACTGAGAAATACACAGCTATATTTGAGTCATTGTATTTGTCAAAATAACCATTCTTACTCTTCTTACATACATTTTTTATTAACATCTTCTTTCATTTATTGCTAGTATTCAAGTTATAAACTGACCAATCAAATGCTTCAGTAGAATCATGTGGTGCCCATTGGCCCCACCTCACACATTTGATTGACAGATTCTCCGGAGCTTGTTTTCAGTAGAAGGGGTGTGGACTTGTGATTTGAATAAGATTTGAGACAGTAGTTGTTTTAGAAAAGACCATGAACCAAAATGTTTTAACCTTTCTTAGTTCTACTAGGGTTCATGAATTACATTGGTTTATATTAAAAAAAAAAACACACACACACAAGGAAGACACACTAACTGCAAATAAATAGTTACTTTTATATGGAGTTTTGCATAACTTAATGATGCAGGTATCAATTTTCTATATTTTCCTAATAGGTAAAAAAATTAATATTGAAAAAAATGTTTAATTTTTCACTTGACTTTTGAAAGTGCACAAACTCTGCTTTAGTTACATCTAAAAGAAAGGCTCTTACTTCTGATAATATGGTTCAATGACCCATCATCCTTTGCAGTTGCATAGCTGACATGATGGTATTGAAGACCTCAGGTTTTAGTTTCAAAATAAACATCAAGCTGGAGCCTTTCCTCAGCCACAACAACATGCATCCAAATTATAATGACATACAGAATTCTACGACCACACATTGTGTCAAAGGCAGTGCCAACTCCTCATATTGGTCCCCCACATTATTTACTTCCTATGCTTACTTAAACGTCAGAGTTTGACATCAGCAGCGTAGGATAAATTACAAACCAAAGAAAAGTGTGAACAGGATGTCTAATCTCCATTTACACTCAGAGGGCTGTGCTGTGGCGGTGACAGTAACACAAAACTAGTTTTCCTCTGCATGGGTGGAATTTTGTATTTATGCTGGCACATTTCCATGCAAGGAGGATTTTTTTTGACATTATATTGTATGAAAAGTCTCAAGAAGTCATGGATCAGATGCTCACCACACCAAAAGGATGAAGACACTTTCATCAGAGTAATTAAATATTTTACCAGGGAAAAAAAAAAAAAAAACTTAAGCTATAAAACAACTAAATGAGCTACATTTTTTAGAACTCACCCATTTTTATCACCAAACACATAACTTCCATAGAGTCTTCTAGACTGGCAGCCCCTGTAGATAAAGCCCCCCACAGGTGGTGCCCATCCGTTGGACTGCAGGTCATAGACAGAGGGTTCATGTTCTATAAAGGCACAGGAAAATGCAGGTCTGATATAAGGACATAGTCTTAATCTATGGAATGTTCTGATACATATAAACTAGATCTGGTTAACATTCATTGTGAACTGCTAGTCAACAGGTGATTTGATCACATAAGGAAGCTTCAGACACAGAAACCACGCATTAAGACTTCACATTTTATCGACATCCAGTCTTATTCTGATACCAACTCATCTAAAACCCAACTCATCTTTGAGCAATTTATAAGTACCAAATAAGCAATTTTTTAAACTACGTGTTTTTGTCAGCTCCTGATTCACAACAATTTGAGGAAAGAAACACTCAGAAATTGAATTTTAAGCTTAATTTTTGTTTGTATATATCTCATCTATGATCTAAAAAATGTTATCATAAGAAGGTTTAAAAACATTTTAATTGGAGTGGGTCTTTAAACTCAAGCATGAGGTTATGAGGACTTGGGGTTACACAATAGCACTTGTTATCGATGTAATATTTGTTACAGACAGTCAATGATTGGTCTGTTCCCTCCCACTTTACATCTTTAATATAGAATTTGCTTAAATAAAATCATTTTTCCAGAGCAATTCAATAAATTAACTAATCTGTTTGATTGGAATAAAATTTACAATATAATGAATTCAATTGTTCTAAACTATTCGATTTAATAATTATCCATCCACTCTGATAAGACTACTTTTTTTGTGCATCCAACTAAGTTTTTGATTTTTTTCAAAAAAGGAATAAAACCTAATTTGTAAGGTTAGATAAAGTTGTTACACAATACTTTTTTGGGATTACTATTATTTTAGAAAATTACAATAAATTTGTGGATTTCATCTTTTTGAACGAGTGCATATAGTGTGTTTAATTGAGGAAAGTTGGTTATATCACACTGACAAAAAAGGAAAAATAATTGAAGATGAGATAAAACAAAGAAGGAATTCTGAATAACATAATTTTACAGTATAGAAAGCCTATAGGCTGCCAAACCCCTGTTCTTACAAACTTAAACACAAGAAAGATGTAATTTTCAAAATGAAAGCTTGTGAAAGATTGTTTAAGAGGTTAACGGTTTTCTGTTTCATGCTAAAAATGTAATGAAATTAAACTCAAGCAAAGGTTGTGTTCAGTTACTGTTAACACGGGATCTATCAACACTGCAAAACAATGAACTTTTCCAAACACAAAAAGGTAAATATTATGACCATTTCTTTAGGAAATCTCATGGAAATAGTGACTCACCATAATCTTTCCCCTTAGTGATTTCCAATATTCTGCCCGCCGATGTGTTTTTGCCACTGGCGTCTGTGCAGAGTATAACAAGACTTCCATTGTCTGACGGAAGTCGATCCACTGCACACCTACAACCAGAAATTAATCCCATATAAATTATCTATAATGATTCTCTAGGAGTGCATCAACCTCAGTAAGAAAACATTTTTGTTATCTGCTGTTCCTTACCTGCCTGGGTCGTGTAATCCGTGTGCAAAGATTTCAGGTGGCTGGTTTGTACTGTTAAAGTAAGGATTGTTCCTGGGTATGGAGTAGGCTGACGAGCAAGAATCTGTGTCCACGTCCACTCTCAACACAGAGCCTGTGAAGTCACTGCAGCCCATCACACAAACACATACACACGAAAGCAAGAAGAGAGTTATAAAGGTACAAGTTAAGATGAAGTTCAAACTTTAGGAGAAATATGCTAAGGTATATCTATATATACGTACAAAAAATAATTCCCTTAACTTTCAGACTCACCTGAGTCCGTCCATCTCCTCCATATCATCCAGTGTAATCATGCCGTCTCCCAGAATGATGTGCAACAGCCCATTGGGGCTGAACAAAAGTTGGCCGCCGAGGTGTTTTCTGTGCAGCTCTGCTACTTCCATTAGCACACGGACCGTCCTTATGTCCACCTGGTTAGGGTTTTTCCTGGTAGATGCATTAAAAATCCACATCACTGTCATGTAAATATACTGGATACTTGTATAGCTGCCACACAAATAAACATCAAGACCAAAACTCATACACTGTGATAAAAAGCAGCTTTCCAAACCATTAAAGCCAATTTACCTAAAACTAAAAACAAACATAAAAAAAAAAAAAAAAAAAAATCAACTCAAGACAGTTGAGTTAAACTGTAGATTGAAGCACATTATCTTACACAACTACATGTTAACCTGTGATTATAGTGAACATATTGAAATTTTCTAACAATTAAAAAAAAAAACCAAAATGCTGACATGACACACCAAAGAAAATCCAACATTAAATGAGTTTACTTTCTTTCTGTCTGCAGACATTTAGTCTAAGTCTAATGTATGTTGTTGTAAAAACAAGACAATGGGTGGAGATGTCAAACTATTGCATAATTCTGTACTCAAAATATGAAATTAGTCTAGTTTTTGTACTGCAACGAGTGCCTAAAGACAAATAAGTAAACATTATGTAATACATGTCTTTATCTATCGTGAAGAATTTTTTACTGTCCTCTTTTAAATCCCACCACGACTGCTAAAGAAAGGTGTCATTAAGAAATTCTTATTAAGTCATTGAGCAAATTCAAATGTAACATTTGGCACATTCGTGAGAATATACAGTTTCTCCAAACCAAAAACATTCTGAAACAGGCTTGAAATGCTGTCATTATCAGAGACGGAGCAAAAATGTGCTTTTTTTTTTCTTTCCAAAATCCACACGTGACTTGACCTACATCTAAAATCCTCCAAAACCAAGTTATTTTTTCCTTTTCCCTAATGGATCACAGCACAAATAATTTCCAGCATTTTGTATTAGCTGTCATAACTGCTGGCATAACGCTTTCAGATTTTCTGAGACGTGGGTTGTGTTTGAATTCCTTTAATAAATCACTACTTGGTGCATCATATGGTGCGTTCGCCATTTTCTAGAGCTGTCCGAATCTACAATTTTAAAATCGATTTCCCTAAATATTTCCCGGGAGTCATTGGGAAAAAAGACTGGTGCGCGTTGATGCTCACTAGATTGGCGTATATAAACTACAATACACTGCGTTTAAAAGATTTTGAGGGGAAAAAGCATTTAAATAATTTTATTCGTAAACCATCCAAGTTCTTCTCATCAGAACAAAATGAATTTATAAACAGTCTTTGTAAAATGCTCATATTTAATAGGCTTTTACTTTGTGAAATCAGTGATGCCATCTTTGCCTTTCAAAATAATAATAACAACAAATAAGGGGTGGATTTGGTATCTGAACTGCTTTTAAAGTCTAGGGCACTAGATCGTCCTAAACTATATAGTTTATTAGTAGTTAGAGGGAATAAGATGGAAATTTGGACAGAGCCTACAATTCCAAAATCCAATTCTCTAGAAATTTCCCTAAAGTATTTGCGAAACACTAGAATGCATCAATGCGCACTAGATTGTTGAATATAAAACACAATGTATTGCGTTTGAATGATTTTTCATGTGAAAAAAGTATTTACATTTATATTTCAAAACTATCCACTTCAGTGGATTCATAAATAGCCTTAGTAAAATTTTCTTATTTATTAGATTTAGGGATATCTGTGACATCATGACATATGTGACATCCTGGCGACATGTCCAGGGTGAACTCTGCCTTCGCCCATCAGTAGCCGGGTTAGGCTCCAGCACCCCCGCGACCGCGAAAGGAACAAAGCAGCCAAGAAAATGAATGAATGAATGAATGTGACATCATATTTGGCATTTAAAAAAAAGTAATGCACGTGTTGTCTGAATTGTTTTTAAAGGGCCTGTGTATCATGCAAAAATCAATTTTTTGAGCTTTTAAGTGTACTATAATGTTAATTCCTCACAAAAACACCCCCAATACAGTATTTTGCTCTATTCATGCATCTCTGAGCATTCCTCTCTAACCCTGCACACTGAGCACCAGCCCCTCCAAATCAACAAAACCAACTGGGCCCTCAAGTTGTGACATAGATAAGTGGGGAACAGCCCCTTCCAGGAAGAGTCTGCGCTGCCAGCACCACCTCCAGGCTAACACACACCCACATTCTCTGCAAAGCTAGCAGTGATTGACAAACCACTTTAATTTTAGCATCAACTATATGAAGTGATTCCTCTTCCAACTAACTTGTAGAGACCACAATGACTCACTGACAAGGCCGGCTCAAGGTTGGCGTCATGAAATGGGTGGCCCCCACAAGGAGCGAAGGGCGGTGTCTCAGAGTTGGAGTCGTTTTACTCACGGGTAAGACAATAAGCTCACAGAAATAACTAATATTTCATAAATAATGTGTTCTGTAGTGTGCCAAAGGTAATATTTGACTATATATATGGATATAGTCAACTCTGAAATACTTAAGAATAGCAGGGTATGGCTCTTTGAATTTGGACGTAGCCACACATGAATTGAAAAATTCAGCTCTGTTGTTCTTTTTAGCAATAAATTGATCAATACAAACACTGGGAACTTGACAGTTTTTACAGGTTTTGTTACAACACTAAATTAGTAAAACACCTTGACATCTGCCCCAAAACAGTTAAAAGCCTGTGGTTTGTTTCAGTGTTCCCTCAGGCTGATGAGAGTTAACATTTAAAGGTGGACGCAGAACACACTTATCCCATTACCTTGAAACGGTGTATTCAACCACTCGGAGAATGTGGTCGTGGGGTCCGATGGCCCAGCGCTCTTGGTTGGTGGTATAGGAGACGTAGAGCTTGCCATTCTTTTTGTAATTGGGGTGGAATGCCAGGCTTAGTAGGCCCCTTTCATCTCCACCCTGCAGTCAGTTAAAAAGCAAAACAAAAGGACCAGAAGTTAATGATGTCTTTCCTTGGCTTCTGCTCTGCAGCACGGTGCTGGGACCAGTCCCCTGCTCATCTTCGTCAACACAAGGATGCAAATCTTGGGAGCCCCATCCCTCCCCACCTCTGTTTGCCCTCAGGTTGTCTAATCCACTTACATTAGTCCATCACGTCCTCTTTTCACACTATACTATTATATCAGGCTCTCGTTTCTCCTCTGCACACCTTTGCCTTCCTTCTTTAATATTCGATTACCATCCTTTATAAAACATTTGACTCTTGGAAGAGATACACCCCCTCCAACAAACACAGGCGCACACTCCCGCACACAGACACACTCCACCCCCCACCCCACTCAGACCCACAAGAGGGTCTGGGGCCCTGTGCCGCCCCAGACCCTCCCGGTGGCCTCCATTGTGTGGTGATTTGTGTGTGTAATCTTTGGGGGATATTTGTGAATGCTGAGCTGAGTGGTTAAAAGAATTTATTAGCTCACTCACAGTTCATAGAGAGCACAAAAGTGCAGGGTGCTTCAGTCTGTGCTTTTTGCTCCCGGTCCCCTTACCCTTTCCCGATTCACACAGAATCTATGTAAAAATCAAGCTTGGATGTTGAGGGGGGAAAGAATGATGGAGTAGAATTAAAAGGAGAGGGGAAGAAAAAAAAAACTAAACAAGAAATGAGCTGCCAACTCCCACTGTCTTGGCAACATGTTTAGAAAACATCTAAATTGCTTGTGTAATATGTAAACCTTTGTCTCACCCCGGAGGCAGCAACATCAGTTGTCACCACCCTGGTGGTCTACCCATCACAGTTAGCTATAATAATCAGCTATAGAATTTCATTCCCCGGGCAAAGAAAGCCAGGTCTGTCCTTTTAATGTTGCATTCTCTTTGAATCGTTTCTTCCACAAAAAGGAAGAATCCAACCTAAAGTGTTTTAGATAAAGCCCTCTGCATGAGCATCTCACTCCGAAACAGAGTTTTAGGCTTTCAGAAGATATTTATTTTTACCTTTAAACATAACTTTTATTCTGGGAAAGGCGCTGTAGCAGTCGAATTCTCAAAATGGTAAATAAGAAAAAAAAGTGCTGAATTTGTTGATGATATTTAAAGTGAAACGTATTTGACATCTGATCTAATTACTACTCTAAAACTAGGGGCGTCATCATTACACGTTTTCTTTTCTGAATTGTAGTTTCATTTATGACAAACTTAATTTCTCCAAGCAGCAGAAGGAGAAAACATTTCTCACGATGCATTTATCTGTTTTTATTTTCCAAAACACATGACTTAAAATTCTTTTATTTCCTTAAATCCTGATCTCGGGAGCTGAAATTTTGGCCCTGTTTAACTCTTGGCATGACTCCATGGAAAGCGGAGAATATAACGGATGAGGTGTGGTTATTATCTGATGATCCATTACATGGAACAGTGATCTTGTCTGAATGATGGTGAAATGTGGAGCCAAAAAAAAAAAAAAAGGAAAAACCCTAAGAGGGCAGATAACAAGCCGTTTCATGGAGGATTCTCTACCTCTACGTCAAAGCAAAACCTTTTAACTCTGTCTCACAGCTCATTTAAATCTGTGAATGAGGATAAATCTTTATCTGGTATTAAAAAATAAAAAAGCAACTCAGTATCTTGTGCAGTGAACAAGCCAAAGAATGGCTGTGGTTTGTGTTAAGTACTGTCAGTAAAATGTAATGTCTCTAATTAATTGCTTTTATCTAAGATTAAGATTGTCTGAGTTTCCATAATCCACTATGTGTTTAAGAGCTGCTACAATATGTCTTTTATGAGTTAACCAGAAGCGTTTAAAAACAAAAATTACGAGTGTGACTCCTTAAGTTTAAGCTGAATTGGCATTGTCTGGGAGTAAGGGTTTACAATAGAAAAAAAAGGCCTAACATGCCTGGAATTGCACTTGATGTATGTGAATATTAGAGGTGTAAAACAAAACTCATGGTTCGGATCGTGTTATGGTTTTAGGGTCACGTTTCGGATCATTTTTTGGATAAGTAAAAAGTAGTAAGAAAAAAAAAACCAAAACTTTATTTTATACTATGAGAAGCTATTTAAGACAGTTGTTCACCTTTCAGCACATCCAATCAGGGGTTGCCACAAGTGGTTTGGTAGAAATTTTTACACCAGACATTCTCCCAGACACAACCTTGTATTTTACCCAGGTGGGGGACCGGCATAAGAAGATCCAGATTTGGGTCACTTTGGGGCTACATAGTTGGGCAGTAGCATGAAGTTTCTTGTCAAAAGACCTGATCCTGGGTAGTGAACCCTGGTTTTTCCTGCGACGCGGTCCAACACAGAGCCATCCAGCTCAGAAGTGGTCGTGGATGAAGCATTTAAGGTAAAAAGTCATATTAGAAACTAGAATTATTTAATTGAAAAGGCCATGTTAAAAAATACTTTACACATGATGTAGCCATCATTGGTGGTGCCTGTTTGGTTTGGGATGTGGCTGAGGACCAGAGATTCAGGGAATTTTAGGAGAACACCCACAATGCAGGTAAAATGAAAACATATCACTATTTCTGTGGTCTAATTGACACAGAAGGGATCCCAGACAGGAGGGGCATAGAGGAGCACAAGGAAACACAGAACATTACAATCAAAGCATGTGCGTGGAGCTAATGATAAACTCATTATCTGCCTTATCTTCTGGGTGCCTGGGTTCCTCTCTCTGTATAAAGGCAGCTCCATCCTGTTGATGCTCCCTGTAAACACCTTAGCCCTCCCCAGTTCTGTCAATCCCCAAGTGTTTGTGGGCCTGTTCTGGCAGCCGACATCACAGAATAGGACTCCTGGGACCTGCATGGGATTTGAGCCACAGCTAATTGTCATAACAGTCACTTTATCCACAACCAGTTTGGACTAAATTATGATAAGAGAACTGAGAAGAGCAGGAAGTGTGTCCCAGAGAGTGTAGTTGCCAATTCAAAAGCTGTGCTCTGTTTGACTCTTTGTAAGCAAAGGGGTTTGTCAGCAGAGAGGCGAGGGGCATGTAAGCTAGATAAACTTCCTGTCTAGGAGTGTGCCCCCCAAACCTCCCAGCTATCTCATACCCTCATGGAATCTAAACAATTTCTGAACATTTTTTCTTACACTCAGCATCTAAGATCATGTTGCTGTTAAGAATGGTAAATAAATAGTCTTACCACTGGAGTGAAGTCAATTTTACAACCAAGATTTCAAGGTTATTTTTAAGAAACTTGGACTTGAACATTCAAACAATCTTTTAGAAGTCTTCAAAGACAGGAAGCATTTTCACATTATGATACAAAAATGAAAGCAACAGATGAAGAAAAAAAAAATAGGCTTCTGACACGGCACTTTCTTAACAACTAACAAAGTATTGCAGCAATGGTGGAAAATCCTTCCATGGATACAGACAACATTTGTTTAAAGTCTGGGTTCTTTAAAGCATTACCAAATACACTTGACCGTAATAAACCAGCCAGAGAGACTAAACAGTGTCAGACATCTAATGAAAAAAATACTTAAGGCAAGGTTTCAATTAAATAGACTATTAACCCTGTTGGGTGTATTGCTTTGTGTGCCGTTTGAAAGTCACAATCGTTGTATCTTTCTCAGACCTCCTCAGTGCAATATGAGGCAGATTAGGTAAACCATAAAAAAAAATTGTAGGGAAAATTAGCAGAACGATTTGCACAAAGTTAACACACAGGTGAAATGTTATGCTAAAACCATTTGATGAATACAAGATTGTTTGGTCTTGGTATAAAACTGGATACCATTAATAAACAAGTTCCACTTTACAAGCATTTATCCTGGCTTTGGCCTTTGTATCGTAAAGACTTGCATTTGTGTCTCTGTGAAACAAGTTTTATTACATTACTTGTTTACCCATGTGCTCAAATGATATCCATGTTAACATTTTACTTTTGCAATTCCTAAACATTTGAAAGCCAACAATCCTACCTTCAGGCCGCTCTGCACCAGCTTGTGGATGTCTAAGAAAGGCTCCTTGATTAGCTCGAGGTTATGGGTGAGTATCCTGACAATTCCCTCCCTCTCCAGGACAAAGAGCCGTTGAGAGCCATCGCCACAGTGAACCACGGCTACTGGCTGCTTTAGACCACTCAACACCTCCTGAGCACAGTAGCAGTTGTGTTTGTGTCTCCTGGGAAACAAGGAAGGTAAAAAGGTCAATGAAGGATGCAGACACTACAGTTATGAGAGGCAGGGGAAGTGTTTGTCCTGCAGACATTGATGAAATGCAATAAAATATAGGCTTACCCTTAACTTTTCATGATATAAACAAAGACATGTCTTTGTAAACTATACTATACCCCCTCTTTAACTGTACAGATTTGGATGCTGCAAAACTATGAATAAATATTGCCACTGATCCCACTTTCTGTAGTTTTTCCATTCTGGACATTTCATTTTAGAAAATAACCAGTTTTAAAAAATATATACATTTATTAGCAAGAGCGAGCCTCTGGGAGAAGTGTGGCATTTGTTTTTTGTAGAAAAGCATAAGACATGTCACAAATTATATTGCCAATAGGGTGCTAAATTTATTTTTCGGCAATAGAAGATTGAAATAAGAGGTTCAATTGTTTTTACTAACCCCTTTTTGTCTGTCAATTGGCACCATTTACAGATTGTTCAACTAGAAGGACAAAACCAGGATGCTGGTTTTCTGGAGCAAAAATGTTAAAATGAAAACTCTAACCTTTACTTAATTCTTTTTTTTACAAGTAGTTCTCTGCACAATACATGCAATATTAATTTCTGAGCATTATAATATTAAACCATTAATATCTTTTACTATTCCTACATCAGAGGGGTAGTTAATGCAATAACTGATCTAACTTTTTATGAGATTCTGCACCACAGAAGTTTTATCCTTTCAGTTCATGCACGTTCAATAGCTTCCCGACTATTGAACATGATCAAGTGGGGCCAAAAAGTACTAATTTTAAGAGTGATAATGAGATCACACCAAATTGTCAAACACAAGTGACAGTAATATATCATTAATTCTTGGTTTTAGTTTCAGTCCAGCCACTTCTGCTACCTGGACTCTTCAACGTACAAAATCTAGGGACAACTACTTGGCCTGTGACTCAGGTGTATGTGCCCCATTGCCTTCTCGCCTCAGGAAAACCAAAGATAAATGGAAAACTCAGAAGACATAGACAAAAGCCCTGAGTTATGTCCAGACCTTTTTTCCCCCAAACTTGAGTAAAAAATAGTTTTGATAGGACTTGAGTTGCGTTGGAGAGTTAAATACTGAGGGATTTGGCAAAAACAACTCACTCACAAAACTTAAGTCATAGAACTGATGAAACCAAAGGAATCTACTTAAAAAAATAAAATAAATAAATCAATGAATGTGGTAGCACGCTTGAAGTTCCCCTCCGATGAAAATCATGTTTTTTTTTGTTTTTAACATGTATGTGTGGCTTTTTTTTTTTTTGATCAAAAAGAACAAATTATTTCGTTTTTGGATTTCCAAGTATTTCTCCTTTTAAATCGCTGACGATCAAAGTGTCGCAAAGAAACTCAACTTGAATTAATGAACTGTGTGTGCTTCACGAGAGTGTCTGCACATGCACAAACCTCCTCATCTGGCCCGGCTAGCGTGTATAGCTCAGGTGCCGGAGAAGAGGAGATGGCATCTTCCCAATGACTGCAATCAAATGAGCCGCTGTTCGCATTTCCGTGGTCAAATCAGCCATCACTGGATTTTTTTGTGTGGGCTTCATACAATACTCCACGAGATTTCCGCTATTTTCTTGACGTGACCACAGAAATGTGAACGTTGGCCAATTTCACAGCAGCTGTAAAGGACTGTAAATCCGCGAAGCTCCTCACTTCCTCGTCCGAGCTGACATCGAGCTCAAAACGATACTGCTGTAGCAGCGGTTATGACTTACACTAGCGAGACACAGAGCTATCCTACTCGGGGGGTGGGTGGGGGGTGTTTGCCTGTGAAGGAGCAGGTCTGCTTTGCTTCAAAAGCCACACCCCTCAGAGGAGATTTTCCAGGTTGAGGCTTCAGGTCAACATAAAAAAATGGCTTTTTAAGACATTTAAGTTATGGGATTTTGGTTAAAACGACATAAACATAATCAAAACACCATTGAGAACGTTTTTAATTAAAAAAAATTGTTATGGGGACTTTAAGTTCCACATGACAACTAGGCGGGAAACAAACCTGTTTATTTCATCTATTTTTTCATCTTCCAAGTAGTTTGAATCTTGCCCGAGAAGTTGCCTTCGTTGAAAATCTGGAAAGCATAAGCCGGCACCTCTCCTCCCATAGTACTGGCAAAATTCGTCCACATCGGCTTGGAACAGTTCTGTCAAACACAAAAGATACAGACATAAACAGCTAATTGCAGCTTTGGATGAATTTGTGTGTAAAAGAACCAAAGGAAAAACAAAAAGCAGCATGGACAATATGACCTTTCTGAATAAGCAGGGACCTTTCTAGATTGAGCTACATTGATTTACATTTCAACATTTTAAAAGAGATTCTCCAAAACTCTGACAGGAGATTTGCATAAGCACAGAGATTATTCACAGCTGTGCCTTTTCACAACATTATAGTTGGAAAAGGCAAAGTAAAGGGGGGTCTCACCGGCACTCTGCGACCTTAAAACAATCTTGACAATATTGTTTCCTCTACTCCATCCCTCAGAGGACAGAGGAGAGCAAACACACTGGTGGAAAAAACACAAACAGGGTCTCCCAGTCCCCTCTTTCATCTCCTTCTGCTGCCACACACTGCAAGGGGCTGACCACATTAAAAACTGGAGGTGATAGGATATCCCCTCAAACATCTAAACCCAACATGGAGATCAAACATGTGTAGAAACACATACACAGGTCTGGTCATACCACCCACACGCTTGTGTCTGCCGTTATCTTTAACATGTCGGTTGGGGACCTTGAGTTCAGGATAAGAGAATGAGTGTAGGGGAGATATGTGAGAAGCATGGAAAAGGTGGGAGGCCTGTAGGCAGAAATCAAAGTCAGGGAGGTAAATATCTATATGGGAGAACAGTAGTCAAGTATGTGGCTTAATCAAGGGTTGGCAGGAACATTCATGAGGGCAGGACAAAAGTTAATGATGCTGTAAAGGCTACCCTTTAAATGGGAAACCTATGGGCAGTGCTTTTGAGTAAGTAAAAACAATGACACGTCTATGTTCATGTTGTACTATTTTTTACAAGTTCTGTCTGACTTGATTATATAAAATGAACGTACACTAAAAGTATAATTGATATATAGACCAGGGCTTCCAAAGTCTGGTCCAACAACATCTCACCCCCCTGTCTGTTTTCCAGCTCTTTATACTTCCTGCTGCTGATTGCCTGGATCAGGTGTTTTCAGTCAATCAAAATGTAGAGACACCTGAGTCAGCAAAAAAAATGAGAAGAGAACTGTAAAACAGGCAGAGCGGCAGATCTCGAGGACCACTGTGCAGATATAGACGAATGCTCCTTGTAACTCTTACTGTAAACAAGACCCAAGCATCTAAAGATAATGTGAATCGTAGTTAAACTCAATGTATGTTGGCATCGTGGCAACTAGTTGAACTTCCTTTAATAGGTTACTAAAAGTAAAAACACAGAGGAAAAGGTAATATGTCAAAGAAAAAATACAGGCAGCAGACAAAAAGAGAGGGTGAAGAAAGAGGAAGAGAAACAGAGAAATAAAACTCTGTCCATATTCTTGGCTCCCCAATGCTAAAGTTATACTTCCATCTGGTTATCTTCCAAAGCAACCTGGGTGGCCCACCCAAAGTACTTGACATCTTGATGCACTTCAGCAGTTTTACATACACACAACCTTTGTAGAAAAATAAATGTGTCATTCGTCACCACATATGCTGATCTGTGGTGGGCTGAGAGGGGTAAGCAAGAGGGAGCGCAGCAGTGAACACAGGGAAAAGGGGATTCTTTTCTGGATTCCTCTCTTGAGCTTTCTGGGTTTGACTCAGAGCCAATGTTTGTCATCTTATAAACGTGTAATGTAACTTCAGACAGACCGTCTTCTTCCACCCTCCTTCAAAATTCTACTAGGACTCAATCTTAACTAAAGCATCGCCGTTATTTATGTCGAATGGCTTTTAGATGCAGATGAGTATGGTATGTAAGAGGCTGATATATGACTGGCTTGTGGCACATGGCATGTAAGTGGATTTAAAAGTCTTTAAAAGTGCTCTGTACTTGCAGATCTCAGCAAATCTAATCAATTTGAGACAGAGATTGGAACATGACCTTGCTAGAAAAGATACTGCTGTCAAGAAAAAAAAAAAAAGACTATGTTTGGTATGCACTTTGAAGGCACCAGTTTCTCTGTATTGCTTTAACATAAATGAAAAAATGCTTTCAGAAAAGTTCCTATATTACAGCACAATAAACAAAGTAAAATTGAAACCATCGCTGAATTTTTCCCAAATGAATACTTGGAATAATCTGGCTTCTAGGATTAAGCTATACAATGTTTTTAACATTCAAAGCTGCAAAAACAGTGACATATTTTCTTAACTATAAGTGTTGTTTGCAGATAATCAAACTGGAAGTTTCTAATCATACATAGAAGAGGTTTCTTCTCTGGTAAGCAAAAAACTTGACCAGTAAATTTGTAAAGTGGGGTGAAGTACCTCCACCTGCACCCGTTCAAATAGATAAAGACAGAATGGGTTACAGAAATTAGAAAAAATAAATAGATTGTGCTTAAACTCAGAATGTTTGAAAATATTGGCCTCAAAATTAGGCATTTTTCTAAATACTTTATTCCAGTAAGAGCACACACAACAAGCTTCCCTTTTTCATATCTGTGCAGAAATACTGCAAAAAAGGTTCTTCAACCTTAAAATGTATGACTGTTTTTAATGATTAGAGTGTATTTAAGGGACAATTTATACAAGTATTGTTATGGTTTGCAAGTTTAAAATCTTAATCTAATGAGAGGAATTAAACATGTATTTTAGCAATTTAAAATCTCCTTTTCTAATCAGACGTTTGGGGAGAAAATGCTAGATTTTTGAGCTAAAACTATAGAATTAAACTTTATTAACAGTATCATAATTAAGTGATGCTTCAATGAGGATCTGAAATGTCTATTTAGGTACCCTCATACTGAAGCTAAAACTCTCATGAGAACGCCGTAATATAATGGCTTGAAAGACCAACTGCCAGGCACAACTTAAACATATCAAACAAAGTTAACACCCCAAATATAAATGATGAGGGATACAAAACAGGTTGCTTAAGGATGGTCCTTATATGTTGATGGGGGGAGGGTTTGGCTTTTATTGTATATATTTTTGTTTTTAAATGTAAAGCGCTTCGAGTTGCGCGAAGTATGAGAAGCGCTTTCTTTATAAATAAAGTTTGATTTGATGAATTTAAAAATCTAATAAGACTAAGCCAAATTTCATCACAAAATCAGCCATGATGTTTTTTTTTTATTCACCACAGCCTTGACATTGATGGTGTATCACAGGAGCAAATATACCCTGTGCTTAACTATTCTAGTTCTTTGCATATGTTTAGCCATGAGCCACCAGATAATAACACAGGCAGTGGAGTCGGTTGCATTTATGGTCTTTGTTATGAGAGTGTTTACCTGGTATGTGGCCCCTGCATGTGTAATAGAATTTGCGACAGAAATCCAGACAGAGACGTGGCAGGTCCGGCTCCCTGTGTGGCTGTCTATCTATGTCCAGGGAGTGGAACAACACCTGTGCATTCGGGGAGCAGCGAGCACACTTGATCTCATCCAAGAGATGTGCACATTCTGTATTATTGGTAGAGAATATCTGGGGAGAACACAAACAGAAAAAAAATATGGCTTTAAACAGCAGAACCAAACCAACATCATGATTAGATCTAGTATAAAAATAAGACATTTTATAAAATTTATTTCAGGGTAGGAGATAGAGTTGACTGAGCAGTTAAGCACACTTCGGCCATTAGGTCTAACTGTAAGAATAAACAGTTTAATTATTCAACATAACTCTTTAAAACGACTTATTTGGATAACATGTTTAGACTTTTGTCTGCCATTCCATGAAATTTGCAAAATGAATCGTTGTGATTACACGGTTGAAGTGATTAAATAACAGAAAACAGATGCCTCACCAGATTTTTCCTTGTTACCTTCCCCAGATACCAAACAATAGAGCTAGTGATCTCTTTCCTCAACCCTTACTCTAGTTTGACACAAGCAGATTCAGATATTCCGATAAAGGCGTGCTCTTATTGTAGTTGAAAAATCACATGTTAAAGGTCACATTTAATTTATTATATATTGTATGTGATTATACGACATCACTCAGTTATTTCTGGTAGGGCTTGCTATTTATATTTGTGATATAATCTCATCTGAAAGAACTGAGGACATTAAGTAAATTAAGACAAATAGGAGCTTCAGTTTTTAACTCGAAGGGGTAATTTGCACAAGTACACAAAGAGTTAATCTAAAAGAAATTAGCAGGATTATTTACATAACAAATTAGCTATAATAAAACACATTGTAATCTGTTTTAGGCTGAGAGCAGCGATGCTTGGACAAGCATGCAGGCTGGCTGGTAGTGTTTTGCTTTGTGTGAGGTCCATGTGTAAACACCAATTTAGAGATAGACAGGCACATCATTCCCACTCTGGTATCAACAAATTAGCAGTCTGTCGAAGTCAATTAAATCAGGGGACCCAAGAGTTAACATATGGACACCTTGCGTTGGGTTGCAGTACAAACTGCAACGGTGGAAAAGGGTTTTACAAGATATAAGGAGCCATGTTTAATCGACAGGTGGTAGAGAGGAATTCTTACAGGAAATTTAAAGTGGATGGGAAAAAAATATATCTCAAAAAAGGCATTATAAAATTCTTAGCTCTCTGAAAAAAATAATGAGTAACCTAAGTAAATAATTTAAATAAAATAAACTGATTTTGGCATTGAAAGGGATTTTGTGCTGGGTATGACCTTGTAAGTGTACTATGTTCCTCCATCCCTTACTTTCATGCCATGTAGTGATGTGGGCATGCCTGCTCCCCTGCTCTAAATTGCCCATTGATTCTCTGTGCCATGAACTGGCACAAGATCTACAGAGAGTGGCATTTGTGTGCTCTCAGCCATGCTCTGTGTCCATATGTTACCGGGATGGACTCCAATGTTGCCATCATCCATCCAGCACAAGAAGATCTTTGTATGTTCGTGTTTTGTTGAGTTTCACGCCAATGCTCCTCAAAAGCCCAGAGAACATGGGAGCGAGGCTTAATACAGTCAAAAGTAGCTAGAATTATTAGGATTATATGAAAATAGTGGATTTCATAATCAAGATGCTCAGCTTCAGGTAATAAAAAAAACGCTCTGACGAAATTGCTTTACTATCAAAACAGTTGTGGAAGCATCACTGAATCATTTGAAACATCTTTTCAGATTTACACCACTTGTGTCAGCAAATCCCTCCATTCACGCTCCAGGTTTTATGTCATCTATAAAATTGGTAGAAAACACAAGATGCTATTTTTTGCTTTATTGCTTGTCACATATGCTGCCAGAGCACCCATTTTCCATCAAAATATAAGATTATCTAGATCTAACTTGTAAGGTATATGTTCACTGAGTTGGAAAACCTTTCAAGTCATATTCCAATCAACTTTTGATTTATTGTAAGCGAGTTGTCTGTGGTCTTCAATTATGATTATTCAGTTTTAAGAAACATTTTTTAAAACTATCGTTTTCCAGGACATAGTTCCTGCAGAGCGGCAGAAATTTGCCTCTGAGTTATGTCTGGGACCGCTGACACGGAGTAAGCCTGCCCAACCTAACAATGGTGCAACAAAAAATGGCGAGCAATACTGAAAATAACCAGCTGTACAGTTTTGAGCCAGATGCCAGCTCGGATGATGAAAACAAAGACGTACATGGCTATTAGTCTGCAAGTGGATGCATTGGAATGAGCAGAGCAGGGAGCTTATGGCCCACCAACAGTTGCAGCTACGCCACTGCTGCAAGCTTTTTCCAACCTAATGTTTTTGTCTGCCCCTGATTCAGCACAAAATGCTATTTTAATCTTAATTGTTCTTATATGTGTCCTCCTTAATAAAAAAATTCTATTTGAACATGTTCAAAACACAATTTTCATTGGAGTGAAACTTTAAAGCAATGGGATGGGGTGTGTAGAGGTAGACAACTCTAAACTTCATCAAAACCTTTGTCCTTGGGGAATAGGTGCAATTTTTCTGGCAGGGGGAGTCAGTGAAGAACACACACCCCCTCAAAGGCATTAACTTGGACGGGGATGATGACTTGGGGAGGATAGTGGGGGGTGATGTTCTCCAGCTTCTCCTATTAGCGAAACCAACAAACACAATAGTGTTGTTGTTATTCTTTTGCCATAATCAGAAAGGGCTCTGTGTGTGGGCAGTGTAGTGGGGAGGAGGAGAAGTCGAGTTCGTCCTATTCAGACACCCCCCACCACCACCACCAACCCACCTCTTCGTATTTGCATGACTTGAGCAAATGAAATGATGCAATATGGCTTTTTGTCGCAACACAAAGTGAGATACCACCCAGCTACTGAAATATCTGAGGAGTGCTTTACATAATAAAGGACCAACGGAATTCTCGACAAGTTTGGTACTTACAGTGGCGGCGTTTCTGCATTTCCGATTAGTTGTTTACGACACTCCCACATTTTAGCTTTTAGTAGTTTAGTACATGCTAACGTGAATAGTATAAAAGAGCTAGCTCGACTATTTTAGCCTTTTTCATTAAGAAACACGTTTTTCCGTAGATTTGCTGTGCGGGTAAAGCGCAGATAAAATTAAAGATATGAAAACAAGAGTCCTACCTCTTGTGGCAAACGTTTCAATGCTTTCGTAACAGTATAGTAGCTTTCCCCCCTGGCATTTGTAGCTGACTGTTGCGGGACGTAACGTAAATCGGCCCATTGATTGCCATGGTAACGCAGAAGCGCATTGGACACGCCGTATTAGGGCTGCACTCGTATGTGATGCACCTGGTAACGAAACGCTGTTTCACCCAGGAAACTTCGACGTTCTTCCAAATTTAAATGTCAGGTAAGCACAGCGAAGCATACAGGTCCTCGTGCACTAAAGCGCGAGCCTACGACTGCCAAAAACCGTCATAATTGGCAGGGACGTAAACACTAATATGTCGCAAATATGCGTAAAAAAAATCAACACCAATTTTAAAAACTGTTGGATAAAATATTTCTCTCCCACATTTTAGTAGTTTCACTTTACGTACTTATTTCGACATTTAGCTGACACAGTTATATTGAAATGTGAATTACACTGTCTGAGAAGCGTTTTTAGGGAAAAACAGCGTGGTGAATGAATTTGAACCTACCCTGGCATCCATACGGTGCAAAATCTGATAGGCGGCTCTCCTGGTGGGACAACAGGACACACGGGAATACAACATGTGGCAAAGTTCTCCGCTGCTGCTGCTGCCGCCGTCAAGCAGCACTTTCCGCTCCCTTTTCTTCAGCCGCTTTGGCAAACTCCCGTCATAACATCTTCTCCGCCTGGGGCTTATTTCTCCCTTCTCGCCGAACTTTGCGTCCCCACATTCCCAAACGTTTACAGCCACGGCCAGGACGAGCACAAACTGCAAATGCTTCATAGCTTCAGCAAAGCATAAAATGTTGAAGGGGAAAATAAAAATAATAAAATAGTAATAAAAAAAAGAAATCGCTCTAGAAATGTATCTGAAATTTAAGTGTATATTTTTATAAGCGGAATAAAAATGTAATAAAAATATTTAATATTGTTTACACGACTGTCCACACCTTAAATGTACTGAGGACAGGTGCTAAAACATAAATTATGCTATTTCCCCCCCAAATATAAAAAAAACAACAAATATATTAAAAGAAATCAATATATCCTCATGTAAAAAAACAAAACAAAAATAAGTCAAAAACAAAACAGCTTGATGTTCCTTTCAAATGTAATTCCTTTTGAGCAGTTTGTTCGTGCACGGGACTAAACAACATATGAAAATAAAAAGTTGCCTCTCACTAAAGTCCTCAGAGCGCTCACATGTTTTCCCGTGCTCTTTCCTCCTTCTTTTTAACCATCGCGCGAGAAGAGGGGCGAGCGCGATGACGTAGTACTTCGCGGGAGCGCGCGTGAAGCTCCAGCCGCGTCCACGCTGAGGTAAACAGTTACCTGTCAAAGCAGTGAAAGGACTCCCCACACGCTGAAAATCCCGCTGTTGGGCCTGTTAAAGTTGATTAAAAAATAAATGATTAATTTTATTATATTAATATAATATTAGATTAC
Source organism: Oryzias javanicus (assembly GCA_003999625.1). NCBI lineage: Eukaryota > Metazoa > Chordata > Actinopteri > Beloniformes > Adrianichthyidae > Oryzias > Oryzias javanicus. The sequence goes on from CM012437.1 coordinate 17,930,768, forward strand.
TTATGTTATATTTGATGGCAGCAAAAAATATTACTTAAACCGGTATGTTATACTTTAGGTCAGATAAAAAAAAATCACACATGAAATTCAATTTTGAAACTCTTTTACTGTTTAATTTGTTTTTTTTTCCCCAATGTGATTGCTTTTGCAAAGACAAAGGTATTACATTGTATTTATGAAGAGAAAATACTGTAACATATTTACAGTAGACACATACTGTAAACTTTACACAAACCTTTGATTAATTTACATTAATTCAGACATCCTGTTTTTTTTTTTTTTTAATTGCCACGTGCTTTATGATAACATGAAATTAGGTAAAGGTTCACCTGGTCTTACTTGGGGATCTGTAGATCTCACCAGATCCCCTTATCTGCAAGAATCTGGAGGAAGTGGAATCCAGGAGGAGCTGGTTTGATTGTTAGCAATTATGGAAATGGATTTGTGTGCAGTGAAGCTGTGGTTGGATTCTGCCAGATCTGACCCTGCCACCCTCACATTCCTTTAGTTGCACAGCTTGAGGCATTTCAGGATCATGTATAGCTATATGCTGTATGGCATTTTGTATACCGAAATGAGGTGGAATAAGAAGGCAAGCAATTTGACACCATCGCTGCTATGCCCACAAACAGAGCTCCATGTACAGAAAAGAACATAACTCCATTGTTGGAGAGTGGTATCATATGGGATGCAGCTGTGGAGTACAGATTGGAGTACATCTGCGAGGAGGGACAGACAAACAAGTTCAATTTAACCAACCACAGTTCAAGTTGATAACTCTGAGACACTCGGATGATAAATATTGAGACATCAAATAAGGCACCCTAAACTTCAAATCCCATCTCTGCATTTTTTGCCTCTTTTTAAAAGTTTTTGGTGTTTTTAACATGCTCTTGTAGCATTTTTTCCTTACAATGGAAGAAAAGCAATTTAAGATTTAATTTAAGATTTAAAACTGCTTCTCTGAGTATTTCTTCATTCACACCACGACGGATCTGGACCAGACAAAAACTTGCAGCTTGAAAAGGCTCAGATTTGTGACGCAGCAACTGCCATGGCAGGCCAGAGTCTCCTTGCTCTGCTACAGAACACGGAAAACGATTTTACATTAAAGATATAGTTGGAATGGAACTTCAAACAGGATAAGAAGATGCTGATTATAAATAAGTACATTATTCTTTCCATTTATATGACCAGTTTATTTCTGCAAGGTTCAGCTGGGTAATTCCCCGTGCACTCCGAGTTTGACCCTCTGCAAGGATCTCCCAAAGCATGGTGGTTTGGTTTCCAGTGACCACATAGCCATCAACAGTATGATTCTGTAGCTCCTCGAGCTCTCAGTTCCGTTATTTCCTCGCCAGAGCAGATGTTGAAAGTACACACTACCTCAAGTTGTCTTTGATGGTCAAAGCTAAAGTGTGGGTTCAGCAGGGCTTGTCTGCTGAGATGCAACACTAAAGAGTATAATATAAATCTTTAAGTAACACAATGTCATGGTGAGAAAGCAATTATCAGACTTTTTTTATAATTAGGAAATGATGTTTGTGCTAAAGTCATAAAACAATTAATATTTTGGAAAATAATCTAAAAAAATCTGAATGAAATATTTCCAATTTTTAAAAAGATTCAAGTAGATTGTGAAGGAGAACTGTCTCTTACTGTCATAATGTTTTATTGTCTTAATGTTTTGATATATTTTTAACTGTGGCTGCCTCTTGGCCAGGACTCCCTTGCAAGAGGTTTGAAATCTCAATGGGACTATCCTGGTTAAATAAAGGTTAATGAAATAATGACATAAAAAAAAGTGGCTTGAGATGCTTTTCTCCTTCACATTTTGCTGGAATTGATTTGTTCGTGTTAATGGTTGAAAAGTTACAGTATGTTTAAAGATTTTGTGTTTAAGCGTCACCAATGATGCCTCAGGTTTTAAAGGGTTAAAGCAATTGACACATCGTGAAATGTAAAAAAAATAATTTCATTTGATACATTAATTGATAAAAACGTATTTATATGCAAATGTTCTTGTCTTTACGAGTAAAACAAATTCTGTGATATATATTTGTATATATATATCATGTATATATCTGTGTATATACATTTGATAGTATTCCTCAGTTTGCCACACACAGAAGTATTGTATCAACGCTCACACCTTCTGTAACAACCACACTTTGGCAGGCATTTGTCATAAGGCCTTTGAAAATGTTCATTTTTAAACCCCCCATGTGTTTCTTAAGACTGCAAGGAAAAAAGCAAGCAAGAAACCAAAAGATCCAAATCCAGTAGCTATTTCCAGCTGTGAGAATGGCTGATTTCCACTTGAGCAGATCTAAACACATGAGAACATTTTAAGTGTAGTGACTTATGCAGCGTCATCCACTGTGAGGCAGTGACTGAGCCTGGGCTGTCTGCCCGGCATCAACAGCTTTTAAATCATGTCCTTCAGCCACCAGACCACACTACCTCACCTACGGCTTCCTTTACTTTCTTCACTCTGCACCACCCTGGAGTGTCCTTAGGCCTTGTTTGGCTTAAGTATACACATGACATGAGAAAGTAAAGCCACCCAGGGCTTCTTGGTGTGGTGGCACAGCACACACAATATTGAACAGAGAAGAGTGGGGCCCAACTGTTGGAGCTGGACTTCAGTATGATAATATAGAGTAGATTGTAATAGTTGTCTGTCTTTAAGATCAGCATTAGTTACTTTGATTTCTCTAACTATGAGAGGAAAATTACAACAATGCAGTTGTAAGTAGCTTTTATGTCAGCACTCACCTACTGCTAGAAGCACAATTTCAAAGACTTTTTTACTCTCTAAATCTTGTAGTGGAGAAACACACAATTCCCTAAAGGCAGGGAAGAGGTTTCTATGCAGACGGATGACTCTTTGTGGTCACTTGTTTGTAAATGTTTCCATCGGGGGGTCAAACAGATCCTAAAGTGATACCATGTTAGGCACTGTACATTTGTGTACAAATTGCAGATTCATTACAGTCGAGAATGGCTGCACTGAAAATGATTTGGTAAGAGGGGTTGGGGGCAGGCAGCTGGTGGTAAATGTAGTCTGGTGTGGGCAGCAGTGATGGTGGTCCCTGACAGTCCATTCTCTCTGTCTTCCTTCCCGCTCCTTCAGTCCCAGTATCCTGCAGCCCTCGACCCATCTGTTCCTATTTGGCCTCTCAATCTCACCATCAGGTAGGCCTGAGTCACTGAGAGCTCTTTCAACTCAAGGCATCTGAACAAACCTGACTGGGGGGGGTGAAAAACAACTGTGCACCTGCAAGTCTTTGTCCATGCACTTGGTTTTTTGGTAAATTAGGACTAACAAGTGCTGTTAGCTGTCAGTCAGTTGTGGATCTGTTACTTAATAAAAAACTTTGGTAACCTCATTTTATATTTTATATTTGTTTTGGGGACTGTTTCAAGGATTTTTACAGTCTTATAAATATATGCGCCGCAGCCTTCATTTTATATTCATTTCTGCAATAATTTCAACATCCTTGAGTCTTCATTGCTTTGTAAGTGAATTCAAAAAAATGGTTTTATCCAAATAATCTTTCTGGCAAGGTATAAACTTTAATACTTTAATCAACTCTAGCTTGATAAGACAGATCAGACCTATTATTCTTTTTATATTACCTAACTCTTTATAGCAGTCAGATTTTTTTTTCCCCTCTCTTCGTAGCCTTAAGGTTTTCATTAGCAGCAGTCTAAGCTTTTTGTCAGATGGTGGTCTCCATGCTGGCCTCACTCATGGAAGACTTTAATTAGTTTCTATAAACACTAAAATTGATTACAGAGAAACGTGACATTGAGAATCTCACAGACACAGAGAGAGAAATAAAATTATAATTTGCAGGGGGAAAAAAAATCTTGGCAATACCTAAAGCGCTGAAAATTCACCAGGGTTGCGCACTTGCATCCTATCTTCAGACTCCCCTCAGCAGGGTTCATCTCAGACTAATGGGGTCACTGGCCTGTCTGCCACTGTATGCCCTCTCCCATTCCTCAAACCCTCCAACACATTGACAGATGGACAGACGGCTTGTCCTGTGCGCTCTCAACTAACGATGTCTCCATGCACGGAGCAATCTGCACAAAATATGCAAACAGTTGCAGGCTTATTAACTACTAAGAACTCAAAAACATAAACACTGCATCATTATCATACCCCTCTGCTCCAACAGTCATCCAAACCAGACAACAAATTAACTAAAGGCAATGACCATAAACACAGACAAGTTGTTTGTACTTTCTTGAGGGAAAAATCATTTTTGTAAATAATTGAAGAATCAAAACATGAATCAGGACAGTGTAAAACCCCAGTTTATCTCAAGTTAATTGCAAAGACACAAAACATTTTCAGTGCAGTGCCCATGATGTTATATTCCAGATGCTGATAGCAGTGTTGGACCACCAAGGACTTTAAGTATACTTACATAAGTTGTTATGCACAAAAAAGTGGACATTTTTTCTCTGCACCATATAAATCTTTGTCAGAGGAAGTTTGAGTGTGTGAAAATTCAAGAAGAACTAACTGGTGGAATCCTGTAAATGGAAGCTTTGAAAGAAATTACACCTTTGAAAATGAAAGTGTGAATTCTCATTTAATCTACAAAATATGTGCGGCCAGTGCTGAACTTTTTTTTGTGGCCGCATGGACCCAGAGGAAGAGTAAAGGTTAAGATTACAGTCACAGTTAGAGTTAAACCAGCATAGGGTTCTTGAGTGCGGCTGTATCTGCAGCTCACCGCTCCTCCAAGGGATGGATCAAACGCAGAGAACACATTGAACAAGAACTTGAACTTCCATGACTCTTTTCTGCTGGTCGCATATAAATACGTGCAAACAACATCAACCTTTGAAAATTAGGATAAAGTCCCACTCCAACCGTATTTTTTCTACCATAAAGTTGTTCCCTGTGATCTTTTAATTATAATTATGCAGTTTTTATCCAAAAATCAAAAAGCTGTTATCATTTTTAAGATACATTTTTATGAAATGTGGCAGTAGCTCAATAGAAATATAATTCTAGGATGTGGGCAGGACTGTAAACACGGACCGACCAACCCCCCTCCCTCTCTGCGTTACTGAGAGCTCTGTACGAGTGCTCACGTGCGAACTTATAGCCTCTTGCTTACATTAGCGGTGAAAAAAATAATGATGAGCAATAATGGATCAATCCAGTCGTACAGCTAGAATCGTAATTGGCTACAGCATGAGTGTTGCATTGTGCTCATCATGCCTCGCACAAGCCAGATTGTGCACAGGGGGAGAGGAGACTTTGGCACGTCCATTTTTCCAGCTGAGCTTTATTTTGAGCGTTTTCTAGCATCCAGTTTTCTGATCCAATGCCTTTTGAATTAAAAAACTCTAAGAAACTCAGCATACTGTAAATTATTATTATTATTATTATTGTAAGTCTTCTATTGTGAGAAAAATGCTACAAAAACATGTTAAAAACACAAGAAAGATTAATTTTATCGGAGCGGGTCTGTAATGCTATGAATAACAGTAGTCCTTAGTCATTCCATTCCTAAACATCTGACGATCTTGTTTTCCTTGTCCAAGCTAGCATTTGGCTCCAAACTGTGCGGCTGGATATTTCCAATATTGCTCAACATTTGTGTTGCATTGATAGTGTTATCTTGGAATTGTGAGAGGTTTTAAGATAGTGGGAGAGAGTGTAAACAGATTACAGGAAGTGATGGTGGACTTACTCTGTGTAAATGGCCCCGCCCAAAACTCAGAGGTGAATTTCTAATGAACTACTGCTAGTCTCCAGAAATTATGTTCTGGAAAATACATTTTTGGCTAAAAGTAGCATAATCATAATAAAAAGACCACTGGTAAGGGTTTTACAATTAATCAAAAGATGATCAGTGAGGGACAAATCAAACCAGACGATGAATGGATTGCATTCCCGTTGAACAATAAAGCTGCATTGACCATGCTTGGACACCTTTTCATGCAGCCAGCTCCTAGTCTTCATCATTTTTATTCCACACGGACCAAAACTATGGGTTAAGTCAACACTTTATTGAAAAAAAAATTGAAAAAGGTCCAGTGTTGAATGATTGTGAACAGCAGTGTCATTACAAGAATTGCTGCCAGCGTGAGCAGGTGTTGAACTTCAGCACTCACAAATCCAGCCTTTTTAGTAACACGCTGTAAATTGCTGTCTCTCTATTCACTGCACGACAGAACCATATAAAAAGCAAACGGGACGCTAAGCCAACATCATTTCACAACTGGAATCCATATTTCTTAGGAAAATATGTCTTAAAGTAAGGTTGTTTTGGTTTTACAGGAACAGACGTAGAAGCTGTGTGGCATGTTTTGTGTTAAGATGCTACATTTTCTGAGCCTTCGTGCTCCCGTGGCGTGCCTTTAGCCCACCAAAAGAGTTGCATGACTTCTGATGTCAACCGACTGACGCCAACAGTGCTAGTGAGAGAAAACAGCCTACAAATTGGAGAATAGATTGATCATAAATCATTTGTGCTCTGCAGTGCACCAGTCACACGAAATTTCAGCACTTGTGCGTCCAGTCAAGGGATTTTTTTTTTTTTCTAAACCATCAGTCTCAACCTTGGCTTGCATGACTTTTCAAAGACAAAAAAAAAAAAAAGAAACCTAAGAAGTACTGCATACTCCAAATATTTGTGTGCTCTTCTTGATACATTGGTGCAATTTGATTAGATCACTTATTGACCTGCTTTATGTTTTACATTTTGGCGTGCAACTGATGGTCTGCACTTTTTTATTATATAATAGAGAGGTGTGTGGTGCAGAAGTAAAGTCTTTATATAACCTTTTAGCTTATGTTCAGTGTTAGTCATCATCAAATCCAAATAAATCCACATAAAAAGGTTAAAATTGGGTAAGTGAATTAATCTGTTAGTAAAATTAAGATAAAAGAATCCAGTAAAAAAGTAAAGTTATGTGTAAAACAAATACAGCAACTATACCTGACATCGCATACAAAAAAAAGAACACTTCAAACTGAAAAACTATGAAAATTTAATGAATGAATAAATAAAGTTGAATGAATAATAAATGTTAAGGAAACACATTTCCAAATAAGATGAAAAAGAAAGAAAATCAATTAAATTTTAAATTCTTATTAAAGTAAAGTAAAGTAAAGTAAAAGTGAGAGTTAAGTTAGGTATTTATGTCATGACAATATCGGACTAAAGTTTTTAAGTTTGAGTTGAATGTATTTATTTTTGTTTTCAAGTATTTTTATGCTTCATACTTAGAATTTCATCACAAGTTTCTTCTTTTTTTTCTGCAATACAAAATCATTCTGCACTTGTAAACCTTTATCTCTGTATTAAAGGATGTTTGACTCCAGATTTGCATAAGATACCTTCCATTGCTCTTTTGTTTTTATCGCAGCACTTTTCAACACATTTCACTTTGTTGCTACAGCCATCTTCAAATCCCACCAGTCCTTTTTTCCCATTCCAACACTTGCGTTCCTTCTGTGGTCTGCAAAGCTGCTGCAAATTGCTCAGCTTCATGCCCTTACCCATGAGTTTTGACGTGACAGAGGAAACTGCAGACTTTTTGCTGTTGTGACCAATGAACCGCATGCTCCCATTCGAAAAACATTTTTAAAAACTTAGGGAAATAATTAGATTTATTAGAAACGGGGGAGCTTTCCAAGATCAACTCCAATGTTCTGGACATCTTTAAATCACTGCGCCTCATTACTAAGAACCAGGAGAAAAAAATAAAGCCATACTTTAGGAAATGTTTGCCTACCAAAGTGTGACAAACTCACCAGTGGCCAAAGACGGATGTGACATGTGTTTTTAACCATCTTTGTTGCATACTTAGCAACCAGTGATTTAGACATCTATTAATCTTGCACACCACATGAACGAATTACTTTCCAATATAGCTTGCACTCAAATGCAGGGATTCCCAGCCTCCTACGCAGTTTTCCAGTGGAGGTGTTGTGGACATTTCCCAACAGGGCAGAGTCTCAGGAGAAACCCAAGATTTGCTAAATTGGTAAACCCCCCTCAGCCTCCTTGTGGATGAGTTGAGGAAAGTGGCAGAAGCAAAGTGTGGATCTTGGTATTTGTCAAACTGTTGGTCTTTTGAAAATTTTCTGTTTTTGCATTAAAAGAATGGATTCGCTTAATAAATGAAACTTTGCATTAACAAGTATCGTGTGATCTGTGACACCTCTTTAATTTGTTTGCCTGAGCACGCATTCAGCATAATCTTCTCCTCATTTAAAACCATCAACAGGCTTCAAGACACTTTTTCACAAGGCAATTGCTTACAGTATATTTAGAATATTCATGATAACCAAATGTGTTATTGTTTTTGCTCAATTTAATAATTTTTACAATACAAAACTGCATAATGATAAAAAAACAACAAATGACCGGCAGTCAGAGCCTATCATCAATAATGTTCTAACTGACTTTTATAGAAAGTCTTCAACGCTGTAGTTTACATCTTCTTTTAATTATTTCATAATCATTTTAGGTGTTTTCTGCATCATGTTTGTGACAAACAACCAGTCTGCTTGTTTGATGTACAATTTAGGCCTTAGGAATGATCAACAAATATTACGGATAATTGTTATATTATTATTGGTTTAACAGCCTTCTGAAGTATTTTGTGTTGTGTCAGAATAAAAATGCACAACTTGTCAATTAACTTTGATTTACAAGAAAATATTTCTCTTTTTTCATGGCCAAAGATACAAAAGAAGATGATTACATGAAAAAAGGCAGCACAGCGCTGAGATGACGCAAGTGGTAGTTGTTTAGCAAGTTGTTTGGAATGGTTTTGTTTCACAGTCTGAAGTTCTAGCTAAATATTTAGAGGCTGTTTGAGGTGGTCAGAAAGTGCATTGAATTCTGCATGCGTCTGTTCAGAAGCAGAAAGATTAAACAGGACTAAGGTAGCGAAGTCAACTTCATCAACTAATGTCATTAGTGAGCCACTGACCCTTTTACCATTTAGGGGCCCTTGGACAGATATGAGTGTTATTGACCTGGAGGCCACGTGTGGCATGTTTGGGGCCTGCAAAATATATCCCGAGCTCTAACCTATACAACTGAGCCAATTAAAGCTGTGAAAGGCCAAACAATACAATCCATCAGTCAGGTTTCTTGGGTAAACAGGAGTGGGCGGCCCATGTCCGGGTGTAAACTCCAAATCCCAGAGAAGCTAAGGGTCAGTAGATTTGTTTGATTGTCTAATTGGGGGTTGCCTGGACTCTGTGAGAGAATGAGCGATAAAAAGATGGAGTAATGGAGACTGAGCATGCGATTTTATGTGTGCGTGTATGTGTAAATAAATAACTATATGTAAATATATGTGTGTATGTGAATGTGTGTGGATCACTTCTCAAACAGTACTGGTCCAGAGGCACAGAGACATCTAATGAATGTGTGTTTGTTCTTCAGACCCCACACATATCTGTTTATTTGAACATCGGATAGTGTTCCTGAACTGTTTTATCCTCCCCGTGTTTGCCACTTAACACATGCACCACAGTGTTGGCTTGTGCGGCGGTATGCCAGGATTTTTTTTAAACGAAGAAAAATATAAGTCAGCTTGACAATAATAATAGACAAACAAACCTTATCTTGTAGTTTGTGGACACAGTGTTCCCCTTCATTATAGTTCAGTCTTCATTATGAGGCTGAGTTATAACCTAAACAGTTCCAGAAGCGTCTGTGCCAAAGGCAATGAGCCAGCGGAAGATTGGCGGTCGGTTTAGTGTCAATGATGTGGTAATGTGGGTCAGGGATAGCAGCAGCAGCGGTCATTGCACAGTGGCTAAAAGCCCAGGCAGACCACCAGGGAGGAGGCCTTCACCTTTTCTTCAGCCATCAATCACTTGTATAGACATTTGGATGATACAAGCAAACAAAACCCAATGTTCTTCCGTGTACCTTCCATAATAGATGGCTCTTATGAGAGCCAGAGTTACCTTCTGTAAAATACAGTAATCCCTAATGATTCATGCCGTTCCTCTTATTTATAAATATGAAGGTACACTATGCATCACTTCCAAATGACCAGTGTGTGCTTTTTATGTCCACTCATTATGTAGCGGATATGAACAGCCACAGTCCTTCAAAGCTTTGACAGTTTTAAGACTGGAGGATGACTGAGGCATAGTCAAGATGAAAAATTGGAACTTCAGAAAGACGGGTTGGATCAATTTTATCGAAGAACATACATTAAAAAATGGTCAGTTCATGACAAAAACATTAACCCTTCTGAAATCAATATCAATTTGTATTAAAATAATTGATATTTAGTATCTTATAGGAGTTGTCCAATTGTTAGTATTTATTACAGCTACTGTATTCCCATTTTTCCGTCTGTCCACCTGCACAAAACCTAGTTAGAATTTTACCTTGACATATTATAAATCATGACTAATGTTTACAGTTATCTTCTTTAAATCATGAGTGACAAGAAGAATGAATAAATTGTTCCTGAATTGTATTAGGATTCATTGAAGTTTTACTCTAAAAAGCACAGTTTTCTTTGCATACATGAATAATGTAACTATTGAGATTTATGTGTAACTTTTAGGTCAGTAAAACATTTTTTTCCTGTTACTGTACTTGGAGATTTCTGTCATGTAGGGCCCCAGAGCTCTTGTTTTTCTTTGGTGGTGATGTGACAGTTTTTGCGGGAAGTCATTCCCCCCCGAGTCTTTCAGTTGCCTAAAACACTCCACTTCAGCGTAAGACCTTATTGCCCACCCAAAGAGGTTATAGGGATTCTCGACTGCCCTCTCTCTGCCTAAGTGGGTGGTCCTCTGGGGTATGACTGAGGCACAGGTGGAGCATTGTAGGGGTGCTCACAAAAATAACCCCCCTCTTCTCACCAACAACCTCTTTTGCCACCGTTTTTTTTTTTTTTTTTTTTTTCCATGTGGGCCACAGAAAGGTAGACCGCATATTGCAGAAATGTTCATTACATCATTAAACAAAACAAAAAAAATGACATACACAAGCCTTTGTGTTCTCTATGCTGGGAAAAGTTGAGTGCATTTAGGACTCTTTTAAAAGCAAAAAAAAAAAAGAAAAATAAGGTGTTGTGTGTGTTCTTTCTTTTTTGTTCCTAAAGTAGGAACAAAAAGGAAAGAAATGCCCCCTTCCAGACTGAAAATATTCTCGTGCTCTGCTCTGGTAAATAATTATAGTTCTGGTGAGCAATGTTTTATAAAGTTTACACAGTTAGTTTAGCTCACCTTATCTGTTGTTTAGAACCCCACAAACCTCCAGAAGATGTTGACATTTGGCAGCTCTGATACACCGTACAAAAGCATGGATTTCTTGTGACCATAATAAACAGGAGTATAAAGGAGAGATCTGTGCTAAGTGGGCACCCTGTGAAGGCTGACTCTCCTCAGACCTCCATGCCTTATTATGATTTCTTCTTTCTTTCTTTTTTTTCAATTCAGCTCACTGTATACTTAGAAATACAGGATGTAATCACATTCGTCTCAAATAATTCCACCATGTGACTCAGATGGCAAGTGACTGCCGGCCACTGCCTCCAGTGTTTTTAGATACAGTAGTGGATTTATTTGTTAAGGTCTGGAGCACATTAATGAAGATAGACAAAGAGCCCCCCTCTAATTCTTGAAATGTCAAGAATATGTTACCAGATAGTTGTCGTGCATTTTGGCTTGTATAAAAGACATATAAGTGGAAAAAAAAATAGCAGGTGCTGACATATGTGTGTGGTTCATTCACCTGCACTGAAAGCAGATTTTTAACCAGTAAAATATTTCCACAAAGTTAATTAATCTCATAAAACACAACTCAAAAAAGTTAGCATAAATGTTTGGTTTTTTTTATCAGAAAAGTTGCAGGTTTCACAACACTGGTAGAAACAAAAAAAATATTTCAGGAAATGAGAATAATGTTAAAGAATCAGCCAGCTGCATGTGAGGATAAGTATCCATTATCAGAGTTCCAATCCTCTGACGTCTCGCATAGCTTCCTGCTCAGATCTTTGCAGGGTCCAGATGGTCACATTGGCCACTAGGGAGAGTAGGAAGCCTAGAGAGACAGTTTAACAATGTGCAATTAAGGGACAGATAAACTAAATGCTCAACAAAGAGGGCCATTTCCAGATCACTGGCTTCTGAACTTCTATGTGGCATTAAGCTGCATTCCTCAGCCAAGTAATAGTAGACACACATAAATTAGCTTGAATAAGAGATTTTGTCTTATTTTAATGATAACATCCAAAGTATACGTTACTGATCCAGCCGGAAAACCCTCAGTGTGAACCAAAAAAAGAAAGTATTCAGAGCTGACTGATGAGTTTTGTGCTTGGACGCATGCTAATTGATTCCTAAGGAGATAGAGTTTCTTGACCAATGAGCCTGTCTCCACATATCACTACAGTCTTGAGTTTCAGCCTGTTTTGTTCCACATTAACATTTCACAGAAGATCAGGCGCCTGCCCTCTGTGTTTTACCCCAGGGAGCTAGAATCCCCTACAAGCTGACACTGATACAATCTCCAGGTAATGGCAGCAAGACCAAAAGCCTGAGGGTGACTGACAAATAATGTTTGTGTGTATGCATGTGTGTGTTTGACTCCGAGAGGTGCCCAATTCCACTGGTGTGGTCAGGGCCAAAGTTCACTCAGAAACGTGCGGGTTGGGGTTGAAAGGTGCCGAAGCCACCGTTAAAGGTGAGAGTAGGATTTCAACCTCCACACTCACCCTCACCGTCTTCCCCTCGCTGCTCTGCCACCTACATTTCCCATTATGACGGAAATGAAACCCCCCACGCTTTCTCAGATGACTTAGGCTTGAAAAATTAGGCGGAGGAGGCACCAAAGCAGAATAACCCCTTTAATCAACTTCAGCTTCACAGACATGAGGATTTTTGTACCAATTTAGTTTGGAGTGTATTTTGTTCCAAGTTTTTATGATGAGTGTCTGCAATGCAGTATATATGTTTTAAAGTATAATTTTGGAAGTCACAATATTTGCTTTTATAGTAAAATGTCATATTTCAATTCCTCTGTTCCTTCAAATAATTTGCATCAATGGGCAACACAGAACCTACTTTCACGTTTGGTCACCCCTTAGTCATTTCTGGTTGGGGCAGTGGATCATTGTTTACATGGAAATAGCGGAGTATTTGGAGTTAATAAGATGTCTTTTGGAGCTATCAAGAGTCACTATAAATGATGGTAGGTGCATTGTTTGACTTTCTAACAAAACACTTGAAGTTAAAATACGAAAGGATTTAAATTGGGTGTGTTAACCTGCATAGCAAACTTTGAAAATAAATAGCTAAAACTGATGTTTTTCGCTCGTATTCATGGTGAGTGAAACAGTCAATATGCAGATTGCTGCATTGGAGTATGTGTTTCAAGTATATCCAAGGCTAAATGTTGTTACTTGTTTCACGTTTTAAATGCGAAAGTCCCACTAGCTGTCATGCAGCTAGAGGTTGGAGCACAGTGAGCTTCAGACCATGACCAATCAGGATCCATTTGGCGTCTTTAACCCTAACCGTAACTGTAATCCTAACCTTAATCTTTACAAGAAAAATGGTCAACATTAGCTGCACATATTTTGAAAAAATTACATGTTAATACCATTGTCTCTTTCTTTTGGGCTTTTTTTTTATCTAGCATGAAAGACATCTAATTATCCATGTCTTTATCTTAACAAACTGTTAGTTGTGTTTAATTACTTTAAAGCAGTGATTTTATTTTTTTGTCAAGGTGACTTTCAGTGTCAGGTAAAAATAGTCTGACAGGTGAGGTGACAGTTTGAGCATGAAGAAGGCAGAAACTTCAGGAAGGCAAACTTTGCCTTTTTGTAAGTGTATGCACACAATGACAAACTAACATACAATGTAAGAAATAACGACAATTAGTCAATACCTGCAATAGTATATAGAGATTCGCTAAGGTAATGAATACCGTTAGTCACAACTGGAATTAAAGAGCAGTCTTGTTTTAAACCGGAAATACGTCACACCGCTCCACGCATAGAGTCCATTGGATGAATATAGAAATATTGGTAAATCATTCCTATATGGATCTATCTTGAGTAGTGACACCTGCTAGCTAGAATAAATATAATTTCAAACGCCACTACTGATAAAAAATATTTGTTGTTGACTAGAACAGTTATTAAAAGCATTATACCTCTTCCATCTAAATGTTTAAGGATCTTCTTTAAACTTTGACCTTTTAGAAGTTTAAAGCCAGAGGGTGCCAATAACACGCTGGTTTGTTTCATTAAACAATTTAAAAAAAAGATTGCACTGTTACCATTCCTTGGTTAAAGGTGTTGAAACATGCTTACAAGTTCTAGGGATAATTCTTATAAATAACACAAACAAACAATTCCCCAAACCATGGTCATTAAAAAGTACAGCGTGAAGGTCTGTACAGTATATTAATAAGGAAGAATTAGTAAAAGCTTTGCAAGCATATTATTTATACCACTACAAAAAGTTTCATTTGAGCCTGTTTTTACTATCTAATCTTCAGTAAAATTATTAAGGAAAATAGGAAATAATCTAAATGACACTGAAAACTTGCTTTGTTGAAAAAAAAAGGAAAAAAAATTGCAGAGCTGTACAGTAGAGTGGTGTTTCACTTCAATGAGAAGGCTGTGGTTCAAATCCTTGCTTGATCATTTTTGTTGGAGTTGGCATCTTCTTCCTATGCATGCTTGGGTTTTCTTCTGGAACCTTCCTGCAGACTTCATGCTTCATGGGTTAATAAGTGACTCTAAATCGTCCCTTAGGAGCTTTCGTGTGTGGCCCTGGCATACAGTTTATGGTGTACCCCACTTTTGCTCTAAAGTGGCTTGGAGAGACCCTGCACAGGACCATGTGAAAGTACCAGATGGATGAATGAAAAAAGCATCCATGAATAACTTATGAAATATTAACTTTCTCACTTGTCGTCCAAGAGTTAACCGTGTCGACTGCAGATGTTTTCTTGGCTGAACATCACAAAAATGCTGCACTTTTTTTATTGTGTGTTGCAGTTTTAAGACAGCAATTGTCTCGTGATAATGGTAGTCATTGAGAGATCTCATAAATTGGTATTAGAAATCCTGCTTTCCTGATACTGTGCACATACTGGGCATGTGTTGTGTTATTACCCAATACTAGTATGCAAAATGTCAAAAATCTCATGAATCTTTCTCCAGGCTTTTTCTTTCACACCTCAATTCCGAGATATAAAAGACTTGTCATATAATTCTGGCCTGGCATAAACCACAATTACCCGTATGTCACCACCAAATCCGAATCCCCAACTGGTCAAAGTTCCACTTTTGATACGCACTTAATGACCTCACGTTTTGCATGTCGAGCCCGAAAATGGACTTACAAACTTGTGTGGCTACGTGTGAACGTGAGACTTTTGAATGCGGAGGCCCGAAATGTATGTATCCCTCGTTTACGTGGACTTTTTATTGAAAATGTTTGCACGTTTCTGATTCAGGTGTGAACGTATCATAAAAGGAACAGAATTTCCTGTGTCACGATGAAACTATTTTGTGTGCTTGCATCAACTGTTGTCAGTGGGACTTGGGCTTTACACAAGGAATCTCACTATCTTTGGAAAGATGTCTGCTAACTTTTCAGTTCAGCAGTTCTTTTTTTGTTTTTTTATGTTTTTGTTTTGGTACTCTAAAGTCATGCATGAGATGGATAACTTGCACATGCAAAACTTTCTAGGACTTAAGGGGCTCCATACTTCTCATTCTTAGTTTTAAAATATATAATTATTGTGTGCTGTTATGGTACATACTTAAAATAATGTTTAATAGACTAGGCATCACATAGGAATCACAACTTAGCAACAAAATACACTTGGAAGCACACCTCATTGAAACTACGATGAAAAAAAAAACACAATTGCCAGAGATTTACCCAAACAAAGCTTCATAGTTGTGTCTATTTGTATTTATTTACATGTGTAAATTTTTATCCCCAAGAGTCCCAACATATGTTGCTGTTGTATACCAGATAACAAATGTGATTGTTTTTTAAATCAATAAAATACCTTTAGAAACTTTATTTATGAGTCAGTTTATTAAATTATTTCTTGTGTCATAGCATAAGACCACTTTTTTGCTCCAGCTCCTTTTAACCCTTCCGCTCTCCTTGGGGTCCAGATGGCTCCAACCACATATTGTTATGCGATTTCTTCCATGACAAATGTGGACGAAGGGGGACAGGATTTTATGTCTGCCATGGACATTAGTGAAACTCCGAAATCAGTGAAAAAAAAAAGTTCAGCGCACTGTCCTGTGGTGTCCAGATGACCCCACTTTTAATGTAAACATGCTAAGGAGAACGGAAGGGTTACTTCAGTGGCTTGCTCAATATCAGGTAAACATAGAGTAAACACAACCTGGATGCCATAAATTCCAACCAATGCAATGCAGTAATGATAGGTGTGCAGTAGCAGCAGTAATGGTCTAACTTCAGCTACAGACTAAAGGTAAAGCTTCTATTGTGTGTTTTATTGCTAAGCTACATTAGGAATAAAACAAGATCTTTCACTAGCTTAAATCAATCATCTGCTCTCATCTGCAGAACCTAAGCTTCTAATTTTTGCTGGTGAAATATGCGTGTTTTTTTTTTAAATTTATTTTTAGATATGCAGATAATAATAGATGCATCATGCCATATAGCTGTCAAGCACAGTGGTGAAAACAACGATCTGGTGCTGCAGTGCAGCTACAGGATACAGATGAATTACTGTGTTTTACGAACAATTTGAATTCTGTACATTTCTAGAAAATCCCTTAAAACAACTCTGTGAATATGAAATAGGCTCAATTTTTCTCAAAAGGTATCACAACCTTTTTTATATAAAGCAGGGGTCCCAAACCTCCGTGCCATGGACCTTTACCAGTCTATGGAGCAGTGGAACAATTTGTACCGTCCCGCAGAGAAATAAACACACATTTCTGTCTGTTTTATTTACAATCTCAGTCTAAAGGAAGTTTTATTTTATTTTAGAAAAGGGATGGTTTCTCACCATTGCATACATTGAAACCCCCAAGCATGCAAAGTTAACAGAAAACAAACATATTTGGAAAGTTTCTTTATGCAGAAAAGAGTCAGTGAGGAAACAGTAGATGATCCCTCAACTTCAAAGAAAAACTAAAAAATCTGCAGTTAACAGACAAAAACCAGGAGTCTTTACTTCAAATAAATATAATGCCTAATATTCAGCAACCGCCTGTCTAATGTTGCAAGAATGCTTCAAATAAAGTTGGTCAAATGGTGGATTCACGTTTATTATTATATTTCAAAAACACCAGTTTTAGTGACCTTTTTTATTTTTATCCAGCGCATCTTAAAAGTCGGACGAGGCTTAAAGCTGCAATAGGAATGTGTGGAAATGTTGGAGATCCCTTATATAAAGGACCAATTACTTTTCCTACAAGTGGCCAGGGAGATATGCATGATGGGAAAAAAAAAACAAGAAAGTGGTCAATACTTAATAATGGTATCATAAACACCGGGATTTTCTTTTTCTTTTTTCTTTTCACACAACTGTGCTTTAGACATTGAAGGAGGGATGGGTGCGTGCTTACTTCAGATTGAGCAATGGTTCCTTGGATTGTTGGCAAGTCATTCATTTAAGTAGATTATGCAGTGGTTCATAAAAAACTAAACAGTCAAGAGTGAAATACGATACACGTAACGTCAGCAGTGTGTCTACTGCATTTTTTTAGTTGCAGCAAATTTACCATCAAGCAGTTGTAGAAACGACAGAGCCCTCTTGCCAAAAGTGCCATTATTTGAAGTACGGAATTAATAGTGCATCAGATTTTAACAGTTTTGATATAGAGTGGCCATCGTTGAAAATTGTTTTCAGGGTATTAAAGATTTTTTTTTTCTTTTCGTGAAGAGTTTATGACATTTATGTCCTTGCAATTTAATCTTAAATTTTTTGATAAAAGTTTAGACTTGTCACAGTGTCCTCTAAGTTCCTACTTTTGCAGGTATGTGAAGCAAATTTTTATCTTTGTTCTCAGCAAAAGTTCTTTTGATTTAATAAAGACATTTTTATATTAGTTTTAAATTTTTTTTTTTTCCAGACCTTTGGCACATTTAATTCTCCTTGTTCTTTTTAAAGGCATTTACCTCTTGACTGCAAAAAAGGTTCCATGCAGCTTTTCAAGTATTTTAGCTGAAACTGAGAGAGGGGGTCTACAACTATGAATTTCTGCAGGTGCATATTAACTTAGAAAGCTACATGTTGGGTTCTGGACGGTGAACTATCCTTTGATGTGGCATCTTAAAAAAAAAAAAAAAAGTCATAACCTTAATACCCCCTCTTTGCCAAAGGATGTGGTCTTTCAATTATATCTAATCTTTCTTTTTTTTTTTAAACAAAATACATTTTTGCTTCAATTCAAAAGAATGAGTAAACATGGAAAGTAATTACAGCTCTCTTTGAAGCAGCTCTGCCGATACTAGTGTTTTTTGGACTTTTTCCAATTTCTTTTCAGGTGGTTACTTGATGGTTAAACTCTGTGCCAACTTATTAAGGACCAGGTTCACCTTTGCTTCTTCTCTTATCTCCTGTTTAGCCTTTCAAACAGAGCCGCACAAGTGAACCATGTCAGGGATTTTCAGTCTGGTTTGATCTTGGAATTTTCACCACTAACCTAAAACCCTAAATTAGAACACCTATGTGGCTGTGGTGCCACGGTTGGGCAGTTGACTTCTGATTGGAAGATTGCAGGTTTGATTCCCGCCAATGTGTCAAAGTGTCCTTAGGAAAGACACTGAACTCCAAATAGCCTCCGGTGGTTGAAGGTTGGCGCCAGTGTTCGGCAGCTGAGCCACCATCAGTGTGAATCTGTGTGACTGTAATGAGCCTTCAAGGAAGGTAGAAAGTGCTATTCATGTATACGCCATTTACCTGAAAGTTATAACATATGGCTGACTTCATGCATAGTCTCGTGTTGTAATGGTCCAAGCCCTATACATGACTCTAATGGTCCTACTGCAAGAATGTTACTGTTACGAAACCAATCACAAAGACAACTATTTGATGTATTTCTACAAAATATAAAACAGATATTGAGAAATAAACGGTTTACATAAATATCACAATTCCCTGATATACAGGTCAACTACTTTAAAAATTTGCCATTCAAAGTAAAGATATATTATCCTCTCATCAAAACTGATAAGAAGAGTAATAAAATCAAGTACATTTTAATAAGGAGAAATCTTGGAAATGCAAATAAATAAAGAACTATTTCTATTGCAAAAATGTGTGTGAAATAGTCCGTATTCTTTTGGTGGTTTCAGTTCTGGGAAGATGACTTCTTTATTCTGGTGGTATAAGCTCAGACCATAGAGGGAAAAACCCCAGAGCCTAGACGCTGATGGTGGTTGAAGGCCAGTTTTGGACATAGAATTGGTACATGTGGAGAATGGGGGGGGATGAGGCCACATTCCTGCATGTTTTCCAACATCCTCTGCTCTGGCACGTTCTAACTGGCTGGACACACCTGAATCAGATAATCAATCACGAGTAGGGCTTGGATTTCTAGAAATCATGCAGACACAGAATGTAAAGATAAATGTCTATGAAGTTTAAAACAGAAATAGGATTGTGATTGGCTCAGAAGAAGTGGTGGGTAATGGATATTGGAATTGAGCTATTGGTTTGGAGTAAAGGCTTAATTGATGAGTGAGTGATGCAAAAAGTCCAGCTTACCCAGAAGTGAGAAAGATCTTCCTTATTGAAACTACGCCAAAGCTTCACTTATTCCCCAAGAAGTTGTTTCTGTACATGACAAACCTTTACAAACACAGCATGTTTAGACAAAGATGTTCATACAAACAGCAGGCTACTCAGTATGCCTCTTAGTTCCTCAAACTAAGAAATGGTCCTTAGTTTAAGGACCTGGTGATGTTAATGCAGATTCATATTGAAAGTTTTTTAGCAAACAGTCTTTAACCTCTTAGAACCTGACATCCACATAGATGGACATCCTATTTTGGGTTGAATTACCACAGGCATATCAAAAAGAGGTTGAGTATTAAGATGTTAATTGAATAACTAAAGGAAACAGCTGCACACTTCATTGTATCTGCTTGAAGCAACAGTCCTGATGGTCCATGCAGCCAAAAATACAGTTCCTAAGTAACTTCACAATTAGGGGAAAACTCATTTCAGCATAAACATATTTTATTGACTGAGTACAGGGACAAAATACCCTGCGTTGCTTTGGCTTATCAGAGACAGCGAATTGATCACATCAGAGGAACTGAACATTCTGAGGGAAAAAAAAGTATAGAAATCAGAACTTGGTGAATTCAGGGCCGTGTTAGAGGTTACTTGCAGAAAAGTCCTGTTTAGAAATACAGCAGATTCATATTTTGACATTTAACAAACATTTATGTCCATAAAATAAAATGTAATGATCCTTGCAGCATGACTTCAGAACCTGTTGGAACTCATTGCTTTTACTTGCAGTGTAGATCTGGCCTCAGAACTGCTGATATCTATTTTGTATCAGGATTTCTGGAAAATCTGTAAAAAATACTGTCATGGGTTTTGTCCCTTGCTACCTGAATAAGCCTGACAGTTATTGTTGTGAGTTGTGTGGTTCAGTAGTAGATGTAAGTTCAAGAGCTTTATCATTCTTAACTGAGGGTAAAGAACATTTGACCTGCGCAAAGTTAACTTTGAGAGTTCTGATGTATATTTTATAACAAATATTATTGCTGCCAATACATTTATTTAAAAAATATATGAAAAGGAAATTAAAGTGGCGTGATTGATTTACCTGAATCCACAGTTCCGCAGGTGGGTTGTAACACAGACACACTCAAACTTGGCGTGTGCTCAGCTGACATTCCTCTGTTTAAAAAGCAAACCAAGTCGATATCCTATAAATTTCCTTTTTAACAGAGGAATTATGGCAACTTTGGAAAAAATAACATTTTGGAGCTCCCCTATCTGGGGGTTTTAAAAACAATAATGGAGCAGAAAACGTGTCACATTCTGTCTGAAGACATTTTTTCAATAGAAGGCATCAAGAGATTCTGAAGAAAAATTTGTTGAGGTTGATAATTAGATATTACAGACATGTGCAAATGTGCTAATAGAGTGTTTTTCTCCTGTTGACCTTCTTGGGCTTTTTGAGATGTTTAAATGAGCTAAAATGAAAGAAGAGCCCTCAAAATGTATGCAGTTGCAAAAATACTACACATTGGATAAATTAGGATGTGCCATTTAACTTATCCGATCATTGATTTAATTTTTCAAAACATGTCAGTGTGCTAATTACTGGTTATTAATATGTGTGTCTCTGGTGACTGAAGTGAGCCCAAACAGAAGTTTCTGACCCTTTCTCTTTTATATTTGAGTAATGTATGGTATTTACTGGTGTATCCTGCAAATTTGGACCCAGACAGTATGTGATCCTCAGACAGGACAGAGCTTCCTCTTCTTGTAAGGAAGTTTTATCTGAAGGATCAGTCTGGCGAGATTTTTCAGACACTGGGAGGGACTGAGAGAGAGCATTTCTCCTTTATAATGCTTTAAAGCCTTAAGCTTTATAGAACAGGAATTGTTTTGGTGTCTGTTAATTCACCATCTTAAAGATTCTTTTTTTGTTTTAAGCAACGATTACATTTCAAATATTTTTATTTCAATTATTCTTGCTGCAATGGTTCTAGTGTGAGTTTTTACGCTGGTTTGCTTTTTCACCACTTTCTCTCTCTATCTCTGCCTAACTGTTGGTGTTTCTCTGAAAAATAACAAGGTCCAGGGCCGTGCGTGTGCATGTGTTTTGCACTGGCTGTGTGGACTGGATGCTCTGCCTGCACTGGGCCTGCTTCTTGTGTGGTCCTCCAGCAAACTTTATGATTTATTCAGCTAAAGGCAGAGGAGCATGACCCCCAGTGACCACAGAGAGTGAGCTGCACGTGTGTTTAATGATTTCACCACAAAAATGTCTGCTATGGCTTGGCCTACATAGAAGCTCAGAGTCCCCCCACTGAATAGATGAGGGGTGTGTGTGTGTGCATATACCTGTTTGTGTGAGTGTGTCAGGGGGCGTGGTTTAAAAACATGGTCTGCCTAAGTTAATATAAATTCCTACCACTACCTGTCTAGATATGGGATTACCAGGAACAAAGTGAAGAGACAAAAAGCTAAGTCTTCCTGGCATGTTGCAAATGTTTTAAACGTCTGTCTTTTAGCAAAACCCTGTTGTGGTATTTTACTCTCCACCAGAGACCCCTCTGTGGTCTCGCCCCCTGTCTTTCATTACCAGAAGGAGATTTCAGGATGTGGACACCAACCAAGCTTTCAGAAACCTAGAAAGAGACTGGGGAAAGCCGAGGTGGAGGGGGTCATTTGACCATTGTGTTTTGTTCTTTTTTAATTTGGTTGTCCACATCTATTACTAAAAGTTTGGATATGAATGCACATTAGGCTACAATGGAAATGTGCAATAAGGATCAGTCCTGACAAGGGGTGTGCATCTTCCCTCTCGAATAATTCGATGTTCACCTTGATACGGTCCATGAATCATAAAAGAGTCAGCTAACTTTGTGGCGATATAATAAAAGCAAAATCTTTTGCCTAAATAGATAGAATCTTTATATTCCTTTGAAGGCTTTTTAACAGATAAACTTTTTTTCACTTACTGGCACTTTTTATTTCAGGCTACAAAAATTGATAAATATATATTTTTTCATATTTGATATTTCTGATCTTTTACACTCATTTATTCTTTGTGGTTAAAAAAGTGCCATTTTATTTTATTCAGATATCGCTTGAAGGGCTGTAAAAATAGGTAGACTGTAAAGAAAACAACAGAAAATAAAACTGACAAAGTTTCCACAAAACTGATTATTTACTTCCTAATCAATTGTGTATATTTGACCAAAATTATCTTGTTTTTATGTAGGGTTTTCTGCCAATAATGCCGTTACTCCCACACTCAATAGATTTTTAAAAATACATATCTGTATCTTTCTCATCCCTGGTCCTCTCTTATGAATCATATCAATGACCTGAACGATCAGTTGATTTTTTTTTTGTAGAAATATCAGCCGGTATTGGCAAACAAAAAACGATTTAACCACAGAGCCAATGACTCCTATGTTGATTTACAAAGATCACGTCTTTTAAATGTGCTTAGCTAGCTTCTTTACTTCTTGTTCTCCTCAAGTTTGTTTCTTTTATTTACCAATCATTTAAACCATCACGCACCTCCCTATAGCAAATATCTTGTTTGGTATCTTAATGCCTTGAGGAAATAGATTTACAAAGTAACATTGCAATTATTATAGCAAGCTTTCAATCACTGGGGTGCACACTGGGTGCTGGAGCTGACACTTGTATTCACTGGTGAGAGGTCCTTGACTGCAAAAATTGATTGAAAGACCTTTGTCACAGTTGACTTGCCCTGGCAAGAAAAGCACAGATGGAAACAGCCTGATGCTTGCGATCTGCTGATGACCTGTTCAGGCTTCAACAGACCCCTGCGACCCTGAACAAGAAGGCAGTCATAAAATGTGAAAGGAGACCTAAAGTTGAGTTACCCAACTTTAATTGACCCATTTCTAAAATGTTATCACTTAAAAAGAAAAAAAATGCTGACATGCGTGTCAAAAAGGTATCTTAAAGAGTCTACCATTCTACTGCATTAGAAGTATAATGCAGAGGAGCTACTTGAGAAATGCACTCTGAATTTTTTGTCCTGCCACGGAAATTTGTTCCTACCATGTGAACCCTGCTGTGGACAGAATCTCTTGTGTTGTCATATTGCTTACATCACAGCAGGTTTTTGTCTGTGTCTGCATGAATGTCTCCAGAGTGTCTCCACATGTGTGTCAGGGAGTGAAATTGTATCAAACCAGTCATCATTACAGGCTCATTCCAAAACCTCAGGGGGCATTACACAACGGTAAGTGCACAGTGGGTGTGACACAAGCACGTTCGTAAACCCCAGGCTCAGGGCTCACCGTGAGTAATGAGTCCACCCTGCAGAACCTAAGCACACGCCCAGGGGCCAAGGAAATGTATGTGATCACCATGTCTGGTATGACAACCCCCTCCTCCACTGGCCAGGAGCAGAAACTCATATCTACTTTTGTGTCTTTGATCTGTAACAACCCCTCTCTACAAAACATAATATATTGCAACTCGTGCAAGAATTTTGGGCTCACAGCATCTTATAGCTTGAACTGTCTATCTTTTCTTATATTTTTCTATAGCTTTCTCTCTCTCACACAAACACATGAGCAGGCTGGGACGTAAATCAAAATGACTCAATATGCAAAGCAAACATTTAGTGAAGATGAAAAGATTTGTTTTTCAGAAAGACTTAAAATGATTGGTTGACGTACCACTTTTTTGCAGTGAGAGTGGAGGTGGATTTATTTAATGTTTTTACTTAGATTAACTTAAGTATAAGTCAGTGTAGAGGTCAGTGCAAAAAGAAAATAGTTTTTTTTCTCTCACATGGAAATCAAAGCAACTATCTGATTAATACAGTGTTTTGAGGTGGCAATTACGTTTTTGTTATGTAACGGACCATATACTGGTTTTAAAAGAAAAATCTGATCCAAACCAGAGACCAAGGTACATGGACATCTCTGAGAAGAATCAGAAAATAACAAATTTAAATTTGTTACTTCAAAATGTGTTATCTGTTCCAGGAATTGGATTAAGTATGATTTCAGCCAGGTGTGCAAAGTATCTATTTGTGGTTTCTAACTTTTTTTATGTCTTTCTTACCTCAGGGCTTAGTTCATATCCAAATCATTAATTTAAAAAACAAGTTTAGTATTAGACAAGTATAAATAAAATAAAATCTAAGCTAATTGTTTTGTGAATAATATAATTCCTTCTGAATACTGAGGGAGTGTCTTGGCTGACACGTCTCTACACCATTGCGTGGCAGACGGGGACCGTACCACTGTACTGGCAGACTGGGGCGGTGGTTTCCCTTTTCTAAAAGGGGAACTGGAGGGTGTGTTCCAACTATCGGGGAATCACACTCTTCAGCCTCAGTGGGAAAGTCTATGTCAGGGTACTGGCATAGACATAGTCGATAGTCAAACCTCAGATCCAAGAACAACAGTGCTGTTTCTGTCCTGGTCGTGGAACGGTGGACTAGCTTTACATCCTCTTCAGGGTGCTGGAGGGTTTGCGGGAGTACGCTCAACCAGTTCATATGTGTTTTGTTGATCTGGGGAAGGCATTTGACCGCGTTCCCAGTGGTGTCCTGTGGAGGGTGCTCTCGGAGCCTAATTTAGGGCTGTCCGGTCTTTGTATGACCGGAGCAGGAGCTTGGTTTGCAAAGCAGGCAGTAATTTGGACCTTTTCCCGATACATATTGGACTCCGCCAGGGCTTCCCTTTTATAACCGGTTCTGTTCATAGTCTTTAGGGACAGAATTCCTTGGCACAGCCAGGGGCCGGAGAGGATCTGATTTGGGGACCACAGGATTTCCGCTATATTCTTTGCAGATGATGTTGTTCTGTTGGCTTTATCAAGCCGGGACCTCCAGCATGTGTTGGAGCAGTTTGCAGTCGAGTGTGAGGCAGCTGGGATAAGTCTTAGGTCATGGTTCTCGAGGAGAGAAAGGTAGTTGGCCCTCTCTTGGTAAATGGAGTGCTCCTGCCTCAGGTGGAGGAGTTTAAATATCTTGGGGTCTTGTTCACGAGTGAAGGAAGATTGCGGTGGGAGATTGACAGGCATATTAGAGCTGTATCCACCGGCTGTACCGGTCCGTTATGGTGAAGAGAGAGCTGAGCCAGAAAGCAAAGCTCTCAATTTACCGGTTGATCTTCGTTCCAGTACTTACCTATGGTCATGAGCTCTGGGTCAGCAGAGTCTGGGTCTGGAGATGCTGACTACAAGCGGCTGAAATTAGTTTTCTCTGGAGGGTGGCTGGGCACTCCCTTAGAGATAGGGTGAGAAGCTCGTCAGCAAGTCGAGCCTCTACTCCTCCACATTGAGAGGAACCAGTTGAGGTGGCTCGGGCACCTGGTCCAGATACCTCCTGAACGCCTCCCTGGAAAGGTGTTCCGGGCATGTCCCACTGGACGGAGACCCCGGGGAAAACCCAGAACATGCTGGAGAGACTATGGCACTTCGCTGGCCTGGGAATGCCTCGGGGTCCGCCCAGAGGAGTTGGAGGAAGTGGCCAAGGAGAGGGAAGTCTCGGCATTTCTGCTTAGACTTCTGCTGCCGCGACCCAGTCCCGAAAGAGCGGCATTGTGTGGATGGATATTTCCTTATTTTATCTTTTCAACACTGACCTAAATTTATATTCTTTAAAACTTTTTATCAATGGCTCCACAGTCCCCAACAAAGAGCATCCACTGATTCTGATGCCATAGATCAGTACAAATATTGTCTTTCCTGAACATTCTGTGTTCATTTTTGTATTTTACCTCTGCTGAACATTCTCCTGATTCCATAATGATGGGAATCCAATTTCTAGGCCATTTCTCTGTGTTTAGTATTTATACTTTTTGGCTGTACTGGGACTATTGCTACTCTTGCTGATACCAAATTTTAGTTGAAAACAAGACAGACTAAAGGCAACAAATAGACAACAAAAACAGTGCTTGCCAAATTTTCTCAAATGGGATGTAATCTGCAAACACCCTTAGCCCTTCCGCTCTCCTTGGTTTGTTTACATTAAAAGTGGGGTCATCTGGACCCCACAAGACAGGTCGCTGAACTGTTTTTTATCTTTGATTTTTGAGTTTCACTAATGTCCATGGCAGATATAAAATCCTGTCAACCTTTGTCCACATTTGTCATGGAAGAAATCACACATCAATATATGGTTGGAGTCATCTGGACCCCAAAGATAGCAGAAGGGTTACATTTTTTATAAGTACCCCAAAAGGTACATGCCCAACAGAATGAAAACTACTGATTTATCATGAAGTCCAATCCAAAGTCACAAAAGGGTCTTACAATGGGGAGTACCATAAGCTCAAATCTGGGAGTAAAACCCTTGACCAAGGGTGTCCAAATCCAGGCCTGGAGGGTCGTCCTACATGTTTTCCAACCAATAAAGGTTCTCATTGACTAAATACACCTGATCCAGGTCATTAGCAGCAGATGGGATTGGATTTCTGGAAAACCAGCAGGAGGCTCGCCCTAGAGGCCTGGCGGGACACCCCTGTCCTTGACCAATAGATGATTCTCAACCGACTGCTGCAGTCCATCACCAACCCATGAATCCAACGTGTGGAGGCTGATGAGGAGGATTGTCCATGATGGATTTCCGTTTATATACAGTAACATCCTCCTTTCACCCACCACAGTAACAGACTCAAGGGGACATCCCAGAACAAAGCAAGATTTCCTCACCGGTTTGTCGATCCTCTTCCTGTTCATCTCGGTGGAACATCCCCCACCCTCCCCCAGCAACTTTATACATTGGTGTTTCTATTTTCTTCATATCTTCTTCCCATTATGTTTGGCTGAATTTAATAACTCCTGTTAGCACTGGGCATATCCACCCGATCATTTTTTACTGTCCCCTTTTAACACTTTAATCCCACCTCAACATTCACTGTCTTGGCACCTTGTCTCTCTTTTGACGAGTGTTTGTTTTGGACCCTGTCATTGCCGTCCACACATGGTACAGCCTTGCTAATTACCACAAGTGAGTCATGGAGTGTTTGAGACACTGTGAGGGATGTTCGCTGCTGTTTTTGGCCACCAAACTGAAACCCATGACAGATTTTCCTGTCACCTCTCACCCTTTTCCGTACCTCTGATCTTTAGACCTGCTTAAAAGATGAAAAAAAAATTAGGAGGAGCCTAAGTCACTTGAACCGCTCCTCTACTCATTTGCTCCATGTGAACAGCTAAATTTTAAGTTTGTGTCATAGAGAAATAACACATTTGTGTAATGTGTGACAGTGTTGCAATGACACCTAGGAAAGAGGATCCTTTTGTGTGTGTGTTTGAGATGCTGAAATATAAATGATAATGGTACTTTTCCACTTTCCTTGAAGGTGTAACTGCTTCACATTTCATTTCATTTCACACACATTCACAAAGTGATGGTGGCCTACTGATTTACACTGGCACCAATCTGTAGCCAGGATCCACACCTACCAGAGGTTGACCGCTCTATCTCTACATGCATAGAGCAAAAAGACAGAATTACCACTCCTCATGTCCCAGTTGTAAAGTGTTTGTGACCCTTTTTGTTTAGGTTGTGGACAAATTTATCAGGTTCTTGGACGGGTCAACAAAAGATTGAGTGGGGGTCTACAAATGTTATAGGGACAAAAAGACCTCTATTTTTCTTCTTGTTCTTAATATTACTATGCTTCCAGTTTTTGAAAAATCATTTTTTTAAACAGAATGCTACTACAACAAATTTCTGAAAGTCTGAAAATATCAATTTTTTTCACAGACGATTAAGATTTAATAAAACAAAGAAGAATTTGGTAGTCCCCCCCCCCCCCCCCAAAAAAAAAAAAAAAAAAATCCTTAAGAATCAGAAAATAAATAAAATGGAAATATTCTAAGTTAGTGTATGAATTTATCTTCTTTCTAACTGCAGCCTGGTACCAAGTTTCCCACGGACCAGTACCGGGCCATGGCTCGCTGGTTGGGGATCATCGCTTAAGAAGAAGTTTTAATTACTCAAGGGGGAGATTACCCAGCAACAGGTGCTTAGTGGACATACAATCCAAGTCTTTGTGGCGCTCTGTAATTTTCACAATATTCCTTGATGAATTAAGCCTTTTTAGAGATGTAGTGTTTGCTAACATAGTTCTTAATTAATTACAGTTAATATCAAACAACTGTATTACATTATCACAATGAGATACATATTACACAGTAAGAACTGTTTTCAGACAGCTTTTACACCACCACAGCATGATCCAAATTAGACTATATGCCACTGTTTTAATGAGTGGCTACGATTCCAATTTTACCCTTGACAAGATTTAAATAGGGACTCATTTGCTTTAGCAGCAGTGGGGTAGGTAACAGAGAAATAGGCAGAAAAGTGTGCTTTCAGCCAGAGAAATCTATCATTACCCTCGTAATAAGGGGCTAACTGCCTTTTTAATGTTGCAACTGAGAGCAAAATGAATACTTCCAGACTAAGTGATAATCACAATGCCTTGCCAAAGGACAGGTTGCCAAAAATCCACAGAGGCTTTCTATTTCTGTTTTTCTGTCTTTTAACCTGATTTAGACTGGGTCCTTGATGACCAATTGCTGTCTTAATTTAGAGATGGACATCAATAATGTATTTTAATGTCAAAAATATGTTCCTTTATTTATACTTTTTAATTAAGGAAACATGTGGCTTTTAAATGGTGAAAAATGTTCTCAGTGGGTGGCAGAATGAAAAACTAAGCATTTGGAAGGTCAGTGTGAAAGTGGCGTTCTAACAGAATACTTCCACATGTAACCACCTAGTAAATTTATGAACAAAATTTGATTAGCTTTGAGAGTGGACAAGGAAGAACAAGATGAGCTGAAGGGGACAAAGCTTTCTTTTTGCTTTTGTCATTGCTTGTTGTTTTGAACTGCTTTTACCTGTACAGTATATGTAGAACACATTAAATGCAGCCCACCCTCTGTTTCATACTTTTTAACAGCATAAAATTTATGTAAAATTGTGGAAACAAAGAAAATCTACCAAACATAAATCTCCTTATTTTAATTTATTTTTTGTTTAGTTTAATTTGTGATGAATATCAATTTCTGCACAAAGAAGCACAAATTAATTTCTTTGGGTTTGGCAAACATCCATCCATCCATCCATCCATAATCCACTTGACTGACTCCTGATCTATCAACCCATCTGTCCAATAAACTTTCTGCACTTGAATCTAGCTGTCTGTCTGGCTCTTGTAACAGAGGTGGCCTGCCTTAATGTGACCTACACAAAGTCTTTATAAATTTTAACCCTACAAATTGTGGTTTTGTCTTCCAGAAAAATCTCCATGCCTTCAAAATTAAAAAAGCAACAAAGATATATGTTTCTTGAAAAGATTTGTTGCCTTCTGTAACTTATTAATCACTCCTTCAGGGATCCTCCTACCATACCCACACTGAATGTATGTAATAAATTATTTTTTGCATATTGTTTGAGGGGCTTTCCTCTTTGAATCTGGGTATAGGGCAGCCAATGGGTTCAGCTGTCTTTTATTTCTGTGTGGTCTCCATCCCTTTTGCCATAGTGTGGTCAAAAGAATTGAGAGTGCCTCATATAGTCCTTCATCCTGCACAGTCAACAGAACAGGGGGGCCTCTTGCAGCAACCAACAGTCATTTGAAGATGGGGTTTGTGGCTGGTTTCCACCCACAATGCCAAGCTGTCTCCCATTAAACTTTGGGATTTAATTTGGGAAAAGGTCTCAAATTGGTTTTGGGACATAATGATCTGTATGTCAAAGCCGTCTTCACCTTAACATATGTCAGTTTTTGACTTTATCTAAAAAAAAAAAAAAAATCTGAATGAACAAATTAACCAGTAAAAACATAATGTAGAAGTAATTTTTTCCTACAAAAACCTGCTGTATGATAAGGGAATAGTTTGTTTTAAATATTTTTTGACTAATATTTTCTTCTCCAAAGGAGGGCTGTCAACCACTAGACCTTGAGGGGGAATGTCTTGGTGGTTTTCAGAAATTCCATCCTTGCCTGACCAACCTGCTGCTGATAACCTGGACCAGGTGTGTTTTGCCAAAGAGAAACTGCAAGGGGAGGATCAGATTTCCCTGGGGGATAGCAGTTTGACACCTGTGCTGAAGAGATCCATTTGTAAGGTTGTAGTATTTGAACCATTGGTCATTCTGTATTGCTTTGTTTTTTTTAGAGAGAAAAAACTTCTTGTGACCTTTTCAAAATAGCCAGGTTTGTAAAGTTTTCTTTAGTTTAGGCTTTTATTAACTAAATATAATTGAATCTTGCAGATGGCCTTTTTGCTGTTTCACCATGGAGCGAACTCAATGCACTCTAGGTAAAATTAGCAGTCATTTTGAATTTTCTCAGAAGTTTGTGGATGATCTTTATAATCTTCATAAATTTAAATTGGACCAATAACCCCTTTTCAGATTCCTTGTTGCAACTAATCTCCTCTTATGAATGGAGCATTAAAACTTAAATGCTAGCAATCCAGAACAACACCATGCCAATGTTTAAGAGGAAGTTAAACTTTCTCAATTCAACTACTTGATTTATAATTTAAGTACACATGTACCATGATATCTGGCTGCTAATTCACTTCATGTCTTCTAAAAAAAAGAACCCTAGAATTTTTGAAAATTTGTTTTTTTGAACAACTAAGTTCAATAAACAAGAATGTGTAATGTGTAAAAATGTAATGTAAGGCTGGGTATCGCCAATCATTTTAAGAATCAATTTGATTCACTAGAGCTTGATCGATTCGATTCCAATTTTACCAGATTCTTTCAATCCACTCAATTAAATTCGATTCAATTCAGTTTTAATTTTACACGGTTGACACATTTGTTTAAAAATGCATTAATAATATTTTCTTGGTTTTGTATTTTTGGTTGTTATTATTCATGTCTGGCTCATTTGGTTCTGCATTCAGTGACCTATCAGGTTGCTTAGTGTTTCTGCTCATGCTCGTCCCCCCTGTGTCACAACAACACCTGGCTTTGGTTTGTAATCATCACAGCTGCTTCTTGTTTGTTAATTGTCTCTCAGTTACTCATTGTCTGATCATGTCACTCCTCTCACATGCCTTTTTGGCAAGTTTAAGTCAAGTTTTGTCTTGTTTTAGTTCAGTTTTTTGGGGGTTATATCACGTCTTTTGAAGGGTAAATGTGTTTTTTCCTCTTTGCTGTCTATGCAGCTTTTCTGACCCTGGTTATCATGACCCTGGACAAACCTTTGAACTGAGTAAATCATTTTTGTGCACTTTAATCTCCCTACATGTGTTTTCTGGCTCCAGTCTGGGTCATGCTTTGTAAGGAATGTTGATGAAAAATGGCAGGCCATTATTGCAAAGCATATCTCTTCTGTCCTGTCTGCCTTAATGGTAATAGAGCTAAGATTGTACAAAATTACTGTCACAGAAGGAAGCTTTTTTGCATAACCTGGGTGTCTTGAAAAGCTAGTTTACAATAACAATGTCAAATATGAACTGAACAACATTTTTGCAACCTTCCTCTTTTGTTCTACAGCCATATCCTCTTTACTCCTTAATGCCACTCTATTAGGTTTTTATGAACTCAAGTTTCTCTGAGAAGGTCATTGGAGTGCTAATGTTTTGCAGGGTGGGGAACAAAGCACAGAGCCTGTAAAAAGAAGCCAAAGTTCCTGAGGGAGGAGACCAAGCAGCTGCAAGCACGGGGTGTGAAGGTTTCAGTTACCTGTTTGTTGCTCAAACACACTGAATCTTCTCCCCGCAACTCTGGACTACCTGGGTGGGCCATATTTGCTCCTTAAGAGATCTTATGGGGTGGAGGAGAGCAAAGAAACACAAAAACAAAATGATAATAGCACACTCTGATGTGATGGACTCCAACATTTTAGACCTCCACTGACCCATATCTGCTGAGCACAAGTCCTCGGGTCTGTCAAGAGGTGTGGTGGCTGTCAGTGGTGGTTGACCCTGCACCAGTTCTCTGATATCTCCTGTCACACATCACTGCTCATAAAGCACTTCCCTTTCTCGTTTGGAGTCCTCACACTTCATTCTCTTCTCTAAGACTCTAGCCCCACGCCACTGACCTCTATGTGTCCATGTATGCTTGTTTGTGTGTTGTTCAAAAATTGTCTAAGCTTCAACATAAAACAAGAGATTTGCTTTTAACATTTGCTTTATTGTTTTTTATTGTTATAGGTTCTTCTAATAATTTATTTTTTAGCTAAATAAACTTTTGGTATTAACATTAAAAATCACACAAAGTGATATAACATCGAGGACGTTTATCCTTCGTATAAAGTCCCCCTCGGATGAAAATCATGTTTTTTGACTTTTCAACATGTATGTGTGGCATTTCTTTTATGAAAGAGAACAAATGTAGTAAGAAATCATTTTGCTTTTGGATTCCTGATTATATCTTCTTTTATATCAAACTGTTGCAGGAAATCTATTTGAATTAATGAGTAGTCAATTCGTCACAATTGCTCTACTGCATATGTGCAAAACCGCTCCTCTGGTCCAGCAAGCATGCCGAGCTCAGGTTCCGGAGAAGACGATATAATCTTCCCGTTGACTGCAGTCAAATGAGCCGCCGTTTGCATTTCCATGGTCAAATTAGCCGTCACTGGATTATTTTGTACGAGTAAAGTTCAGCCCGCAAAGCTCTCAACTTCCTCGTCCAAGCTGACATCCAGCTCAAAACAAGATTGCTAGACATTTTTGTGGAGCAGCAGTGATACTTACGCTAGCAAGACACGGAGCCACCATAATCAGATGGAGGGGGGGGGGTCCGGGGCAGATCAGCGCTGCCCAGCTCCAAAAGCCCCCCACCAAGATATTTTTCAGACTGAAGCTTCAGATCAAAATGAAAAATAGCTTTTTAGGTAAAGGGATTTTGGTTAAAAACTTAATAATCATAATGAAAACACTACTGAGAACGTTTTGTAAAAATTATCGTAGGGGGACTTAAAAAGATCTCATAACAGGAGCTCACTGTCACTTCAGCAACACAAATTTCCCTGTAACTGTTACTCCGTGTAGATTACTTCACTGAAAATTTGAGGTTCTGAAGTTTTTCTTGATGCAAAACTGTTGCCAGTAATCAAAGCGAAGAATTGTTTAATTTAAGATTCCTACATCAGGTTATGAACTGATCTTTGCTCTATGCTTATTTTTAGTAATTTTAATATTTCCAGGGAAGTCCTAACTAAACTTATAAACTAAGTTTATGAGATTTAGGATCATTTCACAGAGCTTAAACAAAAAGAGGGGGAGAACCAAAAATGAGACTGCACTTAAAACATGGGAATAACACTGGACAATGACATCCAGGCAAGACAAATAAAGAAAGGGGGCTCGTGCATTTTTTTGGTTAAAAGCTTTAAAACTCACTTTGGTCAAAACTACAATGTTTTTCTGGAACTACACATTAGTGCCTTTTTTTAAATCCTATTTCAGATCCTTACCTAAATGACCCCCTCTAATCAAAAAAATTTTTTTGATGTCTTTAGAATTTTTTTTGGCATTTTTTTTTAGGTAGAAGGACATAAATAAATAAAATTAAGTTCAAAATTCTGTATTTCTTTATTAAAATTGTTTTGAATCAGGAGCAGAAAAATTCTGTTTGAAAAAGCTATTAGCTGTGATGTAGAAGCGACACTTGGCAAGCCACAAGCTCCCTGCTCCGCTCTATTCTGATGCATCCACTTGTAGATGACTAGATCCATGTGCATCTTTGTTTTCTTGGTTCCTGGCTCAAAATTGCATGGCTGGATAATTTCAATATTGGTTACTGTTTTTGTTGCACCAGTAATGTTCAAATGGGGGTGTGAGGGGCTGTAAGCTAGCGGGAGAGCGTGTAAACAGATGGGAAGTGGGGTGGGCTTACTCTGCGCCAACAGTCCCGCCCACAACTCAGAGGCGAAATTTTTTAATGAACTACTCCCTGTTAAGACACTATGTCCTAGAAAACATCACAGTTTTTTAGGGATAAAAAACAAGCATAATAAAAATACCACTGGTAACACTTTTACAACAGATCAAAAGATGATCGGAGTGTGACTTAAAGCTTTTTACACAAATGACATTCTTGTGGAATTTTTAAACACAGGTTCCACTATTACCTTTACTTTGTGGCTAACATGTTAGAGCTTTCAGCTACATATTGCCAGTTATCCTTTTTGCAACAGTGACTGATGCTAGTTTCACTGGGGTAATTCATTCAAATATAATTAAATGTGAATTGCGGTTGTGAGTTTACATATTGTAGTTTGCATACTCTTTCTTTTTTGCACACTCTTCAGAACCATTTGTAACATCTACAAAGTCAAAGGTTGCACACAAGTTCATGTAATTATAAAGTAGCTTCTTGTTCGTTCTTATAGAGTTTCTATCATATATAGAAGCTTTCTGAGACATTTTTGTGTGTTTAATGTGCAACTATTTGGCATGCTTATTTTTTTTAACCATATGTTCATTATAGGTGCCATAGCCTCAAGTTCTGTCCCTTCAAAATGAAAGTCTCCAAACGCAGAGAGTAGTTTTTCAATATCTGGAAACACTTAAATGTTGTTTTAGTTTAACAAACACTTCCGAATGAAAGAGCTCTGTGGTTGACCACAAGGAAATAACTATGGTTTCTGATCAGCACACTAATTACTTTTCATGGAGTAAATATGAGCAGAAAAGGAATAAAAAAAGAAAACATTGTAAGCCACCCTGGTGAACAAGTTCCCTGCCGCATAAATGTGGTTTTCAAATGCTTATAGTCTTAAGTGATGTGTGTGAGCTCTGTTTGTGGGTTATTACATTCCATTGTTCATAATGCTGCTGCAGCAGCTACATAATCCCGGAATTCCATCACCATTCTGGCCTCTTCTCCTCCTTAATGAATGCCTTGTTTGACACTTATACAAATGCAGCCTTTTTTGGTCTTTGCTCTGTATCTGCAGAGATGCAGCTTCTGTGCGTGTCCTGTTCTGTTACTGGCCGGCCTGGGAAGAGTTTGTCACTTACACACAAACCAGCAACCGACAACTTTGACATCTTGTTTTCATTCAAAGACCTGAACTTTCTGACTCGCGGCATTAACAGAAGGTGTTGACAGATTTTTTTTTTTCTTTTGGTGAATGACAGACCCTTGGCAAAATTCAGACTGCCCTCCTTTTCCATCATTACAGACAGTCACAGTCATGACATTTCCTGCCAAACTTTTGTTTTTGTTGCTTTTGAGCACAGTCCAGCTTGGAACATGTGTAGAGCGCCGTGACATCCACTCGTGCATGGGTCAGAATCATGGGTCAGGTTCATGATTTGCCTCTTGTGCACCTTCCTCTCCCTGCGATGTAATGTAAACAACTTCAAGTGTATTGCACTGTGTTGCTTCCTGCAGCTATGTGTGTGGCATGCAGCGTACGTCAGCTGATGAGGCTTAAATTGAGTCTGTTTGTGCTGTTATAAATATACAGACTGTGAATGGAAGCAGCCAAATTACCAAGGACTGTTTTGATTTTACTCTCACAGTGTGGGGTAGAAAATCCTCCATAAATTGATAATGGCATAAAACTGACAATGACATAAAAATCTTTTTCGGATAAGTTATTGTTTCTTTGACCACAGACACCAGCATTGGATGTGTGTTGCAACATATTTTCCATGCGCCTTGATGATATCAAGAAGGCACAAAAATTTTTCCATGAAAAAGCTGGTGTTATTCAGATATAAACGAGCTTCAGGCTTCATTGAATTGCTTCCTTGCTTGTTTCCTTTTTACATCTAAAGCATGACATCCTAAGTCAACCAGCCACAGTGGATTTTGGCTCATTTTGGCCTCAGTCATTCTGCACTTTAGTCAGCCAAAAATATTCTTTCAATAACATGATTATGAGTTTTGTGCTTTAAACAAATGAGCCATGAAAGTTTTTTTTTTTTTTTTCTGAGTCATATTTTGGA
The DNA here is from genome assembly GCA_003999625.1 of Oryzias javanicus. Taxonomy (NCBI): domain Eukaryota; kingdom Metazoa; phylum Chordata; class Actinopteri; order Beloniformes; family Adrianichthyidae; genus Oryzias; species Oryzias javanicus. The sequence goes on from CM012437.1 coordinate 17,967,397, forward strand.
CTTTGTATCAGATTTAAAATATGCACCAAAGAAGCTATGTAAACAAGCAACACACTCAGATCGTATCATAAGCACTGTTCTGGCTGGTCCAAATGTTTGCAAAATAATAAATATATAAAATATAATATATCTGCCTTGCAAAAGTATTCGGCCCCCTTGAACTTTTCAACCTTTTCCCACATTTCAGGCTTCAAACATAAAGATATAAAACTAATTTTTGAGAAGATTCAACAACAAGTGGGGCACCAGCATGAAGTGGAACAAAATTTATTGGATATTTCAATTTTTTTTTATAAATAAAAAAACTGAAAACTTGGGCGTGCAAACTTATTCAGCCCTGCACTGTCAGTCACTCTCCAGATGTTCAATGAGGATCTCTGAATGATCCAATGTTGACCTAAATGACTAATGATGATAAATAGAATCCACCTGTGTGTAATCAAGTCTCCATATAAATGCACCTGCTCTGTGATAGCTTCAGAGGTCCGGTTTAAGCGCAGAGAGCATCATGAAGAACAAGGAACACATCAGGCAGGTCCCATACTGTTGAGGAGACGTTTGAAGCTGGATTTGGATACAAAACGATTTTCCAAACTTTAAACAACCCAACCCCACATTTCTCCTGGTTGTTAAAGGTTGGCACCAGTGTTAGGCAGTGGAGCCTCCGTCAATGTGTGAGTGGAACTATGACTGTAGACCACATTGGGTCTTCTAAGAAGCTATATTTATATTAGAAGTGACTTGCATGAGGTTGGTAAAAGATCATTTTTAAACTATATACAAATATTTTCTTCTTACAATTAAAATTTGAAAGAAGGATTGGTATCTTAGAAGACACCACAACCATGAATTTCTTGCTACAATAAAGAGATCAGTTTCGTTCATTTCTCATAAGAATGTCACGATTCTTCGTGAATTGGTAAATAACAGTTTCAAACTCGTCAACATATTTATCGGTGCAAAAAATTCAGAAAATCAGTTTGTCTTGGCCTGTGCCTAAATTTAGAAAATTTAAAAGAGAATGGGCGGCTGAGCGTGGAACGTGAAACACAACAATAACAGAGTATGGAAAGATTTGCGATCATTTCAGTATAATCGTTTATTTGTATTGAATCCTTTTCTATTTGTAGGAAAAGGGACAGTTTGATGTAGAGGGCAAAAAGAAAACAAACTTGGCCTTAAAATAGTCTACCTTTAATTCATTGTGTTAAGAAAAAAACTGACTTTAAAACTGTGAATTGAATCGAATCGTGATTTGACTGAATCGTTACATCAACTTCAACTGGTTCAACTTCAAGACACATTTAATATCTATATGTTTAGTAGAGTCCAAAAAAGAACTTAAAAACTTGCATGAGCCAGCACCGTATGAACATGAGAGTTTTGAACGCCGACATACACGCATATGTGTGCATTTTCATAGAATTTTCCTTGGAAATGGTTGCTGGAAATTGTGTTGCTGTAGAAATGTAGTATTCCTAGGTATGTAAGTGAACTAAAAGGACTAAATGATGTAATATTTGTGTACCACAAGAAAAAATGAGTTAAACTAATGAACATCAAAGACGGTACACGCAGTGTAGTTAAGATGTATATCAACTTATCACTATTGGATAATCAGAGGGCTAGCCAGGTTTGAATTTTTTTTTTTTTTACTTCTTGCAACATATGGAACTGTGTTTTATTTTCTTTTTTTGGTAGCTTGTTCTTACTGTATAAGGTTTTATAGTGCATCAGCATCACAGACCAATTCTTGTTAATACCATCTCTGTTTTGAATTAATTAAGAACATAAATCTCCATGAATTGCTTGTAAAACAAATCAAATAGAAACCACATATTGAAACAAAAGGAGTCCATCGCTTAACCCTCTAACACCGCTGCTATCCCTGCTGACAGGAGGAAACACATGCTTTCAATCAATATAACTCTTCATTCGTTTACGCAATTAATGTTATTCCCAAAAGTTTCTGTAGCTTAGAAAATTGGCTTTGTGCTGATGTTACGTTAATTGCATCAAAGAGTTACTGTAGATAAAAGAATGTCAACACTGGAGCTACAGTTCTGGTGTTTAAGGGTTAATGGCCTTAAGATTGAAAATCTGGTAAAAAAGTATAACCTGTCATTGTCAATAGGCCTTAATGCTGCAAAAGCATTTACACTGTGGAGATGAAAGGAGGAGGATAAGGTGAGCGAAACAAAGAGTGCAGATGGACCACAGCCGCGAACTATAGTTGGACTGATGTGGACGTTTTCTCTCCAGGGTCAGATATTTACTCTTAATTAGCCGCAGGAATGCAACGCTTGAGAGCGGAACAGATACGTTACCGTTTTGGCCGGAATTTCCTTTCCTTCCGTGGCATGCGCTGCTTTAACTTGATTAGGTATGGCACTTATCAGAGGAGATGAAAGCACAGTGGAGATCGCTGGTGCATTGCTGGACACCCTGGCTCTGCCCCCACTTCACCCCCTGTTCCAACTGCGACCCTCCTCATGGTTGTTACTAGTTGAACTTTGTGTCATAGTGATAGAAAAGAAACAAAACAAATGATTAAAAGTAACCTCAAAGTTTGAGATAAAAAAACACTAGAATGTACTGCAGATCATTTAGGTATAAGGTGAGGTTTGTGGCTGATGAGCTTTGACGACGTTTCAGGGCTGTGTGTCACCGGACAGACGGGTGGAATGCTGAGGCTAGCCCATTGGAATACCCGTTCAGTTCGCTAACTCTCTCCAGGCTTCCATCAGATGAATCCTCCTCCTTCCTGAAGTTGGAGATTGTTTTTGTTCCGGACCACACATCCATCAGATTGTTCCGTTGGAGCTGAACTGCATAGGTGTCTGTTACCATCAGTTAATGAAAACCCTGTAGGAATCACATTTGGAAGTCAACCATGTTATAATAATGTGCAGCACAAACAAAGTTAATTGGATATGAATTCTGTATTTGAATGTGCATTTGGTTTGTCCGATGTGAATAGAAGGGTGGGGATGGGAGTTAGGCCACATGTAATCTAAGTACCTGGTGGTCTTCCTATTGATGGGACACTGAATTCAGGCTAAACATATATTTAAAAAAAAAGAAAAAGAAAAGAAAACCTCAATGCAAACAAAATCAATCACTCTGTCACACAAACCACTGCTTCATAATTACATGCCTTCCTTATCAGTATCCATACTTTGAACCCACTACTTTTAAAGGGTAATGATGGTTCCCTTTATGTTTAATGGTGTTACAATCCTCCATCCCTGGAGGTATATTTCCAAACGGGAATGATGTCAGATTTTACTACTGTTGCCATGGGCCATATGAGAGCTATCACTTGTGAATACAAGACCTACTTCTGCTTGTGGCCAGCGGCACATCTGGGCACCTTCTGTGGTGGGCTTGGTCTTTGGTGGGCTTTACTCGTGTGAGTGTGTGTTGTGGAGAATGCATGTTAGAAGCAAGCAGAAACACTCGATGCACAATAATATGGTCACTCGCCTTTTAAAGTGATAGTTTCTTTCTTTATTTAATCAATAATCTCCATTTGGACCCGACTACTGGTTCCAAGTACCACACATGTTGTATCTGATGTCAAAGCGGGCCATAAGCATTATGGGGTGCCTCAGAGCTGATAGCAAGACTAATTATGTGAGTAAATATGTAATGTGTGTTACGGTAAATGACAATGAGGTAATACCCCCTAATTTTCATCTACTACCCGACACAGATGTTGTTCCTAGCTCATACTTATACTAAAACTACTCTCTTAAAAACATGAAAGCACACACATGCACACACACAGATCAAGAGTCTGTATTTGCTCACAAGTTACTGGAACAGACCACACTTAAGTCTGGAAACAGAAGGACATCCAGCCGCACCGCCTCCAGGTCCCATTGGTTCCACTGATTGACCTGATGAAGACAAAAGAGTCCCAATCACTAAGTCAGTCTGGATCTGACTACAGTACGTGTGTGGGCATGGATGTGCATGTGTATAAATATGCTTGTGTGTATCTCACCACCTGGCCACACACATAGCCTGGAAGAGGCATTATCATTTGCACATTAAACTCTTGTAAATACTCCAGAAGTTCTGGGGCCAAAATCTGCCTTGTCCCTGTCTTCACCTTCCTTCTTCTTCTTTCCTTAATCCCACACAAGAAGAACCACATCAACAGTCTGTAGAGCGCTAATATATGCCTGTGAGTATGCACTAGTACGCAAAAAAAAAAAAAAAAAACACCCATTGTAGAGCAACAAACCTTTGCATCCATTAGTCCAGAATCACTTTCAGCACTACAACTTAAAAATTTTATTTGGATATTTTATTAATTGAGTTGATCCCTATTTAGGCTATGTAATCTTGAATATTGAATTGGTGAGATGTATAGTAACATAGTGGTTAGTGCCATTGCCTCACAGCAAGAATACTGGTTAGAATCCTGGCGGGGTACTTTCTGTGTGGAGTTTGCATGTTCTCCTTTGTGCATGTTTGAGTCTTCTCCGGGAACTGTGCATTCTTCCTACAGTCCAAAGACATGTTTCATAGGTTAATTGATGATTCTAAAACGTCTTTTGGTGCAAGTGTGTGTGTGTGAGAGAGAGAGTGAGAGAGGTTGTGTGGCCCTGCAACAAACCTGTCCAAGGTGTACCCTGTCTTTGTGCAACAGTATCCTGGACATGCAACAACAACCCCACAACCTCAAAATGAATTCAGTGGGATCTGAAAAGGGATGGATGAATAGCTTCTATTCAACAAAATATTCATTTAAAAATGTCAAAATAACTTTTGATTGATTCCATAGTTGTTAAAAGGCTTACATTTGCTCACCGGTGACACACTGGACATTAGATTGTATAAACACAGACACATCTGATTAAGTTTTGACAGGATGCTGCTCTGAAACATCCAATAATCATTTAATTAATTGGGAAGGAGGAAAGTTTTTAAAACAGCTATCAGACAAACAACTGCTGCTCCCACTCTGACAACTTCAGAAAAAAAATACTCAATTTAAAGCTAGTTGCTCGTTTTATAGTGGCAGATATCCCATAAAGCTTTGTCCAAGCTTGGACCAATAAAGTGCTTTAAAAAAGACAAAAAAAAAAAAAAAAAAAAAAACCTTCGCAAAACCTACAGTTTATGTTACAATACCTTGCTTCTGTCGCAAACTGGTAGACAGCTGGTTTCACATGCAGCAGTTTTTTTTTTAATTCGGACAAGGACTAAGCATAGCTAAAAGTCCACAAAGCTAAATCAGGTCAGACAGGCAGATATTAATTACAAGAATTGGATTATCCAAGAAGAGACTAGATTGTCAGAGTCCAGGCGAAGGTCAGGGCAGGCAGCAGGCAGTCAGAAGTGAAGCGGGGTCAGAGACAGAAGATCTGGTCTAGATAAAAATGCTTGGTAGTGCAGGATGGTACAAACAATACTTCGCACTGAGTGAAGCTCTGTGCAGTGCTCAAGTGTCCTTTGTTTGTGTTGGGTTAAGTATTCGAAAAAAATAAGTTTATTGCCTTAAGTGACCTGGTTTCTAAAGGGAAATGTGGTTAATGAGGAAAAAAAACATTGGGCTGAACTTCATTAAACTAAAATATGAATGTATAATTTGTCATTAGCTCTTGTTTGCTCGATTGTTTGTACATATATTTAATTTACACTTGATTATCTTGCAAGAAAAACAAAGAAACTAAAAATTTTCACCTCCACTGTACAGCACCTGGTATTTATCTCTGAGTCACACTGGTTGAATTTTTGCATAAAAATGTCCTGGATCAAGTTAAGATCTGATTATTGTATGAATTGAAATTACGATATGAATCAAATCATAATTAAGATGAATCAATACTCCCGTAGTTCATAAACTAACATACACAGTAGTAACTGTTTAAAACGTGTCTTTACCTCAATTCAGATACTATTATGTCTTTTAACCCAGGAAAGCCATTTTACTTCCTGTTTGAGGTTTGTTTGAAATAAAAGGGTCTAGAGCCAATTCAGTTCACCATGTAACTGTGAATTGGCTTGTTACTCAAACAAGTCAAGCACCATTCAATCTGTAAGAATTGTTTATCCTTCTTATTTTTCCATGTTTGGAAACACTAAAGTTTAGTGACATCAAAGCCACCCAAGACGGTACCAACAATCCGTCCTAATTTAATTAGCAGAAATCTCCCTCCAGTCATGGTTTACATGACATTTAACAAACAGGTAACTCAAGTGAGCTGATCGGTTGCAAACCTTAACAAACACAATGTGCTTTTGTACAGATGCCACAAGTTTTATTCATTGAGTCTTTGTGCTTTGCAAACATATGCTGATCTGGAGTTTACCTTACCCTTTTAGAATGTGGACGCTTAAAAATTAGAGTTCATATTACAATATGCATGTTAACTTACCATCATTGCAAATAAGTGACTGACTGACTTACAGTCTTCTATGCTGAACATTACCTCCTTCTGCTTTTATGTTATTGCATTTTCCAAAGCAGTAAAAGTAATCTTCACAGTAGAGAACATCTTTTCTATTCTTTCACATGTTAAGTTAATAAAGTCTTTATGTTTCGGTTCTCCATCAAACAAGCAAGCAATGTCAGCGCTGTGAGCTGCTTTCATTCATCAAGCAAACCGACATCAGCTGAATGATAAATCCACCCAGCAGTGTGTGGGTGGCATGGGCTGTGTTCTCTGGGTGGTCATATTTGGGAAATGAAAAGTCCAATAAAGGTGTATAATTTGGAGAGACTTTTCATTCAGTCAGCTCCAGATGCACACAATGCTTGGAGGAAAGCAGTTCTTGTAACACTTGATGGATATTTTACAGGCATTGGCTTTATATTTTCTTTCGCAAGTAAGTATTAAAAAAAAAGGTAATAAAATTCCCTTTAAAACCATTTACAAGAAGAGAATTAAGTCTTTTAAAAAATTTTCCAAAAGATTAGCTCTGGGTTGCTTGAGCCCAGGAGGCAGTTGAGCTTGCTCCAGATGAAATTTGTCTGCTTTCTTGTTGAAAGCGCAGTGAAAGATTTTCTTAGGATTGCTGCCGCTGGATGTAAGCAGCTAACAGATCAGAGACATTTAGAATCGGATGACTGACAGAGGGCAGCAGGGAAGAAAGGCGGGAGCCAATGAGCGCCTGTCTTCTTGACCTCTCGGCACAAGAAGTCCTCTAAGTTCAAACTCCAGTGATTACAAGCTGAGCTGGTATTAAAAGTGGCGTTTCTGCCCCATTCCCACCCCCACCCCCTCGGCTCGCTCCCCTCATTCACAGCAGGCTCGTGTGAGCTGGGTGTGCAAACGTGATCATGTCTACAACTTCAGCATGAGCGTTTTCTGCATTAACCTCTGTGTGTATGTTTGTGCATGTGAGGGAGGGTCTGCATGTGTGAGGGTTTAGTAGAGTAGGTGGGCAGGGTCATGGGTTGCTTAGTGGGGTTCTGGAGCCAGTGGGCCTTCTTCATTGTTCAGGCTTGAGGAGCCAAAGGGGGAAACGAGTATTGATGCCGAAGGTATTGCCTGCTTACAACAGGGGGTTAACAATAAGTGTGTATGGGTGTGTGTGTGGAAGTATGGACTCTCGTTGCTGAGGGGAGCCACAAAAGGCGGGAAAGAGAGTAATTATGGATGATATGGAACCAAACAGAGGAAATTGATTAAAGAAAATGGATGACTAGGAAGTTTGCTGGAATCTTTGTTTCCCCTTTAATTTGAACTGCACATGCTGGAATAATAGTGTGGAAGCTCTCCCCTTTGTCTGTGTGGGGCTGAGGTGATGTTGATGGATGGATCTACAGCAGTTGCGCTGTATGCTTGCAGCCATATTACCCTCCAAACCTTACAATTTCATAATATCACAAGGAATTATGCTTGAAATGTACATGGCTCCATTACCAACCCCTTCTAATCATTACTAAAAACATGAATAGCTTTAACAACAACTAACCTATGTGTTAGAAGTGTTTGTTCATGTTTTTCAAATGATTCTGTGGTAAGATATTGCCAAATTTCTGCATCAGTTGCCACCGAGACAATTTTCTTCAGCCATAATTGAAGTTTGTTTGCCAAATGAGAAACAAGATTACATCTCCACAAATTCTTTGCAGGTTTTGACATCAATCTATGGTGTTTGTTTTTCCCACATTCCTAGAAAGATGTGTGATAGCTCAATTGGTCAAGTGTAGGACTAGCATGGGGGAAATCAGGGTGCGATACCCAGGGAGCACAGTGAGGTTAATCCAGGTTGGGTACTTGGGTAAGACACTTTGCACTACTAGTTAACTATATAGCCACAGCGCTAAGTTTGATTTTCCCTGTGCCGTTCCCCAGCCTGGATTAAATACAGGATTGTGTCAGGAAGAGCATCTGGTGTAAGAATCTTTGTCAGACCAACTGTGTGCATCAGGGGAAGCCTTCAAGATGTGGCGACCTCTAAGGGGAAATGCCAAAAGGTGAACAACATACATCTAACAACCATATTTTTCAAACTGTATGTTGCAATAAAGTATAAGTACAAATATGAACCATTCCCCTACCCCTATGGTTTCTCTTTGCCTTTATTCACCAAATTGAGAGATATAGAAAAATAGTGTCTTTGAATTTGGCCGTTATCCCACTTGATGGCGTCATCAATCTTCGCTGGTCAGCTACATTAGCACAGAGCTGGTAGCAGTCTGAAACTACATCAGTTTTCTAACTTTAAGAAGGTCATGCAAAAGGAAAAAAGAAGAAATTACTTACATTTAAATGCAAACGTCTGAGCTTGAGATCACACCTACGTGAAGAAATGAGCTTCTCCTCAGCAGCGCAATGCAATGTGGCTTGCCCTACGGGTGGAGAGATACAAAACTCAAAGTCCCTTCGCTCTGTCCTTAAAAAAACTATCTCAGACACTCTATTCCCTTCAAATGCCCCCTCAATTGGAAGGGTAGAGGAAAGCCAGCCAGAAGGGTATGGGAAAAATTTGGATTTGGCCAAAGTCACAGCAGGAAAACAATGCGTAATATCGTAATCGTGTTCGCTGCCCCTTTTTCAACGCACGCCAAACTCAATGCTAGTCCAAAAATGGGTTCATAAACTTGACATTCCTGTCGCATGTGGGAGAAGCTAACACCAAATGTTTAGCCTCTTCAGCAGGGGCGCCGCTAGGGACACAGCAGCAAATTTGCATAAGGGGTCTTTGTGCGCCAACCCTCAGTTTGGGCCCCTAGAATCAGCCGTCTTTACTCCCTCTATTCGACAGCCCAGCTCCTCGTTACATGGCAACATTTACTTTATATATCCCATTTACAGTGCTTGAAAGACATAGATGATGTTGAGAGATCTGGTTTATTCCTTTTGAAGAGCCCTCCAAAAGCATCAGTTAGCATGTCTCCATGTTCGGGTTTATGAGATCATTCAGTCTTTTTTTAGTTTATTTTGTTACAGTGATATTTATCACTTACTGTAGGAGCTACATCTGCATGATGGTGCTTTCGACAGTAATTCGGTCTCTCTGGAACTCAGTTTGATGACTTGCTGTCCCTCAATAATCCGTGGAAGGACAAAATAAATAATAATGTCTCGATACAAACAATAAAAATATCAAAGTTTAGGAGGAGAATGTTCAGAGTTTCCTCCATGTTTGATAGTGCTTCTTCTTCTGCGTTGCTGAATAAACACACTTACGGTGCCCTCTAGTGGTTGTTAATGGAAATTTACTACTTCTAGGCACTCGGTGGTTAGTGGGAAAATAACAAATACATCAACCTTTATTTATATATAAAAATCACATTTCGCTCCTGAGTATAAGTCGCACCGCTGGCCATACTATGCAAAAATTTGCAACTCATACTCCAAAAAACGGTTGTAGTAATTATTGAATGTAGGCTATCCATCAGTTTTCATACAGACTCTTGGTCCTTTTTAGATCTGTTTCAATGTCAATTAAAAGCCTAGACTATTTTTTTTAGACACTTATCTTCATCCACTCCTCTTTCTGAACTTGCTTTGCAAATGAATGTATACAGTTTTTTTTTGCCAGGCCTGAGGAGAAGTAACTCTATGAAGGTGGTGGATGTGGTTTATGTGTGTGCGTGTGTGTGTGGGAAGGAGAGGGTAAAGAATTAGAAAACAGGTTGTCAGTGTGGTTGAACAGCAAAATAGTATTTTCTCCCCCTGGCTCAGCCTCCACAGATGTTTCATTCAAGCCCAATGGCAGGGCCACTCTAAAAAGTGCTCCAGTCTGACACAATTCAGCCCCTTTGTGCGCTGAAGGAGAGAAGCTCAACCCACTGTTTACGGCTCATCCACCCCCCACCCCCCTCGCACCCGTCCACCCCCCCCCCCCACCCCCTCCACCCTCCACTCTTCATGTTAGCAGGCGGAACAATTGGGGAGGGCCTTGCCCAAAGCTGGGGCGGTGTGGCAGGTCAACAGAATGGGCTGTGAATCCTGTGCCTCTGAATCCTCCGGGTGGGTGGTCCAACTCTCACACACACACAGAGAAACACACTCTCTCTCTCTCCTCTTTCCTTTCCACTCCTCTCCTGCCTGATGCTCTGCAATGCGGAGATAGGTGGCCCGGACATGCGTCTTTCTTCAGGATTAGCGGACTCCCAGTCCCCCCAAAAAAACTGTGAGTGGGTCCTAAACAAACCCAGTCAGGCCAGACGGCAGGAGGGGCCTGCAGTGGCCCACGTGGAGCCTGCCAGTGACTGGGTGGCAGTTAACACTAATCCTGCTGCTGATTACCATTGGCATGGGGAAGTAAACAGCAATAAATGGAGCTGCAAGACTGAGCGCACATTTCTCTTGCAGCCGTTCTACTCAAACATGCATTTATCAAACAAAAAAGTACATTTTTTTTATTAGGGAAAATCTGTTTTTCTGTTTTTTGTGAACTAGAATTCAATAATCTGGCCTCAAACAAAGAAAGAAATGTACTTTTTTGTTAGTTATACCCCTACAAGACTCCTGACAAATTTATATTTAAGGAAACAATCTAGCATCATTCATTGCATCATTGTTGTTGTTGCATCATAGTTGTTAAAGAATGCATCAACCCTCTAAAAAGTGCTGTTACCTTGTCATTTCTAGCTTTTATCCTGATCACCTTTAAGTATGAAACATCTGGAATGTGAGATTCAGATATTATCTGGCTTCTAAATGGTTCATAGTGCACATCCAGAAAAGATAGATCCTTGTCTTGATCATTTTGTCTTTAGTCACAGTGACATCTAGTGAGCGTCAACAGAACTAAGCGTAGCAAACCCTCATATTGGCGGGCTCCAGTTTTGAGCATGCCCAGTTTCTTATGAAGAAATTTCACCTCATCTGTCCATCAGCTGAAATTTTCACAAAATACTCAACTAAAGAAGAGGATCAATTATATTATCTCTCAGTGACACATCATCACTTTCCAGCAACATAAAGACTCTTATTTCACAGCTCTCTGAGGACTGTGTCAAGAGGCGTTAAACCCCTCAGCTTCCTATGTCTCTCTACGTTTGAGTCATCTCAAGCATCCTGCTGTGGTCAGTGGCTCTTCTCTTTTTTTCTTGACTAACAGCAAGGGCAGCCAGTGCTGTTTACTTAATTGCTCTGGGAAGGACAAGCATCAGTATAGAGCAGAGGCCTCTTTCTTTATAGAGAGAAATATTTACAATTTTTTTTTCTTTTTTCAAACTGCTGGTGCAAACAAAGCAACTAAAATGTCACGACTTTCTTCATCTTTTCTTGGTAAGATTCTTGTGGAGTTTCTCCGGTTTTTAGGAAGTAAATATGATGAAAGAAATGTGTTTTCTTAATAACTGAAATTTTAAAAAAGAAATTGCTTAAGAATTTTCTTAAGAAGTCATTTTGATTCTTATTTTTGAGGACAAATCTAAAAATTTGTCTTTAATTTGAGATTAATTCATCCTGAGTTTTTTGCCCATCTGCAAATGTATCCTTATTGTTGTTACAGTTGTTATCATTCTATTTGAAATGTTTATTGTAATTTAAATACGTATATGTGAAAATAGTAATATATGAAAAAATAAAGTTTTATTTTTTTAAATATTTCATTCCGTATGTCACTAAATTGGAAAGTACAGTAAAATCCAGGACTCCACCTTGAGTGGAAAAACAGAAAAGTCAAGGCATGAAGGGAGTATTTACGTTGCATGTGGGGATTTGTTTTTTTTTGTTTGTTTTTTGTTTTGGAGTTAGCAATTTTTGTTGTATCAGTTTCAGAAATCTTAAAAAATAAAAACACACAAAAAAACACACACAAAAAAGTTGATGAGTTAAAACTTTTTTCTTGAAAGTCCAAGCTTGAACTTGAATGTATCCCTTTGAAAAATAATGAATTTGCTAAACTGGATTTTTATTTATTTATTTTTTATTTTGCAGTGTTAATCGTGGTGGGTGCCGTGACGGGTCAGAGTACAACTGGCCAGTTCCAAAGCACCGCTGTTAGAAACAATAATCTCAGCACTGCAACACCCACCATCACAAGTGACAACGCAGCTTCCAGCAATGACTTAACTACAATGGAGAGCAACACCTACAGCAGAGAGCCAACAAAGAGCAAAGGTGGGTCGCCCTTCCCTAACTACTAATCTAAGACGCAGTTATGTTTAGTCCCTGTTTCCAGAAGTTGCCATGCTCATCATGTTTTGATATATTGTCATTTTCAGATAAAGGTGATAACAGTACTACACACGATGAAATATTTCCAAGTGCAGGGACCACAAAGGCAACCACCATGTCTGCTCCTCCTACTCTCCTCCTCCTCCTCCTCCTCCTCCTCCTCCTTCTCCTCCTTCTCCTCCTCCTGGACCTACAACCCCTGCAGCCCGCAACAGTGATGACAAGAGTAAGCCAGGGTTTACTATATATCGTCATGTTATTATTTTTTTCTCTACTATAGATTGTAAAGTAAATAAAGAGCAGATCCTCAGTTCATCTTTTTGCTCTATTGTTTAAACATCCACTGGATTCACAGTTAGCTGATGAAATGCTTCCTGTTTGAATTACACCTTGCAGAAGCCAGTTTTGAAAATTCTTGAAGCAACATTTGTTCAGAACATTTATTAAAAGTACTTTTTTCCCATTTTGTGAAAGACACAGAAATCACATCTGAAATTCTACACTATGGAAACTTGTAAGTCATCTTCAAAATGACTGAGATGACAAGACTTGTGTAAACAAGTCTAAGACAGATTTTCAAATCTTGTTGTTTTTTAGCTATGTTATAAGAAGCAATAATGATTTATAAAACGAATTATCAGTTTTTATTTCTTTTTTGCATTTTAGGGAAGAAAACTCATTCTGTTGTTTTTGAACTGTAATAAACACATTTTCAGTTTAAACAGGAATTAAGCTTTATTAAGATAATCTTGGATGCATATTTGCATCTGCAGGCATCTATGAGTTAGAAAGAAAACACTATATTGCTAAAAATGTTTGGCCTTTTTTTAGACAAATGTTATTTATAAAACCCAGATATGTAATGAGATAAATAGGACTTCAATTGTGTTTTTGAAAAAATAGCTGTTGTTGTAAAATGTAGTAAATCCAGTAAAGTGGAAGCCAAAGAATCAGATAAAAAGATGCATTAATAGCTTCAATTTTTTAACCCTCTGATCAACTTAATTCTCAAAATGGTTCTAAAGTTTGACACTTGAACAAAAACTTGGCATGGCTGTCAAATTTACAAGAACTTAAACTGTAGCATCAATAAAATGTCAAAACCATTGATAAAAAATGTAAAAACTATATGTTTAGTGTCATCGTCGCGCTATAATAGTGCGTAATGACTTAAAATTTAAAATCTAAAGTTATTTTTGAAGTTTTTAACAATGGTCATTTTCGTTACTGTGGCTTAGATGTTTGATTTGTGGAAAACAAACTACCTTTTATATTTTTAAGTAACTGTTTACATTTGTTATAGGTACTACTTCCTCACCTCCTACTGCAGGAAGTGATAAAACGGTGAGTTTTTCCCCTACAGTAAATAGAGACTATAAAAATATATTAAAGGTTGGAATATATGCAAATGGATAACCTGTGTTTTGTGTCGTCAGGCATCATCATCCTAATCATCCTCATCCTTCTAACTTTTGTGCTTGGAGCTGGTTGTTTCTTTGCACGAGGGAGAGGGAGGGTATGGTTGTTTTTTTTCAAAAATCCTTTGATTTTTATTCATATCGCTTCAAGCTAATTCAATATGAGATTGACATGAACTGAATGCTCATGTCAATTCGTTCATGTTTTCTTCCTCCAGCGCTACTCTGTTGATATAACCTCCAGACCCGATGAAGTTAACGTCCCTCTCAGCGCTGTGGAAGCCGAGTCACCGGCCGATTCAGATCCTGAAAAGGGTCAGTCTGAATCTTTCCCCCTTTAAAATAAACACTTTTTTTCTTCCCTGTCTTTTGAAGTGTTGCTACAACTAAAAGCAAAAACTCTTGATCTGTCGTTGCTTTTTTTTTAGAACTGCAAACCTTTCAAAGTACAGAAAATGCTCCCAAAGAAGCAGAAGTCAAGCCGGAAGCACAGGAGGAGCAGAAAGGTAAAAACAACAGCTTGTTTATTACAAGTTTGTGTAAAAAAGGCAAAAATGTTTCTGGTCTGTTAAACTAAAAATGAAGTCATCTAGAGATGTGTGCAAAGACTTCCTCTTTCCAGAGATCAGTTAAACAGACTAAAAGGAACTACCATTTGTGACAGCTTCCTGATATGATGTGAAACATCACTCACCATCTTAACTGAACTCAAGTGTGACATTGTGATCGACACATATGGCATCATTCTGTCTAAAGCTATAAAGTATCTTGTGAGGTTATATTCTGTGTAAGGAATCGTGAGTTTAGCCTCCTATTGGTTTGCATAAGTCCTTTCCTGTACTTGCTGCTTGTCCTTTTTTCGGTTATTTTATAGTTTAGTACTACCTCAACACGTCCGCGACTGCACCGAACTTTCTTCATTTAAGAAATCTCTTAAAACTCTGCTTTTTAAAACTGCTTTTAATCTTTAATTTTACTGCTTACTTTGTATTTTATTTATTTAGTTACTATTATTGTTATTGCTATTATTATTTGTATTATTTTTATTCTTCTTACTACTGTTTTTAATGTAACTTGTCTGTAAGCGTCTTTGAGTATCTTTTAAAAGCGCTATATAAATAAAATGTATTATTATTATTATTAGTAACCTTTTGCAGTAAAGTTGCACCCTTTCTTTCACCGCCAGTAAATTACTAAGGAGGAGGAAGAGGTAGAAGATAATGAAGAAAGCAGATTTTCTCCAAAAATCTGTTGATTCTAACGAATATGTAGATAACTTTGTAAAACTGAACAAGATCTCTTTTTTTTTTATCCTTTTTACTTTTAGGAACTTTTTCAAAGTTTATAATGGAAATCCCACCTGTGATTTTTCTTTTTATGGATTTGTTTGCACTTACTTAAAACTTTTGGCACTGGACTTTTTACATTTCTTGAGTCTCCTCCTGATATCTTTTTATCTATTATACAGTGGGCCAAAAAATATTTAGTCAACAACCAATTGTGCAAGTTCTCCTACTTTAAAAGTTGAGAGAGGCCTGTAATTTTCATGGGTATACCTCAATTATGAGAGACAAAATGAAGATAAAAAAAATCCAGAAAAATCACATTGTCTGATTTTTAAATATTTATTTTGTAAATTATGGTGTAATATATTTATTTGGTCAATAACAAAAGTTCAATTCAATACTTTATTATATACCCTTTGTTGGCAATGACGTTTTCCTTAAGTCTTAAGGTTTTTCAAAACTGTTGCTGGTAATTTGGTCCATTCCTCCATGCAGATCTCCTCTAGAGCAGTGATGTTTAGGGGCTGTTGCTGAGCAACACTGACTTAACTCCCTTCAAAGATTTTCTATGAGGCTGAGATCTGTTGTCTGGCTAGACCACTCCAGGACCTTGAAATGCTTCTTATGAAGTCATTCCTTCATTACCCTGACAATGTTTGGGATGGTTGTCATGCTGAAAGACCCAGCCATGTTTCGTCTTCAATGTCCTCGCTGATGGAAGGAGGTTTTCACTCAAAACCTGACGATACATGGCCTCATTCATTCTTTCCTTTACACGGATCAGTCGTCCTGATCCCTTTGCTAAAAACAGCCTCAAAGCATGATGTTTCCACCCCCATGCTTTACAGTAGGTATGGCAGCTGTTTGGTCTTGGTCATAGTGGAGTTTGGAGTGAGACTGTTTGATGTTGTGGACAGGTGTCTTTTATATAGATAACGAGTTCAAACAGGTGCCATTAATCCAGCTAATGAGTGGAGAATCCTCTTACAGAAGAATCTACAGGTCTGTGAGAGTTTGAAATCTTGCTTGTTTGTAGGTGACCAAATACTTATTTTCCACCATAATTTACAAATACAGTATTTTAAAAAAAATCAGACTGTGATTTTCTGTAATTTTTTATTCTCATTTTGTCTTTCATATTGGAGGCATATTTTTGATGAAAATTACAGGCCTCTCTTATCTTTTAAGTGGGAGAACTTGCACAATTGTGGCTGACTAAATACTTTTTTCCAAGTGTTTTTTTTTTATTAAAATGTTGACATTTTTATCAGCATAAATGTAAAAAAAATTCTTAGGGTATTCAGGTACTCCTTCTCAGACTTACCTTGCAGGTATCATCATTGTTGACAGTCTCAGAAAGTTGTGGAATAGCGGTACCTCCTTTCAATCGCAAGTTACTCTCTAGTGTTTTCTTTACCAAATGAGAAAACAAGACAAAAAAACCTTTTTGTTTGATTCTAGTGACTGGTGAGTTCTTATGTCTAAAATCAGATATTTGCACATAATTTTGACATTGTTTTGTTACAAATTCACCAACTTCTCCTTTTAAACATTTGAAGTACCAAATTTCACCACACGATGGAAATGAAAGGCCAGTCTTTTTGCTGTAGGGAAGCTTACAGTCAGTCAACTTGATCATCAAGATCATCTTGACACTGAGGTTACATTATAATTTACCAAGCACACAAACATAACATTTTATACTTGTTAAAGTTATATAGTTTTGGGGTGTTTTTGGTTGTTGTTAGAAAATGTTCAAAACTCAACATTTGAGCATTTTTATTTATTAGTATGTTTACTTTTGATTCTTCAACAATCAAATCTTTTTTGTCATGTTGAGGTAAAAAGTATATGTCATGTCTATACATCCTTCAGGAAGGTAAAACCAATTACTTTTTTGCAGATGTAATTTTATTTCAAACACGTTGTTGAAAAGTGACAACCGATAAAGCATGTTCAATATTTTAGGTGTTTTTTGTCCTTATTTATATTTGGTAAAAACATAAGTGTTAACATTTTTAGATGGTGAGTAAAATTTGAGAAACTTCTTTAAATAAATCTCACTTCAACAGCTACTAACCTAGACCTGACCTAAACTAGAATGCAATTCAAAGAAATTGGTACATTGGTTTATGCCAATTTGACTAAGAAAGTAGCTGCAGCAGAACGTTCATGAAATTATGTAAACACAGCATCAAATCTATAAAAGTAAACAAAAAAAGAAACATCATGTTGGAAGCTTCTGTGTAACAAGTCTGGTTTAAAAGTTTTTTTTTAACCTCAAATCACTAAATGTGATCCTATTCTCTTGGCTTGGAAAAGGATTTTTTTTACGAACCAGCAGAGCAATAAAGCTAATCACCGGTCACTGAAAGGGTCTGCACACCTTCACAGGTGTTCAGTTGTTCCAGCTGACACTCCTCATTGTAGCTCAGGTTCCCACAGGTCCGTGAAGAACTTTAAAAAAGGGAGAAAAGAAGGTGGGAGGAGGCAAACTGAGCCTCTGACAATGCACATAAAAAACAAGTGACATCAAAATAGAAAATATAGTAAAACTTTAAGTGTTGCAGTGGTCAAAACTTTAGAGTATTGAAGTAAAGCATGTAATTTGATTTATTACTCAAATGAAAAAGTAATAAGTGTAATGGGCAAACAGAAATATGAGAGAAAATAAGACAGTTTATATATATTATTTATTTATCTTGGTTATTGTTCTCTGACACAAGTTCATTATAAGCTATGTTAATCAAGAAAGCACTGAGGCACTTGGAAAAATATGTTGACTATAAAGCTGTTTTAAAATGAACAAAAAGATGAAGAGAAAACAGAAAATACTCAAGAGTTTCCTTAAATAAAGAATCCAGTCAGTGTGGAAGATTCTGAATTTTTTTAAACCTTTACGTTTTCTTTCTGATTTTTTTGTAACCTTTGATTCTGAAACAGCAACATTTTATGCACCAAAATATTATTTTCTATCTTAAATAGTTCAGTCTTTTTAATTTTGAGTCTCAACGCTTTGATGGCCCAGAAATTCGATGGAGAAAACTTGCTTGTTCAACTGCAGTTGATGGAAGAACGCATTGATATCCAGCTAGTTATCGGTTTTCTCTCTGAACGCGGTCACATAAAGAAGGGGTTGTCATGCAGTCGAAGAGACTAAACGAGTTTCCCAGAACCTCCAACAGCTGCATAACTGCAAATTGTTAGGAACTACATGATAGTTAAAATAAAAGAGATTATTTGCAAAATAAGAAATGAATTTTACAGAATTTCACAAAAATTAACAGATTTGTGAGTCATATATAATGACATTATCTTTATTATTATTATTTTGTTTTGTTTGTCCATCCCATTAGAGGCTGATAAACCGGCTGTTGATCCCAGTGCTGAGTCTGCTGCTCCGGCTGCCAGCAGCTCAGACGACAAACCCAAAGAGGATGTTGTTGAGAAGAGCAGTCCAGAACCTGTGGAGGCCACCGCAGAGGAGAAAACTGATGACGAAGGCGTCGCCTCTAACAAGACTTCAGTGGAGTCGCTGAAGGAGACAAATGAGAACAGCAGCAACAATGTTGGCCTGTGTCACAGGGGAGGTGGGTGTTCCGATTCATGTTTCTACTCCACAAAAAGACTTTTTAGTTTTTGAAAACTTCACACAAACCTTTCTCTATCAGTGTAAGATTAAGAGGTGATGCCAGAGGTGAGGCTCACTTCTATTTTGTGTTCTTAAGACATTGAGTCTGTGTTGACCCAACAGCTCCAGCCTCTTTGATCTGCTTATTTCCTAATATATATATAACAATCAGAATCTGTCTTTTTAATCCTTTTTATCAGGAAATACTATATATATTTTATGTAAACATCAATGGACATCGTATTGCACAGGATTTTGCAGAGACTTTAAACTAAAGGAACCTTCAGGTTCTACAATGCAGGGCAGTTTATTTGTCCAAAAACAATGAAACTCAAACTTTTGTCTCAATCTTTTGATCTACAGCCACATTTCTTTCTCTGTCACTGTAACATTAAAAAACTGAATCTTATGACAATAAACGAACCCTCGTCTCAAGAAAAAAAAAGTCTGATTTTCTGTCTGAAAATTTATCAAAAAAGCTTTAATAATAATCTCAGATTGAGAAAATTTATCTTAGTGATTAGAATTTTAGATAAGAATAAGAATTCTTGGTGAGGCAGTTTTTTCTTACCCGGTTAGTAGATCTTTTTTCTTATCAAAAAGAAAAAAAAATCTGCTAGTTCGGGTACAAATTTTGGACTTATTTCTAAAGCTCTGTTCACACCCAGTGTTAGTGGCGCTTTAGGAGCATCAAGTTTCAATGTCAAGTCAATGTAGAGACACGATCTGCTGCATGATTTTGAGAGCCAATGTTCTCGTCCGGAATTTCGAAAAGGCTAAAACATTTGGAGGCAGCTCCTCCCACACATGTCTGGGGCGTCAAGCTTATGAACACAAGAAGCAAAACAGACAAATATTAGAAAAACGTCCAATATGACTTTGAGGGTGTGCAGTGTAATGCTATGGAGTGATTTTTGTGCAGCCATATTGAGAACTAAACAAAAGTCACAGTTTTGAGATCACCATTTTTTAAATTGAAAACAAAAGTTATAATATGCAAATAAAAATCTTAAATATTTGGTTTCAATTTTTTTTTAATTATTATTTTATTATATCTATTTAAAATATTTATATTAATGTGGTACTCTTTTTATGCTAAACTGAAACTAAACTAAACACAAAATCAAAGATAGGGAGAAAGTGAGATGAGCAACAAACATCTGAAAACATTTGTGTTGGAAACTCAAAAGCATTTTTTTGAAAGCAAATAAAATTTTTAAAGAAAATATTTAATGTTTTCTTTTGCAAATTATAAAATTGTATTCCTAAAACTTTACATTTTGTGTGCAATTTAGGAAATTCTTGTCTCAAAATCGTGACTTACAATATGATGGCACGAATATCACTCCATATAATAAAACATGTACTTTTGTCAATAGAACAGCAACTTAGTGCTGAGAAACTATTATGGCACTAAAGATTATGAACAGCGAGGAAAGGTACAATGCGTAAACCCCTAATTCTTAAGCAAACTTATTGTGTTTGTGGAAACTACACAGCCAAGATATTTTTTTTTTTTATTTTCTCCTTCTGGACAAGTTAATGACTCAACTTTTTTGAGTCTACATACTTCAATACCTCGTCCAGTGCTAACCCTTCCATCATTTTCTTGCAGAAATCCAAAAGAGCCCCCTTCTCTGGGATGTTTATCTTGACTCTCCTGTGTGAGACGTTGCTGCAACCTTGTAACTGTGCAGTTCCTGGGAAACTCGGTAAGATTACAGCCAACAGATGCTCTGGTACAGCTGCTTAGCCAGCTCAAATGTTAATAAAAAGGGCAATCCCCACCACGAGCTGTAAGTTTACAGGCCGCATTTAATCACTAAGGCGTGCAACGTTATAGCTTCCTCATATTAAAAATAGAAAAGTCACAACCATTAACTCTAGATTTACAAGATGTACACGCCTCAGAATAATCAGACACCCGGTGATTTATAAATAAGTCTGCGAAAGCTTCACCCAAAAATGGTTCCTCTGGGAAGGTATCATGAGAATGCAGCATTTCAATTGCTGAAACACTTAGAAAAAAACGTTTTTGACCCGTTTTAAAAGCTAATTTTACCAAAATCAGATCACTGATCAAATAGTCGTCCTTTTCCGTTTGACCACAATTCCTCGAAGTAAATTGGTGCAATTACCTATTTTTTTTTTTTTTTTGAACCTGAGGTGTTCTGTGTAGCACTGATGGATGGGATCCTTCTCACACGAGTAGTAACATAGCCCTCTCAGGCTAATCATTGTGTGCTTCAGGATGTGGACCCACACCTGCACCTCCGCTCCTCCACTCCTCCTCTCCTCTTATCAGTTCAGACACACTCAGGACTGCAGCCTGGGGCAGAAGAATTCACACTGCCCCTAACAGCCGATGATAAGCTCTCATCTGGAGGACCGAGTGCTAAAGAGATCTGTGCTGGTTACTGCAAACAGTCCCTCTGTGTTATAGCTCAAGAAGTTACTTCTGTTTTCTTCTTTTATTTAGTTAGTAGGTGTTTAAAGTCCCTCTCCAATCATCTTCTGATCTGTTGTAAAAGCATTCCTAGTAGTTTTTTAATTAGGATTTTGTCGTTTTTAGCCAAAATTTGAAAAACAAAACATGTATTTTTAGTACATAGTATCTGCAGAGCAACACAAATTTGATGTTGGCATAGAGTGAGCCCGCCCCCACTTCCCATCATCCATTTGTTTACGCACTCTCCCGCTAGCTTACAGCTCCTCATACCCCACAACCTAACATTACTAGTGCAACAAAACTGGCAAGAAATATTGAAGCTATCCAGTCATACCATTTTGAACTAAATGCCAGCTCAGACGAGGAAAACCAAGACATACATAGATTGACTACAAGTGGATGCATCAGAACCGAGTGGAACAGGAAGTTTATGGCCACTTCAATTGCAGCTTCTACAGTTACTGCTTCCAACTTTTTCCAAATGCATTCTTTTGTCTGAAAAAAGAAATAGTCAGAATCCAAGCCTAGTTTTTAGTTGGCTAAATGTCCCACATCATCAGAAAAACGCTGCAAGAACACAATTTTCATTAAAATGTTAACATGATTTTAATATCAGGAGTTTATGGTCATAATCCAGATACATGTCTAATTATCAGCAGTTAAACCTCAATATTGGAAATGTATCATTCATGCAGAGACGTAGCAATGTTGACATGACAAGAATTGAAAAACTAGGAGTATGAATTTCCAAATTGTTGAAAGACAGAGATTTGCACCATTATCTTTGCTTTTGTGGCTACATTAATATCAGTAGAGACCCTTAATGACAATTTTTTGTTTGTCATTAGAATTGTTTTTGCAGGAGCACTCACTCAGCTAAGTCAGGGAAAAACTGAACTTGGACACAAATAAACAGCATTTGAAGAAAAGAAAGTTGACTTCTCAGCCTTTCCCACCTGGTTTAGGAAGCGATGAGAAAGTTGAAGTTGAAAGGCTGCAGCAGGAGATAATAGACGTGAACAGACAGGTCATAAACTGTGCCAGCATAATTAGACCGGGGAGCTCTCTTTGTTATTTTCCTGTTACTGCGCAGCTTTCATGTCTGACGGTTAAGGTTGAAGGAAACTGCCTGTATAACCTGAGAGGAGAAATTTACAGCAAGAAAGAGGCAGTGACAAACTAAGATGTTGCTGCATGAGTCAGGATTTGAATGGCAGAAGTTCAGAGGCAAGTTGGAAAGACAAGAAAGAACAAAAAAAGGAGTTTGTCTTCCAACACAGTCTAAAATGACACTCAAAAGAGAATAAAAATTACATTTTTTGTAATTCCTTTCATTTTCTGATTTTTACAGTGTTTAATCTCATTGTCTGCTGCTTAAGATTTCTGAGAAAAGCCTGAAACCAAGATCTTTATCTCAGTAATAACAGTGAAGAGAAGCTTCCTGCTTGTGTGGTTTGATGTGGTTCAAACCGGCATGTTGGACATTACACCTGCACAGCTTTGCAGCAGGGAGGGGTAAACAGGAAACACAGAGCAGGACTCTCTGAACACCACCCCATCACAAAACAGCTGGTGGAGGACCCCCCCCCCCCCCCCCCATATACCTACGTAAAAAAAGCCATTTTGAAGTTGTGAAAGCAGAGGTTGCACATTTCCTAAATAAACTGGGTTGGCCTTCTTTTCTGTAAAAATGGTTTTCATACCAGCAATTTTAAAAAAAAGGGAAGATAACATGCTACTTAGGGTAAAAGTAAACATCCTTTACCAAAAAAATTTGAAACTTTAACATTTTATCAAAGTTATTTCATAAACTACAAAAGATGCAGTCTAAAAGTAGGATTAGAACACAAAACTAATCAAAGAAAAATCACTTAAGTAGTAAAATTATCTGTTAGTTGGAGCAATTTTTACTTAACAAACAAAGAGTTCCACAAACGCATTCAAAAAGGGGAAAATGTGCTTAAAAAGGCCAACTTTTTGATAGAATTACTTCAAATTAAAAGATTTATACCCCAGTAACTAAAATTAGTCTTAGCCAGTTTTAGACAAACGGTTTGTATTTTATTAGTTTCAGTGTACCTAAATGTTTGATCACTGAGACAAAAAACTAGCACTTTAAATTTTAACTTTTGTTAAGAAACTACAGTAAAGGCAGTGAATGCCAGTCTAACTTTACTGAACTTTAAAATAACTTCCTTAAAATTTAATAAGAGATGACAGTGTACTTTTTTTTTTTTAGTCCAGTCAAATTTTTCTATCTTCAAGAATATGGAGCAAAGGGATTTTAATACATTTTAAATTATTTCTTGATCATGATTTTTGATGGATTGATTGGTTTAATTCAAGCATTGATTATGAAAAATACAGGACAAAACACACAAATATTTCAAACTGACTACTTAATAAGGAGTGAGAAAAAGCAAACTTATAAAAACATTGGATAAATTAACAAATGTTCTGTAATTTGTTTCATTTAAAAATATTAGTTTTAACATGTAAACTATTTAATAATGTCAGGTGTCATCAAAATAAAGATTTGATCTGACGGCTTACTCCATTTAATAATTTAATTTGATTTAAAAATTTTTTTAAATATAATATAACAAATTACACTGCTTTTGTTAATTGATCAAATGTTTCACTTTTAAATTGTAATTTTGAGAGAAACTAGAGCGATAAATCAACACAACTTCACACCTGGTAAAATATCTTGTGTCAAATAGTGCAAAAAAGGTGCCATCATCAGATATTTTCTTTATGTTAAAACAATGCAACAGCATGTATTGAGCATGTTTCATGTTCTTTTTACAGAATATTAGGTATTCCAAAAAAATCACAGGCCGGCAAACTTTATCTAAGAATATAAACTTAAATTTACTGTCCAAATGTGTTTTAAGTGATTGTAGATTCTGGAAAGTTTTATGAAAAAATAAAAATGCATTTATTGGACAAAAATCAGTAATTGGATCATAGTAAATCCTTATGAATCAAGCCAAATCAATTTAAAAACAGGAAGAATTAAAGTATAAGTTCTATTAAAACAAAATGATGAAAAACCCTTGACAATGGCAGAATAAAAGCGAACAGAAACTTTAGGATTCAACTTTTGGATTCACCCCAAAAGCCTTTGGGATAAATAGAGCTTTCGGCAGTTCAGCTTGTGCCCCCTGTGACAAAGGTCAGTTTAAACAGTGTTAGCAAAAGTATTTACAAGGCGCTGTTAGGATCCCACTGATTTACAAAGGTTAAGGAGAGATATCCTGTTTGTTTTGTGGCTTTGAGATTTGACGATAATATAAAATAAAGCAGAAGTGAAGTGTCAGCCTTTCAGTTCTGAAAATAAACTTTTACAAGGTTTTCTCATCTTCGACATTTACAAAAAAATATATTTGCTTCCAAGATTGCACGTAAAGCAATTTTTTCTACAGCTTTAGAGAATATCGACATTGACAAAAATATTGACAAAGGGTTGCATGTCGCCATTAAATGTCATTGCTCTTCATGTAAGTCAGAACTTTAGCTCATGTCCTGCTTCACACCCTGTCTGCAGTGGTTTAGGATTTAAACATCCCAAAGTTTAAAGGTCAGAAAGTTCTAATTAAAGGGTTCACTGAGACTGCAGAGGAATAATGTGGCCTCATTGTCAGTGTCATCTGTTTCACATTCTTTGCCTGTTACTGAGCAAGTCCCGGCAAACCTAGATGTGGGGCGTCTGGTGTATTGTCCAAACCTAGATTTATTTTAAAAGTGACCCCCAAACAAGACAAGAAAATGAGAATAAAATGTCGCATCACATTCAATTCTCACCAGTTTATTTTGACAACTGTAATCCAAAAGAGCTCTACAGCTTAAAAATAAACCTAAATGTTGAAAGGATAGTTAGTGAACTCGAACATCTCCCTTTTGACACTGCCAATGTTTTTATTTTGGGCGTTGTGACGTGCATGGGCCTTTGCCATTTTCCAGAGACATTTCACGGTGGCACATTTCCTAGATTCCTGCTTTCTTGTTTGTCAAGTTGACCTGCAAAACATTTACAGGCCAAATATAGTATGGTGTGCTGATTGGTGCTAAATGAAGCAGGATGATGCTAACATAGGAAAAGCAGTTTGAAGTGAACAACCGTTTTAGTTGTTCTGTGCAGTATCAAAGCTGCTGTGAGTAGTTTTTAGTGTGTCCTCGCTGTATCGCAGCTCTTCTTTCGAAGTCTTGCCATTTTGCAGATTTTTTTTCAGTGCAATTATGCAGATTTTTTTTTGTACACAGCACATCATTTTGATTGGCCGTAGATCTTGACAATCAATTTCCTCCGTGTCGTATCTCCTGTCCAGAATACAGTTTACCAGAGTTGCATAAATCTCCCATCACCATCTTTGTTTTCATTCTATAATAATAAGCTTATTTATTTAAGAAAGTTTGAACTCTGAAAGTTTAATCAAGATTTAAAAAAAAAAAGCATAAAAGTGTCTGAGAAAAGTGTGCAGTGACAAGTTTTACAGCCTTAAAACATCTGTAATCCTACTTCCCCAATGTCACCTCTTGCGGGGTATTTTTAAAATGCAACTCCAGCGCTAAATTAAAGAGTACTATTCTAGATTTGTTTCTGTTAGTAGCAGAATCTGGACAATAAAGAAAGTTGTTAATAACCAGAAAATGTATTTGTACATTTTTTAGATGTTAGTGTTTCAGAGCTTAATGCCGGGTTCACACTGGACACAGAAGGCGGTATGCGGCGCAGTGTGCACAGTATATTCTTCACCTCCAGTTCACGCCAAACATGTATTTTTTGCAACGGTCGATAGGCGCTTCTGCTCAGATGTGATTATTTAGAGATTCTACAATTAATTTGACATTGTCCATCTTGACTTGTTGCTACTACGTTGATCTGTGGGTGTCTCCGTGTCTGTGTGTGTCTTTTTGTGTGCTGTGTTTGTGTGTTTCTTTTATCTCTACAGTTTGTTTGGTTACAAAAACATGATTGGATTAGTCAATTGCAGTATTTTATTGCAAAAAAATGTGTATATTTTAAAAAATGTCAATTATTTAGAGTACAAATAGAGGACAGTCTGTTAGAATCCCATAATATGCCCAATCAACAGCTCTAAGTTCATGTTTGTGGGGATAAGCCTATAGTCTATTCATTAACACTGATAAAAAAAAAAACACTTTGTTCCATAAAGAAATCAAAACAGATGTGAACGCGTCTTCAAAACTTGCTTTGAACAATTGGCAAGACTGTGATCCCGATTCCTAATGACAGATGGACATTCATCCACCTCCGGCTCTACATTCCTCAGGTAGTGTCAAATTGTCAAATTCACACCGGCTTAATGACGTCCCCGTCTGTCATCGTTCGCGCACAGCTGAATATGAACTCATGTTCCCAGGTGACGCTGACAGACAATGTTAAGACTTCCTATCATGATTCACGTTAATATTGAGATGTGTTTCCTTAATAACATGATATCACAGCTGTTTGCTATTCAAACTCATGTTTTCTTTTATGTAATCAACATTTGTTTTTGTTTTCCTAATAAAAGAGCAAATGCTTTATGGGTAACCCCCTTTGGACATTTTAACAATAAAATCTAAGTGCTTGCCTTCCTGGACTGGGATTATTTGGAGGTGTTGCAACCAGGTCATGTTTTTATGAGATCAGGTGAAGGTAGAGGCATGCCTTCCAGGCCAGAAAAAAACAATAAATAGGCATAACGTATGTCTTTAAAGGTTAAATACACATTCCTTGTAAATAAACCAACTGAATGAATCCAGATGTTTTTAAGATCTTTGCTTTGTTTGTTTGTACTTGTCTCAACTTAAAAAAAATCATTTAAGAAAATGCAGTTGCATGAATCAATTGTTTTCCTCTCCTTTCTTTTTATCTACCAACTAGGGTTGAGTTAATAAAATCGAATAATCTACTTGAATCAATTTAAGCTAAATAGATCAATCGATTCATAAAAATATGACTCTATTTAGTATATAAAGCTAAAGTCCACTAGCTTGATGCTAACGTTAAATGGAATTTCCCACAAGACGGCTAATGCTAATGCTCGGTCGACCAAACATACAATGCTGAATAAATGAACATCTTCATAAACTCACAGGCATGAAATTTCCAAACTATTTTAAGGAAACATTTCTCAAAGTAATTATTTTTGGTCTAAAGCAGGAATTTTTTTGCTCATACTTTCTTCTTCTGGAATAAGGTGTAATTCTATGGCACAATCGCCACCTTGTGGCCAAACTGAAACGCAGAGGCAGAACAATGTTTATAATGTAAATGACATTATTTCAGAGCTTTTCCTTTTGAGAATCCATTTAACATTCTTTGCTTTTAACAATCTCATTATTACAAGAATACGTCATACAGTATGTGACCTGTATGAGATTCATACAAATATATTCAAATCATATAGTAGATTATTAATATATTTCTAAACGAATGTGCATAAATGTGTAAACTCAAAATTGATTTGAATTGAAGAATCGAAAGAATAGAAAAAAATCAGAATTTAATCGATTCGATCGAATTGTTTCTGGAAATTATAGTCGATACCCAGCCCTAGTATTAACCAACTCCCTGATACTTCACCTCTAAATAATCAGTCCACCCAGCCTAAAGCATTTTATTGCTTCCATGTTGTGACTTGTTTTGTTACTGCACCCCTTCGACCATGTTAATTACCTGATAAACTCTAAAAAAAGAGTCAAGTTTAATGACATATACCTTATGTTTTTTTGTTAGTATTTGCTCTATCCCAGTTTGAGCAGTATTTCAGATGATATTTTTGACCACAAATTAAAGATAAAAGTGTTTTTATTTGTGTCTATTTATATTTTCTATCAATTTTTTTAAGGGTTTGATTTTGAATCTCCTTTACAAAAACACACACAAAAGAAAACAGCTCAAATCATTCAGACTATGTAATTTCAGTGACGATTTTGCTGTGGTATCATGGCTGAACCTGGTTTCTTTGATGTGTCTGTGGTGATGTTTTATGTGTGTATGGGCGCCTGAGAATATCCCTGGATGTGTTTCATTAGCTCCATAAAATCCTCTAAAGAATGTCGATCTTTTAGCACTCAGGTTTCAGTACAGTGTTCATTCAACTGGCCTACAGAGATCTTTCTCTCCTCTTGTGGCTCGACTTAATGTACTAAAATGATTGTGGGGTCTGATCTGGAACCTGAGCTTAAGAAGTCACATCTCTGCTCTAAATCTAAAAATCATATTTAATTGTATGATATTGATTGATTAACTGGTTACATTAAAAACTGCAGAGTGACCGGACAACTTTTCAAAACAGAAATGGTCAAGGGTGAGTTTTTGCTTAAAACGTAAATGTTAAAAGAATGTTTTTTTGTTTGTTTTTTTGTAATAAAAGAAGTCAAGACAAAAGTTGGATAAATCTTAAAATACACATTCCCAAAACGGCTTTCTCTTCCCCTCAGGGACTACAGTATTTTTCTTTTGGACACATAGTAGCAAAGCGTAAAGCACTTCAATTGTTGGGAAATGGGAATATGTCGGTTATCTGTTCCCTTAAGCTGATGCTTTTCTGTAGAGGTTAGAGGTCAACACAAAGGAATCGGGTGATCATATCAACAACTGGATGGCTCCCACTAACTTTTGTTTTTGTTCATTTTGTATGTGTTTCAGAATGAAGACAAATCAAAATGTTCAATCAAACAACAAGGATTCTGAAAATTCACATTGCTGGAAAACCAAGGTCTTCTTTTGGGCAACAAGCTCCTCGCTGAAGCAATTTTCGTTAGCAGGTTCACATCTTCTACTTACTTCTGCAAATGTTTATTGAACATTTACTACTATAGATCTGAACTCTCCACAAATGGAAACAATTTCCAAATTTTCCACAACAACTAGTTTTATTGAACACTTGTTGAACTCCAAAACCTGAATATATACTCATAAAAAATGTTGGTTCTGAAAGGACACTAAAGGTCTCCTTAAAAATATAAAGGAATGTACTCAGTTATGCTGTGCATCCGTTATTGCAACTTTTTTTTTAAACTATATTATGTACTTGTAAGTTCTTCCTGTTATTAATTTCTTTATGAATGTATTTAGGCTTTTATTACTTTTTTCCAAATTGCATTTATATTTTTAATGGTATTTCCTAGGAACTCATCATGTATGTAACAAACAGGTTCATAGTGACATCCTCCATATTTTGGGTTGGACATTCACAAAGTTGGTGCATATTAGTATGTTGACTTCTTTCTATTCTTTGCATACTATTTGTTAGAATTTATCTTATTTGTATTTATTTTATTAGCTTAAATTCAAATTAGCAATAATAAAGTTTTAACTTTTGATTCATACATTTTTCTCAATTTTTGAAAATAAGAGCTTTAAAAAGCTACCTACTGTGTTGCAGCTCAGGGGGTTTTGCCTCATGACTTATGAACATAATTTGTATTTTAGAACTGCTCAAAGACTGTCTAATACTTCAAATATTTGCTGTAAGAACAAACACGTTGATACATAGATGCATTCTGATGGATATAACAGCTGGAAAACTACACCATTTTCATATTCAGTTGTATTTATTTTTCCTTAAAAAGCAAATGACAATAAAGATTTCAGAATAAATGTGAAGTTCTGGTTTTGTTGGTTATTTTATCCTATTATTTTGGTTAAGCACACTTCCACATATAGAGAAACAGGATATTTACTCAAATATGTCTACAAAGTTATTCAACATCTTTATGCAGTGACATTGGCTGTGAAAATGAAATTCTTGATGTATGAGAAAAAAGCAAAATAGTTGAAAACAATAGCTCTAACTACTACAAAATGTTAAGATACAATATTATTTTGCCTCGGCAGTCCAAACCCCAGTCGTGGAATTTGGCTTTTGGGATATGGAACGTCACCTCTCTTGGAGGGAAGGAGCCTGAGCTGCTGCGAAAGGTTGAGAGATACTGGCTGGATATAGTTGGGCTCACCTCCACACACAGCCTGGGCTCTGAAACTCAGTCCCTTGAGTTGGGTCGGAATTTCTACCATTCTCCCCATGGTGAGAGGCGGTGGGCTGGGGTTGGCTTACTCGTGAGCCCCCAGCTTACTGCCAAGTCTTGGAGTTCACACCAGTGGACGAGAGGGTCGTGTCCCTTCGCCTTCGGGTGGGGGACAGGTCTCTGGGTGTGTTTTCGGCCAAACAGCAGTTCGGAGTACCCGGCCTTCTTGGTGTCTCTTGGAGGGGTTCTGGAAAGTGGCCCAACAGAGGACTCCATCGTCCTCCTGGGGGACTTCAATGCCCATGTCGGTAATGGCAGTAGCACCTGGAGGGGCGTAATTGGTAGGAATGGCCTCTCTGACCTGAACCCGAGCAGTGTTTTGTTGTTGGACTTCTGTGCACATCATAGTTTGTCCATAACGAATACCATGTTCAAACACAAAGGTGTTGACCAATACACCTGGCATCAGGACACCCTAAGCAGGAGATTGATAATCGGCTTTGTAGTCGTTTCAGGCGACCTTCAGTTTTGGTGTTTGGACGCTCGAGTAAAGAGAGGGGCAGAGCTGTCCACTGATCACTACCTGGTGGTGAGTTGGATTCACTGGCCTGGGAGGAAGCCGAAAAGACTCGGCAGACCTAAACATACTGTGAGGGTCTGCTGGGAACGTCTGGCTGAAGCCCTTGTCAGGGTTATCTTTAACTCCCACATCTGGGAAAACTTCAAGCAGGTGTCAAGGGAGGTTGGTGACATTCAGTCCGAGTGGACCATGTTCTCCACCTCTATTCCCACTCCCGAACCCGGTGGTGGGCACTGGAAGTAAGGGAGCCGTTAAGCTGAACAAAGAGTTCTATCTGGCCGGGCTTGTTCAAATTTGTTGTGCGATTGCATTTGGTTTAAATGTACCTTATCCCACTCCATTACGTAATGGTCATTTTTCCCTGAATGCAACAGTATTGAATCCATGATTGGATTTCATCAAATTTTTTGATTCCAGCTTCTTTCCATGCTTACTTTGTTTTCTTAGGGAGCAGGTGGTAGACAGAAGGAGTAAACAATTCAAAACAGGGTATCAACAACAAACATTCTGCAGTTTTTCCAATACATAGCAGTTAGAGAACATTTTGGTAACATCATCTGGAGTCTAAACTATTGATGAAGTGTTTCTATATAACTCTGTGTTCCTGTTTGATTTAGTTTGATATTCAAATGAGTTCTACCTGCAGCAATAAGTTCCCCAGTGTTTGGGATGGGTCCAGCTGCTATATCAAGCTTGTTTCTATGGACTTATAACAGTCTGCCCACACAAGGCTTTAATCCACCATTAAGCAGATGAGATGTTGCCCTTAGCCTGCGGAGCACCAGCGACTGCAGGAGTGCTTCTAAAATGTGTATGTGAACCCCTCAAACCTGACCACAGACATGGACACCCTGCAGCAAACCCCGTGAAGCAGAGCACAAACTTCTCCCACCGCGGAACGGATCCAAAGGTCTCAGTATCCTCTATTTATATGCAGTGTATATTTACAACATGCTGGATCATTTGAAGGCTGGGGAGAAATGCAAAGAGAAGGTGCTCTTCCTCTGCTTTTTAAAGAAGACAAGGAGTTTGTCAGAAGGGAATTTCCTTCTTCAGGTTCACGGAAGGATTTCAAAGAGTCTTTCAGATCTTCTTTTCTAAGCTCATTGTCATGCCTTGGAGTTTAACCTTAACTTTGTCTTGCTTTGAACCAGTCAACTTTGATCTGATTCCTCAGAAAAAGACATTCAGAGACACAGAAAATAAAAATATGTTCTTGTTTGTTGTGACAATCGCAAATCCTTGAAACCCTCACATGAAATGATCTATCCAGCATTCATATAGGACTGTGACAAATCATTTCAAAATCGTAGACCACTCTTTTTTTTTTCACAGGCATGCTGCTGGCGTCAGATTTTAGTGAACACTTTTACAACATGTAAGGGTAAGTCAGAGGGAAGTAGTTGAGACGGAGGCGTGTCGTACAGATTTTTCCTTTTTACAACCCATCTGAACCCTGTGCAGTGTGCAGGGGGCCTGTAAGTACTGTTCAACTGAAAGGTGCATCCTCGTTGTGAATCCCCTGCATACTTGCCTGGCTGTTAAGAATGAGGAAATTCGACAATCAGAGTGTAGTTTGTGTGTGCATTTTAGAGACAATTATGGATTATTTGCACACCTTTTGTGTAAGCCAGAAACTGGAAGCGGCAGAAATCCTTAATGCAATCAGCATAAATCAACCTATTCTGTTGTGGAGAAATGCGGTTTTGTGCTGGTGTGCCACCCTCTGTATTAGTAATATCTTGCGTGTTTTTCATAGGTTTTTGATTGATTGAAATAAACCATTTAATTTCAAATCAAAATCAATAATGGTGAAAAGCCACTTCTTTTCTGCGGATCATGTGATTCTCACTGATCGCGTTAGGAGTTATGGAATCTCAAAGTTTATAGAAGGTTTTGACAGAAACGTCTCGGGTGTTAAAGGTTCTAAGCTCAAAATGGAGAACACAGAACTGTTAGGGCTGCCAGTTCAAAAAGACTTTTTCAGCCAAAAGTATTTTTTGACTGAAAAGGGAGGAGAGGAATGGGATGTGCACTTCCTGTTCCAGACTTCTGACTTCTGTAGAGTGGTCAACCTCTGTCTCAAAGTGTTCTTGAACAAGACACTAAACCTCACTTTTGTCTTGGTGGGTTTCGATTGGCACCAGTGTTTGGCAGTGGAACCACCATCAGTGTAGCAGTTCCAGCTTAAATGTTCTGAATAAAATAGCATTAAAACCCATTTTATAAAAATTTTCAACCATAAATGATTGAGACAGATCTCAATGGATAAAAAAGTAATTTCTATATTTAGTTTGTGGGAATCATAGAGAATCATGGAGACCCTTTAGGCTTTGCGTTTTATTTACCATGAGGCTGTTTAAGTCTTCTGTCATCATCAGCTTCCCCGGGGATGAAGAGCTGATCTTTGGCTGCAAAGCCTGGCACCCCACCCAGGTTAGCACTCAGTGTACTTTGGACAGACATTAAAGGCATATCATGTCTTGCATGTTCAAAAACAGAAAAAAAATGTAAATAATTATAATAATAATAATATTGATAATTTTGCAATTCTCATTTTTATTGTAGTTTTGATGTTTTTCACTGAAAAAAAAAAATATATATAAAAAATCAAAACCCTTCCAGTCTGAGCAATAGATATACATTCTTATCACATTGGTCTTTCTTGCCTGGTCTTTGCCAGGAATTTGAGTAAGATTCAAGCTATAATAGGCCTTCAGAGTGTGCATCCCTTACTTATTTTTGGATTGGACAAATGAGGAAGGCAGGTTTTATTTTAAGGATGTAATCAAATAAATGGAATACAGAAGTCTTGGATGCCTTTGGGAGCTCTGCTATTTCGCTCATACCTAAGAAGGCGGCAAAAGACTTCAAATTTTTGACTAAAAATAATTTTCATCAACAATCATAAGCCTCTTTCATAATATTTATATAAATAAAATTCTAGTTTTCTACAATTACAACAACATGATGTCTTTGTATTCTTGTAAAGATTCAAAATGTTAATTAAATATAAAAAGATAGACTAAATCTTAAGTGGAAGTACTTTTGAGAAAAACATAAAAACAATTTTGTGAAGTACAAGAAAAATTTTGACCGAGTTTCGGATGCCACTCCATAAAGTGTCAAGCTCAACTCAAAAGATGATCCATAAAAAGTCTCTATGGTATTTTTATCCTAACTGGACCATGTGCAGCCTGCTGAGAGCACATTCTCATGTTCTCTCTGCATCCAGAAGGAAAAAACAGAGGAGGGATTTTCCCTGATGCAAATCCTTTATTAACCTCTTCCCACAGCAATCTTATTTTCTATGATAAACACTCAACATTTTATTAAAAATCTTTTAAGATACAAACCAAAGAAATGTTGGTATGTGTCTGCAAATATTTATATAAAATGATATTAGCTGTCACACAGGAATTGTACAAAAATATTGATTTATTTTTATCTTTACACAAACATATTTGTTTTAAAAATGCTTATATTATACATATTGTTTGCGGAGAAGTTTATTTCTAGAGCAAAACTACTGTATTAGCCATTTTTTCTTTGTGGAGATATCATATATTGCAAATACAATTTATATGTACAGTATATATAAATATATATATATATATATATATATATATGGTTGGGTATGGTTGTGGATCCAATCAAAAGGCAAGGACAGGCTGGAAAGTGTGCAGACTCTGTTTCATAGATCACTCAGGCCATCAAGGCCAATGGATGAGATGAGAATCTACAGAGAAAAAATTCTTGAAATACATATATACTTAAAAAAAAAGAGGCAGGAAGTAAAAACAAGTTAATAGTTCTTCTAGTTTGATTTTTTTTTTTTTTGGACAGGTGAGGATCCATCCCCTTTATTCTGCAGCTTCAATCCAGCACTTTCTATCAAGATGTAACACAGTGGGGATTTACAAAAGGATAAACAAGTGCTGTAATTGTTGTGAAGTAGTTATTAAAGACTTACCTTGTTAGTCAGACTTCTGGTTTCTAATTTATCTTATGTATCTTGTTTTTCTAATCTCTATCTTGTAAACTGGCATCTATCATAATAATAGTAAACTTTTGATTATTGTGAATGCTTGCCTGATTTTTTTTTTTTTTTTTATGTTGACCAATGGATCTGAATGTTTTTACTGGGCTTCTATTATCTTTCTATATATTTAATTATTTATTGCTTGCTCATTCATTTTTGGATTTTGGAAATTTACACCATGGACAGGTCACCAGTCCATCACAGGGCCTCACACACACGCATTTACACAATTTTGAGTCATCAAGCAATCTATATAGTACATTTTGTGGGGAAAACCCGTTTGCCAGGAGACACACCCACACATGTAGGGGGAGAACATCCAATTACTACACACATCAGACCCGACAGAGAGGGACATGCTAACCAACACACCACTGTGCAGCCATAAATAGAAAAACTTTAACAAAATTAGTTCTGTTTCACTTGTGTTTTTTTTTCTGTAAAGACAAAAGACACAGAAAACATGGTTGAGCTGTGTATTTTCTTTCTAAATTAGTCCCTGTGGACACCTGTCCTGCCATCTGATGCTGGTATTGTACCTCAGGGTGGGGCTAAAGACCACTCTGATACCAGGGGTTCTTGACCTGGGTGTCATTGTGGCTCATGAACACAGGAGAAATGCCTGCCCCCTTCAAAAACCATAGATTATAGTTATGGAAAATAACTTTAAATAAACTGTTATAATTGTCTTAATTTGATTACATTTTTGTCAAATGATTAATTCACAGTGGTTTCTCTTATTTATTTTTAGATAAGTAGTTATAGTTAACTTTCATGGTACTAAATACATTTGTTGGCACCAACTTAGAAAAAGGAAAAAAATATTCTGCTGATGATATATTATGAAATAAAGTTTAAAATCTTTAAATAAGAGCTTGTTTATGCCTGCATTGAATAGAAAGTTGAATACAGAATTTGGTTCAAGTGGGGGTTAAGTCATTCACAATGATACTTTTTCCTTCAGTGAGCAAGGAAAAGGGGATTTAAAGTGGGGTTGGTGCAGCACTTTTTCAGCGCCGTCCAATGGTCTTTCTTAAATTAGCAAATGGGGGTGGAAGTCTCCCCCTCCCAGGGCTGAGGGAAGGAGGGGCCCATGCCTGTCACTGTCTACTGTTTCATTATTACCTGCAGAGCCCTGCAGCATTCCCCACACTCGTGTCTCTGTGTGGCCATACTGAAGCACAGAGACACAGAGGACAGATTTTTGCCTAAGCCATCAAATTTTTTTATGCTATTTTGTCAGCCAGCAGCAGAAAATCCATCTTCTGCTGATTTTTGAAATATACTGCAAGGCAACTAGCAGTGGACATGGCTGGTTGTTTGCCAAGTTTCCAAATTTGTCAAAATTGGGTGCTTTTAAGATGCCTCCTTGTGACTTTGTCTCTCAACTCCTGTTTTGTTCCAGTTTCCTTGCAATCCTTTGATCATGCTCAGCTCCATTACCACAGGTCTAGACTTCTTGAAGACAATATAATAGTTGCCAACAATGGGATCAGGGTGCCTTTTGGAAGAGCTGTGTTTCTGGACCCAGTGAATGATCTCGTGACTGAAGTTCAGCCCGGTGACCGCTGCCACATCACAGTTCTG
Organism: Oryzias javanicus; assembly: GCA_003999625.1. Classification (NCBI taxonomy): domain Eukaryota; kingdom Metazoa; phylum Chordata; class Actinopteri; order Beloniformes; family Adrianichthyidae; genus Oryzias; species Oryzias javanicus. The sequence continues at coordinate 18,003,977 of CM012437.1, forward strand.
GACAATGACCCATTCGGCCAGAAACCTGGGATTTTGACTCCGAAAAAGTTTCCCTGTTCATTTGGAGCAAATGAAGTGAAATACACTCATTTTGGATCTCGGAGCCCTAGCACGGATCGTGTGAAGCTGCAACTTCGGTATGACTCTCACACGGACACGGTTGTCATCCCTTTCATGCTGGAGGTCGAGGTGGTTTTCCAGCAGCTGGAGATCCTCACCAGGAATATGCCCCTCAATGTTGAAAAGCTCAACGGTGATAGCAATCCCATTGACAAAAAGGCTCTGGAGTTTTCATTTGAGGATGGTGTCACACAGTGTAAGATTACCACCCTGGTTGGTGCTGGAGGTCTTCCCAGGTATGGCACACTTTTGAATAACCCAACTGATGGCCGAATGGTTGACTGTGATGAGTTTGTGAAGCTGGGTATACGTTACAAACACACCGCTAAAACCAATTCACCAAACAGGGACTATATTCCAATGATGGTAGAGGTACAAGATAATGATGGAAAGACAATAATGCAAGAATATTTTCAAATGATGGTTAGGATAAGAGAAGGGACTGAAAACACTGCTCCCAAAGCCAGCTTTGTTGCCATGATGATGATGGAAGTCGATCAGTTTGTGATGACAGCTATTACAAGTGACATGTTGGCTGCTGAAGATGTTGAATCTGATTCAGATGATTTGATTTTCAACATTACTTCCTCGCTGAGCCCTCAGCATGGCTACATCATCAGCACAGACGATCAGAACCTTCCTATTACTTCTTTCTATCAGCGAGACATCAAAGACCTGAAAATAGCCTACAAACCACCTGCAGAGGACTCAGATAAAGAGGAGATTTTCCAGCTAGAGTTTGAAATTGTAGATACTGATGGTGCGGTGTCTGACCCGTTTGCTTTTATGATTGTGGTGAAGCCCATGAATACCTTGGCTCCAGTTGCGACTAAAAATACAGGGCAGCTATTGTTTGAAGGGCAGTCCAGAGCTCTCTCCAGTTCGCAGAATTTACAGATTAGTGATGAGGATAACCTGCAGGATGTACGAATCAGAGTTGTTGATGGCTTAAAGCATGGAGATCTGTCTGTCCTCGGTGCACGCAGAAAGTTCTTTACACCTGCTGATTTAGATGCCGGCATTGTTGTGTACCAGCATGATGGAAGCGACACCTACAGTGACAATATTATCTTTAGGATGACTGATGGAAGAAATGACGTGGAATTTTTGTTCCCCATCACCATTGCTCCCACTGATGATGAGCCACCTATTATTAATGCCAACACTGGGCTGGTTTTGTTCAAGAATGAAATTATGCAAATTTCTCCTTTTATCTTGAGTGCCACAGATATTGACTCAGAGGATTCTACTATTAAGTTTGTTTTGGAAGCGCCCTATTCGACTGTGGGACAGCTTGTACTCAGGCAAGGAGAGCCACCTGAGGATCCTTCTCAGTGGAAATTCAGTGAAACAGATGAGATGTTTGAACGGGTGGTCACCGAGTGGATTCAGCAGGATATCCTTGATGGAAAACTCTTCTATCGTCACATTGGGCCCCATAGCACCACCACAGTTACGGATCAGTTTGTGTTTCGCGTCGAGGATGACAATGACCCTCCTAATCAATCCGGTGAACATGCATTCACCATAAAAATCCAACCAGTTGATGACCTCCCCCCAGAGCTTTTTCCAGGCACAACTCTCCACATGACAGTTCAAGAATATGAACTAACATTCTTTAGAAGGAATTTCTTGTGTTATACTGATCTAGACTCAGATGACAGGGATTTGAAATACACCATCACAAAACAACCAACTGACACAGATGAGAACAATCCAGTTCCCTTAGGTGCAATTGTATTAACCGAGAGCCCAAACAAGATAATTTCAGAGTTCACACAAGCCCAGGTCAATCATCACAAAATAGCTTATAAGCCGCCTGACCAGGAGCTTGGCATCACTCCAAAAGTGGTTCAGTTCACGTTTGTTGTGGAAGACACCGCTGGTAATACAGCAGATGGACTATTTACTATTTTTCTACAGCCAGTAGATAACAAGCCTCCCCTTATCACCAACACAGGATTCACTGTAATGGAAAGAAGTACGTACATTATTACCACAAAGGAGCTGCATGCCACTGACACTGATACAGATGATGAAAATATCATCTTCACCGTGACCCAGATTCCTCAATATGGACAGCTACAGCATATAGGAATTGGCATGTCAAACGGTGACGTTTTTGAGCTAGACGACATTGCTAACAGCCGCCTAACTTATATCCATAGTGGGGAAGAATCCCTCAGTGACTTCATCAAACTCTCTGTAAGTGATGGTTTCCATGAGGTACCCATTTCGGTGAGGATTACCATTGAGCCAGTTGATGATGAATCTCCTACAATTATGCTCCCAGGTGGCGTACTTGGTACTTCCATTGACGTGTTGGAGAATGGAGCAACACAAATTACAAGTAATGTCATTCAGGGTCGAGACGAAGACACTGATGATCTCATGCTTACTTTTATTGTTGAAGAACCTCCCAGACTGGGTGAGATCTTAGTTAATGGTGCTCCTGCTGAGAGATTTACTCAAGAAGAAATCATTAATGGAATGGTGGCATATGTCCATACATCCGGTGAAATTGGACCAGTCAAACAACATGACTCTTTTAACTTGACTCTTTCCGATATGTCTGAACAGTGGGTTGTAGGTGGCAACAAAATCCAAGGAGTCACCGTTCATGTTACCATACTTCCTGTTGACAGCATTCCACCTGTTGTCAGAGTTGGAGAACAGCTTCTTGTTGTAGAAGGGGAGAAAAATGTAATTACTCTGGACCATATTGAAGCTGAAGATGTTGACACCAACAATGATGACATCATCTGCACTATAATTGTCCAGCCAACATCGGGTTATGTGGAGAACATCTCCCCAGCTGTGGGTTCTGAGAAATCCAGAGCTGGGACAGCTATAACTGCCTTTACTATTAAAGATGTATCTCTCAGTCACATCTACTATGTCCAAAGCATCCATAAAGGGGTTGAACCTATTGAGGATCGATTCACTTTCCGCTGCTCAGATGGTATTAACTTCTCTGAGCGGCACTTTCTCCCTGTAGTCATAATTCCGGCAAATGATGAGAAGCCTGAAATTTTTGTTCGTGAATTTGTTGTAATGGAGGGCATGAATCTCATCATTGACACGCCAATTCTGAATGCAGTTGATGCTGACATCCCTGGAGATGAACTACTATTTGAGATCATCAAAAAACCAAAACATGGTGTGATAGTTCAGCAGCTTGGCACTGGCACCATCCCTGTAGAAAAGTTCAACCTGGAGCAAATCAAAGAGGCATCAGATATTGTTTATGAACACGATGATTCAGAAACCACAAAAGACAGTTTTGAGATCCGTCTCTCTGATGGAAAACACACAGTGGAAAAAACTGTTCTCATTATGGTAATTCCTGTCGACGATGAGACTCCAAGAATGACTATAAATGATGGTCTGGATGTAGAGATCGGAGAAACAAAAGTCATCAACAATGGAGTTTTGAAGGCAACAGATCTGGACTCTGAAGACAAAGAACTCACCTATGTGCTCCGATTTGGTCCTGGCCAAGGTTATCTTCAGCGAGTGAGCAAATTTGGTGATGTTACAGGAAATATCACAGTGGGAATGAATTTTACGCAGGATGAAATTGACAGACAAGTTATCCAGTATGTGCACACAGGCCAGGAAGGCATCCGTGACCTGATGAAATTTGATGTCACTGATGGCATCAATCCACTTATTGACCGTTACTTTTACATCAACATTGGAAGCATTGACATGGTTTTTCCTGATGTCATCAACAAAGGTGTGACACTTAAAGAAGGGGGGAAAGTAACTCTCACCACTGACCTTCTCAGTACCTCGGACATCAACAGTCCGGATGAGTACCTCAGCTTCAGCATCACAAGAGCTCCTAGTAGAGGTCACTTGGAGTGCACTGACTACCCAGGTGTTCCCATTTCTACTTTCACTCAGCTGCAACTGGCCGCAATAAGATCTACTATATCCACACCTCAGACGATGAGGTGAAAATGGACAGTTTTGAGTTTGAGGTCACAGATGGATACAATCCTGTCTTCCGGACTTTCAGAGTATCTATCACTGATGTAGACAATAAAAAACCCATCTTAACAGTACACAAACTGATTGTGGAAGAAGGAGAAAACAAGCTCATCACACCTTTTGAGCTGACTGCAGAAGATAGGGACACTCCAGACAAAATGCTGCGCTTCATAGTCACACAGGTGCCTGTGCATGGTCAGCTGCTATTCAACAACACCCAACAAATCACAACTTTCACCAAACAAGACTTGAACAAAAACCTCATCAGCTATAAGCATGATGGCACTGAGACCAATGAAGACAGCTTCTCTTTCACTGTCACAGACGGGACGCATACAGACTTTTATGTCTTTCCTGACACTGTTTATGAGACACGCAAGCCCCAAATGATGACCATCCACATCAATACAGTGGACAATGGTGTACCCCAGATTGTGGTCAACAAAGCGGCTGCCTCCCTGAAAGTTCTCCAAACCGGACACCTTGGCTTTCTGATTACTAGTAAGGTCCTTAGATCAGAAGACAGAGACAGTCCTAATCGGGTCCTTAAGTACACTGTCTCTGAGGCTCCACTGCATGGCTTCATCATCAACACTGCGCTGGGCAATAACAGCATCAAGAGTTTCACTCAAGGTAAGATGATAAAAAATCATTCATATTCATAATATATGTCTTAAGGAACAAAAAATCGAGGTACCCATAGGACTTTGCCTCAAAATGTAATACAATGGGATTTATATGATTTTTAGGGAAGATCAGATAAAAAAAAAGTTAACTATAACATGTCATTTTATGACTTGAGAGAATCATTCAAAATAATAGTTGTAGGAAAGTATAAAAGTTCAACCTAGAACCCTCCTTTGCCCCTGATTGAAGTATGGATCTTCTTCAGAGCAAAAATAAATCATTTTTTTACTATACTCAGCAAAGATTAAATGATGAAAGTGGATTGAGTAAATAGCCCTTTTATTAAAACAATGTATCAAAGATGCAACTTTTTACAAATAATTTTACAGCCTTTTAAATGTAATAATTGCATGACAGTAATAATTTATAGTTTTCTTCTGATTAAAAATACATGGAATTGTTTAAATGTAATCATTGTTTTTATTTGCTAAATCAACAGCTGACATTAATGAAATGAAGATCTGCTATGTGTTGCTGGATGGGAGCAACGCCACGAGTGACATCTTCTTTTTCACAGTGGAAGACAACGGTAGGGACTCCTCATTATTTAACAAAAGCACCAACACTGAGAAATTGTTTACCAAAAGTACTTTTCCTGGATCTATCCACTTTTTTACATGCTGCTTAGAACTAAAACTTGTTTTTTTTTTTTAGTTTTTTTTTCTTTACTATTTAGATATTGTTTTTTTGTTTTGACTTGTAGTAACCCTCATCTGTCCCTGATAGAGTGCATACTCCACCCACATCAAATAAAACAATAGCGTATTTTAGAGTACAATGATTCAAAGGAGCTAAAGCAAGACACTAAAAATGGGTTTAAAAATGTGAAAGATGGAAGCATGTTTTAAAGGTTGTTGACAACAAAGATTATATTCTTTAAGACTTTGAGGTTGCGTATATGTGCTGTACACAATGTCCTGACTTTTCCTGTTATATTTCTTCCATTTATATCAAAATATGTAGGCCAACCCATTCACATCTAATTAAGAGAGTCTGGTACAATCAAATAGGCTTAAAACAACACCTTGTTTTTATATTACTGCATCAAAAATATATCTTTTTATGTGTTCCCAATTGGATATGAACTTGAAAACAGTTTATTCAGGAAATAGAAATGATCAGATAAAAAACCCAGATGAACTAGTAGATGACCCTCTTGTGTGAAATACTGGGGTGAATTCTGGAACAGATGTTTGTTATCCTAGACATGCAGGAACATGCCTCAGCAGGCCATGGGAATGGTCAAACAATATGGTAATAAATCAAAACAGCTGGTGTGTTTGTGCTGGAAGACAAACTCCGGTTGGTGCAGATTTGCAATCAAGATATAGTCTAAGTTTGGAGTTTTTTTTTTTTTTCAAGTTAACAAAGATGACACTCAAATTTTATTACTTTGTTTTAGCTTTGCTGGAGACATACAATAAAATAGACATTGATGGATACATTTTTTTTAGCATTCATTCAACAATTTGGTTTAAAACACCTAGTGTACTCAATTTAAATGTGACCCTAGATCACCCCTTAGATACAATGATATGGGAAGCGGCTTTAAGGTCTTTGCAGCCTTTTAGAGATACCTGTCCAGACAAGCAAGGCAGCAGAGCATCTTCAAAGCAGGGGTCAGGCACACACTCACATCTGTAGCATAAAAACCCCCAAAAGCACCACCAAACCAATGAACACAATATTTAGCATATAAAACTCATTGAGATTACTAACACTTAAATAATCAATATATTAAAGATGGTGATCAACAACCATTGCGACAGTTAAGGCCATGGTGGTGTCATGTGTTAAAGGTCAAAAGTGGCCAATCAGTTTGAAACAGAGCGGGACTCAGTGCAGACATGCTGACTGATGGCTGACTTCTACAGACATTCAGTGTGGCTGGTTGCCAGAAGACAAAATAAACTGTCCTACATTACAAGAGGTAGAAATACACTACTTTTTGTCCTCGCACTAAGTATTTGTAACACAATGCTTTTCTTAATATGGTTTTACAAAAACCTAGCAGTTCTAGTTCCTGTCATTTTTTCAATTTTATTTTGCAGGGGTTGTATGTTAGTGGAGAACAAGAATGAAAATAACCATTTTATACTAAAACTTGAATGTAAATTGGGAAAAGGGTAAATTAGGATGGTATGCATACTTGTGGAAAAGGGTTACTTTCGTTCATGTGATGTTGTTTTGAAGTTGAATCATGGCATCTGGACTTTCATTTCCGTTTGATACCAAGAGATGATCGGCCACCACATCAATCGCAATAGTGCCCCTACCGCAATTGTTCAATCTGGCACGTACTAATGTTGGACGGTTTCACTTATGTTTGTCTCCAATAACTGTGACAAACTTCTGATTCGCGAATACTTTTAAATCTGCGATTGTCTCCAGCATTTTAGTGTTTTGGTATTTTCAGCATGGACAGACAACATCTTGCTCCTACTTTTGCTGCATCGGAGAATGCACAGGTATGCAGGAAATGGTGTGTTAATTCACTAGACAGAAGCAAGGAATTCTCAGGGTTGTTACGGCTGTGGCTGTATTTTTTTTTTGTTCTTTTTGGTTCTGTGTATTTCTGTCAGAGTGGGACTTCTTTGTGTTTGGTGGATCTTTGTTTGCTGCACCCCAGACCCCTAGACCAAATGGGGCGTAATAAGGGTAAATTAATTTTTTGGATCGAGTTTGCTTTGCCATCTCATATTATAATCATTAAATTTAGTACGAGTTAAATAGTGCATTATGGAGCATACAATTCCCATTGCTGATGATGTAATTTTGTAGGGGCAATTCCTTTCCAATAGCCTTCCAGTGCGACCTGAGCGATTATAAATTTCTACCAAGCATAAACTTGGAAAAAGTCTTCTTTCTCACATTTATGTAACCATAAAGTATTAAACATGATGTTTATTACTTGTTTACTTATTGATACTTATTAACAAGGTAATTCTCATCTTCATTGGTTATTCAATTCCTTAACTTCATTCAGTAATTAGAAATTTCTATTGTCTTTCTAGAAGCAAAGAGCAACCTATGTTTTTTCTTAGTTATGAACCAACTCACAATTTTCTTCCATATAAGCATTAAACTGTTATTTTAATGACCAATTATTTGATATTCGTAGTTTTTCATTTATGTTCCACTTCAGGTTTTTTGCAAATTGCCAGAATGTATAAGGAAAGCTGCTTAACATCTGTTTCTCAAGTCTGTCCTGCTACTAATGATGAATGCTATGTTTCAAAAAATTCAATTAAATAGTTGCAGTAATCAATAGGGAAAACTTTACTTTCAGTTTTCCACTGAAATCAGCATCTTTTTTACATCTTATTTATTTATTTTTTTTATTATTATTCAAAGTCACTAAACCACTCAATCCTTGACTAATGATGGCACTGACCCCAGAAATGTTGGCCTGTTCTCTCTGTCTGCTGGGAATTTCTATGAGACAAGCAATAAACTGCATGGAAGTGACCAGGTCAAAAACTCCCTGCAGTCATTCAAACAGTAGGATGCAGAAGTAATAAATACTTGTTTTTACAAGTGGTTGCACACTTTACAAATATTACTCTGAACCCAACATGCCTTCAACGGGACACAAGAATTTTATGTCAATCCTACATTTTATTGCTTAACTACTCAAAGTCTTCAAATGAACATTGAAGGAGAAAAGGGAAACACTTCGATTCATAGACATTTCTTTTTCGGTGTGGACTCTACTCTCTGCAGAGGGAGGACAGACGGTGGGTGAAGTGTTATGTGATCATTCTCAGTCGAGGAGAGGAATGTACTTCCTCAGAGACTCCAGACTCCAGCGGCACAGACTGGGTCGGGCTTGAAGTGAAGTGGTATCCCAGGCAGACAGGTGGATTTGTGAGAGAAAGGCGCAAGATGGATTTGTTTTCAAAGCCTGGGGTCAAACACTCCCAGCTCTGCAGAAATTTAACCCAATCTTAGATAGCCTGATTTTTCCAGGCTTCCACTGTGTGTGTCTGGGGGAGATGTGGTCCATGTCACCTATGCACCTAAGACAGAGAATTAAAATTAAAAATTGGTGGACAAAAACAGTTTTTCTCAGGTACCACAATACAGAACCTCATAATGACTGACACTTCTTTACCTCCCTACTTCCTAACTGTGTTTGGGGATCTTGCATGTCACCCGTGTCAACAGTAACAGGAGATTTAGTACCTCGTGGTGCCACAGTTGAGCCCCCCTGTGACTTGGAGGAGCTGCCCTCCTCCACCTCACCCCACTCTGTCCTCCTCTCATGTCATCCTCTCCCCTAAGAACCCTTAAGGGATATCATCACTGTTTCTCGACAAGTTCTCCTTTTCCACTCTCTCGGGGATTCCCTTTTCTTTGTCGGTAATTTGTGGTATCACCTCATTCTCTGCAGATCTCTTTTTTTTCCTTTTGTCATGTTTTCGGCCTTGATTTATGGTGCTCGAATGGCTTCAAGAGTCTGAGCTTTAATGTCTGGGTGGAGCAGTTATTCTTGTCTACTCTGCTGGGGCAAAGCTGGAGCACCAAAGTTGTCAGTGAGTTACTGTTGCTCCCCTTTTGAAGCACACTGGGAAAAGTGCTGATTTCAGTTCAATGTATTACCAGTATGTTCACAATGAAAGTGTCATACATGTATTTGGCTAAAATCAAAAAGAAATTATTTTTTATTGTTTTATTACATTACTTCAAGGTTAGTATGAGACAAGTGACTGTTCAGGGGTTTTTTGTAATGATTTTTCTGATTTTTTAAAAATTTTTTTAATTGTTAATTATAATATATAAATTATAGATAGAACTGAAACAAAAACTTTGACCCTAAATATTGAGGTTTGAACTGAACTGTAGGGAAAGTAAATCGTTGCATCCTCAGTCATTGTGCAGCAACTTGTCAAAATTATCCAAATGGATGTTTTTGTTTTTCTATATTGCATCTCAAATTCAATTCAAATAACTTTATTTATCCGTCAGGAGCTTCATTTTTCAGACCAAAACGTTAACACAAATACAGACACACACATAAAAAATAGATCCATCAATAATAGAACAACAATCAGTTACAGTCAGTTTTATCAGATGTTTAACAGGCAAATTGAAGTGGAAATTTCAGCTCTCTTAGTTTTAAATGAGAGGGACCTAAACCTGCGGCCTGATGGTGAGAGACAATAGTGTGTATGAAGAGAGTGTGAGCCTTCTGTGGAGATCTGTGCTCCTTTCCGTAGGACTCTGTTATTGCAGATGGAGAGAGTGACTCCCGCTCCTGTCCAATAAGTTCACCTATAATTGTAATGATTTTATTGGGAGTGTTATGATGTCTGAGCCAAACTAGACAGTAACATTAAATGTGAGAATAGATTGTATAAAAAATGTATAAAAAAGCTGCAAGGATTGATTGATTAACCTGTAATTCACAAAGTTTACAGAGAAAGAAAATACGTTTTTGACAATCGTTTTTAGTCATTCTCATTTAAAGTCCTTTTCCAATCATATTTTGATCTGTTGTTAAAGTTTTCTTTGTGATCTTTTAACTATGATTATAATATTTTTAGGCAAAGTTTGAAAAAAATCACTGTTTTCTGGGACAGAGCTTGTGCAGAATGGCTGGAGTTTATCAGAAATTTGCTTCTAAATTGTAGGCAGGACTGTTGGCTTGGAAGCAAGCCTCCGCTGATATCCCATCATCCCTGTGTTTACACTCTCTCTCACTAGATTCCAGCCCTTTACAACCCTAAGATAACATTAGTGGTGCACCAAAAATGGTGAGCTATAGTGGAAGTATCCAGCTGTACAGTTTTGACCCAGATGTCAGCTCAGACAAAGACGTACATGGATCTATTTGTCTGAAAGAGGATTCATCAGAATGGAATGAAGCAATGAGAAAGAAGAGAGCTTTTTCAAATGGCAGTTTATCATCTGCTCTTGATTTATCCTGATATGAACAAAAAAATTACTCAGAATTGCAGGTTTAGTCTTGAATTCCTATTTGTCCTTCATCATGAGAAAAATACCACAACATGTTAAAAACACCCAAAAAACAATTTTCATTGGAGTCATTGAAAACATGGCATTTCTCTGTACTGTTTTCACAGCTATTATATTTCCCCCCAATGTCACTTTGACGCCAAGTGTGGCAATCAGAGGTCACAGTGAAAGTGGCTCTCAGGCCGTGACAAATCGCTTGCAGAGTCTCTGCAGACTTTTTGCCTCCTGCTGTAAATTCCTTGGAGAGCATAGAGGAAGTCAATGAATCCTCTCAGGTTTACAATTATTTCTTTTTACATCACCATTAAAATATTTCCAGTCAATTGCACAACACCTGAGATTGAACTGCAGTGCGCGGCTCACTGGAACTTCTCTGTTTTTATACGTATGGAATGATTGATGAAGAAATGCAGGAATCGGGTGGATGTCACTTGATGAGGATATTCTTAGCAGGTTGCTCTTCCTTGCATCATACTTGTGGACGCCAAAGCCTCATATTGACCTTCCGCTCCAATGATATCTCCAGCCTGACCCACAGTCCCTCTGCACCTATGTATAGATGCAGCCAGCAGAGCTGTGTAAATATGAGCTCATGAAGAAAGTGCTGCTGGAGGGAAAAATCAGCAGCTTTTAATGTTTACTGGTGCTTAAAATCTAATTTAGTGGATGCCTTCGTTATAGCAGGTCTTTATTTAATACAGATTTATTTAATACTTATTCCGCATCTCTCACACATCATTCTTGCTCATTTGAGTGATGAGCTAATTTATGAAATAGATGCTAACAGTGACCTGTAGAAATGTTTGCAGCCTATAAAGCTTGTCATCCCACAAGAAATGATGATGACTGTCAGTTTGAGGGCAAATGGAAATGTGAGCTGACCCCAGCAGCTACTGTGAGCATTGGATTTTAGCGCTAAAGTCCAATATAGAACGAGTGTCATAAAAATTGTAGTAAATCAGGCCATCAATCACATCTAAAATCATATCACAGATGCAGCTCTGACAGAAATTCTCCTTTACATTCATTTCCTCCATGCCTTCTGTGTCACTGCGTGAAACCCTGACTCAATTCTCGACTCTTTGAGACTCGTGCCAGATCTAAACTCGCAGTCTGACAGCAAGAACAAAAGCACTCAGAAAAAAGGAGATTCCTCACTTGTGCTGGTGTGAACAATGTAAAGGCAGGCAGGGAGGTATGGCGTGGTGGTAAACCGGGCCACCCAGACTCTGGCCTGCTGTCCCTCAGTTGTTTGTCTCTTACTTGAGGGAGGAAGGGCATCATGGAGGGGAAGGAGGTTTGTGTACAGCTGTTGTTCTGCTCCACACATTGTGTGGCAGGAGAGAGGGTTTAGCGAGAAAAAAGAGGGAACATTGTTTAGTCAAATTTGTCAACCAAAAAGAAAATGTTATTTTCTTACAGTATGTGTGTGAACGAGTAACAGTCCAAAAGAACACAATTTCTCCTCTTGAATTATCAATGAGTCATGTTGGAAATCTAATTAAATAATAACCTTTACTGCTAAAACTATTTTTGCCAGATTTAGATGAGGTTTTCTTAAACTTACAGGTAACAACTTGTTTATCTCCTCTTGGCTTCCCCAGAAATGTAGGTTATTTATTCTTGTCTTGGATGGTTTAAGAAAAAGCTGCATTCAGGAAAATAATACACTTTATCTGAATCATTTAAAAATATTGATTACTTAAGCCACGTTCAATTTTTCATTATTCTCTTTCAACATGTTTCTTTATATAAATATATATATATATATATATTTATTTATTTTTTTTCTGTAGGTTAATGTTGATCAAACTCAGCCTGATATTTGAATGGTTACCGTACTTTACTGTATAATATGATCACATAGCAAATAGCTTTCCCAGACTGGACTTGCACACTGCCTTGTTACATATTTAAGAGTTTCTCATTGCTTGGAACCACAACTGCTTCTCTTTTCATTTGGGCTAGCTACATTTCAGGTGTAGATGGTTTCATTTGAAACCATCTACACCTGTAAACCTCATCGTGAACTCTGTTGTCATACAGCAGAAAGAGGAAATTGCAAAGCAATTTAACAAACATTTTACTTCAGTTGGCTCCGTCCCTTTTTCATCTCCACCACTGTCTGGTCATTCAGATCCTTTGCCTGCTTCATCTATTACAGCATCTTCTGCTTATTCTCCTGAAACCAAATTTGTCATCCAACCAATTTCCAACTCAGAGTTGCTAAAGTCCCTGAAAGCCATTGATCCAAAAAAATCTCCTGGTCCAGATGATCTAGAGCCCTACTTCTTAAAACTCGCAGCTGATTTTATTGTTGAACCCATTGCTCATATTTTTAATTTAAGTATTCAGTCAAACATAATTCCAAAGTTTGGAAGGCAGCTCATGTTCTCCCTCTTTTGAAAGGTGGAGATCAATCTGAGCTAAACAACTACAGACCCATCTCCAAATTATCAAGTTCTTGCAAAAATTCTTGAATCCCATGTAAATTCTCAACTAAAACTCTTTTAGCATCTAACTCGGTTCTATGTGAAACTCAGTCAGGTTTCAGATCAGGCCACAGTACTGTAACAGCTGCTGTAGCTGTAACAAATGACATCATCAATGCCCTAGACAAAAAAATGCACTGTGCAGCCCTCTTTGTGGACTTATCTAAAGCCTTTGATTCTGTAAAACCACCAGATTCTACTACAAAAACTAAGTCTTATTGGCTAGGTGATTCTGCTGTTGGGTGGTTTAGAAATTATCTCTCACAGAGAACCCAATGTGTTATTGTTGAAGATACAAAATCAGACTTCATGAACATCAATAGTGGAGTCCCACAGGGCTCCATTTTATCTCCTATTCTTTTACCATATTTATTAATAACCTGGTAGTCATTTGCCGAATGCTAAATTCCATCTCTATGCAGATGATACCATCATCTACACAGTTGCTTCTTCTGTCAGTCATGCTGTAAATGAGCTTCGGGTAGCCTTCCATCAACTTCAGCATTCTCTTCAGCAGTTACAGCTAACCCTAAATGCTAAAAAGACCAAGTTCATGATATTTTCCAGGTCTCGTTCACATGATGCACTGAAGGCTGATATTCAGACATTGGAAGGGGTGGAAATTGAAAAAGTGTCTACCTATAAATATCTCGGTGTATGGATTGATGACAAACTGTCTTTTACCTCTCACATTGAGCACTTACTAAAAAAGCTAAAAGCACTTCTAGGTTTCTACTACAGAAATAAATCTTGTCTAAGCCTGGGTGTGAGAAAAGACTTGTTCAGAGCACCTTCCTCCCAATTTTGGACTATGGGGACATTCTGTACATGAATGCTGCCTCGTCAACTCTCCGTAGTCTGGATACAATCTATCACAGTGCCCTGCGTTTTATCACAAACTCTGCTTACAGAACCCATCATTGTGAACTGTACTCTCTGCTCTCTTGGTCTTCACTTAAAGTCAGGCGACAGAGACACTGGCTAATATTCACATATAAGGCCTTTCTTGGTAAACTGCCTCAATACCTGTGCCGTCTTCTGTCTCCTGTTAACAGCATTTATAACTCTCGCTCTTCACTCAAATTGCTTCTTTCTGTTCCCAGATTCCACACTGAATTAGGGAAAACAGCCTTTTCTATTGCTGCTCCGCTTTCCTGGAATACTATTCAAAACTCTCTGCATCTAAGTGACCTTATTCCCTTGAATTGTTTCAAAGAAAAACTTTCTGAGCTTTTAAAAGAAATATGCACATGTCACTCTTGACTTATCCAAACCACTCTCAATTAACCTTTTATCCATGGTCCTGTTGTTATTTTCAATTGTTTTTAATTGTATTTATTGTTATTGTATTTTATTTCTATTTTAATTGTTTTTAACTGTATTTTATTCTCTTGTGTTGATGCCTTTTGGCCCAGGTCTCCCTTGAAAAAGAGATGTAAGTCTCAACGGGATTTCCTGGTAAAATAAAGGTTAAATAAATAAAAAAAAAAACAGAGCTGCAACTCTCGTCATTTTATCTTAAAAACTTTATAATTTCAGCACAAATTCCCATTGATGAAACACCATGACGCCCTTCAAGACTTCTTTGAATGAACTCCTTGTACCATCCTAAAACTTAATCTACCCTCTAAATATAACATTCGCTGTTTAAATATAACACTATCAACTGTCTCCCCAAAAGCGGCAGCAAAAAACATCCTCTAATGGCTATTCTGGATACAATGGTGGTCATGTTGTAAAGCACAGAAAATGTGTCAAATGAGCTTTGGCAAAGAGTTACTTACAGTGAAATTCTTAGTGGGTGTCAGCATGTCACAACGCCTGATGGTGTGAAAAGCACGCCAATGAAATCATAAGTAACATCAAAATTTGAAAATAGTGTTTATTGGAAAAAGTGTTATTGAACATACAGTTTCCTGTTTATTTGTTATTCTAAGGTTGGGGTTTAAACTCTTTATGAGAAGGGCGTATCGCCACTTTCAAGGGTGTCCCTATTGCTATGACTCATCTGCTCCTTGAACATATCCTTAAATAGACAGAGCACTCAGAGTGTAAATGTGGTGATCCTGAAGCTGTAAGGGAATTTAAGAAATAATAGGGTTAAATGCTAAAGTTTAAACGTGTCCTGGAACGCTTTAGGGTTCCTTTCTAATGTTAGTAAATACAAGCATTAATTACTTATTAACTAAAGTGTTTGTCACTTTTTAATTACTTTGCATTACTTTGTGTATTATTTAATGCATCAGTTAGAAGATACCTAATGTTTATTATTCAACCTTAGTTAATGCATTATATATCATTAATAAAGGTTTCTCAATCCTATTATATATGCAAGTTGGCTTTACAATAATAACTCTTTGTAGTTGTTTGATGCTCAAGAATGCTTTTAAAGCTTGATGCAAATTGTAGTTTGTATTTTAAAACGGGCAGAAATTAATGTTCAGAAACAAACAATGAAAATTCTGAATAGAAACGGTCAATTTCGACAAATCAGGAACCAGATAAGAAAAAAAATAGGAAAAGGACATGTGTTGCTTTTACGTCTTTAAAAAAAATGACACTTTCAGGCAACTTATAAGAAAAGTGGAATCATAAATTTTAAGAACATTTATGAAAATTGTTTTATTGGTTTCAAGTTCCTGTAAGCTCTGAAAAAAACAGATTTTAGATTTTTAGAGTCTTATTGTTTGTATTTACCGTCAGAAAAAAATGAACTGAACAATAGAACAGTTTTACAATTATTTTGAGCACAATAATCTTTCTTTTTTTTTAATCTGCACCTGTTGTGAGCTCTTCCTTTTGCTTCTGCAGCCTCCGCCTATAGGTGTAGTTTTCTCACACAGTGACCAGCTACACATGGTCTGACTCCAGAGCTGATATGTGGGTTTGAGGAAGCCTCCCCTTTTCATTCCAAATGCCCACACTCAACCCCTGTGTGTTTTCATTCTCTGCTGTCACATAGCATAAACGGAATACAGCCTCATTCTTTGTAACTGAAGCAAAACTGAACTCAGCGTTAGTTTATGTGAGCCTAAACTCTTGTTTTATGCTTTAGTTTTCATGTCCTTTAAAAAAATAACTTGTCGTTTTATGTAGGCTGTTTTTTTGTTACTTTTGATGTTTCCATTCTGATAAACTCTCAACAAATATTTTTTTCTCCTCTTAGTTCTTTTAGTATAGATTACTGGGATTAAGCAGCCGTTCCAAACAAGAGACAGCTTGTCTTTTTCAAACCTCTGGGATTCAGACTAAAATAATCCACTAGGCCTACCCTATGTCACATCACACGTCACCGGTCACCAGGTTCACCTCACTGAAGGATAACACAGAGGATGTGTTTGCAGATTTTGGTAAAACTTCAGATTATGATCAAGAAGCTGCTAACTTAAGTATCCTAAAGTAGAGTGTATCAAGCCAGTGATCTAAACTGAGCCGACACTTGAAGGGATTACATGAGTCATGAGATAGTGCAGATTAGAGTCAGAGGGATCTTTAATTGATTTTGATTTTTTTGGTTTAAATTTTGAAAAAAAATAAAAAATAAAAGCCAGAATTTTTGGATTTATCATACTAATAAGGCAAAGATCTTATGTTTAGAAGAAGACTAAAGTTTTTTTTTTTTTTTCTTTTCGTATTTTGAAGTCAGCTTTAACGCATTTAGTCAAACTTTTTCTTTTAGCTTTCACTTTCCTTCACTCAAGTGTTGAAGCAAAATCTTCTTTTCAAAATTGAAAATAATTCATTACATTTAAGTGGTTGAGAACCAAACGCTCTACTGACTGTGTTTAATTTAAAGGGGACCTTAATAAAAAGTCATGAATTTTGGTGTTCCAAACTCCAAATACTTTTTTGTCTTATGTGAGCCCACCTCAGATTGCAGATTACAGGCTTCACTGATTCCTAACCCAAGGAAATTCGATTACAAAGAGAAGAGCCTTGATATTTTTTTTTCTCCTTTCTGTAGCTGGAAATAAACTGAAACCTCAGCCCTTCCGGCTCAACTGGGCCTGGGTCTCCCTGGAGCGTGAATTCTACTTAGTAGATGAAGATGCCAAAGTCTTGGAGGTGACACTGAAACGCAGAGGTTATTTGGGAGAAACATCTTTTGTCAGTAAGTATTTTAATTTATAGTTTAATAGTTTGATGACAAGTAATAATAGTTTTGATTCGTCATTGCAGAAGTTTTGTTGTTGTTGTTATCCAACAATTTTCTCAACTTTTTTCTTGCTAAATAATATAACAAACAATAAAATTACACTTTACCTTTGATAGAGTATGGTTGCCCCTAACTGTGCCTGTCCTAAAACCTGCAAACATTAGCTATGGATCTCCAGGTAAAAACAATAAAACAAGTAACTCCTTTAAGATCCAATATTAATTTATCAAATCCAATCATTAATTTTCCCTTTAGGTCATTTTTTTATTTTGATAATTACCTTTCTTTAAGTTTTTAATGTAACAATTCACAACTTTGTAAATGAAAATTGCAAATGAATTAGTAGTTAAGTAGAAACTGTTCTTATAGATAAACTAAATTAGTATTAAAATGGGAAACAAAAAATAGTAACTGAACTTGTGAGTCAAAGTTGAATAGATTCAGGAATTTGAGCGGGATTGTTGCTTACCAAATATGTACGTCCTCGTTGGCAGGTATTGCAACTAAAGATGGAACCGCTGAGAAGGACAAGGACTTCAGAGGAAAAGCCCAGAAGCAGGTCCAGTTCAACCCAGGCCAGACCACAGCCACCTGGAGGGTGAAGATCTTTACAGACCAAGAGTTTGAGACCTCAGAGAGATTTGAAATAGAGCTGTCAGACCCAGTCATGGCTGTGCTGGAGTATCCTGACATTGCAATCGTGGAGATTGTGGACCCTGGAGATGGTAGACGTCTAACATTTTCAAATATCTTAAGGAGCTACTAATACTTTTGAAACAAAATGTCTAAATAAGTTTTACTTTTTTTTATTCAAAACAGAATCGACTGTCTTCATACCTCAGTCTGAATTTAGGGTAGAAGAGGACATTGGAGAATTGTTAGTTCCAGTGAGGCGTTCAGGAGATGCTAACCAGGAGCTAATGGTCATTTGCTACACTCAGCAAGGTGAGATGAACCCATTTTATATTTGTATAAATTAGTATATTATCCTTGTATAAAAACATTCTCATCTTTAACCTGCTATTTTTATGCCCATGGAATGGAATATCACTGTGTCTGCTTCCACAATTCTCCAGGCACAGCGACTGGCACCATACCCAGCACTGTCCTGTCGTACTCCGACTACATCTCCCGACCTGAGGATCACACCTCTGTGCTGCGCTTCGACAAGGATGAGCGTGAAAAAGTCTGCCGCATCCTTATCATTGATGACTCCCTCTATGAGGATGAAGAAAGCTTCAACGTCAGCCTTAGTATGCCGATGGGGGGGCAGTTGGGTGCCAAGTTCCCCTCAGCCAAAGTCACCATTTTGGCAGACAGTGATGATGGTCAGTGGCACTTTTCTTTCTTTGAGTTACCAGAGGTTTCCAATATATTGTTACATTTTAGTAACTTTTTAGGAAATAGTTTGAGATTTTGGGTGTGGAAAGTTGGGTTAAAGGATCCTTGAACACTTTAGTTACAGAAAGTGACAGGTGTAGACAGTTGTGTGGTTTTCCATGTAGAGTTACTACAGTGGAAAAAATGTCCTTCTGTAGACAAGTTGAAAAACAAAGAATACAAGATGTTTTACTCCTGAGAGAGTAAAAAAATCTACCAATAGAAAAAGTAGAATTTTTCTCTGTAAGATTTCTTAAAATAAGTTTTAATGTCCAGCACTTTTAAGACAAAATATAATCTTAAAATTAAATTATACTCCAATGGAGGTAAAGTGCTCTGATAATTGGAAATATTATGTTTTAAATCAAGCGAGTTTTTAAAAAGTGTTACACTACTTTTCACTACAAAATATCTTATTTTAAGCAATGAAACAGTCTAACTTTTTCTAAAATACTTGAAATAAGACCATAATTACACATTTTATGTCAAATTAGACAAAAATAATTGTTGATATTTTGTGTTTCTGCAGTGTATCTACTTTCACACCTTCACACTGCAAAAAATGAATTTTAAAGAGTAAACAAGAAAAGATTTTTTGTCTTGAAAGAAAAATGATCTGATCAAGAAAGTCTTTTGACAGCAAAATAATCTTTGAGAACATGTGTCTTAGTGACAGGAATAACATAAGAATTCTCAATGACACCATTGGGACATTTTATTACGGCCAGTTGGGTCGGGGTTTTTGACTTGCTTCTAAGCAGCCTGTTTTTTCAGTGGATTAATCCACTAGAATCATACAGACATTTTCTAGATTCCATAGTATTTCAAGCATCAGTCTCAGAGTGTTCGCGTTCTCTTAACAATCTGTCTGCCTTCGTTCGAAAACACACATCAAAGCACAGGTGTTGCACTGGAAAACAAAAAGATGTTGGGGGA
Source organism: Oryzias javanicus (assembly GCA_003999625.1). Taxonomy (NCBI): domain Eukaryota; kingdom Metazoa; phylum Chordata; class Actinopteri; order Beloniformes; family Adrianichthyidae; genus Oryzias; species Oryzias javanicus. The sequence continues at coordinate 18,023,723 of CM012437.1, forward strand.
TGCTGAGACATGAACCATAAGAAGACGTTCAAGTCTTACTGCACTCCCATAGTGACCCCCCCCCCATCCCCCTCCCCTCCCCACACCATCCTCATTGGCATTCAGGGAAGCTGAGGGAGATGCAGAGGCCATCCTTTTGTCTGCAGGGACTAAAAAGCAGGTGGCTGAGAAAGGGGGGGACCATTGTCTCCATGACTGACATGTTTTTCCGCCGTCCCCAGTGCTTGATGGTTTTCATGAAAAGGAAATACGACTCTCGTGACTGGAATATCCAGCTTTGTTTCACTCTCCTCACATTTTCTTTGACGCTGTGGCAGCTTTCACTACATATAATTTGTTGCATTAGCTTGGAGGGCATTTGAACTTTACAGATAAATAACCAACTTGGACATATAGACATGAGAAAAAGCAACATCTCAGTCTGTTGTGGGTCTTCTTCTTGGCGGGTCCTGAAGTAATACAATGCCATAAATCTGGTTCAGAGTGTGTCTGTGTTTTCCTAAAACCATCTGTCTGCCTGAGTGAACTTGTGGTTTGGAATCTTACCAACATCAGTCTTCTATTGTCATTGTGTTTGGCCAAATCTTCCCCCTACTGAGCTCAAAGTTGCCATGTGGGCATTCCCTCCCAAAAAGGTAAAAATGTGCCAAGAATCCGTCATTGGGGTTCAAGGTATTTGTTTAAGTGTCTAGAAACTGCAGACTAAATGTTTTTGTGTTTTTCAAAACTAATACTTAAAATTTTAGTAGTTTCCATTATATGTTTTAATGATGCATCGAAATGTAGGTAGTTTGACTAAAAATTAGCTTTTTTTTTTTGCAGTTTACAGTTTACTAGCGCTTGTCCCCCCCCTAATCAAAGTCAAAGTGGTGCAAATCCTACAAATCTTGCTCCAGCCTTTTTCTTTTACAGTTCTATTCCTTTATAGGGCCTATATTAGATTTGGTGTCATAGAATTTCACCCAGGCACAAACCACAATTATTCATTTCTGTGTCATGATCATGATTACAACGGTTGGTACTTTCGTGTTTTGAAAAAGACACTTCCCACACGTCAGTACCAAATCAGAGTCCCTCATTGGTCAGTGTAGCATTTTCATGATTTGAGAGCACGATCAATGAAGGTTCTGGAGACGGAATTCTGAAATCAGGGTTGACGTGCATTTGCTTAGACTTTTCACTGAAAGTGGCCGCATCAACGCATGTTGACACGGCTGAAGTGAACGCACCTTGAATGTCAATTTGTGGAAGTGATGCGCAGAGGCTAAACTTCAATTTTTAAGAAAAAAAGAAATCTTAAGACTATGTGAATTTTTGGGAATCTTTCAGTTTACCTTTTCCTGCCCCCCCCCCCCCCCCCCCCCCCCCAAATAGTTTTTCAGACTGAAGCAAAGGTGGAGAGCTTCCTAATGATCCGTGAAGATCTTTACGGGCTCTTTCTTCTCACTGCTTCACATGAAAAGCTATATGGAAGTCTGTCAGTTGATCTTTAAAAACATTAGCTGGACTCAGAGCGATGAAAGCACTCTTTATACAAAGGTGATGAGAGATGAATTGAAATCTTGCTCTGCGTTTTTGAATTCTTGCCCTCTTCCCTTGTTCAAAGTGGCCGGCAGCCCCGTGCTTCTACTGTTTCTGCAAGCCTCCACTCCTCTGACCAGGCTTCTTATCAGCCTCTGTATCTTCAGGAACTAGAAACATCCCTTTATGAACGCATCCTTCTGTGTGAGCCCACGCCTCATTCCTCAGCTTTATCCTCAAGCCTCTTGAGTGGAGATCAGAGAGAGCTGTCCAGTTGAACAAGAGAGGAGGAGTTGACAGAGCACAGGACCGGACAGGAAATGCTCACCTGACTTTAAACTCTTTGCAAAGTAGTAAATATGTGGTGAGGGGTTGTTCCCATAGTCCAGTTTACTACTTAATTTCTTATTATGGCCATATTCAAACACATGGAAAATACTGGTGGTAGTAGTAGCAGGATGTTTGCTTTAACTTTTGTGTTCCTCCCACAGAACCTTCGTTATACTTTGGGGAGACTGAGTATACGGTTGATGAGAGTTCAGGTTACGTGGAGGTAAAAGTCTGGAGGACAGGCACTGACCTGTCCAAGACTGCTACAGTCACCGTCCGCTCCAGGAAGAGTGATCCTGTTTCTGCAGAAGGTAAAAAGCCTTCACTACCCTTCACCGGTTAAAGACTCACTGCATTAAACTCTAATGACTTTGTGGCTTCACTGTTCGACAGCTGGACTCGACTATGTCGGTATTAGTCGCAACCTGGACTTTGCTCCAGGAGTGACAATGCAGACATTTCGAGTGACTATCTTGGATGACCTGGGTCAACCGGAGCTGGAGGGGCCTGAGTTTTTCGATCTGGTGTTGAGGATGCCCATGAATGCTGTGTTGGGAGAACCGAGTAAAGCAACCATTACCATCAACGATACAGTCACCGATTGTAAGCAAAATAACGTGTGCAACCAAAGTTAAAACCTTTTGAAGACCGTTTTATATTATGGGTTATTTTTAATTGTCAGTGCCAAAGGTTCAATTTAAAGAAGGAAGCTACAAGGTGGATGAGTCGGAGGGGGAAGTGAGAGCCATGGTGTACCGCAGTGGAGACATTAGCCTCACATCCACGGTGCGTTGCTACACCCGGCAGGGCTCTGCTCAGGTCATGATGGATTACACGGAAAGGCCAAACACCGATGCATCGCTCCTTACTTTTGTGCCAGGTGAGACACTATTTAGCTCCCTCTCTGCTTCTCAGTACCTCTGATCTCTTCACGTCTGTTCAATTTTTTCCCCATTTTTTCATTCTCAGGTGAGTCGGAGAAGTTCTGTGTGGTGAGGCTGATGGATGACTCCATCCATGAGGAGGACGAAGAGTTTCGTTTGGTGTTGGGAGATCCCAAGAGCAAGTCTCCTTTTGGAGCTACGGTCGGGGAGCAGAAGGAAGCGCTGGTCACCGTCACGGATAACAAAGACAGTATGTACTTGCTGGAATGAAATGCATAGAAAATCTTTGCAAATGTGTTACTTTGACACTATTTATTTATTTCATCCTTCAGAGCCCATCATCAAGTTTTCTGAGATAAAGTACAGTGTGCGTGAACCTTTAGTGAAGGGTGACGTTGCAACAGTGAAGATTCCTATTTTGCGTTTCGGAGACACCTCAAAGGTTTCTGTGGTTAGGGTGCACACTAAGGATGGCTCTGCCACCTCTGGAGAGGACTACAACCCGCTCTCAGAAGGTAAGGGAACCTAGATGGAGCTTGTGCTGCATTTTGGAGAATGCTCACCACCCTCTCTGTGTCTAAGATGTGGAATTCAAGGAGGGAGACAGGGAACATTTTGTGGAAATTGATATCCTGTATGACGGACAGAGAGAGATGAGAGAAGCCTTCACTGTCCACATGAAGCCTGATGACAACATGGTGGCAGAAATACAGGTGGGTTTAAAAAAAAAAAAAGAACCCATGGTGCGCTCAAATACAAAGCTGCTGGAGTCTCGTCTGTGCGCAGTGTAGCTCTGCAGGTTTACACATATGAACACGCGGCCTGTCATGTCATGTCAGCCTGTGTTAAAATAGGCCGGCAGCAGCTGGCAATGCTGTCAGCACACCCGCAGCTCAGTCTTATAAAAAGCTTTTCCCTCTGGAATGAGATGCGGAGCAAAAAAGACCATCCTATAAACAGAACCGTGACATTCTACCATACATCAGCTACAAACGCTCACGTTACACAGACAAGTCATCTCTTCCTGTATTGTTTTGCTCCACATTAGACCTTAATTAAACTGTGAAATTCCAATGGACGTGGACACGCGGTAACAAATGAAAGAAAATGCCATTTCTGTATTAATACTATCAAACTTATGCTGTAACAAACTTAGGTAAATAAGACAAGAAATACTTATGCCGTTCCATGCAGCATCACAAGCACAGAGATGTGTTCAGTCTGAAACACCTAAGATGGTGAATTTCATTGATACATATGTTGTAAAAGAAGATTACATTTTTAGAATTCCTAAAAATACAATTAATTTTTGCCCAAAAATTGTATCTATTTTAATTTTATTTATTATTTTTACTTTATTAAATAGTAAAGAAAGGGATAAAATGAAAGAATATAATAAAATATTGATCATACTAATTGTCACAAGTCCATATATCAATGAAACAATGTCAAATTTATTCAAAAATTAATCTGACATTTTGCTTTAGATTGTCTACTAATCCAGTTAAACTTAAATATTTAATTTGATGCATCTGATTGGCCAGTTTATAACGACTAACTTTCACTACAGATAAGTTATATTGAAGAAAAATTAGGATTATCAAGAACAGGCTATTATTATTATTATTATTATGAAATATATAATGACTGAGTAATAGCTGTTTTTTCTCAATAGAAGTCTATGGGGGTTTGGCTTCTTGTAACCAGCAGGTACTTCCTGTTTGGAACATGAAAGGGGAGGAGTCACTCAGTCCAGTTCTTATATTCATATATAGTTAACGGTTGATGCTTTTAGCTTCTTTGAAACAGTTCAAAAATGTTGTATTAACTTGAACAAAATGATCAAAGGATGCATAGAAAATGGGAGTTCAAGTTTGCAAATACAGGACCAGATATTGACGTCTCCTGTCTTCTTCCTAGATGAACAAGGCCATTGTGTACATTGAGGAGATGGACAGTGTTGCAGACGTCACCTTCCCAGCAGTTCCTCAGGTTGTGTCCCTGCTTATGTATGATGACACAGGCAGAACCAGAGACAGACCCCACCCACCCAATGGATACCCAGTTGTGTGTGTGACGGTGGGTGCAGCAGTGCCGTTTATTTTTATCAAACTTTGATATTAAACAGCTTAAAATTAAACCTCTTTTTCTTCAGGCTTGCAATCCAAAGTACCACGACTTTGACAAAACTGGTTCCATCTGCTCTGCGGAGAGCATAAATGATACTTTGACCCAGTACCGCTGGCTGGTGAGCGCTCCTACTGGACCAGATGGAGTGACAAGCCCCATGAGGGAGGTGGACACCAACACCTTCTTCACCAACACAAAGTCAATCACCCTGGATTCAATCTACTTCCAAGCTGGCTCCAGAGTTCAGTGTGCGGCAAGAGCTTTTAACACCAACGGAGATGCTGGCCTGGAGCTCTCCAGCTCCATCACCATAATCAGCACTGAGGAAGGTGCGCTAAGGCATAGCAAACTAATCCACATTTGTAGCAATAGTATTAGGATTGCTGATCTGACCTACTTTCAGGTATGTGCCAGCCTCGGATCCCAGGAACTGTTGGAGCAGAACCCTTCTCCGCTAAGATCCGCTACACGGGCCCGGATGACCCAGACTTCCCCAATCTCATCAAACTGAATGTCAACATGCCTCACATGGATGGTTGGTTGGCGTCACATTTGTTACTTTTAGACGTCTGTTCACCCTCGGTTAATGTCAATATTTCACCATTTCCTTTGTCCCACCAGGAATGCTGCCAGTGATCTCCACCAGACCTCTCTCCAACTTTGAGCTCACCCTGAGCCCAGATGGGACTCGGGTGGGCAACCACCGCTGCTCCAACCTGCTGGACTTCAATGAGATCCAAACCAGCCACGGCTTCATCACCGACGCAACCAAGAACCCTGAAATCATCGGCGAGACTTCGCCTTACCAGTACAACACCATCATGCGTTCAGCCAACTCCCTGCGCTTCTACAGGAATCTGAACTTGGAGGCCTGCCTCTGGGAATTCACCAGCTACTACGACATGTCAGAACTGCTGAACGACTGTGGAGGTTCCATAGGCACCGACGGACAGGTATGTCCAAATAGTGCTTTGCTTTATTAATCTTTTTTCACTATCTTCAAAGGGGTTTTTATGAGGGATCTAGGGAAAAATCAATTTGATGATATATCGCGACAATCCATTTGGCCATACTTGTATCGATTTAAAATGTCGACAAAACAATACTTAATTAATTATTCATGAGGAAAAGTAGTTCACCGTCTTACTTTTGTTTTCAACTTAAACCCCCAACCACAGCACTTTATTTCATCAGTCATATTTTTACAACTTTATTAGCTAAGTGACATTATTCTTTTTTTTTTTTTTAATGGAAAAATATTTTGTAGTGGAAATCATCCTTTAAGAACAAATATGTCTTAATTTACCAAAAGAACAGCAGCATGAATTTGCTTGGATAAAAACAACTTTTATATGAAATAGTTTAACCTTTAATTATCCAGGTAGGTTGATTAAGAACTATTTCTCATTTACAACGACTTATAGCCCTGTTAGCACAACAGGGCTATAAGTTACATTCAGATAAAAACATGACAACTTCACACATCGTATTTAGATATATACAATAAAAAGTCTACAAGAGGCACCAAGTTAATGATTACAATAAAAATACAGAAGGAAACTCATTTAAAAAAAGATACATACAGTTGCAGTGCTTAGCATTGTGATTAATAAATAAAATTAATTTTGACCATTTTACTAACATGAAAAGATCATTTATGTTCAGGTAGAGTTTTTTAAGGCATACCCTTTAAAGAAATTTGTGAAAAATTATCCTAGTACAGTCCAGGGATGTATCGTGATAAGTATAGTATCGTCAGACCATTGCCAATACACACCCCTAGTTTTTACCTCTCACTTTTTTAGGTTCTGAACTTGGTCCAGTCCTATGTCACCTTGCGGGTCCCTTTATTTGTCTCCTACGTCTTCCACTCTCCGGTGGCAGTCGGAGGCTGGCAGCACTTTGATTTGCAATCGGAGCTTAAGCTCACCTTTGTGTACGACACAGCTATTCTGTGGCAGGACGGCATTGGGAGTCCACCTGAAGCAGAGCTCCAAGGTACGTTCCTAGCTTTTTCATGGGCCTTCTGTGAAGTGTGAAGTTTTAAAATGGGGTTTTGCTTTCACAGGAGCCATGTATCCCACCAGCATGCGCATAAACGAAGAGGGCCGCCTCGTGGTCAACTTCAAGACCGAGGCCCGCTTCAGGGGACAGTTTGTTATGTCTCATCCAGGTATGAGAACGGCGCCGGCGTGCACACATGCATACCATAAACAGGTCTTGTGGGGTCATTATAGATAGGCAGCTGCCTATAGGATTACTCTACGTCCCACATCCTCTATTCATCTATTTCTGGAGTTCCGCCTCAGGGGGTCTTCCTGTGCAAAAGTGGCAGAGGTCATTTCAACAAATGTCAAAATGATCATAGAGCATTTACAGTTGGACAAGTGGCACAAGCAGAGCCTCTAAAAATACTTGAAAATGAAGGAAAAGCAGCTGTAAAAGTTTATGACCGTCCTTTCAGGAACCAGTGTGTCATCTGTGGTGATGTGTGCCGACCATCCCGGGTTGACGTTTACACTCAACTTGGTCCGGACTGAGCCCACATATAACCAGCCCATGCAGCAGTGGAACTTTGTCTCTGATTTTGCTGTGAGTTACAAAGAAATAGGTGACAAAGGAACTTTACCTAAAACAATTTGAAGATTGGGTTGTCTGCCCTTCAGGTACGGGACTACTCCGGGACTTACACTGTAAAAATGGTCCCCTGCATTGCGTCTCCCAGTGGCGAGTTCAGCATCCCTCCTGTTTGCCACCCAAGAGAGCCCCTTACCTTTGACATTGACATTCGCTTCCAGCAGGTTTGATTACTATTTTAAATCAAAGCACGTCCAACAAAAGCTTATCTTACTTGTATCTATTAGGCGTGTGATCTATTTTCTCTAGGTGAGTGATCCAGTGGCAGCAGAGTTCAGTCTGAACACTCAGATGTTCCTGCTGTCCAAGAAGGAGCTCTGGCTGTCTGATGGCTCCATGGGTTTTGGAGAAGGGACTGACGCCGCCTTCTCAGAGGGTAATGCACCACTGCCATCTAGTGGTTGCAAGTAAGTTGAGCTGGTGAGCAGTTTCCTATTGACCTGTTTTTTTTTCTATTTCCAGGTTCCATCATTTATGGTCGTGTGATGGTAGATCCCGTCCAGAACCTGGGAGACTCCTTCTCCTGCAGTATTGAAAAAGTGTTCCTCTGTACTGGAGCAGATGGATACGTCCCCAAATACAATCCTACGAACTGGGAATATGGTTGCCTGGCAGATGCTCCCTCACTGCTTTACCGATTCAAGATTTTGGTAAAAAAAAAAAAAAGAGGGGGAAAATAGAAGAATGGGGAAGAAAATATGGATTTTTGTCTAACTATTGCTGTTTTACAGGACAAAGCTCAACCTGAAACTCAAGCTTCAACTTTTGGAGATGTTTCCTTCAAGGCCACGTTGGCTCAGGACACTCCCGGAGCTCTGCCTCTGATCAGACAGCCGGGCTCAGATGGGTTTTCTCTGTCCTCGTCACCTCTCTTCCAGGTAAGAGACACTTTAAATGTGACCCATCCACACATGGATCACAACACGTTGTTTTTTTTTTTTTGTTTTTTTTTTAACAGGTCGCTGCTGGTCGAGAATGGTTCATCCACGCCATTTACACGGTTCGCTCCAGAGAAAACGCCAACCGCAACATTGGCAAGCGCAGTGTGGAATATCTCCATCACAGCGTCTCCTCATTCGAGGGACCCAACACTCGCCACCGCCGTGCGACCTCTACGTTCTCCAGCCCGGCTCTGGCCCAGGACATTGGCGTTGAAAACAGCCGGGGCACGAACATCCAGCACATCGCTTTGGATCGAACCGACCGCATGGTGATCAGCCAGCGGCAGCCCTGGTCCCCCAATCAAAACGCTGTCCTAGAGCGGCCGCTGTTGGAGAGTTCAGGCAGGCAGCCCGATACCTCCTTCCTGCCCATGCTGGTGGGGATCGGGGGTATGATTCTACTCATCTGCCTCATTGCCACCATAGTCATTCTCCTGCTGCTGCGGCGTAAGAGGAAGGAGAAAGAAAAGCACTTCCCTCCTTACACCACTTCGTCTTCTTCGGCCTATGCTGGGTACAATCGTGGGCCGGCAGGTATGTGGAGCAGCTCAGACAGCTCTGAGGTCTAATAGAGGACCCCACCCCAAAACTCCCGTCTCCTTTAAGAACTAGAATAGTCTCCTCCAAATGTGCCTTAGATCCCAAACAGTGTTGCCCGGAATAGAGCGCCGTGCAGCTGTGGACGGCTCACGTCAGTGCCTGGGGCCTGCAGACAGAATGTAACCGTTCTCTTCCTTTGTTACAGCCATATTGGATTCATGGAAAACCCTAAAATATTACAAATCTCTTTTGTCGGCTGAAAGTTGTCAAATGTTGCATCTGTTTAAGCATGCAGTAAATGAAGCAATTTCACATTTTTTTTTTGCAATGTTGTCCAAGAAGAAAAATATTATATATATTTTTTTTAATTCTTTTTTTGTTGTAAGAAAACATTAGTGAACTGAATGTTAAATGAAAGTTACCTGGTTGTTCATGACAAATTTTAAATTTTCAGATATATTTTTATTTTGAAAAGTCTGCATTCATCTTTAAGACAGTTAATTTAAATGTAGCGGAAATTTGATGCAAATTTTACCTGAATACATGTCACGGCAAGACTGTGAATGATGATTCACCCTGATAAAACTTGAAAAATACACATGTTCAATCTGCTGTCAGCTGCCAAATGATGATTTTTAGGTGCTTCGAAACATCCGTACTGTAACAACCAAATATAAACTGTTTTGAGAATGAGCCTCCTCTGTAGCAGATAGATCATTTTCCTATATGTTAGAAAAAAAGAAATGTTTATTTGTGACGCTCACATTGACATTTTCTACTTTACATAGGAAGATGATGAAACATGTTTTTTTAAAACAAGGGTACATGTTGTTTAAAGCAATGTAATGCAGTACAACCAATTATAAATACATTTTTTTCTGTTTACTACAAGTAAAAAAAGAAAAAAAAAACTAACAAAACTAAAACAGCACAGCTGCAAGTGTTTAGGTAGGTGACAACAAGGCAGGGCCAAAGAAGAACACTTTCTACTGATCTATTTGGGACTTTACACCGTAGATAATCATTTCCAAAATGAACAGATGCTAGACCTAATGATCCTGTAGCTGACTGTTCCTTTAAAAAAAAAAAAACACATACTGCACATTATAAAACAGCTTTACAATTTGAGTTTTTTCCTGCGCCCCCGACCGTCAGATGTTCCCTCTGCCTTTCGTTTTTGTGCCTAAAAGAGAAGAAGAACAACATTTACAACCCGCTACATCAACTTTCAGACATTAAACTTTGGAGTTTCTTTACGTCTGATTGTGTAAACGGTTTTTAAGTTTGATGGAACCATGAGACAAAAAGCATTTCTGTAAGTTTGTGTTGAAACTTTTATATTACACGGGCACAAACGCTGCCCAACCGTGAACGAAGAGTCTGCATTTCTGTGGGATTGATTTGTAACTTACCGAACCGGTCTTTGGTCCCCGCTTCTTCTTCTCAGCCTTCTCCCTCTCCTCCAGCTCCATGTTCTCTCTTTCTATCAGTGTGATCAGAGTGTTGCATCGCCTTTGGAGCTCCTGCACAAAAACACAGAACACACACGTAAAGTTAAAGGTAAAGCTTATAAAAAGTTGTGAAAATAAAGTAAAAGAAGTACTGAATAAATTTACCATGGCGGTCCTGGATTTGAGGAACCAGTCGAAACGGAACTGAGGAGAGTTGCGGATGCACTGACGGAGCTCGTCGTACACGCTCTCCTTGTCGAAGCCCAGCTTGTGAAGCATACAGATGAGGAAGCGGTCCTCCTCCTCTGTGTAGTTCTTGCCTTTGTTGGTGCCGTAGGAGATTCTGAGCTGATGGAAGGGAGCCTTGTAGCGCCCGATCTAAACAGTAATAATAAAAAAAAAAAAAAAAAACACTGAAGACCCTCTGATCAGACAGACTCAATAATCTAAATGAGATCAAACTAAAAAAAAAAAAAAAAAATAGCCGACGGCTTCTACCTTTGAATCTAGAGCCTTCTTGATGCTAATCCTCCTCTGAATCCGAGCTTCTCCTCTTTCTATCTGGGCCATGATCTTTTCAATATCCTGCAGCTCATTGCATCGCTCCCAGAATACAGCTAAAGGAAATAAAAAAAATATACAAATTCAGACAAAAAAAAAAACACAATCAAGTCAGACTAGACCGTCTGGAGAAATTAAAGGGGGTCTGTACCTGAATATTCCATCACTTCCTCTGGAGATTTCCCCTCCACCTCCCTGGCAATGTTCTCAATATCATCCCTTCCCCACTTCTCATTGGCTTTGATGAACTGGTTGAAGTCACGTTTGTTCCAAATTGTAAATCCCTGCAGGTAAATTGCTAGTTAATGAAAGTACAAGCAGAATGACAATAAAAAATGGTCAGGATACGGAATTTGCATTTATTTATGACCTGCTGCAGAAGGTTCTCTTTCTCCTCCAGCTCTTCCTCAGACAGAGCTTCAGCCTCGTCGATCTTGGCTTGTTCCTCTTTCTGGACCTGAGCGGAGTTGGGCAGATCCGGGTTGCGTGGGACCTGAATAGGAATAACACAGCATTGACTTGGAGAAATTCTAAACACAACAACAGAAATGTAGGTGTGTGATGTGACATACCTTATATCCTATTGTCTTTCTGTAGTACAAAATTTCCTTCTCTAAAAGCTCAAAGAGGCGTGGAGGGAAGAACTGAAAGTCCTGGACATTTGGTTGCTTGGGGGGCCGTGGAGCCTGGAAAAGACAAACAAACTCTTAAGAACTGACTTGTGCTGGAACACCCATGTTAACTGTCCTTTAAGTATAACCTGGTCTTACCTTTGGAGCCTTGGGCTCACTGACTCGAAGAGCCTCTCTGAAATAGGCATCCACAGCATAGTTGGCTTTCCGCTCTCTCTTCGGGGGTTCAATCCAGTTAGTGATGACCTGAGTTAAAAGTCGGAGGACGTGAGACAAAATGGTCTTCTAAGACGTACCGAAGCTGCATCCCAAACAAACCCTTCACCTTCTTCTTCTCTCTGTAGTCCTCCCCTTCAAACGTGTACACACTGCTGTTCTCCGTGTCCATGGTGAAGTTTCTCAGAGAGCTCTCCCCCAGAGAAGAAAGTTTCTCCTTCATCTCCATAGTCTACAAGCAAACAATATGGGAAGCGTAAATGGAAAGACATTTTTAGGAAACAAATAACGGAAATGTGTTTCTGAACTCGCCTTCCTTTCACCACGCTCCAGAATTGCATCAATGTCATCATCTGTTATCTCGCTGTCTTTGGAAGCAAACACGTGTGTGGCGCCGTGGCGGATGATGGACAGCATCTCATCCTTCCCGAGTTTGTTTGCACTGGGATCCACAAGTCTTCCTATTGGATTAAAAAAATTAAAAAGTTAAAAAAAAAGGTATAGATTACAAGTAAGCTTTAGTGTGGGGGAATTTACCTTGCTGGATGACGATAGAGTCCAAGCGCAGCTTCATCTCAGCCCTCTCCACAATCCTCTCCTCCACAGTGTTTTCAGTGATGAAACGGAAAACACGCACCTGCTTCTGCTGCCCAATCCTGTGAGCTCGGTCCTAAAGTGAAACAAAAACGTTGTTTTTTTTCCATAAGAAACTCACTACATCTTAATTTTCAAGAACGAAGGGCGAAAACAGCAGCAGAGCGCTCACCATAGCCTGCAGGTCAACCTGAGGGTTCCAGTCAGAGTCGTATAGGATGACCACATCTGCTGTAGCCAGGTTTATACCCAACCCTCCAGCTCTGGTGCTCAGCATGAAGATGAACTTGGTACTGTTGGGTTCATTGTACGCATTGATAGAAATCTGCAAACAAATATATTTTTATTCCGAGTCAGCTTTAAATTCTACGGTTAATCCACCTGCAAAGATCTGAAGCCACATTCACAGGTCTGCTTCTCACCTGCCGCTCCTCATGTGGAGTCTGTCCGTCAAGACGACAATATTCATAGTTCCTCCACATGCAGTAGTCCTCCAAGATGTCCAGCACCCTGGTCATCTGACTGAAGATAAGCACACGAGAACCTACACGAGAAATGACAGGAACACTTGATGTATATCCAACATTTCTGTCAGAATGTGTCTGCAGCACCTGTCAGGTAACATGATCAAAAACACATTTTATTTCCAATAATTTTTATATTTTCCAAGACATATGCAATTTGGACGGTCTGCTCACCTTGCACTTTCACCTTGGGTAGCAGCTTGTCTAGCACCACCATTTTACCACTGTTCACCACCAGGTGGAGGTCAGTGGTGTACGGTGGGCCTGGCTCCGCCCCGTCAAACAGGTAGGGGTGGTTGCAGCATTTCCTCAGCTGCATGAGGACGTTCAGCAAGCGCATCTTGTCCATTTTTCCAGCAGAGTTCAGGATGTCTATGTCCTTCATGAGAATCTTTGTGTACCTGATGACGTGTTACATATAACCCAAAAAAATGAAAAAAATCCAACAATAAAAGAGCTAATTTAGGCTAAGAATCCTTACCATTCTCTCTGCATTTTACTTAGGCCCACATAAATCTTGACCTCTTTTTTGGGAAGCAGAGTCTTCTCTACGTCTGCTTTAATACGACGCAGCAAAAAGGGCCGCAACACCTACACAACCACAAAACAATCCTTAAAAATGGATGCCTTTCTAATAAAATCATGACAAAAAGGGATCCGTACGTACAGTGTGCAGACGTTCAACCAGCTTTTGGTCACCCAAGCAGTTGTTTGTGTCAAACCAGGAATCAAAGTCCTGAGAAACACAGAAATCGAATGTGTCAGAATGTTTTCCCGAATAAGTTAATAACAGTCTCTGCAAACGTTTTTTCCACCTCTGATGAATTAAAGACGTCTGGAAGCAGGAAGTTGAGCAGAGCCCACAGTTCATGGAGGTTATTTTGAAGAGGAGTGCCAGTCAGAAGGAGTCGGTTGGTGGTTTTAAACTCGCGCACAATTTCTGATAGCTACAAACACAAAAACAGCTTAATGTGAGTGAGATCATCCACATTTAACTTTAGCAAAAAAAAAAAAAAGATTTCCAATTTCTGGCGGAATCAGACCTTTGACTTCTCATTTTTGATCCTGTGAGCTTCGTCGATGACCAGGTACCTCCAGTTGAACTTCTTGAAAACCGCCTTTTCAATGATGAGCATTTCGTAGGACGTGACACAGACGTCCCACTCTCCTGGCAGCAGCACATCTCTGATCAGAGCCGTCTGTAATCATAGAAAGATCTTTCAAATAAAAACATTTCCTACATTTGATGGCGCAATCTTGATATACAACACTCCTGAAGTTTACAAACTAACCCAGAAGTGACAACAATAAAAGCTCAGACAGTGGATTAGTTTGCTGTTTGATGCAGCTTACTCGCTCGTCTCTGTTTCCAATCAGACAGACTGCCCGGAGAGAAGGCACCCATCGCTTGAATTCGTTCATCCAGTTGTAGAGAGTCGACTTGGGGACTAGAACCATGTGAGGACCGGGGATGTTTCTGTAGTGCTTCATGTATCCCAGCAGAGCAATGGTCTGCAGAGTCTTTCCCAAACCCTACGGATGAAAGCAGGACAATGAGCGGCAGAAAAGTAACAAACAATCGTACTTTACTAAAATGATTAAAAGTTGAAAAACAATGTTAACAGGCTGACCATTTCATCTGCAAGAATGCCGTTGATTCCGTTCTCATACAAAGAAATGAGCCAGTTAAGACCACGGACCTGGTAGTCCCTCATTTTTCCAGCTTTTACATCTAAATAAAGACACAAAAAATGTCAAACTTAGAAGGTTCCCCATTGGGGTTTTGTGTCCTCTAAAAGAAAACATCACAAACTTACACGAAGGGGACTCGTCAAAGCGAGTGCAGACATTTGTAGTCTTCGTGCTCTCGTTCAGAAGTTCTTCGTCCTCTTCTTGTTCTGTGCGGCGATGGCGATTACTGTCAAACCATGAAAATAAAACAAAATAAAGATACAATTTGCCAAAGGAAAAAATAAATAAAATAAAAGCTTTGCCCTGGAGTTTTGTACTTACTCCCCAGCAGACAGCAAGTTCTGTTTCTCGTCCTTTTTGATCCGAGGACGGCCTGGTTTCATCTTCAGAGGGGAGGTTGGGGTCTTCTGTGCAGCTGGTTGAATGAAGTGAGCAAACAGTTCTGTCTGCTTCAACAGATATTCAAATCTGTTGGTCCGGTCTGTTTGCTGCATAACACAGGGAAAGTGTTTATTAACCCATCTGCCAAGCTGACACCTTAGAAATGCAATATAGAATATCTGATATTGATACTTACCACCTTCTCCTCATAACCTGGAGCGGAATCTTTAGTTTTGGTCGATGAGGAGGAGGATGCATCTTGTCCGTCAGGACCAGCATCTGAGGAGGACTCCTTTCCAGCATCCGAAGAGTCAGACTTTTCCTTAAAAATAAAAGGTAATGGGTCACTTATCCTTACTTTTATACTTTCAGTCACTGATCTGATATATTCTTTTGATCATCCAACATATTTGTCGACCAAAACAAGTCAATGTTTGATAATAAAAACTTAATACACTTAAACCAAAATCTTTAGTCTGTGATTTATAACAAGTGTAAGGCAGGAAAAAATAGTTATAAAATATATATTGAACCTAATCTCAATTGAGCAAAATTAATACAATTAAACATGTGTTAGCATTGAATAGCTGCAGTTTCCCAATAAGCTATTTATACTTTCTACCACAAAATCTGTTATCTAAATAAAGCTCAAAACCCGAAAGCTAAACCACCATCAACAACCATTCAGATTTTTGTAAAAGAGGTTTGTAAATCCGCTATTCCTACAATTTCTGACAGCTCCGCACTGTTATTTTATTTTTAAGTTATTAGTAAAGTGAAGTCAAATGAATGTTAATCGACTCTTTTCTTGTCAAAGGTATGCTTCTTTGGGAACTCTCTTGAGCTTTGGATAAATGAAGCGAACAAAATAATCCTGCAGAATAGAAGTGGGTATACTATACAGTTACTACTGTAATAATATGCACCATCCTTTCATTTGGGTTAAAGCAAAAATAAGTGCGAGGCAGCATCGCTCCCTCCCGAAGATCATTGCAGCCATTGCTGCGTAGCTCCTCTGAAAACAAAGGGACGGATGGGACAGTGATGGGGGCGCTTTACTTAAATTGTCCTCACCAAATCTATACAAATCGACCATAAGCCTCCAACTCAGGTCTACACACAATACTCTACATATAACAATAACTTAAACATATGTACATATATTTTAAAGTCACACTGTAGCGATCGGTAGAAGACTAGCGACGCTAAACTAGCAGCTCTCCTCGCGCTCTGATGTTAGCTTCAGTTTCAAGAGGAAGACGCCGCTTTGGCTAGTTAGCCGCCATGGCTAACTAGGTCAAAGAGCCCAAATAATAGCTGACAAATAAAGTTTTACACATTCTGAGGTGGAATGTCTTATTTGTGTGTACTAGGCCCAACAGTCTGAGGAGACACGAACTTACTTTTAAGAACT
The DNA here is from genome assembly GCA_003999625.1 of Oryzias javanicus. Taxonomy (NCBI): domain Eukaryota; kingdom Metazoa; phylum Chordata; class Actinopteri; order Beloniformes; family Adrianichthyidae; genus Oryzias; species Oryzias javanicus. Next base: position 18,040,171 of record CM012437.1, read on the forward strand.
AACAACGCCTGAAAACCGTCTTACCTCTTCGGCTCCCCCGGCTTCTTCAAGTTCAGCATTCTCTTCCCGCTGCTCCACGCAGGTAGTACTTTCGGACATTTTTGGTATAATTTTCCTCTTGACTCAAATCCACCGTCAAATAATGTGTGTCCTGTATGATGATAGCTAATCGCCGTTAAGGAATTACCGAACTTGATGGGGTCAAATACACAAAAATCTAGTTGTTGATAATGAAAGACGCACCGGTTGGTCAGGCAGCACGTTCGCTAGCACCCGCGCCTCTCACAGCGCCAACCGGTATCTGTAATTTATCGCGAGATTTTCTAACAACGTTGCCTTCGCGTTCAGTGGAAATACTAGCACTTTGCTTTATAGCATACCTATCTCTAATGAAGAGACAACCGTTTCTAAAATTATCTAATTTTTATTTCCGTTGTATTTATTTATCTATATTTTAATACGTGTGATAGTTCTAATTATAAACACAATGGGGAGAGATATAGAAGAATGTAGAGCATGAGAAAGCAAATTGAATCTGTACATATTTGCTTTCATTTATTATTTTATATTAAAAATTAACTGTGTATAACATAAACATTTCAAATAATGTTTTTCTCAGATTCTATAAAGTAGGAATGGACTGTGGGTGCATTTGAAAGCAACATACCAACTGTGACTTTAAAATAATATACGCTCATTCGTTTTTTACTTTCTGGTTTAAAAATACACACACACACCATTGACTGTAAAAATACTCCCTTATACAGTCAATGACACACACACACAGTCGTAGGGTATTTTGTTTAAAAGAAAACAGAAGCAATTACAGACAGGCATTCTGCAGCTACTCGGCGGGGTCCTAACAGAATAGCCGTCTGTCAGAATGACGTATATGGAGCGTTAATCAGCTGATTCCGAAAGAACCAAAATAATACAAAATACACGGAGATGGTTTTTATTGTCTACACTACATCTTTGTATTTGAGTGGAGCCTGTTGACATGCTTTATTTAGGTAAGCACAAGTTTTGAAACCCCAGAAATTGTTTGGTTTGTGTTGGTGTTTATGCTTAGTCAGCCTGTGATACTTGACGGTAGTCGTTTGACGTTGGGCCCGTGTCGTGTTGCTTTGTTCGTTTTTGGTGGAAAAAGTTTGATTCTCTGTGAAACAACAGACCCACTTTTGAGATATTATATCAATACTTTTACGAGATAATTTTTGTATCCATCTTTTTAGTCGATGGATCAATAGCATTTAGTTTTGAAGCTCAATTAGCGAGCTAGCAACCAGCAGGAACACAACAGTAAACAGCTTCCTGTTATTGTTTTCCCGTCCTTGGCACGAAGCATGTTTGTAATAAATAACCTTGTAAATATTAAGTATTCATATGGAATTGTTAAACTGCATAGTTGTTAAACTTGCAACATTTCAATCCGTTGGTTGGAATATCCTTTAATTTAAATCAAATTTAAAAAAATAAATTTTTAGTCCTGTGGGGGACCCTTATTTGGATCCCCTAAAGGAATTTCATGAACATTTCATTGCTCACTTATATTTTTTATTGCTAAAGATTGAGCTTTTGATTTCATCAAAGCCTTTCTTATTCTTGTTATTTGACCAAAAGTCGCCCAGGTGGAATTTATATAAAGCATTAATTTCCAGAATTTATACATGAAATATATGTTTTTAACATTTATTGTTTGTGTGGTTTCCGACATTATATAATCTTGATTCAAGGCTATTATGTGATTATAGTTTCAGTTGAACCAAAAGTTTTGACACATAAAATGTTATTCACTTTTTATAGTTCAAAATCTGAGGTTCATCAGGTTTAATCTGATATTCTCTCCTGGGTCTGTTTCTCCTCTGAGAAAAAGAAAGAAATGTAACGTAGGGATAATTGTCTTTCTTTTCTTTTTTAAAATTTCTAAATTTAAACTAGACAAATGTTGTGTATGCACTCCACCATGAACATCTTTTAGTTTCACTTTCTTTACAACAGCTTTTGTAGCATTTCAATTAAATTAAGACTAACCCATTTGTTCTTATATCATATATTTCTGACATTTTTTGGAAGAAACATTATATTTAAGGTTTTATTTTCAACACGCAGTGAGAACTGTGGCATCAGCATAAATGTGACATTATTTTACCTATATTAAAATTAATCCAAATTAATCTTTCTGGGGCGGAAAAGCAAATTATGTAATCAGACAGTTTGAGAGCTATTCTTATTTAGTCAGTCAAAAAATCTCTATATACAAAAGTTCCATGAATATAAATACTTGTTTACTTTTTTTGTTGCATCGATTAATTTTTTGCAATCCTTATTTCCAGGGTGACACTTTTTGCACAAAAAGTTTGAAGCTTTGCATACCAGAGAGTTTGACTTATTGACATCCGAGAGTTTGGACTGTTTTTGGTCAACAGTAACAATGCTGGATGTTTGACAGACATTACATAAACAGTGTGTGACATTTAGGCTTGAGTAAAAAAAAAAGTTGTATCAAAAACTCGCCACATTCTATGAAATAAACATTTTCCTGGACTGTTGAGACTTTTATTTTGTAACCTCACCTGTGCTTTTCATCATGAGTAAAATTATTTTCAGTGAGAACTGTCTGCTGATCTATATTTTCTTGACCCATATCATATTTTTTCAATTGACCTTTACAGATCGACATCATGGACAAGATTTTAGAGGGCCTCGTGAGCTCCGATCACTCCGTTCCAGTCAAGAGAGCCATTGTGAAAAAGGTAGTGGAAGCAGCAGAGAAAGAGGTGACAGAGGAACAGTGCCAGGCGCTGTTTTCACTCACCACTCGCCTCATCTTGCTTGGTGAAGATGCTTTCCAGAAGCAGATTGGCTCCCAGGTTCTCGAAGCGTATGCGCGCTACCATCGCCAGGAGTTTGAGCATTTTTTTAGCAAAGACTTTGTGCTCAGTCTGCTCCAGCAGGGATATGAGCAGCTGGACCACAGAGACCCTACCATCATAGAGTACATCCACAGCTGCCTGCGTCTGCTCATCAGCTGCCCCTCTGTGCTGGACATCTTTAGCGTGATCCAGGTGGAGGTTTTGAGGATGGTGTGCGAACATCCCAAGCCTCTTCTGTGTTCCCAGCTGAGCACTTTGCTCACAGACTTTATGCAGTGTGTACCAAAGGATAAGTCTGGCGTTCTGTTTTGCCAGCAGCTGGTTAGAACCATTAGTTACTTCCACTGCTATGCTAACCAGGAGCACGAGTTAAGAGAGTATGTTGGACAAGTGACAAAAGTGAGCACACTGCTGCAAAACATCTGGAAGACAGATCGAGCTACGCTATTGCCCTCTCTACAGGAGGTTTTTGCTATAATTTCTTCCATAGGTAAGATACTTTTCCATTTGTATAATAATGCATATAATGTGTCTTTGATTGGTTTAGCGCACAAACTTTGATTTTAATTGCCACAATGGAACATGTGTTTAGGAGTGGGCTGTAGGGAAAAATCAATTCTGTGATATGACCGCAATATTTCATTTGGCGATACTTGTATTGTTTTAAAATGGTGAAAAGACAATATTGAATTAATTGTGAGCGTCCTTCATCATCTTACTTTTGTTTTTCATCTAAACCCTAGCCTGCTAGTAGGCAACACAGCATACTGACCAGACCTTACACCGCACAAGCTTGTGTTAATTGTTCAGTCAGCCTTGTGGTTTTTGTTATTATGAGACATGTACTACTACTTAGTATGAGTTAGTTTTGTTTTTCTAAGTCACACTCTTAAAAAAAAATTACTTCTTTTTATCTGTTGCAGATCCCTCCTTCGACCCATCCAATGCACTGGCCTGTCTCGTCCAGCATATCCCCATACAGATGATCACAGTGCTTATCAAGAGTCTCACCACAGACCCCAACGTCAAAGATGCCAGCATGACTAAAGCACTCTGCAGGTTACTTGCCGCGTCGCCCTAAAGTAGAAAAACGTTCTAGTGTTTGAGTGAGATCATGATTAACAGACTGAAATCCTGATGTGTTTTTAGAATGATTGACTGGCTGTCATGGCCGTTAGCACAACATGTGGATATCTGGGTCATCGCACTGTTGAAGGGACTGGCCGCTGTTCAGAAATTCACGATTCTCATAGATGTCACTCTACTGAAAATTGAACTGGTTTGTATCACAGATTTTTTGTGATATTTATTGTTTGGGGTAGCTGGGCGTTGCACTGAAATGAGTTGTAATAGGCACTTTCTTTTGCTCTATGAAAAGTAATTTATGTTGTAATGATTTCAAGACTCCCACTGCAGATTTACATGTTTTGAAAGTATATAAGGGTGTAAGAAAATATCCATTCAGTAAAATATCACTGTACCTTATTTGGCGATACTTGTATCGATGTAAAACGCTGCCAAGATGATATTTAATTAATGATTTATAAGTAAACACTCAGTTCAACGTCTTACTTTTGTGTTCCATCTAAACTCTCAACCTCTAGTTAGTAGCACACCACATCAAGTCTCTTTCAGCAACTCTACACAGGAACAAAACAACTACAAGATCTTCTTGTTTTAGATGTGAACCTGTGAGGCTAATGGTTGTTGTTGCAACATTGCAAAATGAGACATGTACAACTTAGTTTTAACTAAAGATGAGTATCAAACCGAAAATCTATGTCATATTGGTACTGGTGCTAAAAACGTGAATCCTGATGCTTCTTGGCTCAACTTAAAAGTGAGACCATGGAGATGCGCAGCACACTTAATGTTCTGATCAATAAATATAATGTACTTTACCATTTTATTCATGTAAAAGGTGTATTAATATTTAGATCAATATTTTTCTTGGTCTGAATCTTTAATAATAAACTAGGGCTGCCATGTTTAGTGACTAATGGATGACCAATCGACGACTACTTTAATTGTCGAGTAATTGTTACTTTATATTATATGGAGTCAGTTTGTAGTAAAGTTTAAAGTTATAATGGCATTATTCTAGCTTTTTGGACTACTTTAGCATTTATTAAGTTTTTTAGGCTATTTTAGAGTTTACTTAATATTTCCGCTACATGCTAGCTATTTTAGATAATTTAGGATTTTTTAAAAAGCTATTTTGGAGTTTATACTATTTCAGCCGCATGCCAGCTGCTTTGGCTAATTTAGGCTAATTGGTCATTTAACAAATATTTTAGCTAACAGCTTCAGCGTTTCCAGCTATTAGCTTTGGCGATTTCAACTGTTACCTTCAGTATTTTTAGCTATGAATTTCAGCATATTCAGCAATAAACGCTTGCATCTTCAGCGGCTAAATTCAGCTTACAGCTTTCACACTAGCATTATTGCAGGTAATTCTATTTATCTTGTTTTTAGTTAGTTTAAAGATAATGATGTTTAACATGTGTGCTTTACATCCAGTTTGCCCATGACCCAATTAGTCGACTAATTGGAAAAAATAATAAGAGATTAGTTTACTATTAAGATAATCGTTTGTGGCACCACTAAAATAAATAGTGAACTATTGTCTCTCTGTATTGTCTTGGAATATATCAGGATATGAATCATTTTGTGACACATGTATCGTGATACACATCGTATCACCAGACTCTTGCCAATACACACCCCTAGTATTTACCCACTTTTTTTTTTTTTCCTTCTTGTAGGTATTCAATCGACTGTGGTTTCCTATTGTCCGGCAGGGGGCGCTAGCCGTGCTCTCCCACATGCTGCTAAGTTTCCAGCACTCTCCTGAGGCTTTCCATTTGGTAAGGGATTGCCTTCCTCCTCACAGTCCATTTCCCCCCCATATAGCCTCTTTATTGGTTTTCTCATTTTCATCTCTTCTGCCTTAAATTACTTTGAAGCAGCAAAGACTTCTTCTCCCAGGACGCCAGGCTCCGAATCACTCTCACTAATGACGTGCAGATCGCTTTATTGCCCTGCACACCACTAAGTTAGCCAATTTCATTCAAAATCTCAAAAAACACAAGTAGATTTAAAAATGTTGAGCGAATGAGTCCTGACTCGGTGCTTCTGAGCGCAAGATTAGCATTAGCTGTAATGTCCGTTGCCCTTTGCAGCAGGATGTTTTTCATTTTGCCTTCATTTGTGTCTCCCACAGGTTGTTCCAAATGTAGTGCAGTTAGTTCACTCTTTAAAAACAAACGGTCTTCCTACCAGTAAAGTCTTCTTGCTGCAGTTCACTGAGCTCATTCACTGCATGATGTACCAGTTTTCTGGCTTTCCTGACCTCTATGACCAGATAATTGAAGCCATCAAGGTAAGACCTTAGACTTATTGTTATGTTTTGTCGATTCGCAATGACATTTTCAATTTATTTTTCACTCTTTTTTTTTTTTTTTTTTTTTTTTACCTTTTTTGATCTAGGATTTGCCAAAACCAGCGGAAGAGAAAATTAAGTTAGTGTTGAATCAAAGTGCCTGGACTTCTCAGTCCAACTCCTTTGCCTCTGGTCTATTGAAGCAAGCTGGGAAGTCTGAAACGGGCAAGACTGGCCTGATCAACCTGGGGAACACTTGCTACATGAACAGCATCATCCAGATCCTCTTTATGGCCACAGAGTGAGCAGTCATCCTCGCGCACCCACACAAAATCGATGCACAGTACAAGAATCAATAATTAAAGATGGGATTCTTTTCTCAGTTTCAGGAGGCATGTTTTATCCTTACAGCTAAATGGCTCCAACACACTCATGAAGAAGCTCCAGCTTCTCTTTGCCTTCCTCGCACATACCCAGGTTGGTGTTGCCTTGATTAAAGGGAAAATACCAAAATACTTGTGCCACTTAGTGACAACCGTGTTTGTCTGTGTCCTGTAGAGGGCAGCATATGCTCCCAAAAACTTCTTGGAAGCGTCCCGGCCTCCCTGGTTCAATGCAGGCTCACAACAGGACTGTTCTGAGTATCTCAGATTTCTCTTGGACAGGTACTGTCAAACATTTAGGAGAAAAATACGCTAGTTTATTCTGTTCTGCATGACTTAAAGTTACATTAATTTTGTGTACACAGATGAAAGAAAGTCATGCTGTGAAAAGGGTTCTAGTGAGTTTTCTGTTTTCTGACCTTAAGGTTACACGAAGAGGAAAAAACAATCAGGGTCCTGGAGTCGGCTACACCAAACTTCCCCCCCTCTATTGACGTGGACAACAAAGACCCAAAAGCTTCGACATCTTCCAGGGAACATGGAGAATGCTGTTCCAATGTAGCAGAAACAGAATCTACAAACGATGGAAGGACTTTAATTGAGAAGATGTTTGGGGGAAAGTCTATAACCGGCATTCGCTGCATGCAGTGTAACTGCATATCTGAAAAAGAAGAGCCTTTTACGGATCTGTCTTTGGCCTTTTGTCCATCTGCCTCCACCCAGGACAGCCCTAAACCACAGAGGCCCTCAGAGGAACCAAAGGTTCTCTGCCAGGGATCTGTCAACGGTGGCAGTGAAGCCCCCGAGCCTTCTTCAGCCAGCTCTTTAACTAAAGGCGTCCATTATGAGCAAGTGACAAGTGAGCCTCCACTCTCCGTGCCTGACCTGGTGAACTATTTCCTGGCTCCAGAGATCCTTGACGAGGACAATGCCTATTTCTGTGAGAAGTGTCTCTCCCTGCAGAGGGCAGAGAGGACCATGAAAGTGGTGACGGCACCAGAGTACCTGATACTAACCCTGCTCCGATTCTCGTACGACGCCAAGTGCCACGTCCGCAGAAAGATTCTGGACAATGTCACCATCCCACAAGTGTTGAGACTTCCTGTTCATGCCTCTGCATCATCTGCACAACAGTCCTCTCCTCTGCAAGTGGAATACCCTGAGAGCAGTGAGAACTTGGCCAAGAAACTTAAACCGTCTCAACGGGATGAGGAGGACGAAACGAAGGCGAGAATGGACAGAGACAAGGAGACGAACGAGTCAGGAGTGAACCAAGTTCAGTCAATGCCCTATGCTCTCGTTTCAGTAGTGATGCACTCTGGAATATCATCCGAGAGCGGCCACTACTACTCCTACGTTCATGACACAAATGGAGCGGATGAAACGCGCTACCAAGCCGGTCCCTCTAACGTCAAAGATGCTTCGGAAAGCGAGGAAGCTGCTAATAATCTCAGTTTATGCACAGCCGTCCCAGTGCCAGCGAAACAAGATGCCTGTCTACCCAATAGTGGAGAGGAAGCAAAAGGTTGGCTGCTGTTTAATGACAGCAGGGTGACATTCACCTCTTTCCAATCAGTGCAGAACATTACTAATCGATTCCCAAAGGACACAGCTTATGTGCTAATGTACAGGAAACAGGAGCTGGCTGGACCAAGTTTAAATGAGGGACAACAGGCAAATGGAATGAGACTAAGTGCTGAGCCTCCTCTACAAAAAGAACTATTGGATGCTATTATCAAAGATAACAAGTTGTATTTGCAGGTAAAGCTAACTTCTTACTTTTCTATGTATGCGTTTCTGGAAATTTGCAGTCCCTAAGAAGTAATTGTGTGCTTAGCCATACTTGATTTTAGTTGTCAAATAAAAGTGGAAGTAATCTGATTTATTTATTCTGCTGCACTTTAAAACAAATCTGAACAGTTCTGTTGAAAAGGGTCTAATTTCACGAGTCACTGAGCTGCGTTGTGTTAAACTGACACCCCACCGGACCTGTTCAAGTGGCTAAAGTAAATCTCCAGGAGTGGGAAGCAAAGACTGATGTACTGCAGCAGCTGCATTATTTCCAACATTTTTTTTATTTGATTTTTTTTTTTATTTGATTTTTTTTATCTTTTTCTCAACGCTTAATCAAACTTTTTCCTCAAACCATTACAGGAACAGGAACTCAGTGCCCGGACCCAGGCTCTTCAGGCTTCTTCATCCTCGTGCTCGTTCAGGCCCAACGGTTCAGATGACAATAACCCACCGGGGAGCTGCGGCCCATCTGGAGGAGGAGGAGGGGGTGGGGGCTTCAATACTGTCAGCAGACTGGTCTTCTGAGGATTACAATGAAAAAAACATAAGAATGATTAACTGATAAGTACACAAAGCTGAATTATCACCCAATGTATAGAATGCAACCTCCAAAAAAGGCACGGACTAAAACGACAAACTCAGAAAACAGCATTTGTACTGATTCTTGAATAAATTTTTCCCAGGAAACAATTTTAAGATTTTTCATTTTCTTTCAGCATCTGATTATTATTTATTTGGTTTCGTGTGTGATTTTTGGCTTTTTCTTTTTTTTTTTAGTTTAGCAGTTTGGAGGTTGACATGCAAAGGTAAATACAAGTGAAAGAACAAAGTTTAATGACATTTACTAAAAAAAATCCTCATAAAATAAAGAATTAATGGTTTTTTATGTATTTCTCATTTTCATGCATCTGACTTTCATGCGACCTCAACTAATGTTCACATGTGCATATATCATTGAAATTGGGTTAGGGTTTCAAACTGTTTTGACTTCTGATTTGCATATGGCTTGAATTCCTATGGTGTGAAATAAGATTTTTCTAAATATTTGCATTTCTTCTATGTATGCCTTTGTTGTTTTATAGTGATATGACATGCAATAAATAAGTATGATCAAAAAAAGTGAATTTATGAACATTGCATATAAATTACATTGTAATTAAAATGATTTAAAAATGATTACTTTTACTCCAAATAGTCACCAATATTTACTGCAATACACTAATGTGAAATTAATACTTTAAAACATTTTAGAAGCATAATGAGTACATACATTCATGCACTTCTCTGTCTTAATCATTCGTATGCAATATGGTTGCTCATATTTACTGTCAGTGAGCACAATTTTAAGAGGAAATTGTCAACTTGTATCTCAGTCGTGCCAATTATTTTGATGTTACTTACCGGTATTTCTACAGTACAATGCATCAACATATTTTACTGTTTTGTTGTTTTTTCAGCAGGAATTCACAGGTAAGGAGATACAAACAAAGATATTTATGGTTATCTTTTAAAGACAAACTAAAACACAGCACTGATTACCAAAACAAAACATGCAATGTTTGTTGGGATTAGACTACAGAACATCTCTCCAAAAATAAACCCCTACTCCTGGGTGGGCCTGTAATTTGACAAAACTGCTGCTAATATTCATGCTGATTCTCTATGATATTTGTAGTACATGATCCAGGAACTCTGGCAACATCTTCACAAAGCCTCAATGTTGTCATGCATCTAAGAACATACATTTATATAAAAAAAAAAAAATCTCTCATCAAATGGAATGAGTAGTATGCTGCTGTGGTGTTTGTACTTATTAAAAAATGGTCAAAAATGAAAATTTCTTGGGATTTGCATCACATGCTCAATTTTTGTTAGAAATAATTATTTAAACACTTGCACCCCAGCATTGAATGTATTCTATTGACCAGTCCGCAATGAAGGTACATATAACTGACAGCTTCTCTTACAGGAACAATAAACTCCTTGACTCATTCATAGCAGTGTATTTTATTAATAAAACAAGAAAAAAAAACTACTGGTTTTAAAATATTAACTTTAAAATTGTCAATTTATCAAACCTTACTCCAATTGTTCAATGCTTTATTAAAATAATTTGAATTTGAGCAAGTAAAATTATTTTTTCTCTTCCAGCTTTCTTCAAATTAGTTTTGTTTTCTCAAAAAATGTCCTTTCAACACCATGAAGTAGTGCAATAAAAGGTGTAATATCTAGAATATTGGGAAATCTGAACAAAGAAATGGGTGCAATATTTGGATTTCCTTTTCAAATGAAGCCCTTCAATGTGGAGGAATGAGCGGGAGTCTACATGGTTGGTTATTTACGAGGCGTTTTATATTACGTTTGGGGGCTTGTCCAGGATGCACCTCAACTCAGAAATGGGTTTTAGTCTAATCTAACCCATGGAACGCGAAACAAACAAAACACACACTTTGAGATTAAGTTGTTAAGATTTCTGTAGATTCTTTGAACAAGGGTTGTTACGCCCCGTTAGGTCTAGGGGTCTAGGGCATAGCATAAAGGTAAAAGAAAACAAAAACACAAATGTCTCCATAAAAAAGTTTAACAAATTTATTTACAACAATAAACCAACTCAAAAGTCTTCAGGGTGAACCAAGGCCAAAACAACAAACAAAACCAACTAACTCAACCCAGGGAGCTGACCTGCAAAAGAAACAGTAAAAGAATGACAAACTCTAACCTCCCTGGACTAACAGAAACAGGAGAAAATTCACACTAAAGAAAATGGCGGTTCACCCCTACAGCTTCACTTAACTAAACAAACTACACATACACCAAAGAATAGAGTGGAACCAAAACAGAACACCAAACAAACTACAATGTGCACACAAACTAAAACAGGTGGAGAAGCGCACTGCACTGCACTGCACTGCACTGCACTGCACTGCACTGCACTGCACTGCACTGCACTGCACTGCACTGCACTGCACTGCACTGCACTGCACTGCACTGCACTGCACTGCACTGCACTGCACTGCACTGCACTGCACTGCACTGCACTGCACTGCACTGGTTGCAGCCCAGCTCCCTTCTCATGGGCTGGGGGTCCTCATGGTGCTTTTAAAGGTGGCTCCACCTGGTTTGGGCCAATGGGAAGCCACGCCCTCCAGCACCACACCTGAAAGAAATCAAAAGGACAGACACATAAAACAAAGATCCACACAAAGAGGTCCCACTCTGACAAAAATGTACAGACCAAAACCAAATACGGCAACAGCCGTAACAGGGTGACATAACATTCGAGTAAAGTTGGAAGTCACATTAACTTTGACAAGAAAATGAATAAAACATTTTAACAAGCCCAAAAATTTTAAAACTATTTTTTTTCTTTCCTGTTTATTGTTGAAATGAGAACATGGAAGTGAACACATACACATTGAGAATGAAACTGGGATTTAATATACATTTTTTCAATGATCAGATGGAATAGGGCTGCTAGTCTGGAAGATTTATTCAAAAATGGGCACTGTTCCAACTGGTTTGTCTGTTCTCCATTCTCTTGGCTGAGTACATGAAGAAAGCTGCATGTGTTTGCAACTGCAAACAAATGTGCAACTAAAAAAGATTACTTGCAAGCCTTTGCAAGCTGTTGCACTTGTAGCTAAAATAAACTATAGCAGTGTGTTTAAAGATTTAAGCAAAATAAACTGAATAGTAAATTCTGGAAAGTAGAAACTCACGTCTGAGCACGTTGTAAAGCATCACAGCACATATAAATGTGTACACCAAGTAGATGTTCTCTGCTGTTTCTTTCCCTTTTTCATGCCATTACAGTTGTTCAGCTTTACTGGCAAACTAAAAAAAAAAAAAAAAACATTGCCCAAATTATTTTTTAATGAGTAGAACTGTATCAGGATGCTGACAGCCAGAGTCACCAGAAGGTCCAAGAGGAGAGCCAGCGCCTTGTTATTTGATGGGCCTTCTTCAAAAGCATCCGGGGCCACCAAGCCCAGTCCTTTGCTGCAGGGAACCGTGAAGGTCCCCAGGAGGGAACAAATGCTGACATTCACAAAAATGTTGGATGTTCCATAAGCTGGAACAATCCACACAACCAGAACGATGAGCAGCACGGCCACTAGAAGGATGTAAGTGACGAACACTGTTGATAGAGAAAAATATATTTGGTTACCCCATAAAAAAAACAAAAAAACACAGCTTGATTCCTCACCTGGGTCAAACAGCCTTTCCTCAAACTCTACTCTGGAGGTCACTTCTGCTTTGGGGGAATGAATGATGAGCACAAAGGAGCCACAGCAACATGACAAACAGCCCAACTTACCAAGAATGTTCAAATGCTCTTCCAAGATCCAGGAGGCCAGCACAGCCCTGCACCAAAACAACACGTGCACTTTTGATAAATAGATAACCCTGTATTCATCCTCATTATGTTGCGACCCCGGTCTCCCCCTCTGCCTGGGCCTGTGTGTCTTTGTGTGTGTCTTCCCCTTTTTGTTTGCAGGTCCTGGTTGAGTTGGAGTCTCCACCCTGTGGGCTGACCTGGCCAGTCCCAAAGAGGGCATGGAAGCTGCTGGGAGTCACAAGTCTCTTCCACCTGGCAGATGAAGCTGCAGCCATTCCAACCCATCAGCTTTATAGTTGAATATATGTTTAAACAAATCTTTACAAGCCTTACCCAGTCTCCCTCTTGTTTGTGTTGATTTTTATATAATATCATAATAAATAAGTAAAAATTAAAATAAAACAGATACTTTCCAAGCATCAGAAATTTGTATGTAACCATACCCAGCCTTGTACCTTAATACTATACTATCTTAGATGTCTCAAGACAATTCATTTGTCTTAATGCTTGCTTTTTGATTTGACATGCACTGTCAGGGACCTTATGTGCTCTCCTTTCCTATTCTTGATCAACCAATAACATTTACCACCTATTTACACCAAGTAAGATGCTAAAAGATAATAACTATGATTAATAAAAACCGACTACATCTTAGTTCATTTTAAAGGGTCATTCCAAAAGTAGTGAATCCTTATGTAACATTTTGATTTTTATTTTGTTTATAGATATATACAAATATAGACATATATCAATTTTTTAAAGTTGTATTCATCATGAATTGTGTGTAGAATTTTGCTTAATAACATTTTTTTAATAAAAATTGAAACGTAAAAATATTGAAATACAGAGGCACTGTGATTACAGTCTAGATGCACTGTTTTTTAGTAAAGAAGTAAAAGTTATGTTGCAATTGGTCAATCAACTATTAATCAGTTGAGACTCATTCAAATTTGATGCCCAGATTATTTAAAATAGAAAAAGAAATGATTTCCATTTAATAAGATGCTGTATGTTAGAGATTAGATCCTAACTTTAAACTGATACTCAATGAAAACACATTTTTACAAGTGTAACTTCATGTAATAATTTGTACTTTAATGAACCGTTTGAAGGTAAATTAGTTCTCAGCATTGAATTCAAATCTTAGTGATGCTGGTGTAACTTGTCAGAAGCTATAAGTTGCCATGGTGCAGAACTTTGGTAACCATCTCATGAACTTGAGCCAGGATCCAGGTCAAGTGTACCAAGCTGTAGGTGTCATCCTATTGTGGTTAAGAAGTTGAAGAACTTGAGTTCCTAGAGGAAACCCATGCAGAACCTTTTAGAATAGAAATCCACACAGAGAGGCAACATAAACACAGACAATGACATAAAAATGTATATTAAAAAATTGATTAAACATAGAAATAGCATCCGTGAATCTCTGGTGCTGACCCCGATAGATCTAAGTTAGTTTTATTATTCTAGACTAATTTGGTCCAAGTAGGTATAAAAACCTAAAAGCTATTGAAGAAAAACGCGTAAATTTACAGTAAAAAATTGATAAAAAATAGAAAAAGCATCCAAAGTGAATCTAAGTTGCTGACCCCAAATTATATAGGTTAGTTTTATCATTCCAAACTAATTCGGACCAAGTAGGTAAACAAACCTAAAAGCTATTGAAGAAAAACGCAAAAATTTACAGTAAAAATTTGATAAAAAATAGAAAAAGCATCCAAAGTGAATCTAAGTTGTTGACCCCAAATTATATAAGTTAGTTTTATCATTCTAGACTGATTTGGACCAAATGGGTCCAATTACCTAAAAGCTATAAAAACTGAAAAATTTACAGTAAAAATGTGATTAAAAATAGAAAAAGCATCCAAAGTGAATCTCAGTTGCTGACCCCGATAGATCCAAGTTAGTTTTATCATTATAGACTGATTTGGACCAAGTAGGTATGAAAACCTAAAATCTATTGAGGAAAAACTTATATTTATTGATGGTAAAACTTTAATTTGATGACGGTCCCTAACCATGCCCGGAGCGAATGTCCAACTAACTTCACCTCGGCGGTGAAAAGTTTAGTTGTTTAAAAAATAAAAAAATTTATAAGATTCCTCTGTAAATTTACATTGAAGAGAGACAAGCACGATGGGTAACATCGTTAATAGCAACTTTTTTTGTACAATTGCCTTATTCATTAGTGAGCATAGTGAATAGTGAAGTGATCAGGATGATCTTTGTAGTTGTAAGAGACTTTAGTTTGATCATTCTTATATCAGCTTTCGTTTTCACATTGAGGTATACTTAACTATGCATCTTTTAAGCTTAGTTTTTGCAACTTTTCATCCTTCTGTTTTATGGTACAGATGGGGAAAATTACGTTTTGTACCTGAACTACATGTCCCATAGTTAAAGATCTATCATTTTTCCTGCACGCCGCCTCCCGCCCAGCGTGTTCTTCTGGAATCGATTCAATCTCAGGGAAAAACACTTCTGCTTCCGGTTACTGTTTTTCAAAATAAATGAACCATTTGTCACAACTCCGAATTCAGGCGATATTATGGATAGATATAGTGCACTTTACTGATAAATGGGTGACTTTAAAACATGAAATTATTAATTGGTGTATGAACGTACCATTTTTTTTACTGTGATAATGTTCTGAGTTAGCCGGCTGGAGCTTTAATTTGGTAGAAAAACGAGTTTTCCGGGGCACACGTGGTTGTGCCTGTAATCTTGAAACTGCCCCGTTCCCAAGGAGGTTGAGTTTAGGGAAAGACAAAACCACTCTGTCAATCACAATTAAGGAGCCATGGGAGTAAAATGGTAGGAAAGCCAGACGAAACCACAGTGTTTACGCTGAAGAATTGCGCACCGTTGCGTTGTGGGACGTTTTCACCCAACACTGGCATTTGGGAATCGCTCCACTTTTGATTGGAACTAGGATGGGACGATACATTTAACAACAAAGAAATAGGGAAAAACAAAAACAACTTCGCGACTTGAGGCTGTTTATCCCGTACACCTTAAATGCGCACTTCTGTACTTAGAAAAGGAGTGAAATGGTCAATGCAGAGAGGATTACTTTTACTACCAGCGAAGGAGATACTGGCCGCTTTACCTAACTAGTGAAATCTGTTCTGTTCATTTCTGAGCACCACCTTATCGGTGAGTTGACTTTTGAACGAGCGTGTTTGTTCCCCCTGAAAAGCAGCACAATTAAACTTTATTTGCTTGTTCTTTCTTCTGTCGCTGCTTCGGAACCGTAAAAGCTTCGCGGCAGAAGGAAGACGCTGCCCAAGCAGTCGAAGCTAAGCGGCCGCCGCCGTTCGGACTTCAGGAACAACAAGTAAAAAGGAGCCGAGATGAGTGGGGGAGAGGTGGTGTGCGAAGGGTGGCTGAGAAAGTCTCCTCCTGAAAAAAAGTTGAGACGTTACGTAAGTACACGTTATATCCTCTTTTCCCCCCTTCTTCTTCTTGGGTGACGCGATAAGTTAACCTGTTCGACCAAGCGCTCGCGCTCGTTTTCTTTCCCTCTCCTGGACACGTCGGGGTTTGTTGACAGACACGTTTGTAGGCCTCATGTTTGCAGGCATTTCCGAAGGTGGAAGTTTCGCTGTCAAACCCTTCAGACTCTACGTTACCATGCTTTATTTATTTATTTTTTGGGGGGCACAAACTTGTCAACCCTAAAATTTCAAGTTTGCTGCTTTGCTGAAGGGTTTTCCGTATAGGGAAGGCTATTTTTGTTGTTTTTAGTTATTTAGATGAACTATTACAACTGATAAGTTGAATTTCTATTCAGAAAGAATTTTTTGTTTGCTAGAAAGAAAACAATTTTGAGAAATAGGGAAAAAGTTTTCATTTGAAGCATGTTTAATAAATAGAGGAGCTTGAATGAGAAGGAAATGAAAGTAATGTGAAAAATACAAACAATTATTTCCTCTCTACTTTACTGATACCATTGGAAAACAAAACTGAAATACATTTTTTAATGCAAAATTACCTATCTAAACAATTTTTTTTTTAAAATATGCTGCAAATATGTTATAAGGACACTGGTTAGGTTAAAGTCCCACTCTGTTTTTATTTATTTATTTTAAACGTGTTCCCTGTGATCTTTAATCATTATGCTGTCTTAAGCAGATTTTCTAGTACATAATTTCAGCAGAGCAGCTATCAGAAATTTACATTTGAGCTGACGAAGAGTAAGCCTGCTCTCATTTCCCATAATCCCTTTGTTTACATTCTCCTGCTAACTTACAGCTCCTCACAACACCAAGCTAACATTACTGAGCTACGAAAATAGAAAGCAGTATTTCAGCTCAGACGAGGGAAAACAAAGACGTTCGTGGATCTATTTTTCTGCAAGTGGATGCATCAGTATGATTAGTTTTTACAACTACAAGCTTTTTCAAATGAAAAATTTCCCTCTGCTCCTGATTAACCACAATTTGAATGAAGACACGGTTTTAAACTTTGTTTTTCTTTATATGTCCTCCATCATGTGAAAAAAAGCCAAAAGAACATGTTCAAAACTCAATTTATTGGAGTGGTTCTTAGGATAAAATAATAATAAAAAACAAGAATACTACTAATAATAACAAATGTCACATAATTTCAGTAAATTGTAACTAATTTTATTCCACAATAAAAACAAGAAAGTGTCTATCCTCATGTAATTTTCAAAATACTTGTGGCCGGTGCTGAACTTTTTACTTGGTTGCACGGCCCCAGAGGAAGGGTTAACGTTAGGGTTTCAGATACGGTTAGGGTTAAACCACTAAATGGTTCCTGAACGCCACTCTTTCTGCAGCTCACTGCTTCTTCAGAGGATGGATCAAATGCGTGACAGCTACTGAGCCTTTAGCTTTAACATTATTTCTGAATACGTGCGGCCAACAACAAAATTCTGCCTTGGACACACTTACAATACGTGCAGGCAATGCAGCAGTGTTGATTTTGGCTGCACGAATTACGTCTGGCCAACATGAGTTTCCATCAGTTTTTGTGCTGGTCACACCTAAATACGTGTGGAAAACATCAGCCTAAAAACAAGCCCTCACTTATAATAAGCACTGTCTTTTCTGGTAAAAGATTTACAACTGGAGATTAGATCAATCAAGCAAGTCAGATTACTTACTTCCTTTTTCTTCTTTGGTCCCAAGTTGCATTGTGACCTTTTATTTGATCTTATGCGCCTATCTAAAAACAACTCTAAAAAAAATGTTGATGTTTGCTCAAGCATTGTAGTCCAAGAATATTTAGCCATTTTTCTTACTGAGTAGTTTTTGTAAAATAAGTGAATAAATAACTATCATGGCAGCTTGAGGAGTAATGATTGGTTTTAACAACTATCCGATTCATATCATAATTTGTCGTTTCTGACACGATTCGATCTGATTCACTCATCTATCCATGACATTCTTTGTGACTGGATCAACAGTTGAGTAATAAAGAATGACAGTGCATCTGTAATGTAACGAGGAAATGTGTTAGCTGTAGTACAGAAAGCCAGAGGCTTCTGTGGAAATAGCCTCTTTTAAGACATCAGGCGGACTTCCTTTTTTTTCACAGCTAGGAACATTATTAAGTTGGCCTACTCAATGTTTTCAGTTGCTTTTCTGTTTTTGTGTCCTTTTCTTGATCCCTTAAAAAAAATAAAATAAATAAATAGCACTAGTGAGACATTGAGGGGTAGAAAAGATTCTGCTAGAAGTGCAGACAGTTGACAATAGAAATAAGGAGAGGAAGTAACAGCTTAGAGCAGCCTGTCAATACAGTTGATAATTAGGTTTTGACATAAGTGTCCACCTTCTGTTATGTAATCAGATGGTTCTCCTGTCTGCTGGGTTGACATAAAGTGTTGCTAGTTAATCTAATAAAAAAAATGCTCGTATAATGACATATATTTTTAGATCATTCTTCTGGGGGAACAAGATGTAGGCGTTCAAGAGAGCTGACAACTATTTAAAACTGTTATGTCTTGGACTCTGCGGGTCTTGGATAGCTTATTAAATGCTATTTTACATGACAGTACAGTTTGGCTATTTTACAGAAGTTCATTTTGTCTGCATGTCAAAGTTTTGGACAAACTGCCGCATTTTAGGAAAAGGAACATAATGTGCCTAAGTAGATTTAAAAGAACGCTTTGGATGATGTGTATTGGTGGACACAAACCCAGCTTACTGACGCATAAGCCTGATGTTATGGTTTAAATATGGCAAATAAGTGACGTGGGTCTGTTTTGTAGCAACATCTTAGGTCTCCAGTGTCAGTTCAAGTGATCTTTGGATTTTTCTCTGTCTACCAGTGAAAGTTTGACATTGTTGTGAACAAAGTGTATGTTGGCAAACCTGCGAGCGTGGCCGGCAAACAAAAGTGATCAAGGTGTTGTAATGACTCAAGGCTCAGTCAAAGTCCAGATCACAGCCAGACTGTGGAGAGAGGGCTGTGCATGAATGACTGCCTGTAAATGTCAATGAACGGAGGCAATGTTGAAAGAACAAGCATAGGGCAAAATTCATTCACAACAGTGAGGGGCTGATAACACAACTGTGAAGACATCAAGGAGAAAAATGGTTCTTTGCCACTGAATCCCAAGGCTTCCTTACAACATTCTGCTTCTGTGTCACGCTTGGTTTCTGTTTAGTCAATGCCAATATATTCTTTGTAATCATTTATCTCATTATTAAAGCACTGCACAAACCACATAACCCTTTTCCTTGATTCATAAAACCTGATGGTTTGAAGAGGATGGAATGTTCTTCTCACCTGACTGCAGCTACCAATGCAGTGCTTTTGTTGATTGGCATGTGCCCACTGAAAACAGATTAGGACTTTGTTGTGCAGTTTGTCAAGCCCTTGAAAGGGCCTCAGTGCTTGAGAACAAAGCTATTCTGATGGCGCTTGGGTTTGGGTTCTCAGTTTTTGCTGCCATGAGGCCTCTCTACAGGGACACAATACCCACCAGTGTTCGATAACCCTCACCTTTGTTTACGGTCAATGTGACAGATGTTATTTACAGGAAACTGAAGAAAAGCATGGACTTACTGTCAATGACAGGACAAAACAAAAGCACACCTCTTCATTTTAGTTGAGGATTCGTTAAAAGCGATATCACTTAAAACAGACAATGCATTCTGTTAAGTTTTGTTCATTTATGTGAGCAAAAATAACAAACAACGGTGACAGACTTAACAGAACTGAACTGATGCTAACTATGTAGCTGCAGCATGTTTTCACAGACACAACAATGAAGCTGTCTAACTGAAACCTGCTTCTAAGTCATACGCTATGGTTTAAAAATGGATTGCATTCACAATTAATTATTAATCTTCTTCATTGGAAACAAATGATTATTAAATATTAATATCAGTGCTAACACAGTAAGGTATCTTTATCTGCCCACATTGAATCTAGTGTCATTGTGTTACACATAGCTATTTTAGTGTCAATGTTGCCAAATTGGTAAACAAAAATTCTGTCATTTAAGAAAAAAAAAAGATGTTTTTTGAAAAATAATCTGAATAACTTCAGCAGAAATTTATATCAATATTGTTTATGCAATAAAACAAAAAACAAAACTTGGGTTAGTATTTCCTTAGTCAACATTCTGTATTTTCTAAAATGTTTTTTGACTTTGTTTTAAAGCAAACGGAAAAAAATATGTTTGTGGTTTGTCTCCATTTATGTTTGGATATTCATGGTGCAATTAGCCTGAGGTTATTTTATTGCTCTGTTGTTGACATATCACATTATGATTATATGACCATAAAACATAAACACAAACTTTTTAAGAAGAGATTGCACTGATGACTTATGTGATATTTGTTCTATTTTAAGTAATTATTGTAAAATCCTTTTTTTTTTTTAAAGTTATTTTATCTACAATATCCTTTTTGGCCTTTCACATGTTACTAATTTAACAGTCATTTCATTCAAGAACTCATATTAAATCTGTGACTAGACATGTTTTGTAGGATTGTGTATGAGGAGGATCTTTTGTCTGTGGTATGAAGACATTTTGAACTGCATATGCTATTGTCATCCCAAAAAAACACAATGCATTGTGGTTTTCGAAACTAATCATTTTTTCAATGCTAACTATGCTTTTTATTCCTATACTTCTAATTATACATTTTGCTTTTCGCAAATTTATTTCTAAATTTGCAATGTTTTTTTTGGTCTTTCTAAATATAACAAAGGAAGTTTTTATAAGTGTGGCAGATTTCATCTGGGGTAATGTGACAATAGTAGCTGCCGGTGTGTAGTTTGTATGTTTTTTAACAAATGCATGAATGTCATTGTTATGGATATATGTGGGCTGAAGGCTCAATGATTTTACATTATTGTTTTCAAACAAGTTCAATAACTTTTAAGCCTTTTAGTTGTGCTTCTAAAATGAAATATTTTATAATTGAATGTATTTTCAGATTAATTTTTTAACAAAACTTTTTTGGGGAAATTAAATTCTAGATTTAAAAATGAATGAATCAGAGTTGAACTGATAATGTAATCATAATTTATCAAATCATCAATGAAAGTACTATATCTGTTTTTTATTCCCATCTACACAAGAAATGTAGTTGTTTATATAAGAAATCTGAATCTAACTTTTTCTTTCTTTTTTTTTGCACGTTTGTGAAGTTTAAATAATCATCAGTTTGTTTCCATAAGAATAATAAAAAAAATCCAAAGTACTAATTTAAAAGGTGAACTTGTAGAATGTAATCACATCAACTGTGTTTTTGCAATGGTATGCAGCTGTTGTAAGAGGATGCTTTCAGCTTCAAGGTAATTCATGTTTTTACGTTGGACTGAAGTTCTTCCATGTTGCCAGATTAATCCAACATAGTGTTCTTCCTTTCTCTGTGTTCATTATTTTTCATTCTATAGCAGGTATCGTGCAGTAATGAAATGCTATTGGAGTTTCAATCAAAGTTTCAATCAGCAGAAACTTTTGTTCAGCCATCTGTGTACACAGCTATTGCTCAGCATAGCCAATTCATTAAAGCAATTACAGTTACCAAATCAAAGACAATCTTAAGATAGTCTCTGAGGATCTAATTTTCACAAAAACTGGTTAATTAGCTTGTCTTTAAAAAAAAAGGCCGGGCTATACATTTAGCTCTTAATTTGAAATGGGCTCAATTTGACAATTAAGATGTGAACATGTTTGTGAATTTACCCCCCACCCCAAATGTTACTGCAGGCCATAATTAAGGTGCAATTACAGAGATTTGTGTTTTGTGAAATACAGAATTATACTAAAGTCTCTGACTATTGCTCAAAGCCACTTTTTAAAGATTATACAGAAAGCCAAACTCTGTTAAGTGTAAAAAAAAAAAAAATGAAATTAGGAGTGACCTTAAGCTTTGGTGCAACACTTTAAAATGCCTAACAATGTTAGTATTCAATAACAAGAGTTTGTGCATCAGGGAATTTGTTTTGTTTTCTCAGGTTGAGGTCTTTGCTGTATTATTTTTGTGTTTAATTCTCTATTTAGACTCCTTTTGTATTTTTTGTGAATGTTTTTGGTAGTCTGAAGGGTTGAGGTTAAATTGTAAACAAACTACTTCTTTTGTAGTGCCTGTGCTTCTTTTATGCCATCTAACCGATGTTGTTGTGCAGATTGGATTTTTCTGTTCATACTTGGCGTTGTCGATCAGCTCCGTGTTCTCCCTGAGTATAACTTGTATCAGATGTGAGATGATATTTCATGCCATTTGTCCGTTTTCCAGGTTAAACAGATTCAAGTTTAATTAAAGCCAGATGACAGACTTAAAAAACTATGCTTTTTATGCTTTTATTGCTATTTTACAGACAGCCATGCAGACTCAATAAGAAAAGACACGCTTAATACGTATAGAGCAATGCACACAAACCTTAGAGAATTCACTTTCAACCTTATGCTGAGTAGTTCACTGATCATGACAATTCTCATTACACTGTCGGATAACGAATTGAAAGAGACAGTTTCTTCTTTTAAGGTTTTCTCTGTTTTATGTTTCAACTTGTTCCAATGACATCAGATTGTAAAAATAGATTTACAAGGCAATTCTATTTCAGGGGGTTGCTGTTGAGAAGACATGGATCAGACTAAGTGGAGAACACAGTTAAAAAAAAAAAAGTTTCAATCAAATTCATATGTGCCTGCTTTGACACATAAAGGGGTAGCAGCTTTGAGGTGTTCCATGTTTATCATTTTCTGCAGAGTAAGGGAAATGCATGGTTGAAAGCAGATTGCCCACAAATGCACAAGGATAATACACAATAAGGGAATCGATAACTATCATCATGCCAGATGATAAAAAGGGAGAAAGCAATTATGATTTCTAAGAGTGCATCTCAGTGTAGTCGCATTAGCAAGCCTCCAGTGAGAGCAGCTCTCTGTTCTCTCCCTCTGTCTTTCCGTTCCCAGTGCTTCTTGGCAAGCTCAGTCAGCAGGAATGTGAGGTTGCTTTGTGCTCCTCTTTGCTGGGTTGCTGGGGTGTGAGTGCCTGGTCCCTGGCTGCTTCGAGCTGTTTAGCTTAGGCGAGGATGGGCCGGTCCTCACTGTTCTGCATTACTCTGCAGAGCAATGCATTGGCAATTGTTGTTTCTGTAGCACCAAAAGGGAAAAGGAGCCGCTCCCTGGCGCCCCAGAAAGGCATGGCCGCCCCTTCCTGTGTGAGCCGCTGATGGCTACCAGATGGTGGGTGAAGAAAGAGGAGGATGGGTCTTAGAGAATCTTCCAACTAAATTATTCTATTTCTCGTTTGTACTCACTATTTCTGCTTTTTTTAAAACTTTTATTTGATATGTATCTCTATGATAAAAAAGCAAGGAGTTTTGTCTGTTTGCATCTTTTCTAGAATATGTGGTCTTTTAAAAATAAATATTTTTTCTCACACTTGATTGACTTCTATACCCTAAGAAAACTTTTACTTTTGTATATCAGAATTGAGTTGTGAAAGAAAAAGATTCACTTCGAGGTTTTAAACCTAGCCTCTTACAATTGCAGATACATCAGCTAGTATTGGGTAGCGACAGTCCAGTGTGAATAAATACTATGTACTAAATGCATTCAAAACCTTTGTTTAGCATGTTTTTGAGCTTGCATCACATGCCCGGTGTGTACGTAGCATCAGACAGGAATAGCTGGGTTTCAGGTTAGGTTATGAACCTAATACAGCTTTGAAAAACTCACTTTGATAATAATCAGACTTCACCCCACTCACCCAAGAAAAAAAAAAGTTCAATCCTTAGCTAAGTCTCTAAAAAAAACCTTAATCATAAATGTATTAACATGCCACTTTTATTGAACAATCTGTAATGGGCTTGTTTTGAGGTTGATTTGTAACTTTCGTTTATTTAGCAAAATATTTGCATATTTATTGAAGCACATTGTAACAGGGATAAATTGGTTTAAAAATGAACTTAAAAAACTTTTTTTTAAGTATGTAGGTAATAGTAGGCATATAATAAAGGAAGAACCGAGAAAAACTGTTGTTGCCAGCAGTCTTGTGACATCCTTCCTCATTGTGTAGACATTTACTTGCAAAAATATATTTTCAAGAAGAGGATGTTTTTTTTTTTTTTTTTTACAATTTCACAATTTTTTTTTTGTGAATTCCATAGTTGTGGAAGGTACTGAATTTGAAGTTAACTGGCCAAGTGTTGTCTGTGGTAAAAAGCGCCTAGCTTAGCCTGAAAACTTATTTTCCCATGGAGATTATGTTGTATTGCCCTGCTTAACTTGACCCATTGGGTGCACTTAATGACTGAAAGGATCAGATAGTTTGAGTGATTAGGTCTGGTGGTCGCTTTTAAAGGTAGAAGTGCATGCAGTTGTACATGCTCACATTTAACAGTTCACCTGTCTTTTCCCATACACACATGCATAGTTGGCATTCTAGTAATGTGGTGCTGTGTGATATGAGCCTCGCCGCTGTGTGCACAGCCCCTAATATAGCCCACTGCTGTCATGGTACTTTTTACCCCTCTTCACCTGCTCTGTGCCGCGACTGTCAATACATGGGAATGTTTATCCAAGGCTGTTAGTGGGCTGACTCGGACAAGGGGGCTGTTGGAGTGCGGACTTGCAACTAAATGTGACTAAATATTGCAGATGACCTGCGTAATTTCCCGGGTTTCTGTGACTCAAACAGTCGGTGAGTTCAACTATTGTTATCAATTGGCCTTATTTTTTTAACTTTGAATCCCATAGTTTTTGTTTCCTAGTTTTCTAAAAAAAAAAACAACAAAGATAAGCTTGTTTACTGGTGAAATGGGAATGTTATTCTAAACTCTATATAGTTCTTTAGATCAAAGTTTTACTTATTATTGTTCTGCTTTGTACCCTACAAAGGAAAAACATGAATGCTGTTTGGGTTTTGAGATTTAATGTATTTAGGGGATGACTTCTGTTATGGTGGTGCACCATATCAGAAGTCATCAGTTTCCAAGCCACAAAACAAATTTGCCATGTTGTTTCTCTGGTACATTGTCTAAGTGTCACCAAAGCCATGAGACTGCAGGATTCCTTTAGGTTGTGTGTAGCAATAAGGGGAACCCCCATCCCACTGTTGTTAGTCAAAAGAGCTGAACAACCTGCACTTAGTCCCATTTAAGAAACTTGACTAGAGTTTTGTAATGGATTTTTGTAGTCTAGGATCAACAGCATGTGGTGCAGGAAAATGTATTCTGATGAAGACGAGCAGGTTGCTAAATAATGAGCAAACATCTTCCGTGTCCTCTCTGAAATTAGGTCACTTGGTAGATATGAAACTTACTGAATATTTACATTTTTTTTGTTGTCTGTAGTTTTATATATTTTTTATTTTTACTGGTGTTGATCTACTGGCGTTGATCTCTCTTCAGTATTTTGCATTTTCTTGTGTGCAAAGTCAATTTAGATTAAGCTAACAACAGAGTACAAGTACTGCTAAGAAAAGACTATTGTTGTTGAATTGCCTTTAAGAAACATGTAGATCAAGAGTAAAGCCTGAAGTTCCTGAAAGTGCCACTCCAATCATCTTTTGATCTATTTAAATGGTGTTCCAGTGGTATATCAATTATGATTATGCCATTTTTAGGCAAAAAAAAACCCAAAACACTGCTGTTTTCTTGAATAGTTTCTTCAGTTCATTAGAAATTCACGTCTGAGTTGTGAGGTGGAACTGTTGTCGCAGATTAAACCCAACCATCATCCCAGGGGAAGATGCTTTAGAATAGAGCAGAGCAGGCCTACAGACTGTAGACTTGCTGCGCTACAGGCTTTTTCCAAGGGTATTTTTTTTTTTAATTTTTTTTTACTGATTCATGACGATTTACATAAAGAAATGCTCTGAAATACAATTTTACTAGTAATCGTTTTTTTTCTGTATGTCCCTCATCAAAAGAAAGAAACCAAAAGAATACCAAAAACATGAATTTTATTGGAGTGGTTCTTTGAGTAGAATGAAGAGAATTTGTTATATTTGAATCCAAATATATAATGAAGTTCAGGGTGAACTCTGCAAGGTGGTACATGTTTACTACACAAATACTAATGTGGGGAATACAACCTCCACCATTGCTGAAACCTTCATTTCTACAATCCTAGATAATTGAAAGCTGCTAAACGCTTAGAGAAAATACCTCTAGGGTTTTTGCAAACTGAGCTTTGATACGATGCCTTTCAAGTGTTGCTGAAGACCAAGATTTTCAAGATCGGATCAATTTAATGGAACCAGCCCACAGTATTATGTCATGACCTACTATCAGCGGGCATTCAGAAAACAGGTATCAAGTTCTCTAAGAAGAGCTGTGCAAGAAACTACCAGTGTTTTCTGCTGCTAAACTGCCATTCACAAGACTGCAAGGGCACTACACTCAATTGAACACAAAACGTTTGGCTCAAGCTACTATGAGATCCTATCGAAACGTTTTGTGGTTTTAGTGCAGCCTTAGTGGCATTATTATCATTTTGAGATTGGGATACCTTTTTTTTTATAATCTCTTAAAATAAGAATTTCAAATAAAAAATCCAGAATTATAATTTTTCATGCTAATTGATATGCTAACCTTTTTAAAAATGTCCATTTCAAATTCTTAGAATGTGTGTTTTAAAACCACATTCATTGGTGATTGGAGAAAGAGGCAGCTATTTTGCAGAAAAGATTTTTGCAATATGGTAAGTAAATAAAAAAAATATTGTTGAGTCACACAGGCTTCAAATTTTACCTTTTTAAGTAATGTTTTTTTTTGTACTGTTGAAATGTAAAGAAAAAAATAATAAATGCATTGATAAAGGCTCTGCTGTTGGTCCTTTTCTGGCCCCTCTTAGTAATTGTATTAGAGCTACTGTGGTTCTGCCTCTGTTCCAGTTCCAGCCTGAAGCCAGAAAATGGGTGCACACACACACCCCCCCACTCACACACACGCACGCACACAACAAGACAATCAGATGCATCAGAGACCCTTGCTCTTTAAAAGGATTCATTTTGAGAGTAACTTGAAGCAGAATCCTCAAGGACCTATTGCCTTTGACCACTCACTTTTTTAAATGTATTTTTCTGAACCTAAGGAACTCCACTTACCTTTTTTTTTTTTTTTAAACAGATTTTTTTGTGTGTTTTATACATTCTTTTAAACTGAGAAATTTCTTCTTCACGTCATGTACAGCTTTGAACATCCCTTTCTGATAACCAGCTAGTATCAGATTTTCAAGGTTGGTACGTTTTCTTTGGCATTTGGAAATATTTATCTGTTTATTGGAAAAATGCATCAACATGGTAATGCAAGTGAAATTTAAAAATACAATTTCTAAATTAAAGCTGCTGAAAACTTGATACATTATTGCATTCCTGCTTTTAGTGTGTAGAGAGAGTTATGCCTGCTTATTTGTTAACTTATTTATTTTTTACATTTGTTGATGAATACACATATATATACAATATACAATGTAGCGCTTTCGATGCAGTTCAGATGCACTTTTCCCTAACCTGTTGCATGCTTGCAATTTAATTTGACTGCACTACAACTGTGTTCAAGCCTATTGGGACTGAATGGAAAATTGTTTAAGCATTTCTTGTCCACAGTCAAGAAACAGTGTGATCATGTGAACCAAGTCTGCTTTGCCAAAAGAATGTGTTGAATTCTAAGGATGCAGCTTTGACAAGTGCATGTGACTCTGCACAAGAGCTCTGATTGGGCCAGGTTTGAAGAAGCAAAGCCAGATGGGATGAAAATAGGAGCAGGCAGAGAGCATGCAATGAAAAGAAAGACGTGCAGATACAAAGGCTGTGCAGAAGCAAAGCATTTAGCATTTTAGCCATCTGCTTATCTAGAACAAAATACTAAAATAATGCAATCCTGTGTGGATGTGATACATTTGTTTTGAGACTAGCATATTTGTGAAGTCACATGAGCTAGTTTTTATCTGAGGCAAGCTTTTACTAAGTGATAGCTGTGAGTAGCATTTGATTGGACTGCACATCTGCACTTGCAGTCCTCAGATAGCTGGAAGCTGCCATCTGAATAAGAGGCTCTGTATCTGAAACGGGTCATTTAGAACATTGAGTCTGGGAATTGTTTTCATCAGCAGTTCCCATAGGTTATACAATGTGAAATCATATTTGTGTTGGCGAAGCGTTCGTTAGGTTTAAACATAAAGACAGCCCTCTACCTTTTGCACAAAAGCATCTGATTTCATTTGATGAAGCATTGAGGCAGACCAATTGCGTAGACCTTCTTATGTCGAGGTTGGAGGATCTTTCTTACAAGCTGTTTACATCTGCCTTGGTGCACAGGTTAATTTCAGTTTCATTTCCCTCCCACCACTCTATATGTAATAGGTATCGGTGTCTTTTGCAATTCGGAGTACCTATTTACATCGTATAGGAGCTATAATCATAGGTTACATGTGAGTTCACGTTCTTCAATGTTTTGAATATAATTTTTGCTCTTATAGCAGTGCCAAACTTTTTTTCTTTCTGCCACGTACTGCAGGATTGACAGTTCTGACGGCCTCTTCAGAAACTAGGCTACTTCCTTTTCCAAAGCAACTCTGTCAGCAGGGCTTAGGGAAGCAGTGCACTCAACTTTTCTTTTCTTTTTTTTTTTGAGATAAAGGGAACAATGGGACAAGACTGAAGCCATTGAAATTTAATGGGAAACGTGACAAAAAAACTGCTCAGAAATCAGGATTACAATCATAATCTGAGAGACCATTGTCTTGTGCACGATGAAGTGGCAGTTTCACCTTCAAAGTTGAACAGTGTGCAGCCTTTCATACAACATTGACAAGTCAATTGGAGCAAGACTAAAAGACAATTTTCACATGGCAAGTTAACAGCAGTCTTTTTTTTTTTTTTAATCTACAAGCAGCAATGCCTGACAAAGTTAAGACCTTAACCAACCAATGTTTTCTAACCTTTTCACTGCAAGAGCTATGCTGGGAATTGTCATTACATCATGATTAGGTTATGAGTCATAAAGATTTCACAAGATATTCTTCTGAGAATATACTCTGCTACTTGGGAATGAAATAAATGCTGGATCCCTAAGGACCATACTAAAGTAAACTATTAAAAGGGCTCTTTATTATTTAAGACTATTGTCGCATATGCTAATATGAACCGCGCTGGAACCTAAATACCAAATTTTCAGCAAAATCCACCAGTGGCCGTGCAGTGGCATTAAAAATCGGGTAGTGACTGTTGAATTTCTGCACGCTGCGTGACGGCAGCTAAAGCTCTAAGAAAAAGTTAAACGGTGAAGGGACAATTTTTTTTACATCAGTCACATTTGGAGGTTGGAGGTTCTTCCAATGCCTCCTCATTGCGTGGAAAAAGCAGAACTTGTGCCAGTTTTGATGTCTGCTCATTTTAATTGTATCTAGGTAGTTTTTCTAATTTGTGTTCCTTTAATCTACAGTGAATTTATTCAACTATATTGAAAACTAGTCATTATCCTTTTAGATGGGATTTTTGCTTGAGATTACTAACCAACTTGGTGGAACTATTTGTATAACAATTCTAAATTGATTCCCGGTAATATATGTCCTAGTCTTAAAAGTTACAGATATGTAATGTAAAAAAAAAATAAAAAATGCCACCATGAAAACAGTTTATATGTGACAAAAAACTATATGGAAATCCCCCAAAGTTATAAATATACAATGTTTGCAACTGTTGTGTGTGTGATCTTAACATAACATATCTGGGTGGGGGGCGGATCTAGCACTGTTAAGACTGCTGCTGGTGATGCGTGAAATTCGACAAGTTAAGGGAAGCGTAGTGGTGTGGAGAAACTCAAGAGTGCACATTCCACACATTGCCTCTAAAGTACGTGTTCTCATTGTGAATACCTGCTTTCATCTGAAAGTGAAGCAGTATCAGAATGTAACAACGGGGAGTGAAGGTGTGTGTAGTAGTTTCTGCGGACTGCTTTAAAAAGGAGGTGTGTCTTTGGCTTTCCTAAGAAACAAGCCTCTGGGGCCGGCCCCTCAGCTCTCGCAACAAAACAATAAACATGGACTCTGCAAAGCTAAAAAAGAAAAGAACTTGTTCACTTTTGAATGGAAGAAATGATAAACTGTCATTCATGCAGGCATCCTTGTTATTTTACATAACCCTGTGCAAAATTTTAATAAATAAAAGGAAATGTACTTTTGTTTTCTTTCTGCCCTTCCAGTCAGGCAGTTTTTTATTTCATTTTTCAACGACTGTAACCAATCTTCCACAACTAGCAATGCTTTAGTTTTATCAGGCTGTGTTCTTATCTCCCATTCAGCCTCGGAAGCCATTTCCTTGTGGGCAGTCTTGAAACAGAGAGCTGCTAATTACATTATGTCTAAGGTAACATCTTACTGGTCATTTAATGAGATTTAGAAAAGTTTTCATCCTAGAGATTGAATTAGGCTGGTGATGTCAACTTCATGGGGTTAGATTTGCTCTTTGTAGAGAGGGCAAAGAACATGTTCTTGTTGTATTTTCTTGTATTTTGAACAGTATTAATATAAGTTGCAACAGTATTTTTAGTTGAATGTACGGTATATGACAGATTTAAAGCTTCTAATTGGCTAATTGCTCAGATTTGACAGAGCATGCACCCACATTCACCCACACGCCTGACCATGTACTCATTCATCTTAATATGCAGTGATCCCCCTTACAGCAGAAGGTCTCTTTCAGATACAATTCTCTTTTACTTTGAACTGATTTTGACAGTTATAGTTTACCAAAACTTTCTTAACTTATGAAATAATTCCCAGAGTAAAAAAAAAAAGAATAAATAAAAAACATCGCTAACTGTCTCCACGGTTAGCCTTTAATGTTTTGCATGGACATGTTCACACTGACTTGAGCATGTGCAGGAGTGAATAAAAAGCCAAGCTGAGAACACAGAGTGGGACGGTTCACTTTCAGGCATGTGGACACTGCTTTTTAAGTGCTGGAAGATATTTTTGGTTCTACCCACCCATCTAGAGCCGGCCACTTGTAGGTGTTCTTTATTGTAGAGGCAGCGTGTGTTGGGGGTTGCGGTGGGCATTTGTTGCCAGGGAGGTGATTTGTTATTTTCACCCCATTGTGTCTACTTCCTGTGGGTCATGGGTTATTGGAGCTGGGTGTTGCAGACTTTACAGATTGAGAAGAGGGGAGGGAAGTCAGCAGGATAGGCAGGAAAGTGGTCAGACCTAACTCGACAACAGTGGCTGATCAGCAACTTGCTGCGTTTTTATCTAAGCTTAGCTTGGACTCTTCAGAACCAGGTAAAGGAATATAAATGGCATTTTAAAAAATAATTTATCATTTGTAATCTCTCTTTATGTTTCTACTTTTATCTTTTGCTGATTTTGAGTTAGAAATCTTAGATAAATTTGCAGAGTCAAGCATTTGCTACAGGAATGACCTTGGCTTCAGCGCCCATTTTTAGAAAATACCTTTCATTTCAGTATTAAGTCTTAAGGTTCCAAGTAAAGTTTGTTTAGGTACTAATATAAAGGATGTGACTTTGCATTATACTACATGCATTACTATAGTGTTTGAAGCATATGCTGTAGGTCTTTAGTCTTGTTTTGCAACAATGAAACATCTTGCCCCTAAAACATATCAAAATACTTTAATTTTTACTGATTCTTTCAATTTATGTATTTATCAAATTGATCCTTCTCGCTTATTATTAACAAATTCTCTCCTCTGCTTTTTGATGTTACTATGTGAACGCGATTCCTTGTTTGTGCAATGTTCTCTCCAAAGTTTGCACTAGGCAAACTTCGAAACTGAACGGTGACAAAAGAACGCAAAACAGGAAACCTTTTCCCAGAATGTGTGTTGGGAACAGATGACCAGGAAGATAAATCCTTAACCAAGTGGAAATTTCTATTAATGGACCTTTTTTGTGTGCGTTTTCACTTTTTTTGTACTTTTTTTTTTTTTTTTTTTAAAGCCAGACTGATTTCAAAGTACTTGGGAAAAGGCAGTGAGTGAAGGTATGATGAAAAACTAGTGGTTAAACAGCTGAAGAGTTTCCATCATTATAGGTAACTACTGACGCTTCTGTGCTTCCTCAGTCATACACAATGCAATGCTGTGTTAATATTTAAACCTGCTCACTCTTTGTTAATGCTTCACACTTTGGGTACAGTTTAAATCTGTCGGAAAGTGGTGTAGTAAGTTTGGGAGTATGCACTGTTCTCCACTACTTTGCAGAAGCACTCAAGAGTTTTTTTTCATTTTATCTTCTCCGCTATCTGAGTCTATTGTCTTGCTTGTTGTGCATTAAATGAAAAGATTACCTGAAAAACTGTTTATTCTTCTTCTGAAAGAGAACTTTTTGAAAGTACAGCCTGACTGTAAACAAAAACCACATCATCTCTAAACCTTTTATTTTATCTTTGTTTTTTATTTACAAAGAAATGTATAAAATCCAGCATAGCTTGATTTTTTTTTTTTTTTTTTTTTTTTTTTTTTTTTTTGTGCTTGTGTTTGCAGAGATAGTATCAGGACTAGCAAGGTCTAAGTTCTTTAAAAGGTTACTAGATTTTTAAGGTTGATTCACGTGAGAATTTTCCAGCTGCACATGAAGGGAAAGTGAATGTGGGAGGGAATAATAAGAGTTTAAACATTATATTAAAGGTTAAAAACCAATGTTTTTTTTAACCATACATACTGGAGTATTTTGATTCTAAAGGAAGTGGGTGATCATTCGCATAGGGATACTGTGTCTACTATGTGGAGTCTTAGAGGGAACATTTTATGTAAACACAGCTGCTGAAAGTTGGTGTTTGGTAATTCTGCAGCTTTGAAACATTTAAAAACTCCTGTTAGCAGAAGTGGACTCACACTTGGGTGTCTTTACAATACATAACAGATGTCTGTTAAACCAATTTATGTCTGGAAATGTCTGAATTGGTTGCATGTTACGATAACAGTAATGTCTTAGCTCCATCAAATGTTTGTCTTTTCTTGTTTGTTTTTAGATTCTTTTTCTGGCACGAGGAAACATGTATGCTTGTATATCCTCTTTTGTTTTCGCTGTTTCAAGAGCGTCAGTGTTGGACTGTTTGTTTGGCATGCAATAGTAGTACAATATTTCTGTTGTAATTTAGCAATTATGTGGTGTGAATCTGCATCATTAGAGTGTGTTTACCCCTTTAAAGCATTTTGACAAGATCAAAAGTATTTTCAAGAAATTTCCTTTTCCACCACATTTCTTTTTGTCTCAGTACTGGATTAATTTCCCAAAATCTGATGGTTCCTGAGTCGTATCAACTTTTTATCTGAATTATTTTCTAGTTTTACGGCTGTCCATGTATAATGAAATGGTTGATAAAAATCATGGGAGATAGTAGAGTAGCATTCCTCAGTGTTTATTTTGCAGATAGATTATTTGTCACAATAGCAAAGCTAATGTGGTATGACCACCGGTGCTTCCATTTTTACAAAGAATAGACCAGTGGAGGTTTTAAAAATTGTTGGACGTTTAAAAGTTATGTCATTAGGTCAGCAAATTACATCAGCAAATTCTAAACCGTGTTCATGCTTGATGGGATTTAGGAGTTCTGTTAGATAAATGTAAATTATTGCATTATTACACAGGTGATGGAACTGTTTGCATTTAGTGCATTAAGAGTAAAAGAATTATGGATCTTAAGCTTGGTTTCCTTTTCAAATGGACTGAGATTTGAGGTTCCCACAGATGTTTCTGACCTGTGTGGGAAGATGGGATGCTTGTATAAAAAGGAGTCTTGTGTTGTGAGTCAGATTTGCTCTTTTCCTTTCAAAACAAAACTTTTTGATTGGAAGCTAGGCTACACTGTGGACAAATTCAATTTTTAAAATGACTTGGAAGAAATGCAACTTTTATTTCAATTGCACAAATAAATTGGCGTTTCAGTTGCTTTTTTTTTTTTCTGTTGCTTTTTCTATTAGGTATGCTGGGGCTCTGTTTATGTTCATGCCAGTGTAGTGCTATGGGTTCCAGCATTAGCACAGGCTCAGATTCTTTACCTCCCTGAAGTGCCTCACATCTGCACACTTTCATGCACCTCTGCTTGTAACTAGTAGAAATTCCATTTTCCATTTTCCACAGCTGACGCTGCTCTTTCTGTGACAGAACAATATCTAATATTGTTTTTTTGGATACCTAAGTCCGCCACTTGCATTAGCAGGATTGTACATTATATAATTTCTCTTGTGATGAAGTCACTAACTCTTTATTATAGCTGCCTTTTCCTTACTGGTGGTGGCCATAGACGCCGTGTTTTAAAACTGGCTTTGATGAAAGCTTTCTTGTATTGTTTCGACAGTGTGACGTTCTGATCCTGCTGTGTAAACAACCTTTCTACTTCCTAACCGATGTTTTCTTTTATTTAAACTGGAGAAAAAGTACATTTTACCATTCCACATTGTTATTTCAACAAATATGAATGCATAGCACTTTTTTTAGTCTCTCAAATCTTATGCTCTGCATTACTTTTCAATAATAGAAATTTTATTTTATATACTAGTAGAAAGATGATCTGAAAATCAGTCAGTAAAGAGACTTTTTATTTTGGCGTCCTCTCTTCTGTGTAGTATTCTTAAATTTGTAAAGCTTAAAGTGGAACATTAACATAACATTGACAGCTTATATAATGGATCATTGTGTAATTCAGCAACAGTGCTGAAAACTAAATGTGGACCACTTGCAGAAGTTAATCCATTTGGATCATTTATAAATCTCTTAATTATTGTTTATACTATGTACAAATAATTGCAGACAGAGACGCTACTTATGGTGGGTACAGTGATTCAGAATTTTGTCAGGAATATCTGGCTTAGCCTAGTGACAACTGTTTGCAGAAAGACTGCATTATATTAGGAAAGCATCTGCTATGTAAAGTGGCTTAACTGTGTTCTATCAACATGTGAAAAACTTCAAAATGCTGTTATATTAGTTTGAATTGACCTTGTTGTTTGTATTGATTTAGTTACTTACGGTCACGTTTCAAGTGGCATAACTTCAGTTTGCAGGGAATCCTGTAATGGTAGTAAACAAGCAGTAGTGTCCTAAAATCCTTCTAGTCTTGATGCACTGCTTCTAAGAATGAAATGGTCACCAGTGGTTTACCGTTTTGTAAAATTTTCCTTCAATTTGACATATTACAAAGGTTACCAGTTACCATCTCCTTACAGTGAATCATGCTAAAAGGCACAAACAAGGACACAAACTATCCTTGTTCCACCCCTTGGGGTAAGGCTGTAAGGTCTGAGGCAACCTGATTACACCAAACAGGAAGTAAAAAAGGGGAGAGGTCACAAATTGCAGATCTTTTCAAAAACTGCACAACTTGATAAAGTTATAAGGCGCAAACAAAAACAAGAGCACACTTTGTACACTCTGCAACTTAAAGAATGAAGGACACTCAGTGAAAAGCTCTATTATGGGCATTCAACCCACATGGTAGGTTTACTTTTTTTCTATAATTCTCTGAACATTTTCCTTCTGGTTATTGAATTAATTTATGTGATACTCATCTTTTTTTTTTTTTTCTTCAAAATTGTAA
The DNA here is from genome assembly GCA_003999625.1 of Oryzias javanicus. Taxonomy (NCBI): domain Eukaryota; kingdom Metazoa; phylum Chordata; class Actinopteri; order Beloniformes; family Adrianichthyidae; genus Oryzias; species Oryzias javanicus. The sequence continues at coordinate 18,075,947 of CM012437.1, forward strand.
CTTGTATTTTACATGATGATTGCTGGTATTGTACTAAAAAGTTTAAAGACATTTTAGATCGGATGATAAACTTGTATGTGCTTTAGAGATCAGTTTTTGATACTGAATAAATAAATCAACTTATCGGAAATAACATTTTCCTCTAACAGTGTTAATGTTTTTCAGGTTTTAAACATTATACTTTAAATTATTTTGTTCTTACAGAATAAAAAAGTGAGATTAAATAATTTACAATATTAATGGAGTAAATTGAGATTTTTCTGACCTGCCTTGAAAAATAATTATTCTAATGGTAAAATGGAATAATTTACATTTAATTAATTAATTAATTTCATTTAATTAGTTTAAATGATCTGTATTGGTGTAACTTACAAGACTGGTCAGAGAAAAGACTAAATTTGTGATTGTAGGCTTTTAAAATCGACATCATCAACATCAGATGGAAAGAATAATTTGAAATTGCCTCTCTTGCAAAAGTTGGCAAACGTGTTGTTGGCAACACAGTTGTAAAATAGCTTTCAATAAACATCTGCAGTGCAGCCTTGAATTGGATCAGAACAACATTGTTGTTGTAAAATAATTATTTTTAATGCCATTCCTGTTCAACGGTGTTACAAATGATTTTGTTTTGTACAGGTCATGATGGAGGATCAAAACCTTCCAGCAACAGGGTTTTTCTTTTTTTTTTTTCTGTAAAAAAAAAACAAACAAAAAGCATGCCGCTGCGCCTGTCTTCACATTTCTTCCTCCCCTTCTGCATTTTACTGATCCAGTATTTGCATTAAAATCTTAGTGAGATGGTCTTTTCACACCATATTTCTGTATTTTATCAAAAGAAGTCTTGTCTAGTATCTCCTGTCACTTTTGTGCAGGACATTGGTAATCAGACAATCACAGCATATGAGAGATGTTATGTGCATATCTTCCTCTCTATCACAAATATAAATGGAGCTGTAGGTTATCCAAAATAGTTTGCATGTAATTCCTGATTTTTTTTTCAAATGCAAATTTCAAAAATCATTTTAGACGACCATACAAGTACAGACATCTAGGGGCTGTTGTGTTTCAGCTGTACTTGGTGTATTTATTGCTAGCCTTCTGTATAAGTTGCTCAGTGTTGTGTTGGTTAGCAATCACGTCTCACAGTAAGAAGGCTCTGGTTTAACTCTCAGCTGGGTCATTTCTGTGTGTAGTTTGCATGTTCTCCCTGTGCAAATGTGGGTTTTCTCCTGGCACTCAAGCATCCCCCCTAGTCCTTAAGCATATTTCGTAGGGTCAGGTTGTTTTTGTAATGAGTATTGGTTCTGAAGTGGTTTACCTGGTTAAATGCATTTTAAATACATTAAAAATATATATATTTAAAAAAAGGCGTGTAAGGAGGATGCCAGTACTATCAATTGGTTGTAGGTTAAAGTCTAAGAATAATTTATAAGGCTGCGCATCACAGAAAGGCAAATAAAAACATATTTTCCCCTGAGTTGAAGAGAAAAATAGTTACTTTTATTTATTTTTTTACAATTTGATATTAAAAATGTTTGTTTTCACCAGGATTGAGACAATGCAGCTTTAAGATGATTCAGGATTAAAAATTTTGTGTGCTGTACTCCCTCCTCAAGTTTTTAACAAACAAAATGGTATCATAAATGCACCTTCGTCTCTGCAGCACCCCTGTTATAAGCAGACCATAGAGAGGCAGTATGTAATGTGATTACAATCACGAAAGTTTCTTTCACACAGCGTAGGAATAACAGAGGATACAGAAAGCCTGTGTAAAAGCAACAAGTTGCTCTCGTCAGTCAACATGTGCACTTTGGTTGAACAGTTGTGAGCTTTGAGGGTGCGTTTAATCAGAATTAGGACTCCACGGTGATCAAAACTGCAATGACTGTATGACTTGCGATACATGAACAAAAAGAACTACACATTATTGTCGGATTGGTGAAATGCGCAGAGGGCTCAATTTAATTTCTTAAATACTTAAAGCTGCAGTGAAATTTATTTAGCATGTGTGCACGCCTTTTTTGGGATACACAAATTACAAAGGCTGATATTGCGATGACCATAAATATGTGATTTATTGTGCAGGCCTAAACAAAATCAATATTTTAACCTAAAGATAATAAAAATTTTTTTTTCAACATACATTGGGGAAATTTTATAATTTGCTGCTATTTTTCCATAAGTCCCAAACTTTTGAGTGTAAACTAAATCCATTAAAGTTGCTCATATTTTTCTCCATTTAGACTTCACCTTTACTCTAGATTGCGGTAAAATGATCTCTGGCTCTCCTCTTTTGAAGAACTAAGTGATAGCATTAGATTAGATCTGTATCAGCATGCGACTGGCTGAGCCATCTGTCCCATCTGAGTGGGCTGTGCGTAAATGACCTGCACCCCAGCTGCACTGACTCATTCTGACTAGGACAAATTATCTGTTTGTTCCTCAGAAGAATAAAAAAAACACTGCAAAGGACAGAGGGATGAAAAAGCAGGGCCAATATGTATGGAGGGAAGCAGAGGTAGTAAGGTCAAACTTTTAATAACTGCATACATTGCTGGGGTTTTTTTGTCAACCAAACAGGTTGACTTTGTGAAACAACGGTTTAAAGTTCCAGCTCCACTTTGACTCTTTAAAAAACAAATTATTTAATCTCCATGCAGTTCAGATAGATGTATTCAATTTGTAAGTGCTGTTTTTTCTCTGATTTTAATATGTACAAATTTACTTAAAATTAGAGATCACCTTGAAATAAATACTTCAGTTCAGGAGCATATATCCTTTTATCACCCACCTTTGTTTTTCTGTGCTGTTAAGTACGAAAGAGTTTGCATTTAATTTATAATGCGGTTAGAAGACACAATCCCAAAATGTAGCTACAAAGGTGTTGACAAACATTACAGAGTTCAGTTTTCTGCAGCAGGACAAAGAGACAAAAATGCCATTTCAGTGATGCTGCAATTTGACAAAAATGTCAGCGAATGCGCAATACCACTCAATAACATTCTTTGTTCTCACTACTAGGTAGCTAAAACTGCATCGAATAAAGACTTTTCTAAAAGAGTGCCATGATCGTCAGAGATTTTAGCACTCATGGCCTTGGTGACGAGGTATGCTGAGGGAGAAGGAGGGGAGACAAAAGCTCCTCTATGTTTAGTGCTGCAACTTGTATAAGTCGGTCTTTGTTTGCAGGGCATGACTAGGATTCTCGCTAAACTTCTATTTTTACTTCCTTGAGCCTCAGAACGGACAATTAACGTACAAGTAAGAGTGTCTGGCCTTTGGCTAAATGAGGCTGGCCAACAAACGTCATCTGCCTGCCATCAGGAGCGGGGACTTCCACAACAGATGTACATGCCTGGTGACCACCGTCTGTGGACACATGTTCATGATCACTTATGTTTTTATTTCTGAATGTAAAGTAAAATCTTTTAAACAATTTAGGACTTCTTAAAGGTGTTCTATGAACTTGAGTCAGGGATGCAAAGCAGCATCCTATGCCTTTTTGACACATAGGCAAGAGAGATGTATAGTTGTATAGATTGTGACATCTCTATAAATATGGTTCTTTGCATTGTTCTATTAAATCACCATTTTTCAGCTAAGAGAAAAAGCTCAATTTCAAATTTTCTCTCTTATTTTTTACAAACAAGATTCTTGTAAAAATAATTGCAAATAGTTTATTTTAGGATCAGTATATTGAAATTTGTAACTTTCCTCCCTGTGCATTACAGGAGGCAATGGGTGTTTGAGCTTATGTATTTAATTTAGATTTGACAAAATAAGTAGCAGTGCATCAAAGAAAATGATTACATTCTGATCTTGTTGGAGCACACAGCATGTTTAGTCTGTGGTTAAATAGACATTTGCAAAGAAGACTAACTTTTTTTATGCTAAAGAGGTTTCATGGAAATCCTTCCGTTTAAGCCATTTTAAAACCTCTCCTATATTATGATACTCCCACAAGCTAAAAACACGTGCTAATTGAGATATCTAGGCTTCATTTCCACTGAGCACTCCAGTACGGTTTGGTCAAGTACAGTATTTTGAGCATTTCGAGATGGACCATTTAAACCACTTGTCAAACTCCAATCCTCCAATCCACATTCTTGCATGTTTTCCAACATCCCCATCTCTGGCCTGTTCTAATTGGCAGGACACACGTGAACCAGGTAAACAGTCACGAATAGGGCTTGGATACCTGAAAATCATGCAGACAGCAGCCCTTGAGGCCTGGAGTTTGACACCACTGCATAAAACAAACCCCTCAGCGGAAGCGAGACTTAACTGAGAGGAAACGCTCACCAGGATTAACTGGACCGTACCGTATAATTCCTTATGGACCAAACTGTACCGGGGCTCTCAGTGGAATTGAGGCTCTAGGATGCTGCTTCTCTGCCATTTATTTCCTCAGATCATCACATTATATTAGCTGACCTTTGGGTGTACTTGAAACCTTTGGGTTATTCGTTTACAGGAGAAAAGATCAGCGGTAAAAACATGAATCCGTCTCTTCTGTCAGCCACAGTACTTTAGATTGATTTGTAATGACTCTTCCCACTGTGATGATTAGTTAAGATTTGATAATTATTGACAATACAATAATAAGCAGGAAAATGGCTGAAAAATCTTAATTCCAAAAACATCCTGAACTCCAGCCTTGGTAGATCAAACTGGATATGGTTTTTGATTGACATTCGGTAGTCTTTCGAATACAATTAGGTAAAAAATTTGATTAAACTTTTTTTTTTTTAATTTTATTCATTAAAAAGGAAAAACATATGGTATAAACTTAAAATGTTCTGTCTTTTATTGTGAAGCACTGGTATGCTGCAAGCAGGTGTAAAGTGCTAAATAAATAAAGTTAATTCATTCAAAGTTCATTCATTCAAGCATGATGGAAATAAAGAAAAAATGAAAAAGGGACAGAAGATCAATTAATAAATCAATCAATAAAATAAAAAAGAAAAGTACAAAGCATTCAGCCAATTTAATATACAACAAGAGAAGATTAGGAAAGAAAAAAAACACAATTTTATAATTATAATATCAACCAGTGTGACATGAGCACCCCATCTCAGGGATGAGACAGGTTTTTTTTTTCTCATATAATGAGGTTTTTTGTTTTTTTTAATAAGTTAATCTATTTTTTTTTTTTTTTTTGTGGCAAAAAGCTTCAAATGGAGCTTGCTTTCTGGTTGCATGGGTTATTCTATAAGTAACAGTTAAGTAGAGTGTTTTTTTGCATTGTATTTTTTTTTTTTACATTTTAAGGAGTACATCATTAACATAAATTTAGAAAATATAAGTTAAGAAATGACACTTGAATTATGTTTATTAACCAATAACAGACGTTGATTAATGGAGTTTAAAACAAACACAAGAATACTTTTTCCAGTGGTCAGAAATGAATTGGGCTTCAATATTTCTTTTCGTTCACAACTACATGTTTATAGTATCTCTTGTATAGTATAATTGTTTCTGCATGTTTGCCTTTGCTTTATTCTGCATATTTGTATCACTGCTCCCATCCCAGCTTTCTGAATCTCCAGTGATATTTGGCGGAGAGGCCTCTGACGGCAGCATGACTCGCTCTGTTGGTATCTCTTTTCAAGTCCCCCAGCCCCTCTGTCTCTGTCATCATCTTCGCATGCCCCTCAATACCCCTCTCTGTCTGTCCCATTTTGGTGGGCAAACAGAGAGGGGGTGTCTTCCCGCGTCCCATCCTATCAGAGGACATACTTAAAGAAAAGGCGGGTAGGGATAAAGAGGGGTTGGCAGGCACAGCTGTTATGTCGGGAGCCCTCCCCATTCTGGTTCAGGATCGTCCTAAGCTGTCCCATTCTCCGTCCGGTTTTCTGGCTGGCATCTCCATAATTGTTCCAAATTTTAGGTATCAAGACAGGGTGAAGTGAACATGTGAGTTCTACAGTGACGCTTGGTTTAGATTAGATCACTGATTCCAGTCTGCACTGCCTTTGATGGAATATAAACCAAAAAACAGGACTAAATGTCTCATCATATTATTGCTGAGTACTGACAAAAGGTATGTAATTAAGTAAGTTTTTAATCTGCGTTATTTCATACTTTACAATGGAATCTGACAATTTTAAAATTTAGGTGCAGTTCGATACTTTTCTTTTATTTTTAACTTGCTTACTTTAGATGTTTTTAATTTCATTTGCCCTACTGGATTATTCCACATCTCCATCTGTGCATTCTGTATTCCTAGAGTAAAATGACTTCTTGACCTGTGGGTTTTTAAATGATCATTTAGAAATTGCAGGAAAGAAATGGATTAACTCATAGCTTGACATTATTTTGGTTTTACTAATGACTTATCTGAATGCTAATGCATAGAAGGTTGTGTGTTCTCATTAACATTTCCACTTCCATCTTTTGGATGATGAAAATAAGTACATGTTGTCTCCTGATTCCTTAGTTCATAGACATATTACAACATGTATGTGTTGCACATTACATTCTAAGCGACAGCATGCTGTTGGAAATCTTTTATCCCTTGTTGAATTTTTTTCTTTTTTAATTAGGAAAAAAATTGCACATGCCAAATTTAAGACCATTTTAATACTATATAAAATTGCTTATTTAATCATTTCAATGTATTTGTAAAGATTCTTTTTTATTATTATTGGGATCAAGTTGTTTACTGTGTCTCCTCCCTCGGCTCTAAGCATGTACTACTGTCCCAGTTGTCAACACACTTGCACTGGGCGGGCCTGGCCTCTCTGTAACCCAAGATCTCAGTCCTTCTGCTCCCCACAGGGTAACAAGATCCAAGATTGCTTTGTCATATACAGAAGAGAGAGGTTCCCTTAACACACCCTCTGTCTTTGTTCAACCAGTGCATTACTGCCCATCAGTTAGAGGCTAACCCAACAGACAGGAGAACAACAGAGGAGTGCTTTACGTTATTTAGAAACAGCCTAGGACAGGGGTCGGCAACCTTAACAGTAAAATAGCCATTTGGGCTCATTTTCTATAGATTAAAACTTAGAAAGAGTCTCATAGTCTTTCAGAAATCTGGGTTTGAATTCATGACATTCTTTTTTTAAATGATAAATATGAAACGTATCTATGTTTTTTGGCACAAACAAAAGCAAAAACATAAAAAAACCCTAACATCTCTCAAAATGTGATATTAAAAAAAATTTTTTTTTATTATTATTGATTTTTTTTTTTACGTTTGACAGAAGCTCAAATAACTTACTTTCAAAATAAAATATGCTCTGTTCCAAACAGTATCATCTCAGTGCAGCTCCTGACAGCTAGCGACCAGTATTGTGCAGCACAAGATAATATCTGCTTTTAATTCTTAAAAAAACTTTTAACAAAGTTTTGCTTTGCTTATAAAATCTGTTCATTCTGGAGGTAGTTTTGAGCAAACAAAACATCTTCAGCTCAACAGGGATGTAAAAACCTACAGTTTTATCATCTAAGTGCACCTCAGCCATTAACTTAACTAATCTTCATTCATTCATTCATTTTCCTTAGCTGCTTTGTCCCTTTCGGGTCGCGGGGGTGCCAGAGCCTATCCCGGCTGCTGATGGGCGAAGGCAGGGTTTACCCTGGACAGGTCGCCAGTCTGTTGCAGCCACAATCACACACACAGTCACTCTCACATTCATACCTAACTAATCTAAATTAAATAATAATTAAGTCGTCCTTACTTTAAAAATTGCTATTTTATTTTTCATTTATTTATTTATTTTTGTTCTTTTCCCCCTCTTCGTTCTCAGCAGTCTTATGTTATTTTAGTTTGGGTTTGGACCTTGGTAGTCCTAGTTTGCGGGCTTTGTTTATTTTTTTTCTTTAGGCAGTTTTGGTTTGGCAGCCATTAGCTGGAGCTGCTGACTCCGACGGTCGACATGGCTAGGTCAGCAGTCTCTCTGACATATTTTATGTTTGGCCAAGGGGCCACCATGGAGAGATAAAAGAGCCACATGTGGCTCTGGAGTCGCAGGTTGCAGACCCCGGCCTAGGAAGACCAGGTGGAGACTTGAGGTCTTTAGTTTTACTGTTGTACCGGTAGTTTTTCACAAGTTCTTGAAGAAGCCATTTTAAGTTCATTCATTAGTTGCACTACAAAATCTTTTGCATGCAATTATTAAATTCCAAATCTGATGCACTCTGTTTTAATTTTCTAGTAATTGTTACACCTTTTTATTTAAGTTTTGTTCAAACAAAACAAATAAAGCTAGGGCATTCTTCTGAAGTAAACTGGATGTACTGTAAAAAATAATTCTGCATGTGAAACGCAAAATCCCAGATGTTTTGATTTGTAGCCTTTTTTCTGTTTGCTTTTTTCTATCCACTTGGCTTCACAGTCAGTAAAGTAGATTTTAAAAAACAATAAATCTCTTCATTGCCTGCTTTTCTTTATATATTAGCTCATTGAAAGCTTTTGTTTTGAAAATCTCAAATGTATAGGCTATGTCTGCTTTGAGCCTTTGTCCTCTGGCTCTCACCATTCTTTAGAGAGGGTATAACTGCTAAAATGTAAGAGCACACAGAAACAAAAGCCATCCTGGGATACTTGGAGTGACATAAATAAAGCTTTTGGTCAGCTTGTGGTCATCTGGGAATGAAGCAGTCAGTGTGAGAACGTGCATATAACCTTTGGCCTCATTCTTGTGCTTACCCTGCAGGCATGGAAGAAACGATGGTTTGTTCTCCGCAGTGGCCGTCTAACAGGCGACCCAGACGTCTTGGAGTACTACAAGAATGACCACACCAAGAAGCCCATCCGTGTAATAGATCTCAACTTGTGCGAGCAGGTATTACTTCAAGTTACATGAGTCACATGCTTTTTCTTCCAACTTTATATAAATCATGTCAAAATAGAAATTTCGGAGGGAAATAAATTTAACTTAATAGGATAGGCTGTTTATATAATTTGGGAAAATGGTTGATTTCAAAAGTCAAAATATATTGACTATTGAGTAGTTTTTTATTATTATTTTCTCAATCAACTTTTTATAAAAATATTATTCCTCAGCTGTTAGTTAGGTACCTGAACAACTATAAGGATTCCTAGAAAACAAGAATAATCTTAGTCAGAACCTCTGGAAGATGTTATATCACAATGCCCAAAATACACAGAAATCAGTAAGAATCTTGTAACATGATGGTTGCTGAAGTGGTTCATGTTTTCTAGGGAAGCTCCACAAGGCATCATGGCAAAGTAAAAGGACACTTCAATAAAAAAAATGTAAAAAGACAGTTTAGATATACTTTAAAAACAGTAAATAAAAATGAAGAAGATAAAATCATTAGTTTAGCATGCAAGAAAAGGCAGTCAGGGTTTAGCTCCGTTCATTTTAAGTAAGGCTTATGAAGGAAGTGAAAGTGTTGCCCTTTGGTATGTCCAGGAGCAGCTGATTAGCCGACCCGAGTGACTGTGAGAACGGTGCGAGTATGTAAGAGCTCAGAGTTCAGGGCAAGGCCACTGGGAGCATAAAAACAATTAAGTCTCTTAAATGAACTGGCAGAAAACCCAAAGACTTATTCATCGAGCTGTGTTCTCTGTAGTTCAAGCTAAGACTACACAATACATTGCAAACGTATCGCCATCGCAACATCAGCCTGTGGAAAACACGTATCGACAAAGAAGGTTAAAACTGCAATAAATGGTTAGCTTGAATGTTTTCACATGCAAAAGCAATTTATGGCAGCGTGACGTATTTAATACATTCAATAGAACCTTTTTGACTTTTATGCTAGATACTTGTCTCCTATGTAGACGTGGTCATTTGGAGCATAACTTAAGCTCTGTTGAATTGATTTAAATAAAACAGATGCAGTGAAGTGGGAATGATGAATTATTTGTCGTGTCCTTGTACTGCGAGCCATATTGTCATTGCAATATCTATCAATAATGTCGCACATTGCAAGTTTTACTAATATCATTTAGCCCTTGTTCAAACCCAGGAAACTTGATGCTGCATCACTATGATGTCAGACCCAAACTCTGCTGACTTCTCCTCTTAGGTTGATGCTGGGCTGACATTTAGCAAGAAGGATTTGGAGCACAGCTTCATCTTCGACATCAAGACCATCGACCGCGTCTTCTACCTGGTGGCCGACACAGAAGAAGAAATGAACAAGTGGGTTCGCCACATCTGTGACATCTGTGGTTTTAACCCCACCGATGATGGTAAGGATTGTATCATAGGCTGTTATTGCAACCCTAACGTTTACAGCTCTTAACACTCTTTGTGTCCATGTCTGTTTCAGAGTAGTTGAATACTCCAAACTGATTATTGTTAACCAGAAACATTTATGTTTTAACATTTACTGTTGGTTAATCAGCCAAAAAGTCATCAAACCTAAAGGTCAAAGCGACTCTCCAAACATTTGTAATGTGAGCTAAAGAGCAACGTGATGTTTTTTTTTCCATTTAGCTTTCAAGATTATTTATTTATATATTTAGTGGAATTGAATAACTCACTGTTCTGAGCTTGAAGTCTCTGCAACGACAGTATTTTATCCAAAAGTTGTTCAAAAATCTCTTCTTGAGAATTGTTTGCATTTTGTTAGTTTTTGGTACAAAAAAGAATCTTCTTTATTTTAAATTTCTACAATACGAAACAAAATTGTAATACAAGTCTATATATGAATATGTGCTAAGGTTTTAAGAAAACCAACTTCAGTTTGCTGGTGTTGTAGACATGTTTTTATAAGGAGAACTTTAGGTCCAGTGATCTGAAATACTTGAACTCCTCCACACAGTCAAGTCCCACTTCTATTGAACACACCAGACGGATGAAATTTTAGCTATTTTTTTATTGGTAAATATAATTACAGCTCTGTTCTGACTCAATGAGCCACTGCTGAATTCTTCCCAGTCCAGCTATAAAAGTTGTAAATACGTTCTGTTTTCTATTTGCATAATCAAAGCCCTGAGTGCTTTTAAGTCTGTCTGCCCTTCTTTTCTATTTCTTTTCAATGTGTCAGATTTTTAGCAAGGTTTGACATTAGGGACTGCACAGGTTCTTTTTAGAAGAGGACACTTGTTGAAGTTCTCAAGTGAGTCAGTGGTTATGGTGGTCTGTCATCCTTGCAGATACGCCTCAAGTTCAGAAAAAAACCACCAACATTCAACTCCTCTTTAAGAGAATTTTTCATCCTGGCTCTTTAAAGATGCGCAAGCTAACAGATTTTTCAAGGATAAAAATGGAGACATATTTTTTTTTCAGATAGGCCTCTTTGGCTGTTATTATAAAAGAATGTCCTTGGCTCTCTTTCTGTTTGCACTTCTCTGTGTGTGAGACCCAGCTCCCACTCCTCTGTAATGTGTGGCTACACTACATGCAGAGTGCTTCAGAGCTGAGCAGATATTAGAGGAAGGAACATTAGGAAAGCTAGAGGAATTGAAGAACTGAGATGGTGTAGGTGGTATAGATTAGTATTTCACACACGCAAAAAAGCATTCCCCTTTTTTTTCCTCCATGGATTCTTACACAAAACTTAAATAACGAAAAGGAGAGAAAAAAGAAATTTGTGCCCCAAAGAGCCATATTTACTAGATTTTGTTTTCATTAAATCAAAGCTATATCCATTATAGAACAAAACTTGAAAGGCTTGGATTATAAAGAGCCATCTTTGTTTAGATTTCTGGAACAACTGGAATAGACACATTTTTAAAAAGGTTGGAAATATAATAACTCTCTCTGCTACGAAGCACGGACCTTGGTGAGATACTGTATGTCTAAGGATAAGTGTGGGAAGAAAAGCAACAAAACACACAGGCCAAATATCCCAACAATCCACAAATGCCAGTGTTTTGAGTCAGGATAAAGACTTTTAACTGCTGTAGCAACATCACATTTTATTTTCATTCATTCTGCAGTGCTTTTAGTTCAGTTTAGACTCTTTCTCTTTTTTTCTTTGCTCCAATTTAGGGACATTATTGAGCATCATCCTCTGAAAACATGGCATCGCATTAGGTCCTCTAATAGTTTAGTGTAAAAACTTTATCCCTAATCCAGAATCAGAACTTTTTTTTTTTAAGCATAAAGGAGCATGTTAAAGAGAGGAAAGACTGATAAAGATAGAAGGAAAAGAAGAAATATTTGCAGACGTATGAGTAGAAAGTGAGCTAGTTCAATTTAAGGAGAGGGAATGAGTGAACGGGGTGGTTACCTGCGGGACAAAATAAAAAATAGTTGCATGCAAGAAAGATGAAATGATTATTTATGCCTCTAAAATAGTCTGAAAAGACTCTAGTGTTGGTTGGTTTAGTTGCTAGGAAACGCGTCGGCCAAACTCTGCTAGACCTTTACTCTGCCAAAGTTGGTATTTGCAAACACAGCTTACTATTTATTTTGCGCCTAATATCACATGTTTGCCACATGACCTGTACTGTGTCAGTAGGCATCACAAGCCTACGATAGAAGCTGGCCTCGATGTTTGTAAAGGAGGTTCAACAGGATTTGCAGTTAGCAATATTTATATTTGCCCACTTTTATTTATGTACTTTTTTGCTAAGAAAACATTTGATTGCAGGTGAACTTGCAGGGAAGAACATTCCACTTGATTACCTATTTGAATTAGTTACTTATATGCTTAAAACCATTTAAAAAAATTGACCCTTTGACATTGTGCACATGATGATAACCTCCATGTTATGTGTGCAAATCAGACTGTATGCATGAGGATCACACGGCAGCCAATTTTTACCCTTAAATGCTGAACATGTCACTTCATTCATGTGGTCATTCATTTTATAATTGTGATCCTTTTCTCAGTGTGGAGATGCAGGAAATTCTTCCTCTAACTGTAGTATCAGAAAGAATCAGACATGTAAATGGGTTTGTTGTTAACCGCTGTCTTTTCACTGTCCCCCTACAGACGCAACAAAAGCTGCTCACCAGTCCATTACTGGGGGCCTTGTGGTTGACACGCCTCCCCATGCGGCTCTGGGTAACATTGGTCCAGGAGCATCAGTTCTGTCAGGCGTGCCGCCTCCATACCAGCCAGTGAGCGTGCAGCATTTGAATTCCCAGTCCAGCTCAGACGAACCTCAGGACTACCTGTGGCTCGCCAACTGTGAGAGCAAAAAACCTGAACCCAACAGGTGAGATTACTTAACGTGTGCTTCAATAACGTGTGTTCAGTCTATTTTAACTTCCTCTGTACCATTTCTGGACCCTTTCTTCTTATTTTATGTCCCTTTTTTCCCTCCAATGTTTCAACTCTGCTGGCTTTCCTTGTCCCTGTTGGATGTTGTGTGTAGCTCCGTGGAGTGTCGGTCTCCACTGGAGGGAGACCAGGAGTATTTGCTTTTGGAGGAGTGTGAGAGCAAGACTGTTCCTCCACAGACTTGTTTGTGAGTGGCCAGCCTTCCAGCTGGAATTGCCTGCTTGTTTGAAGTGCCAAGCGTGCATAGCGGAACACTAACTCACACAAAGCTCCGCTGCAAAGTGAAGTGACTCCTGGATGGAAATATGTATTAGTCTACCCTTGACATGTGTGCGGTCTAACAATATATATCACTTTATAAAACAACATAAATGTAGGGGGTTTCCAAAGATGAAGTGGTATGTGGATTGTAATCATTTGTGTAACTTCTGACATCAGTTTACTTAAATATGTATTTGAATTGTGTTCCCAGGTCTCATGCCGAGTGCTCCAAGTCTACCTCCTCAGAGACGGACCTGAATGACAACCTTCCCTCTCATCGCACTCCCACCTCCGCCACTTTCTCAGCGAAGCACATTTCACACAACGGCTTCTTCCCACAGCACCCAGCTCCGGCTTCTGCCCCTTCCTTCTACGACTCGCCGCCGTCGCGCGGTGCCTCTCTCTCAACTGACGGCGGTCCTCTACAGCCTCCCGCGCAGTTACTCCCAGGACACTGTTCTTCTCCCCATATCTGCCTCCTCTCCTCCAGCGCACACAGACGGCGGGGACACTTCCGAGCTTTACGTCTTCAACACGCCTTCTAGAAAACCCTCAATAGAGACACACATGCGCAATATATCCATCAGCTACGACGTCCCGCCCACACCTGGTGCAAACTGTCCCTACCAGGGCCCCCGCTCAATGTCCCTGTCAGCCGGAGCCGGGGGTTCAGAGGGCGATGTAGTGCCTCCCCCTAGACCACCCAAACCTTCGCTCAGCTCCTCATCAGGGCTTCCACCTCCACCTGCTGAGCGCTCACCTACGGACACCTTTTGTTTTCCTCGCCCAGTCTCGGAGACGGATGGGAACTACAGTGTGCCACCTAGTGCCGGGAGTAAAGCGTTACGAAGCCATACCATTGGAGCTGAGGACTGTTCACGCCTTCGCAAAGGTTTGTGTTTTTCTCCCATCTTCAGTCTAGTTTTAGGTATCGCATGAAAAATATTTATTCCCACCTAATTTCACACCTTTTTTTTTAATCTAGTTTTGCAAGGAATTCTTTGTGCAAAGATGTATACCTAACAATCTTTTCAGGATGAACTAAAACTCTAAAGGGGATTGTGGTGATGAAATGTGGGATGTCAAGACTATAATTTGATTCCTCCACATAGTCCACCCCCTTGTGGTAGCAAATATTTCTGCAGAAATCCACAAGTAAAAGGATATCTTAGCTAGGTTTTAGCCCCTGCAGCCATCTAGGATTTTTTTTTTTTTAATGATGATAATGATTTTAATGATTTTTTTAGTTTTTTTTTCTAGATGGTCTTTGATCATTTTTTTTTTTAATGCAGTTGGAGCTGTAAGTCTGCTCTGATAACTATAGTCATTTGTTCATCTATATTCATGAGATTTTAACCATGCCAGTGAGTCACAGATTCACACTGAACTATCGCTAACCTGGATGAGTAAGAAAATTTGGTTTTTTGATTGATTTTATTTTTTGAAACGTTTTTCTTTTTTTTTTTACCAGTGTTCTTCCTTCTATAAATTTACAAGTTATGCTTTATGAACTCTTTACATGATATCCCTTGATGTTTTAGTTTACATTCACTTCAACACCTAAAAATAAAAACAGAATGGTAAAGCACAAAGCCAATATTTTCTGTATTTTTTCCCCACAGTGTCTGAACACTGGACCCGTGCTTTTACATTAATTTATTTATGACTCTTTTGTTTTGTTTCAGCAGATTTTGGATCCCAGGACTTCTATGACATTCCTAGACCATTCCCAACTGATAAAAGCTATTCATTTGACTTCAACGAAAACCTCAAATGCTATTTTGTAAGTGTTGCTGCAACAGATACTAAAGGATGTTTTTGTTTTAACTTCGTTTTTATTTTCATAACTTACATTTTTAGGAACAGAATGTATGAAATGCATGCATTTATTCAAAAATCTGCCAGATTTTAATAATGTGAAATGTTAATATTTTTTATATACTTCTTGTTTATAACTATTAATAATTAAATGTTAAGTATTTGACCTTCAGTTACAGTTTGAGCCAAATAAAAAGTCAGGCTTGAGACTACAGATTATAGCAGCATATCAGTTGCAAGGTTCTATTTGCAAAAAACTAAACAATTTCAATTAAAGTGAAATAAAAAAAAATGTTATAGGTCTAACACATTGAGTCAATTACTTATGATCCAAATCAGTATAAAACTGGTATTAAAGACAGATGCAAGAGATTTTGGATATATCTATAAATCACTATCACAAATATAGAAGTGTGTATTAGTAGTGAAAAAGAAACCGTCTTCAGCATGTTCGGATTATCTACAAAGAAAAAACATAAACTGCTTTTATTAAAAATCAAAATAAAAAAATAGGCAAAGTCCATGGCTTCTTTCTTTAAGCAACATCCAAAGCATTGTGAACAGACTTGTACCATTCTAACTTAATGATGTGAAGCAACAACAGAGAAACATTCAAATTCTCATACCCACTCTTCCACTACATGCTGCTTTTGAAAACATTTTGAGTTAGATCAAGTTACACCAGATAAGTCACATTCTGTCACTTAAGACTGTATCATGTACCTGTACATAGTGTGTAATATTATACAATATCCTCAGTTTTGTAAACTATTGTGGATTTAAGTTATAACTTTTTTCTCTGATTCTTTGTTTAAATCCATATTCAACCAATTTAAAAGCAAAATGTTTGTTAAAAAGTGTCTGTTCTTCTTCACCTTGCTTGTTTCCATTTTTACTAAGAGTCTTTCTCTAATTATTCATTCATCAGAAAAACAAAGGAATAATGCCATTGGGGAGCCATTCTACTGAAGAAGTTGACCAGAACTACGTCCCGATGAGCGCCAATTCCCCGTCGCACCATCACTCCGGCAGTTTGCCCGAGACGGCAAACGAAACAAACTATGTACCAATGACCCCAAGCACTGTGGAGTTCCCTTCTCTGGGTAAACAAGTCCCCCCACCCGCTCACATGGGTTTCCGCTTAAGTCCAAAGACCCCTCCCCGCAGGCCAGTGCTCGCAGAGTGCCAGCCCCCGCCTGTGGACCGTAATCTAAAGCCAGATCGTAAAGGTGAGTGTCTGCATGAAGGTGTGATGGTGACTTCTCAGCACATGTTCTTAGTGTTCTTGCTTCGTGGTTGGTGTGTGTGCTGTTAACCTATACTAAGTGTTGACTAATGCTACGGCTAACTATGCTTCATCTCACACTCACCCACCATCCTCCGGTGCAGCTAAGAACCTAAAAAATGATCTGTTCTGAGCTGTTCATTTCTGCACTTGTGCTACTATTGTGTACTAAAGTGTCTGTTCTTGGTTTGTGAGTGTTGGGAAAAACCAATACTTATGTGTATTCCTATTAGGAACTCCATTATTTTCCTAAAACACCATCACTTCTCCCCTGTAGACATAAGACCGGTCCTGAAGACGACAATAATCAACTAATCGTTATATGAACACATATTTTAAGCCTTTTTACCCTCTAATAGCATTCTGTAAAGCTTGTAACACTATTTGAACAGTGATCATAAGCATTGCTGTTGAGATTTTACAGCTTCTTGTTACAGTTACAACTCATCTGATACCTTCTCTATAGCGACCACAGTTCTAATATGATTTTTCTTTAATTTTTTTCAGTCACAAAAGGTATTTTTCCAAGCAAAATAATTCTCGTGCTTGCAGACCTTCGTTCTGCAGCGTTATTTTAGTACATCATTGCAGAAGTTTAAGGCATAAGCCTGGTGAGCACAGCACACAAGCGGATCCCTACCCCATTTGGGACGAGTTGAGGTCTATTGTGCGCTCAGACTGCACACACGCAGCTGGTCTCAGATGATAAGGTGAATGAAAAGCTGTGTCATCTTACAGCGTACCTCTCATCTGTGTGTAAAGCGCTCAGAGAGCAGCACATCCTGCTCCGAGTTCTGTATGTTTTCAAGGAAAATATTGTTTTAACAAAAGAGATCAGCGTAGTGGTTTATACTTGGACTTTCAGGCTAATTTAAGTGTCCGTGTGACTGCAAGAAAGATAAACACATTGTTAAAAAGAGAAAAAAAAATCAGCACAGCACAAACCACATCCTGCAACTTCAGAATAAGACCCTCATATAGGGATTCAGACATAAATTTAGCAGGAAATAACTGATATTTGGACTATATGATGCTTCATTGGTGAAAAGCAGTGTCAGTGATCACTGTCCTTGTTCAATACTTTAGTAAAAAGCTTCCAAAATATCTATCATTTTCACAAAATCCCAAATGTATTGAGTTTTTGATAAGATTCATTAAATATTGATTGATTTTTAAAGTTTTATAGCAAATAAGTAATTTGTCTGAAATGAACTTAAAACATGGAAATTTTAAAAATATAATTTCTTACAATACAATTTGTAAAGAAAACAAAAACATTTGTATTGTGTGTGACCCCCCTTTTTAAAAATAAATGATAATATGTAGCAAATGAAAGCATTGTTATTTAAAATAATGAACATATTAATATGAACAGCCACAAAGTTTTGGAACTATAAACAGCATATTTTTGCTTTTAAGTTTCCATCTACTTCACTGAATTGATTGCAGAAATGCATTTGGGATTAAAGTAATTATTTATTATTTGTGAACTTTTTTCTGGCATAAAAACAATTTGAGTTTAAAATATATGGAGCGTAAAGCCAAAGTATTTATTCTTTTAGCTTAAGCCCCTTTAAATAGAGCCCAATGGAGACATCTGCTTATGAAACATAAAAGGTTAATTGCCCTGTTTTTTTTCTTTACCTCAAGTATTTATTTATAAAATTCTCCTGAGTTCAACTGTGTGCTTTTTCTGCCACATTTGCTCTAACTATAAATCCAAAGACTTGTAGCTCATTTCCAGGAAACTTCATTTATTAAAATTAAAATGATGGCACAACTAAGATCTACCAACAGACAACCTTGTAAGCAAATGTAATTATCACGTCGATGCTTCCTTATCAACAAGTCCCAGTGTTCTGCTCCAGACTGAGGTGTACTCCTCTCAACATGACCTGATTTCTCCCTGTACTCTCAGTGCTTATACACGGCTCATCCTGCATGCACAGCTGTGATGTCAGTATTTGTGTGGGAAGCTGTGGATGCATGAAGTGTAGTGCATGTTGGGCAGTATGGGTCTGCTGTTGTCATGACAATCATCATCTTGAAGTGTTCTTTTTAAAAAAAAAAAAACAAAACACAAAGGTGACGGGGTGCATGTGAGGAGTAGTTCTTTCCGTATGTCTTGTCTTTTGCTTTGCACGGCCGAGCTCTTCCTGCTTGAAGGTCTTAATCACCTAAAGTTCTGTAATGAGCAAAGTCTTCTTTCATCAATCAGGAAGTCCTAAAATAAAAGCAAAAGGTGTCTGTTTAGAGCGAACCGACTCTCAGACCATAGGTGAATTCCCGGGGGGACGACGGAAGGGTAGGTACCCCACACCGAACCGCTGTTGTGAATCTGAAAACTCTCCAGTGTCTGACCTTTCCACACACTCCTTCGTCTGATTCTTTGCATGCTGTGTGTGTAGTCTCCTGGGATCCGGCAGGCCTTCAGGGCTTTGAGTTAAAGAGAAATTTTGATTTTAAATATCTACACAGGATGCATAAAATGCTTTTTATTCATTGATTTAGTAAGACTTGTGAAGCACTGAAATATTCCCTCATTATGATTATTCTGCATTCAATCAAACATCTACTAACTTTTCTCTTTCCACTAGATTGTTATTCTCATGTGTTTGTTTGGATTGTAAAACACTGAACTTTTGCTCTAATGTTTTATGCGTTTTTTTTTTTTTTTTTTTTGCCACCAAACATTGACATTTTCTCTGGAAGGAAGTTGTTTCTCTTTAAGTGGAAACTAAAAGATTTTTGTAATACAGAAAAATTCTGCATTGACAACTTATTTCAGGACCTGTTGAACATTTTTGACCTGAAGACCCACTCCAATGAAAATCTTTGGCGTTTTCAACATGTTGCTTTATCATTGTTCTAACAATAGAGGACATATATAAAGAAAATTGAGATTAAAACTACATTTCTGGGTATTTCTTTATTCAAACTGTGGTCTATCAGGAGCAGACGAAAAAGCTTGCAGTTGCAACATACAAACAACAGTTGCCATTCCAATGCATCTACTTGCAGACAAATAGATCTGTGTGGGTTTTCATTTGATTTGAATTATTAATTTGATGAAACTTATGATGGGAATGTGTGACTGCAAATGTAACACTTGAAAAAAGAACAGACTTTACAAGACTACACCAAGGAAAAGAGAGTGGTGTTTTATGAAGTATGAGAGTTGATTCTCGATGGCATAAAAAGGAAAAGAGGAGTCTGAGTGTAACCAGCAGGATCATTAATATGGTTATATGTTAAGAAGTTTTTTTCAGTGTAATATCTGTAATTACATCTGTGTCATAAAGTTGTCTCATGTCGCCATCTGTTTCCAAAATCCAACATGTCCTGCTATGCAAATGGGTATAATTCATTGAAACAAAGCATTTCTGAAAAGAGAAAACAAAGCAAGCAGGTCATTTTGAATGAATGGATTATTTTTAATGTTGGTCTCTGCAACTAATTGTCTTGTTTCTGTTCAGTGAAACCTGCTCCACTGGAGATCAAACCATCGACAGATTGGGAGGACTCCTGCACGCCTGTCCGCTCACCCGTCACACGGTCATTCACTCGAGAGTACGTATCCAAACTGCTTTTTTTTCTTTTATGTTTAACATAGTTCTACAGTTTACAAAAGACTAAAGGGCATTGTCATAACAGCACTGTTCAGCTTTTTTTTTCCTCTGCAAAAACAGTGAAGTAGAAGTTTGTTGAGAAGTAATAATACACCCTGTTACTACTTGTTCTTTGTAGCCAAAATGCAGGTGAGACTTTACATCCATTGAACAGGTGAGGCGCTGCCCTTTTGTAGAGTAAATACAGTTAACAGACGGTAGCTACTAACACTTCATGTAATTCCGAGGTCACCGTTTTGTGGGGTCTGCCTCAGTCTTCATACTAAAAAAGGGGGTTTTGTTGGCTTATTTGAAGGGACTTGTGACGGCTGCAGGGGTGTTGACAGTTGTGGCTGTTTTGTCTGCATTATGTTGTTGTCATCAGAGTTTGCTTGTAAGTCGGTTTGTAAAACATTGTGAATGCTGCTCAGTTTCTCTAGGTTTCCAGTGCCGAGACCCATGTCAGTGCAGAGTACGGCCTCCAGCACTGACTCCGAGGAAAATGCTGATCTAATTATAGGCATGGACTCTAATATACCCACAGATGAACCAGTATGTAACACATTACTACTGTCTATTTCAAACCAATGATTAAAGCTGCATTTGACCTAAAAATAAATCATATGTACACTTTTTTTTTAAAATGTTTTGAATATCTTTTGATTCAAAAAATAAACTTAACAGCATTTTCTACATCATAAATACTGATTTAGTTGAGGAAATAGAAGTAAACCCGTTTTCCTCCCAGTTATCCAGGCTGTAGTGTGCACAGATTAGCAGAGGCTGCAGATGGACTCCTCATCATTCAAGCTTTTCTTTGCAGTTTCTTCCTGTTGCTCCTCTTTTAACCATTCCTTTTCATTTGCTTCTCAATTCTATTGCTGTTGATTGTTTTTTTTTTCTGTTTGCCCATACTTTTAAAATACAGGAAAATTAAATAAGTGGTGTGATTGGCTGTAAATGAATAATTTCTGTTATAAACATTTTTTTTTAGCTGCTTGACTGTTGAATTTTTCATTTTCTATTCCACTAATTTCCTTAAATTCTCTTTCACCGGCTTTAAGACGGTTCTCTTCCTCCCACTGTTTTTTTTTTTTTTTAATATATATATGACTGATGCCAATTTCTTTTCCTCCAGTTTCCCATCTCTCTGGCGCTTCCTTTAAACCCAGGCTTCATCAATTTTTCTTTATCTTGCACTTTTGGTCTTAACCATCTGCTTGTCTCTTTTTTTTTCTTTGCCCTGAAAAAAAAAAAAAAAAAAAACTCCCTCTTATTCTGTAGAGAGGAGTCCTTCTACTGCACTGTCCCCATCACCCCTGTAAAGAGGGAGGTGGAGGAGGTTGACACCATAGAAGAGGTGAGCAAGGTAGACAGGTTAGACATGCATGGTGAGGCCTGTCAGAGATTCATAGGTTGCAGTTTCTGGGTTGTTTTTTTTAGATCATGAAGAGGGTGTTTGCAGTCTCTGCTGTGCCATTATCACCAGTTTAAAAGGTCTGGTTTGGGTACAAATAGATGTAGTTTGTGTCTAGTCACATCCTAGATCTAATACCTTCACCCTACATATAGTTCACAATTAACAACACTGTAGGATTAATTTGTTCTAGTGATGCCACAAAACCAAAATCAAACCATTTTTGTTTCTTAATCTGCTTTTTGTTCCATTTTGAGGATGTGGTGATTAAAAACCTGTAGCAAAAACAGTTGAGGTGGATGCTTCTAGTGAGATTGGCTGGAATTTGCTCCAGGAAATTAAAAATGGTTTGTAATTATTAATTCAAGGTCATTTATTTTTTTCTGGCTCAAAGTCTGCTCTGGCCAGTAGTAGCCTAGCAACTATACTGAGTTAATAAATTGCATCTCTGTTTGTTTAGTGGTTAAACATCAAGAAATATACAAATTCAGACTTTAAAAAGTTTGAACTTGTTTGAGACAAACATGTTAACAGATGTCCCAGTTCTATTTTTAATCAATTTAAGCATTTAATAAATTACATTTCTCTTAAACTGCAGTCTTTCTATTCAATCAATACTTTGTCTTGATAACTAATAGCAGCTTCTATTGTTGACAGCATGTTTTATTTCTGAGCTGGGTCTTACTGTGACTACTAGTAAAAGTATTTTCTGGTGGTTCACGCAGATCATGAAGCTTTCCACGCCCATGCCTACAGACGGTGGGAGTAGCCCTATGTTGAAGACAAAGGGAGATAAACAGGTGGAGTACTTAGATTTGGATCTCGAGTCCAGCATGTCTACCCCACCTAGAAAGGTCAGTCTCAACCTGCACATTCTTGAATAAAAACAGACAGATTTTTGTAAAAACCTTTTTCCTGTTCAGATGAAAAGCATGGGAACTGGCATCACATCGTCGGACGAGCGCGTGGATTACGTGGTCGTTGACCAGCAGCGCACACAAGCCCTGAAGAGCACCAGAGAGGCGTGGAGCGAAGATCGCCAGTGCTCAGAGACGGACACGCTCTCCAAAGCGCCCAAATGAACACGACAAACTCGCCTTGGATCCTGTAAAAAAACGACAGGCCTTCGACACTGTTTGTACTTCGGAGTGGTTCCGGTCCACCCAGACGAGACTGTTAGTGGATGAGATCACTCTAGCCACATATCTGACTTCAGTTTACACCGCTGTCATGTCCAAGACAGCACTTCGTGTCTTTTTGTAGAAAGGGGTGTGGGCCAGGAATAAGCTTTAAGAAGGTGGAATTCTAGGGGGAAGGAGGGGGCTGTCGCTCTTAACTTTGAACATTCACTGCCTCCTATATGAAATAGGGGGCTTCTTTTGTTGTTTGCGGGCTGATACAGATCTAACATTTCCTTAAATTGTAATGTTGAATGTTTTAGTGTAAAAAAAAAAAAATCCAAATTGGTAAAATAATTGCATTGCTTTTGTTGATGCAACTCTGCTGTTTTAAATGGATGTAGAGGAGGCAGTTCAAAGGTCACCAGTGGAGCTTTGCATTAACTGACCCACCCAAGGAAACTCTCCAAGTCATTTATGACATAATTTCACACAGGCTTTATTATTTTTTTTTCCTTCAGTACTATGTAGTTGGTCAGTTGAAACTGCAAAACTTAAATATTAGAAAACCTGGAGGATTATTCCACTGAATTTATTATTTTTTCCATTTGTTTTGCGAGTGGAATGCTTTGGTCTGTCTTCATGGAAGTGCAAAGACTGTACAAAAAGTGTTATGTATATAAACAGAAAAGTGTCCTTTATTTGTATGAAATAGCCATCCTTTTTTTTTTTTTTTTTTGGAATTTGAGGATTCTGCAGGGTAGAATCCAGAACCGTCTCGGATGGTTTCAGGACTTTGTGACTTAATGAATGAATTACTGTGAGTTTTAAGAGCATGACAGGTTTGCTATAAGTTGAGCAAAGAACTTAAACAGAGGTTACAGAGAGAAATTCCGGTACTTTATTGTAACGCTTATAATAATAACGCTCACTCTCTAATTTATTTTACTGAAGTAATTTCACAGAGTTTTTGCTCAGTCTTTTAAATTCAAATGGCAAAGTTTTCAACAGAGCCTTTTTTAAGGTAATTTGTCCTTACTTTGTCTTGACTCCTCTTAAGTTTGATTGAAACTGAATTGGTGTTGGTTAAATGTCAACTTAAAAAAAAAAAAGTGCTTCAACTATTTTAACAGTCTGTCTCCCTCCGTCATCCTGTGCTTTGCTAACCTGTCGTCTCTTCATCCCAAGCATGTGCGACCACAAGAAGAAATCATTGCTGTACATAGTTTGCTATCTAGTGCATCAACATAAATGAAAAATGATGAGCCTGTTGAGTCAGCTGTCTTGGAATATCCTGAACAAACAGACTGCAGAGCTGATCATGTTTTTTTTTTTTTTTTTTAATGAATCTCAACAAAAGTGTAAATTGGTAGACTAATAAAAATCCAGCTTCGTATGACTCTTTTACTTTGTTTTACATTATTACTGAAAAAAAAAAAACACAAAAATGGTTAAAACAAAAGTGGACATTTGTGTGTTCATTAAGGGGATTAAAGAAAAACAATCCAACAGTATTTTTGTCCAAGTTCTCAACTTTAGGTAGACGATGTTCATTCCTGTTTTACTTAAAATAAAACAGTCAGGTTCTATTTTTACAAATGTTAATATATTGGATTCCATATATTGGCTTCATCCAAAGAAAAACTTTATATAAGACCTGGTAGTCTTGATATTATGAAGATAATCTGCTCTATCAATGAGAGAAACTTGAGCAATTGTTTAATATCTGCATTAAAAGGAAAATCTGAAACAACTCACATTTTTCTTTGTGCTTCAAGTTTAATGCTATTTAAGACGCATTTTAGTAAAAGTCAATATTTGAACATTTCATAGATAAACTTAAAAGGGATAGAATAAAAAATATGTTTTACTGATATTCTAAAAGTCTGATGTTTGTATATAAAGTTTTAGCAAAGCGTGCATTTCATGGGGATAAAGTTATGGACTGCCCTCGTTTTAGATGCACAAAAATGTAGCATAACATGTGACTCGTAGATTCTACAGAGGAAAAAGAAATGGGGCCGGACGCCAAATTCTAACACTCACTAAATCTCATAATGTGTGTCTGCTGTCTGTGTATTTCTCGTGATTGCAATTTTTCCTTACATTTGTATAAAACCAAATGAGACATTGGATCAATAAACAAAAGCTCTGGGATTTGTCACATTTAAAATTATTAGTTTATCACATTTAAATTATTGATAAAAACTAATATTTTTAAATGTAACAAACTACAGAGCTTTTTGTTCATTGAGCCAATGTTTCATTATTTTACAGTGTATGGAAAAATGATAGAGAAACTGTTTCCTCAAAGATCCACAAAACACAGGAGTCCCACTCTGACAGAAATACATAGAACCAAAAGGAAAACACAAAACTAAACATGACGACAGCCGTAACAGAAACAAACAAAACAAAAATCCTTGTGAAAAAAAAAAAAAATTATCTCCCACTAAACAATCAAGGGATTTCTGGCCAAAACCAAATCAAAAGTTTCTCATCCGTAATATTGGCTCATAATTGATCCACATCAATTTTTATAGCAGAGGATTTTTGCTCTGCAGGTCTTCATATAGTGAATGAAAGGAGGCACAAGCAGTAAACATGGAGGAGACATCTGGAGGGATTCTTGAAAAAGGGTTTTTAAGGCCAACAAATATGCAATTCCCCTTTGCCAATCACTTCATTTTTTCCTCCATATCATGCTAAAAAATGGATTCATGTCCCACATTTTCTGTGAAATATTAACAGGAAAAGCACATGGGATTGAAAAAATGAATTAACATCACTATTAACAACAAAAAAATTATCTTTTTATGAATTATTTTTTTTAAAGAGCAACTAAACTAGTAATAAAAGAAAAAAGAATAATTTTAATCACGTTTTTAGTGTTAATTAAAAAAGATAAAATTGTTATGACACAAGGGGTTTCCAGTGGAAATGTCTATGAACAACATTAAAATATTGAATCAAAAATGGGAGGAATATTCTCTTAAAAACATCTGGATGGTTGCTTTCGTTTTAATATACCATACGAAAAAATGTTCATGAAAATCAGCTCTGAATGACAATTCTACTGGTTAAACCCTCGTGCTCTCTTATGGGGTCCCGATGACCCCAACCTTACACTGATGTGTGATTCCTCCCATGACAAAGGTGGACAGGATATTATGTCTGCCACGGACACCAGTGAAGATAAAAAATCCTTAAAAAAAAATTCTGCACACTGTCTTGTGGGTCCAGATGACCCCACTTTTGATGTAAACATACCTACGAGAGCACAAGGGTTACATACAGCATATTACATTCTGCATCTTTCCACCACGTGCATCAATGCTTCCTGATAATGACCACTAGGTGAAGCTGTTGAATCTCTTCTGTTCATTTGCCTCCAACAGCTCTTAACCCTCTGATCACGCATCTAGTGCAGATATGCTCCTGTGAGAAGTGCTGCAGTGTGTGACAGAAAAAAAAAAATTACACTACTTATTTCTCCCAGGAATGCAACAATTTTTGATTAATTTTGATACCTTTAGATTTTTTTTTTTCCTAATTTGTGGTTTTCTTAAACTTCATACAAGCTAAACAATCTTTAGACACTTGAAAAGATTCATTGCAGAACTTTAAGAGTTTAAATTTAATGGAGGATGAAATAAAATCAACATGTTAAATTGAATAATTATTGACCATGAAATAATTTCCGTTTATACGTATATGTGGATGGAATAATGTGATGCACAGATCAACAGGGAGGCACTCCTCTTATAAAATACTGTAGTTTCAGACAATATTTTTACTGTGGAAAACTCAAGGTGAGTGGGAGAAGAAAAATCCCATTTCAAGTAATTTACCAAATTAAAAATGCCAATTTCATGCAGAAATAAAATAAATAAACACACTTTTTTGACATGCATCAGTAAATGCTTTCTTTTTAAAGTTTGCAAGGACAGTCACTTTGACGGCAACGATGAAATGAGTTTGTTTTGTCCATCTGATTGATCAGAGCTAATTATCATAGATTTATGGCGCACTCTGGGGCTCTATATAATTGAAATCTAGCACATGTTGATTAACTTCACTGTAACATGTAAAGCCACAAATCTGCAACAGTGCACATGATGAGGTACACTCTCCGCTCCATAAACTTGTCCTTCAATTCCCATGTTTTATGAACCCTCTTAATCACTGAACAAACATGCAAACTCATGCAAATGTCTCCGCTTCATCGTCACTGTACTACAATGCTATCAAAGCAGATTGTAAATGTTATTGTCAGGCACTTTGGACTTTCTTTCAATTATGGGGAAAAATATGGCAGAGCAATAGAGACAACAGATGCAATATGGTAGCTTTGACTTCTTTTTTTGTATGCATTTTGGCATAAAAATTAATTATCTTCGCTGCAACTGGAAAAAAAAATTAATTTTTTGAAGTTTTTATTTCCATTTATACTGATGCAGACTTTCAGTGTGTGGAAGTAACATCTATTTGAGCTGAAGCTAACTTACAAAAACCTTATGCCTTAACCTTATTTAAACCTTATTTAAATAAAAATAAAACAGTTTTAGTACTTCATCTTAGAGCAATCATAAAAAAAAAATATTCATAAAAAGGTAAATTAATATTACTATAAAAGGGGCTTTGAATTTGTCCACACAAGTTTTCAGATCTGTTTTAGTTACAACAAGAAAGTCCTTGAATAGTTCAAATAGTGATTTGCACATAACTAATTAAACAGCATCAATCAAGCTTTGGAATTTTGGACAAAAAAGTATAAACAGACAAAAAAAGTACAACAAAGGGTTCTTTGTGTTGTTTCTTGCAGGCATTTGCACATATTTCTTTAGAAACTTTAAAGGAATGATTCAGTTTTAATCCTGAGTATGTTTCATATCTGGCAGGCGTCAGTACATTTTGTTAAAAAATGCCAACATGTTTAATCTGGTTGTTTAGGGGATCTGCAATGTCATTTTTTGTTGATTTTAAAAGAATAAATCTGTGTTCTAAGCAGAAAGATCTATTGTACTGTGCAGTGGCATTGGGAAAAAACATTTTAATTAATAAAATAACATTAAAAAGGAGCGAAAGCTGCAAACGATGTGCTGTCAAGAAGAGTTTAAAAGGATCAATTTTTCACAAGCATTTAAACTTCTTTATTAAGTTTTTGGTCATTTTTTTATTTCAGAAGAAGCATATATTTCTTTAAAATATAGACATAAAATAAAAACAATTGGTGCAAGATAAAAACATATTTGTTTTCTGATGAAAAATGAAAGACTTATGAGCTTTGTGTATTAATTTAAACGCTAAAGTCAGTTTATCCTATTTGTGGTTAATATAGTCAATATTCAGGAAGTTGGTATGTATTTAAATACTGTCAGTTTGAAATATGGTAATGGTTAACATTAAATTTAGCCTTCCTGACTGTTGACATGCTGGTCTCAGCCTGCAATGTCATAGATGTAAAATATGGCAGTCCAGGGAGTTCCTATGTGGTGTTTTAGACTCTCTGTGAGTAACAGCTCAGGGGAAGAGCCTGACTTTTTAATAAGGCAAACTGAATAATAATTATGATGTGAGCTGAGGGGCTGTTTCCGAGCAGCAAGTAACCCAGGCGCTTTACAGGGTTGAGCCGGCTCAAACTCTTGGACTTGTGGGAGCAGCTGCTGGTGTGGCCCAAGGTGCTGAGAGGAGATGTACAAACATGTTTAATTGATCGGATTCAAATGTGTGTGGAAACAATAACAGGACATCATCATTAGTTTTGCGTGCTTTAGATATTTTTTGCAGATAATTTTTAAATCTAGTAAATGGTTTAGACAGAAATCACATTGGTGCTTAAAAACCAAATAGTATTTTCTTAAAAAATGTTGGATAGTAGATAATATGCAGATGGATAAGAGTGGACAAACATGTTTTAAAGATACAAATGTGTGAAATGTTGCATCCTAATTTTTTGATTTGAACTGTAGGTGTAACAAAATAAACTAAAAACATCTTCAAGTCTCTACTCTTTTTTTTAATTAAAAGGAAATCAGGAAGTATCAAATGTTGAAGTTACTCACTAGTTCATGAAGGGAAAAACTTCCCACTGACTCCCATGTTATAAAGTTCAATTTTACACCTCAAAAGAAAATATATGTGCATCCTGGAGCAAAAACTTTTTTAGATTCATGATGACTGTAGTGATTTTTTCCTTAAATCAGTTTTATAAATCATCATATTTTTTTGATTGGCAGGTTGGTGGATCCAAGAACTCAACTGAAGTTTCACTTTCCTTTGTATTTTTTCCTCATTTCCCATTGGATGTATTTGAGAATCTAACGGAGTGGCCCTCTCCTAGAAGCCAAAATCCCAAAGACTTCTATTGAGAAAAACAAACAGCTGTGACTCAGTCATTATATCTGTCAGAATATTCTTTCTAGCTCTGTTTCCTTTTTTTTTTTTTTTTACATTTTCCTGCAAATCTTATTATTTTTAATGTATTTTTTCTTTAGTTCAAATTATTCAAGTTCATAATCTGGCCAATCAGATGCCACAATAAAGTAGGTGGTACCTGCTGGCCCCCACGTCAATCGTTAGATTATGTGTAGTCAATAACAGCGGACTCCTGAGCCAGTTTTAAAGTAGTCAGTGTGTTTCCAGCTCAATCCTGATTGAGGAGATGACATGTCGACATCCAAATAGCAAAAAAAAAAAAAAATAATGATTTACTTGAAGTAACCCATTTTCTATAAATATATTTGTATCTACTATTAGGGGTGGCTGATACTGGGAATATTGGTATTTATATACCAAGTAATTACAGAGCTAATTTCGCCGCTAGTTTCCAATGTTAGTATCAAAGTCAATGCAAATACTTTTTTTTAGTTAAATATTGTATTATAGAATGATTGCAGGAACACACAATTTTTGTTAATTTAGCATATAATAAAATATAGGACTAAGATTTTTGGTAAAAAAATCTATTAGCCAACCATATCAATACATTTCATACAGTAATAATAATGCAAAACACCTTTATAAATAAGAAGAATTACTAGTTCAAATTTTTAAAAAGCAAAAATATAACAAAATTTAAGTAATAGCACCACAGAGATATACATTATATATTTTAAGATAAAAGCAGACATAAAATATCAAAGTCGCTTGTGAAAAAAGTAATCAAAAGCAACGCATTAATAAATGAAAATATAAACAAGACAACAAAAACCCCACCGTTGCGTGCAAATATGCGCCTCTTAATGACTCTCGACTTGCCGATGAGGCAGGGAGGTGAAGGGCAAGGCGTGACGAGGTAGTGCGCCGTTTACACGCAGCCAATGTTGCCAGATTTTTATTCTCTAATTGCGTTGTATTTTTGCCCAATCAGGCAACACTGCAGACACATGGGTGTCCTTGAGTGGCGTGAAAGGAGCTTCAAATAAAATTGTTTTTTACTATGTAAGTACATTCAAGCTCTTTACTGTATGTATTAAAGACTAACTGCAACAAAAGTATCTAAGTCTATGTCATGCTCTGCTGAGCAGATGTCTGTATATATGACAGCATACATTGTAAACAACCCAAGTGAAGTTAGTTTTGTGTTGGATCCATATACTGACTCAAAACATATTTTTTTATGCACAAGAACAGTTACTCAATTTAACAAACACTCCTAGTTTGATCCCAAAGCTCACAACTTTGATCAGTTTACTGGAATCTAAGTCATTATGGTTGAGTTGGTGCTCATTATGTTCTGAAACAGAAAATGCTTGTTTGCTCTTGACTGTCTGATGAGGCTAATGTCTGTGCAACAAGAAAATCAGCAAGCTGCAAGATTGCAGTGTGTCTTAACAGGACTGAGCTGAATGATATGTGGATGGAATACCAATCTGCCGTATTTATGCTGTTTGCTGTAATAAGAACAGATAATGGCTTCAAAGTGAACTTGATGCAATCTGTTGAAATCTCTCTTTACCTTTTTTAAAAGTCACTTTGAAGCTGATTGAATATATCTGGGTTCAGTAAGTTAAGATTTAAATGTGTTTCGATGAAAAGATGTGTAGGAAAAGATCAACTGTCTTTAAAAAATAATAATGAATAAAGGAAGGCAGGAAAAATTCAGTGTTCCTCTCTCATTTCAGAATTTGGCCAATCAGGTTGTTGTGTTCAGGTGTAACTCCAACAGGTGCTAATATATTCAGCAGAAGGTGTCAGAAGTGTACAGAAATAAACCCAACAAGGTACATGGGAGTGCAGGAGAGAACAGAAATGTTTTTGTGGTCTTAAATCGCCAAATAGCTCTTGAGAGCGGCTGTGTCTGCAGCTCACCGCTCCCCCAGGGGATGGCTCAAATACTGAGAACAAATTTCACACACCTAGATATATGACAACGAATAGGACCAAAACTATGTTAGGGGAATTTAAACACCCTCGCCACCCTTAAGGCCCACCTAGTAGTTGATGGTGGACAATTCTGCTTGATGTGAACAAACTCATAGGATGGTATTTGGGAAACTTCAGATGAGTCCAACGAGCCAGATTGTCACTAATGTGGTTCAGAAAATTAAACGATAACTGATCAAAGTTGAACAAAGTTTCAAAAATGGCTAAATTGAGAATTTTGTTGAGTTTGGCCAGCCTACCAATCAAAAAGAAAAACACTCCCAAATAATACAAAGATTTGAATGGTATACATAGTCTAGAAATTATATAAGAAATTGATAATGTTGAATAAGAAATTTAGTGCTGTATTGAAATTGAAAAATTCTGTCCATTTACACCAGGAAAAACTAGTCCAGTGGGACGTGCCTCCCCAGGGAGGCGTCTAGGAGGAATCTGGACCAGATGCCCGAGCCACCTCAACTGACTCCTCTCGATATGGAAGAGTTACCGAGTCTAAGCTCTCTCCGGGTTACCGAGCTTCTTACCTATCTTTAAATTTTTTTGTTCTTGACCCAAAGCTCATGACCGTAAGTGAGTACTGGCGAAAACAATTAAGGTTAAAACAGGGTTTCTGAGTATTTCTTTCTTTCTTGTAGTTGTTTCATGGACACTATAATTTATAGATTGTCATATAGATTGTTCTTCTGATGCATTCACTTGCAGACAAATACCGTAGATCCATGAACATCTTTGTTACATTGTCCGAGCTGGCGTCTGGCTTTAAACTGTACCGCTGCGTAGCTCCAGATGATGGGAAGGCTTGTGTGCCCACAACTCAAAGTCAAATTTCTATCAACTTCCTCTCTGCAGAAACTACGTCCTGGAAGTTGACATTTTTTTTATTTTGCCAGTAAATGGCATAAATAAAATATCACAAGGACCACTTTTGTCGTAGATCAAAAGATGATTGGAGTGGGACTTTTAGACAATTTAAATCACATTTTTCTTAATGATAAGTCTAGATATGATTTCAACTCAAACTATGCTATTTAAAGTTAATAATACCTGGTTTAGGCAGAAAACCGGATAATTTACCTTCAAGTGCAGATGCCTGATTACACCGGCACAGTGAGAGTGCACTTTTGGAGAAATTCTCCGGCTGTGATAACATGCCATGAAAAACAACTGATATAATAACATCATATCTGTTTTTGGTGTTTTATTACCCTTCAGATAACAGAAATGTAGATGGAGATATTGATCTCTTTGAAAAGCTGATTTTCATTGTAACTGAGGTCTTCACACGACCTCTATGTAGCATTTTATAACTTCTTTCTCTGTTCTTTTCTGACAGTTTTGCTTTTCTCATCTCTGTATCTTTCCAGATTAGATTTCAATCAGAATTGTCTTACAATCCTACTTCCAGAAACGTCTATATCCTGTTTTGCATGTCTGCTGCACTCTTCATCCACCCGGTAAACCCACCCAGTCTTCCTCTAAACTTGGCAAACACAATCTGACTTTCTACCTTGTACAGTAAGTTTGCTCTCCATCTCTCCCTCTGTTGTTCTTCCTTCAGAAGTCTTAATCACAGCAGGGGAGGGCCAAAGCTGGAGTGAATCAAAGACAATCCCCAACATACCATCACTGCTCACTTAAGTCCAGATAAGCCATTCTCTTTTGTTTTGCGCAGACAAATCAATGTTGCCTTGATGTTCCACTCCTAAATCAGCCTCTCAGCAAATCTCTCTTTTGTGGATAAA
This sequence comes from Oryzias javanicus, assembly GCA_003999625.1. Lineage (NCBI taxonomy): Eukaryota > Metazoa > Chordata > Actinopteri > Beloniformes > Adrianichthyidae > Oryzias > Oryzias javanicus. Next base: position 18,108,742 of record CM012437.1, read on the forward strand.
ACAACTATCAAGCTAAACAAGCCCAAAGCAATAGAGCTGGCTTGAAAACCCTATTTGTTTTCATCTGCAATCCGCACAACACTCACAATTAAAATCCGATTTTGGGGTATAAGCTGAAATCTACATCAAGAAAGAGGATTTTTTTTTTTTTTTTCCTTTTTCAACATCAAAGTGACTCATCTCTCCCCTATAGAGGCCATATCACTCAGCCTCATCCACCTGCCTGTGACCTGTCTTTGACATTATGCTGTGAATCCTGCCTCCTGGCATAAGGCCAGAGAGGTAAAAAAAAAATCTCTTTTCTTCCCTTGCTCTCTCAGCTTCACCAAAGCTGGCTGTAATTAGATTTAGTGAAGGTATAGGGATCGAATCTCCAGTGAGGCCAAAATATCATCACATAAGATTTGGAGCACCAAAACCACTTGTGTTGGAAAAATAGGAATTGTATTTATAAAACGGGATTGAACTTTGAATCATAATGTAACACTTTTTCCATTGCAGCTTGAGAGCATTTATTGGACACCTGTGTCGCTGTAGTAACTTAGCAGACGATTATTATATTATGAGGAGTTTAACAGCATAGTTCCATTGCTCAGGAGACCAACTGTATCATGAGGCTTTATTCATTTTTAATAGCTTAAGGAGTTGATCTTTAGATGTTGCTAAATGTAACTGTTCTGGAAATATGCCATAATATTTCATGCACCAAAGAACTCGTGGATCAATAGTTTAGTGATTTAGAGGAGGAAACCATTTTTGCCTATTAAGAGCTGGAATTAGTTCTGCTTAGTGACTCTTGTTTTTTCCTTGACATGGTAACTTTAAAACAAACACTTTTCATTCTTTTTAAAGTCACACTCAGATCATCTTTTGATCTGTTTTGTAAAATTAACAAACCTGAGTCCTTTTCTGGTTCATAGGAACCCATCATCCCATCTTCCCATCATCCTGTCATCATTACTTTCTTTCTAACTCGCTAAAAGCCTCTCATAACCCAAACCTAACATTACTGGAGCACCAAAAATGGCAAACAACATTGGAGCTATCCAGCTTGGACAAGGAAAACAAAGGCGTGCCACACGGATCTATTTGTCCACAAACAGATGCATTAGAATGGAGCGGAACAGGGAGCTGCAACGTCCTGCTGTTGAAGGTACTACATCACATCAAAAAGCTTTTTCCAACTCTGACTCACAACTATTTTGAATAAAATACATGCAGAAATGCACATGTAGGATTAATTTTCATTATATCCATCCTCTATCATAAGAAAAATACCACAAGAACATGCTAAAAAACACAGCTTTCATCAGAGAAAATCCTTCAACTGATTTTAATCTCAGCAGTGCTGTCATGCTGTTTTATAGGAAGTATTCAGCTCAAAAATGTTGCTGACAGGAATGATTTTCTGTAGGGGTCACTGTTGCTGTGGACCTGAGGAGGCCTCAGCCTGAAGACACTGTTGTGTCATTCAGTGACATGCAGTCAGGGGAGGCAGGTGAGGCAGATGTATGCATAAATAAAATAAAGTGAAAATCCTTTAAAACAAAAAAAATACAAAGAAAATATTCATTTATAGAGATGTCTATTCTATGATTTAATTTTTCTGGGTGGGTTTGTTTGGGAAAAAAGTAGCAAATTTACAAATTCCCTGTTCAAATACATGAGAAAGTGGCAGGAGAGGCAGAGGCAGCCCAGCTTGTGCCACACACTTGCACATTTGCCTATTTCTGTCCAACCGTCCAATACGTTGGTGTAATTTTTTGACTCATTTAGTCTTTTTATCTGCTAAACATGTGTATCAGAAAAACAATGGTGAGGCAAGCACTACGTATGCCTAAACTCAGGGATTTGTTAACACGTCACTCAAGGGAGCAGCACATGGCCTTCATTTATAAGTAAAAGTCAATAATAACAATTTTGGTGATATTTCTTTATGCTATGAAAGAAAATGAAATGACATCTTAAACAACACACGTTATCTGTTGTTATTCAAATAGTGAATAAGCTGCTCTGTAGGGTTCATTTGTTTGTAGATCTGACTGACGACGTCAGTGCCTCACCAGCTATGAACCTCACCCCACATCACTGGGTTGATTAGTATATTGTGCATCAATTTCAATACTCCTTTATCCAAAATCTTTTTTTAATTGCATTTATTCCCAACAGAACCACCCCCTGTTCTACTCCTTTGAGTCTCCCACTCTAATGCTGCAGGTTCTAGTGGTTTGCATATCCAGATGATGCGTCTCCAGACCTAACATCTCTAGACAACATCTTGGTGTATACATCAAAGGACCATAACTTCCTCAAAAAGAACAATCTCTTCAGTCTTCTTTTTGTAAACAGCCTCAGTGTCGTATTTCCATTTCCCTTTCAGCTTCCTTACCTGTCAATGGTTTGCCATGTTGTCTGTGAGCGCTGTACGGTCTGACTTCAGGGTGAACACTGACATCCATCTCCAGGAAAATTGGCAGCAATTTCTGAAAGCTTTCTCCTTTTGAGTTATCTTTCAAACTGAAGAATGATAAATTTCATGTTTGGATCTGATGTTTGAACCCGTTCCCAGACTGATGCTGCCAATTGTTGCTTCTTAAACATCACTGCTGTCTCTTTTCTTTTGTCTAGGTTGGCTTTGATTAAACATCTTAGCGGATCTACATAAACTCCTGCTTCCATATGTGTTTGCAGTGCATTCAATTTGCAGCTCCCGGCTGCTACTCAATATTTACAGTTTATTTATGACTTCAGTTGCATTCATTTTGTTATTTGGCTTGGGACAATAGCAAACATTTTGAAGCTTTTTACCATTCATTAAGTTCAGGTTTTGATAGGTTGGGATTTATTTGCTGCTTAATTATTTAAAGAACAGATTTATTAACTGACCTGACCAGGACGTGGTCTGCCTTTGTCCAATACTTGCTGGGATAGGCTCTAGCAGCCTTGTTACCCTGAAAGGGACATAGCAGGTTAAGAAAGTGGATGAATGGATCCAAAACAAAATTTTTGTTTTCAGACACATTTTCAACACTTTTTCTAATTTGTTTTCAGTCAATGCTGGAATAACATGTCAAGTTCTTGGAAAAACAGAGCAGAGAGGAGATACAGGAAGACAAAACTCATAATTCATAAAGAAATTTTTAAAGAACAACTCAAAATTTACAATAACTCAATTAAAAAGGCCAGAACACTATACCTTTCAAATCTCATATAAGAAAATAAAAACAATCCTAAATTTCTTTTTAAAACAATAAATACTTTAATAAACAAAGATTTTAATAAGTCCTCCATGCCATCATCTAATGCTGCATATGAGGACTTCGCAGACCACTTCATGGGTAAAATCAATGCTATTGATCTAGTCTTTCACCTGTGCAATACTCTGGCTTTAACAGATCACCAGCATTGGTTTTACCCGAGGAAACACTGGGGAGTTTTGTCCTGGTTGATGCAGAGATGCCTGGAAAGTGCTTTGGGCCTCTAAAGGGTAGTAAAGTGCTGCAGAAGTATACAGCCTTTACCATGAAGTAGGGCATAAAGACAATTTCTGGAGTGGTGATGTAGTAGTTAGCACTGTCACCTCTCAGCGAGAAGGCTCTCTCCTTTTTGTGCAGAATATTCGTGTTTTCATACATGCGGGCTTTCTCTGGGCACTCAGGTCCCTCCCACAGTCCAAAAATGTGCTTCATAGGTTGATTGATGGTCCTAAATTTACTTTGTGATGGACTGTTGAGGCATCTAGGTCAGGGTTGTCCAAAGTCAGTCCTTGAGGGCTAGCTTCCTGCTGGTTTTCCAGAAACTCTGCCTTATCTGCGTATCGGCCAATAAGGAGCTTCAATGGCAGGTCAGTTGGACACCGGCTCTCGAGGACTGGCTTTGGACTCCCCTTATCTAGTGTGTACCCTGCCCTCGCTCATCAGTGGCTGGGATAGGCTCCAGCATCCCCTTCACCCCAAAAGGGATTAAGTGGGTTTTGAAAATGGACGGATTGATGTATTTGAAGTGCAACTGCATGATAAGGAAATGTTAACTTTGCTGTTATGAACATGTAGAAAAATGACTTTGAGGCAGTACTGTACCAAAACGTGCCTCCTCCTATTCTTGGACTTTACAGTGTCCTGATCAGTAACGACTCTCTACCACCTGGCATTTTATGACGAAAGGGGGGATCCTCATCAAGTTGAAATCAAGTGAAGTGTATCTAACATGGCTTTGTGGGTGAAGGACACTTGACAACTCAATCAATCTGGCCCCTGTTTCCCCCACTGAAAGCACCAATCCATCTGAGTAACAGGCATTGTCAAAACTTTCCAGAGAAGCAGCAGCTCACTGTGACAGCAGGGTGCATTTACAAATGAATGGGATTCATATAAGCCATTGAGGCGGCGGGCAGGTATGATGCAAAGGATATCTTGACAATCCGTTTCCCATTTGGCCTCAATTGTCAAGACATTAAATCCATGACTGTGTGCTATCTGCTCGCATTCTTCCATCTCAGCGCCTGCTTTGATGCTGACAAGTCATGTGCAGCAATGACTAAGTTATTATTTTTTTCCTTTTCTCACAATCTCAGTACCTTTTTTATGGCTCCATGCAGTAACAATTTCAATCAGCATTTTGGGCCTGTATTGGGCAAAAATAATGAAGCCTTTTGAGTTCAGATATTGATCGTTTTTTCAGCCCGGTTGTCAGGAAACACTCAGAAATTCTGTTTTTGCTGCAGTGTACTTTCTTTTCTGACACTGGACATCTAAAATAATATTTATAAGCAAAGGTTTGCCAGTTGGTTAATAAGTTAACTTCCAGTTTCAGCCGACATTTAGCTTAAACCTTTATCATTTCTGATTAAAACAATACACACGACATGATCAACGACTAAAAATGACCAATAAAGCTGAACGCATGTAAAGGAGAGCTTGTAAATAGATGGGTGAAGGGAAGTGGGGGTGTACTTACTCTATACCAACAGTCCTGCTCACAACTCGGAGGTGAATTTCTAATGAGCTCCTGCTACTAGGCAGAAATTGTTGTTAAAATTTTAGCCAAAAACTCCATAATCACGATTAACAGAACACTTTTGCTTTAAATAAAACATGATTGGAGTGGATCTTTTAAGAATATATTAAAAAAATAAACATTTGACTGCAGAAACAGCTAAAAAAACACCAGTTTCTACACACCAGAAACCCCTGCACTTTCTAATGCAGGCTCCAAAAAAAGAAGGGGTGCAATTCTTTTTTCATCTAATTTTACAAGATTTAGGAATGCACTTCTCTTTATTAACAAAGTGTAGAGAGTAGCTAGCCAATTTTTAAAAGCATCTAATCATGCAAGGAAAAGAAGGGTTGGTTCCAAATACCACTTTTCACAAAACTGGTGAAATAAACCAAACAAAAGCAATAAACTAAAATATGCTTTTTCTTAGAGAAAAATCCAGAAATTTATTTGATTAGGTGAAATTGATAAAAGACTGCATTCAAAAGTTGATGAATGTATTTTTTTGAAAGGCCTTAGCGTCCTTGTATGTATACCATGTTACAGCTGATTTGTGGTTCGGCTTTGCCCCCATCCTCCTTCTCTCCGAAGAACATGAGCTTCAAACACCCACACTAAATCAGTGCATGCTTGTTTATCTGTGCAATGTAGTTATAAACTACTTTGAATTAAAAGGAAACATACAAATGTGATTCTTCTCACAGGACAAATGTATCTCCTCATCATAGATGGACTTTCTTTCTGGTTGGCAGCAATCATATGAAAGCATTTTTGAAATTTTCTAACTTTTTGGCCTTAAATCTGTATTAACTTAATGTCTCCTTTCTTTTTACACCAGACTTATCTTGGCAGCTGGGCCCTATGCCGTTACAGCAGAAATTGTTCTCAGAGGTCTCTTTTATGCAAATGGAATAGTTTAAAGACAGTACTTTTTTAGGGCAACTTATCTTTGAAAAAGAGCATTTTATTTTCTAAAGACTTCCTTTGGCTGTTGGCTAAGATTGAACTTGAACCCTATACTTACTACAGTTTACTTCTCTTTTAATCAAGACTCAAATGTTTTATTGTCTTAACGAAACAAGTTTCCCTCCCTGCTGCATCACAAACACCAAAGTAACCCCAGACCATCACATTACCCCCACCTTGCTTGACTGATGGTTCCAGGATCTTTTTAGTGTTTTTGCATCTCACAAATGTTCTTCTGTGAGATCCAAGTGCCCCAAACTTCAATTTATCTGTTCATAACACTTTTTTCTAATAATCCCATGTTCATTGACTGGGTTTTTTTACCCATATTAATCTTTTTCTGTTGTTGGCCAGTCTCAAATATGACGTTTTCGTTGCCACTTTGCCCTGAAGGCCAGCATCTCAAAGCTGCCTCTTCACTAGATGTTGACACTGGTGGTTTGTGGATACTGTCACATAAGTTGCCAGTTGAAGACCTGTGAAGCATCTGTTTCTCAAGCTGGAGATTTTAATGCACTTATCCTCTTGGTTAAATGCGCAGCCAGGCCTCAAACTTCTTTCTACTCTGGTTAGGGCCTGTTTGAGCTGTTCTCTGAAGAGAGTTGTACACACCGTTGAAGGGAATCTTCAGTTTCTTGGGAATTTCTTGGATGGATTAGCCTTGATTTCTAAGAACAACATTAAAGTAGCATAGACTGTTGAGTTTACATGAAGATTCTCTTTTTCTGGCCATTTTGAGCATTTAATTGATCCCACAAATGTGATCCTCCTTATACTCAACCCAAATACTTACATCTCACTGTTTTTAAATAAATACTATATTTAATTATTATTGAGTCGAACTGTTCCCAGTCCTTTTATTGTGAAAAAATATTTCAAAAGAGAAAGAATTTTATACCGTGAAGGGCATCGAGGAGATTACTTTCACCTGGACGTGGATTTGTTTATTTGCTTAAACACACGTCCACCTACAGTGACTTTCAGCTGTCTAAGCTTGTATAAGGAGGCAGGGACCGAAACTACAGTCAACGATGCTTCAGAGAGCAGATAAATTACACCACACAGTGTGTTTGAGAAGTTATAGGTTCGCACAGGAAAAGCAGGTGCACTCTGGGCTGAAGCAGTGACGCATGAGTGCAGGGAGGTATTTTGGCTTGTCATTTTATTCATTTCTGGGCCAGTGGACTCAAAGTCCTTTTTAAAACTGGAGCCTGTCCAGCAGTAAGTGACAATGAAGCTGATTTATCTGAGCACAGAAGTGAGAAGCAGATCAGAGACGAGGCTTTTTCTCAAGAGCTTTTCATTTGGTAAATGATGCTGAGGCGCTCACTTCACAGAGGTGACGTTAACCAGCGAGGAATCAACAACAACGCAGAGAGGACAAAAGGACATATTTCTGTTTTTTATACACATCATTGTTATGGATGTATTATTTTTATAGGTGTTATATCAAAGGTTCTGTAAGTCAGCCCTAAAAAGAAAAAATAAATAAATAAGAAGAGGGATTTTCTTATCTATCTGGTTGGTCAAATATAACAGTTATGGCGCCAACTTTTACATTAATTTAGTGTGTTAAAATTATAAACAGCAGTTAGTTTTTTATGCTTTTTATCCTTAAAATTCCAATCTAATTCATTTTTTTATATTATAAAAGCTTTCTCAGTGACCTTTTAATTACGACGATGCAGTTTTTGTTTTTAAAAAAAACTTGTTTTCAAGGTCATAATTTCTGCAGAGCAGCTGTAGTTCCTTAGAAATTTGTCTCTGACTTGTGGGCAGGACTGTTGGTATGGCGTAAGCCTACATTCATTTCCCATCATTTCTTTGTTTACACTCTCTCCCACTAGCTTACAGTCCTTATACGACCCCAACCGGTGAAATAGAAATGGTAGGCATTACTGGAGCAATCCAAAGTCGGACAAGAAAATTGAAGACGTACATGGATCTAATTATTTGGAAGTGGATGCATTGAAATGGAGCTGAGAAGGGGGCTTGCGGTCAGCTGACTGTTGTTTTTATCAAACAAGTAACATTTTTTTGACATTGAATTTTGTTGTCACCACGGTTTGAACAAAGAAATGCCCAGTAATTCAGTTTTAATCCTAATTTTCTTTATATATGTCCTCCATCATCAGAAAAAAATGGAACAACAACACAATTTGCATTGGAGTAAGTTTTGAAAAAGTTAGATTCTAGTTAAGGCGTATTAAATAATTTATTTGATTATTTGTTATATTTACTTCTTCTATTTTGTGTGATGGCACTTAAACTGCTAAGCAAATTTTTACAAAGCTTTTATTATTCCTGTGCTGTGTTGTGTTGTCTCCCTATCAATGTTCAGCATCCTAATACAGTGAATGGGGAGTGATAGGAAGAGAAGCTGCTATGGATTTCTTGAAGAAAATCATCTTCTTTATTTTTTTGGGTTTCTTTAGTGCAAGTTTTGTTAAAAAAAAAAAAAAAAAAACTCAAAGCCATTTTTCTAAGGAACAATCTCACTATGCTATAAGTAATTAAAAATATATGCTTTTGATTATATTGCTAATAGTAGATTATGCTGCTGCAGTTAATTGTTATGGTTAAAAATCTCACAACAGATTATCAGGTAACTGCAGAATAAAATTCATTTTGTTTCCAGTATAAAACCTTCATATGTAAAGCATCCAACAAATATTCATTATATATTCTGTTAGAAAAAAAAAAAACAGAGAACTGAATGTTGATTTGCATTCGATTCACATACTTGTGCGTGTTTCTAATCACGGTATGAAATTTAGCAGATGAGACACAGTAAACGTAAGAAAGAGAGTTTGCTTCAAACATTTGTTTCAATATTTCAAGCAGATTTCTTGCAGCCTGCTGCAGCTTCAGAACTACCGTTCTATAAACAGAGGGGAATAATTTGTTTTGTCACTTTTGTCAATATGCACTCACAGCAAACCTGCTTTTAAAAGCAGCCAAGAAGAAAAGAGCAGCAATTATTATTTCTGTGTCTAAGCAAAAAAAAAAAAAAAAAGACTAAAAAAAACAGTGTGTACATGAAAGTTTGATTATTCTTTGCTTACACACAGTTTCACTGAAGAACTCCATACATGTCACAGAACTTCTGGCCAGGTCAGTCCTGTTGGGGCAAACACAGATAAGAAGTTTAACAAAATCTGAGTGATTCAGTTCTACCCTTTTAGATCCAATGTGTCCCAACAGATGTCCACTCGATAAGAGCTGCTGCTCCTTCTGGGCAAGATAAGGAACGTTTAGTGTTTTCCAGAATCACAGACTGGCACATTTGCATGCCAGACAGACAGTAGCTCCACAGATATATTTTTTCATCAGCTTTTTTTTGTTGCTTTTGAAAAATTCTTCTTGTATATGTGGAAAAAAGTGAATATTATTTTTTTACTTGATAGCCTTCATCTGTTTTTAGCCCTAATGCTGACTGTAGGGTTGAAGAGATTGGCCCAAACTGCTGCCAACCTTTAACAGTCAAAGAGCCGTTTGGGCTCGATTTCTTCTCATCAAAACCTACAAGGAGCCACATAGTCTTACTTTAGCCATTAAGAAATTTGGATTTGCATTCATGATGTTCTGTTTTTTAATAATAAACATGAATTATGTCTATTTTTTGACATGAACAAAATCAAAAATATTAAAAGAACATAGCATCTCAAAATGTTGTTTTTTTTATAATCAATGTTGTGCAGCAAGATATGTGCTTTTAACTCATAAAACATTAAACTTTTTGCCAAATTTTTCTTTTGCTTATAAAATCTGTACATTCAGGAGGTAGTGTTAACAAAACAAAACGTCTTCAGGTCAACAGGGATGTAAAAACCTGCATAGTTTATCATCTATATGCACCTCAGCCTTCAATTTATACATTTAACTAATCTAAATTAAATGAATGCTAATTAAGTAATCCTTCCTTTAAAATTTTTTTTATTGTCTTTATTTTTTTGTTTGTTTTCCACTGTTTGTCCCCAGAAGTCTTCCACTGCTGGGTTTTGCTATTTTCGTTTGGGGTTGGACCTAGTAGTCTTAGTTTGCGGGCTTTGTTTATTTGTTTTCTTTAGGTAGTTTCGGTTAGGCGGCCATTAGATGACTTAGACAGTCGACATGGCTGGGTCAGCAGTTTCCATGACTTATTTTATGGTAGGCCAAGCAGCTACCATGGAGAGATAAAAGAGCCACATGTGGCTCAGGAGCCGCAGGTTGCAGACCCCTGACCCAAACAAACAAACAAACAAACAAAGAACTATAGCAGAAAATACCAAAAAAATAAAAATAAAAAACACACACACAAATACCTAAAAAAATACGATTTTTGGAAAATAATTTATATCCCAGATGTAGTGAATTTAATGAATAAGTACATTTTGTTAAAAAACTATGACACATATTTTTGGCACTGAAACAGAAACTCATAAGAAATTTGCCTTTGTTAGTGCGCAAGACTTTTTGTGTGAAAGTTATCTTCTAATTTCCATCACGAACACGATTTATTCACACTCTCTCCTGCTAGCTTATATCATCTCACAACCCCAAGCTAAAATTAGCCAATCAAAAAATAAATAAATACTCTCTTGCTGTTTTAAAGCAGATATCAGCTCAGACTAGGAAAATGAAGACGTTATTGGATCTATTTGTCTGCAAGTTGATGCTTCAGAATTGGAGCGAATAAGGGACACTGTGGCCCGCCCATGGCAGTTTCTGCGTCACAAACTCAGCATTTTTCAAGTCACTGGTTTTCATCTGCTTCTGATCCAACATTATTTGCATGAAAAATACTCAGAAACTGAGTTTTAATCTTAAATTATTTAATATATATCCTCCATTATGAGAAAATGCTATAAGAACACATTAGAACCAATAATTAAAAACAAGATTTTCATTGGAGTGAGTCTTCAAAGACAATCCTAAGAGTCAAAAGCTGAAACTGGAGATGACTGGATTTCTTCCTGCAGTGTTTAACACAGAAACAACAAAGGCGGTCCCAAAAGATGGAGAGAGGGACCTGGAGAAATTATTGAGAGATTAGCCTCACAGTCAAAGAACTGCAAAACCTCTCATTATTCATTCTTCTTCCTGTCAATGTGAAGTATTACTGTCCCTTCCAGTCTTGACACCCTCTTACAGAATCCACAAGGGGCCTTTCGCTTAACTGCTGTTCCCTTCACAGCGATGCTAAATGGCTCATTAGTAAGGCTAAGGTATCGTGTTCTGAAGGACAAATGTATCGGTTCTGCAGCTCTACCTGCACTCTCCCACTCAGAAGAAGTGGAGAGGAGATTAATGCTGGTTTTCCCGCCCAGAGACAAGTTTACTCAGAGACTGCTTCTGTGACACAGAGAAAATTTCATTTTTCTTACGTTATTTATGTAGCATTGCAGCTGATCTCAATTTCAAAGCATCATATTGGATTGTCCATTCAACTGACAGTGCTTTAGACTAGAAACATACTTTGGAGAAATTGCATTCTCTGAGAAAATGCATGCTGATGTAACTTATTGTTTAACCATCATGCATGGTATTAGAACCCATGTCTGTGGGTGGGCAAACTTTTCCATTCGTGGGCCACAAAGGCTTCTAAAATTTGGCACAAGGGCCGGACAACACACACACACATATACATAAATATATATAAAGATATATATAGATATAGATATGCCATAAATAAACTTTCATTTTGTCAAAATAAAAAAGAACATTGTTTATTAAGTAAAAAAATAACCAAATATCTTTATTTAATCTTCATAGAAATTAGTCCGGAAAAGAAATAATACTAACAAATTTCAAAAATATGATCAACGGCCTGTCCTATCCTGTCCCTTGTTATGAGAAGATGCCTTTCTCTTTATCTCGTTTCTCTTCTTCTTCTTTTTTAAATATTCTTTTTTTTCCTAAATTGGGTACTTGACACTTTTGACCTTTTTTGTCAATCCTTGTGGCGTTTTGGCAAACTTCCCCGCCAAAGGTGTCGATTAAACCAATTCTCACCTCAACACGTTTTGCGTTCACCATTTTTATTTCGCCATTTCACACAAATATTAATAAAAAAAATGTATGAATTTTATCTATCTGTTTTAAAATGTGTTATGCATAATGCCACGGTGTGACTGACTTTTAAGATCATTTATATGGTAGATTCTGTCTCCTCCCCCGTCCGTCCACTTAATTTAGGAGAAACCCACAGTTGAAATGATCCCTCCCCTTTTCTTCACACACCTTTTGGCGCCTTCTCAGCCAACAGGGGCACGTAAAGCGGCAGAGGGCGTTGAGCTAATTCGCTGGTGTCATTTAAAACCATAACGCGCAGTTTTGTTTATTTTTTTTGATTACCACGTTGGGCGACAGCCCGAACGACCCAAACTTAATCCCACTGCTGTTTCGTCAGAGTCCCTGAGACTTTGGGAGGCTGCAGCTCCTCACACGTCTCATAGTTTGTGATAAAACTGAGAAGCTGCGCGACTTTATTAAAAAGAACAGAGATTAAACACCTGTGCACAGGAGCAGAAAGCACTCATGAGGGTCTGCATTGTCCGCAAGGAATGTTTGCGTGTTGATGTCTCATTTTGACATATATAAAAAGGCACGCAATTTTCACTGCCTTTAGAAATACTTTTTAAAGAGGGTGTTCGCTGACTGATATTAAATTCTTTAACCACATAAAAAGAAAAATTATGAAAAAAGGTCAAGGGTACAGAAACGTAAGAGCCTTTTAAAACAAACAAACAAAAAAAGATACGTTTTAACTTAGGTGATCCTAAATCATGTATTTTTGATAATCACTAAAAATCTCTTCTCCAAAGGAATTAATTATTTACAGTAAAAACTGTTTAAAAAATGCAAGTCTGCCCAAGTGCAGCAGAACTAAAGCAGAAAGTTTAGAACTTAACTCTTGTCAAACCAACACTCATGCAGAGACAGAGAGAACAAGAACCACACGCTGATCACTAGAGGGGGAAAAGCCAGAGACTCGATTGGCTGCATCAATTGATCCGTGGTAGAATAAAAATCAAAGCAATGATTAAGTGATGCAAAGCAAGTGATAGTCTTTAAAGGGCTTGTGGAAGAGAAATGAAGAGGAAACAGTTGGAATGAAAATAATTTATAACTTCATAGTTGATACTATTTATAGTGTATCTTATCACAGATGAGAAACCAGCTTTATGACCAAAATAAATGAAAAAATGAAAAGAAAAACTAAAGTTTTTGACAATTTTTTGAATATTTAAATCAAAAGACACACAAAAAAGTCAGTAAAACTGATAGATTTTTAGTTGGGTGAATCCATAAGTAGATGCTCTCAATTTAGTCTGAGTCACACCCAATTTCCCATTTTTGAAAAGGAAGTTGTTGTGCCAAGTAAACTCCAAATAGTTTAGCAATGTTTCTACCATTGACATTACATTATTTCACTGGACAAAACAAGGTGACATCACTCAAAGAAAATGCTTTACTTCCAGCCCTCCCAAAGTCAGGCTAAAGCCATCACCGTCACTTCCTGATTGTCTGCCGCCATTTAGAAACCTGTTGACAGTGATTGGTCTGACTCAGAGAAACTACCGCCATCAATCATGAGTCAGCTCATTCCAAGTTTACACCCGTTTCACTAAAAGCCGATTAGGAGAACCTGCCAATTAAATGTTGGAGGCGGGGCCAGTGGCCACCTAATGTTTTTACTGAGGCATCAGATTGGTCAGTTTATAACTTTAATAACTTGCAATAAAGAAAAAAAATGATCTTAAATAAATAGAATTAGAAAGGGGATGTTGAGAAGAATTTATTTATTCTGTCAAATAAAATGACTGAGTAATAACTGTTTATTTCTCAATAGAAGTGGATGGGATTTTGACCTTCTTGGAACCAGTGGGGTATTTCTTATTTGGAACACAAGAAGGGAGTGGTTGATATGTCCCTTTAATATACAGTCAATGGTTTCTACATTGAAGACCATCACAGGTTTTTGGCAAATACATAGCAGGCCCAGATTAATATTGCTGTGTCTCAAAGGAAAAACGCTTTTAAAGTTCTTCTGCATGTAAAGGAGACTGTATCAGGGCATTGAGGGACCAATGGCTCTTAAAAATATGAAAATTGTATTAGGAAACAGAAAAAAGGCAGAAAACATTTTTCTTTTGCATTCTCTTACCATTCATTGACTCCTCTGTTACAGCATCTGACCCACTTGCAGCTGCTGAAATGTTTGCTTTTCAGCTGCGAGTAAGGATTATCTACACAGTCTTTGTGGCTAATTGCCACAACTCAGTTTTCCAACAATGATCGCCCCAGACAGCAGCTATTCTAGAAAACCACTATTCATTTTCTATCCATAATTTGTATTGTGAATTCAAGCACCACTACAGGAATTAACCCTAATTTGTATCACAATTTTATTCAACACTGCATATCATTTTTCCACCCATTATAGTGATAAACCAGGTAACTACCAGCCTGCCATTTCCCACGTGTACCCTTGTTTGCATCCAACTATCCTCCTGAAATTGACATCTCACCTGAATCCAGAACTAAAAAAAAAACAAAAAAACTACAAGTCTGATAACATGACCACGAAAGTCAGTGAGTCGCAGTCAAAAGGTGTCATGATGCCAAGTGCACTTCTGGATATCATCATGTTTAAGGATATCTGAAGGGGACTCGCTCAGGTTTCACTGTCATTTGCCTTCATGAGCATTCAAATCCCCTAGGATTACAATCGGTCTCATCCAGTGACTCAACGAAGGCAACTGACAGGAGGCAGAGAATCACAGATGACAGTCATGACCTATTTCCTGATGCAAAGAAAGCCACCCTCACTTCTATCTGGAAAGTCCAATACTCTGTCCCCAAGCTGGGGGGGGGGGGGGGGGGTTGCTACAAATGATGCCACACCTGCTCCTCCAATTCCATTCTGGGCAACCATGGAAAAGAACACAGTCTCATCACTTTTGGGAAGATTGGTAACAGAACGCTGGCTGTAAATCTAGGTGGGGCCAGCCATAACTATACCTCTCAACTTCAGTCTCTGCCAAAGAGATGACAATCCCACAATCCCACAGGCCCTCCTGCTTGAGGGATGACCCTGGCTCATTTTGGCTGATCCTGGCTAAAGTCCATGGTTGAAGGTCTAGCCACCAGGCACACCTTAACAAGCCCCTCTCTCAGACCTGACTCCAGGGTTGGGGCCACACTAAGGGCATTACATCCATGATTTATCTCACTTTATGGACTTTTTCGTGAATCCCTCCTCTGCCAATCCGAAGACCTGTTTTCCTTGAGAAAACGTATCCAGGGAATTTCCCCAGACAAAATATTACCATGGGAGCAAACCACTCCACTTTGAATAGGTAGAAACTTAGTAGTGTAAAACACTCATATACACACAACCAACAAGAGGGAGTACCAACTTTATCCCAGGAAAGTGACTAGCATCCATGGGGAAATAAGTAAATATTTATGAAAAACCAATTTCAAAGATAATTACAGCTTTATGATGCAATGAGTGTTAATTGATCTGCAGATACTTATTTGTACATGAAATCAGCAAGATCATTTTTATTGCTGATAAGCCATCACTAAAACTGCATCACTTAAATCAGCAGCAAAAACCAGTTTTTGTTTCAAGCATTTAGAAGAAATAAACATTACTTTTCCAACAAGTAATTGGATTTACTGTATCGACTTTGTGTTTCAGCAGCAGCACTTGTGTCAGCACAAAGTGTGGGAACCTGCTTTATTATTATCACCGTCCCTGAACTGATCTGCAATGCAAAATGTTTATGTTTGTCTGCAATAATCAAAAGTTGATGCAAAACTCTGCAGATCACGATCATCATTTTCCTTCCCCATCCTCGTCCTTTCTTGCTCTGTCCGTATCCAGTCCTCTTCTTTCATTCTGCTTTTTCTTTACCATCAGCAGTGAGAAAGAAATAGATTGTTTCCTCTCTCCTGCAATCAATTTGTGTCAGCACACCCTGTTTCTATCTGAAAACGCCAAGGCTGGGAGAATACTTTGCATTCACAAAATGAGATAATAGACCACCATAAATTCTGTAGAGAGGTGCCGTCTGTTTCACTTATGCTTAGAGAGATCACTAGTAGATAACCCTTGATGAGATCTTCTATACTGGCACCAGTGTTCCTGTGTGACTTTCCTGTCTCATGCAATCTATCCTTTAAGTATGCGGCTTCACCATTACTTTAGGATTTTTTAAATCCTGTGCAGATTCCAGAGCGTTCTCAGCCCCTTCCTCTGAATACATCACTGCCATCATAATGCCCCGCCATTTTAACTAGCTACTGTATGTTTAGATGTTGTAAACTTACAAAGAAAAAAAAGCACATAACCATACATTGGATTTCTTAAAATCCCACTTGAATAATCCTTTCTCATAAGTTCTTTGAAGAACTTATGAATAGTTAATGGTACTTCTGCTCACACATTTCTCCCCAATTACTGAGGTTGGAATAGGGGATTCTTTGTTTATTAATCATTACAGGAAACCAGAACTTGTAGATTGCTAAATATGAGTTCTGTTAGGTTCTGTGAGCAGTCATGCTTAGTTACAGAGTAGCCCAAAAGAGACTTTAGGTAGTTATGATGTGTATTGGCAAGAGCCTGGCGATACGATACGTGACCTGATATGTGTTCCATGATTTGATACATATCGCAATACATCCCAAGACTGTGCCAGAACAGTTTTTAACTTTATGTCTTTATTTTTTTTATTTTTTTAAGACTTACAAAAAAACTCTACCTGAATATTAATACATCTTTTATTACTAATAAAATGGTAAAAATTAATTTATTCAATGATCACATCATTAAGCACTGCAACTGTATACTGATACTGGCAACAACGTGGCACAGAGTTTCGGTCCGGTACCCATTCCAAGGAAAATCTAAGTAGTACGTGTCTCATAACAACAAAAAAACTCAAGGCCAATTGAACTTTTAGCACAAACTGGTTCTTGTAAGATCTTGTTGTTCTGGTCGCGGTGTAGAACCACTCAATGAGGCTCAGTGTCCTGTGCTGCCAACTAGCAGTGGGTTTTAAATCGATATAAGTATTGCCAAACAAAATATCGCGCTATTTTGCCAAATTGATTTTTCTTTACACCCCTAGTAGTTACTAATTACATACTGGTCACCTTGGGAATTACCGGTAGTTCTTTAAGGAAACTAAAGTTAAGTTAAAAGGTCTACACTCATAGTAACTGTTGGGGAGTATTAAAATACGGCTACCTGGTCGTTAGTTTATCATTACTAAAACGATAACTCAAGAACCAGTATTTTAAGGGAGCTTATTGGTCATGTAATAACCAAAGGCTCAAATCAAACAAACAAAACACGTTAATCACTACTAATAAAATTAAAAAGATAGCATCACTATAAAAACATTGAGATTAAATATGTTTCTTAATTTCAACATTTATGAATAAACAAAAAAGATTTTTAGATCAGCACAACACAGAGGGATTTAGCCAAGATAACCTGCAACAAATAAACCTAAAAAAGAAATAACAAAGGCATCTATCCATCCATTATCAATGACTGCTTTGTCCTGTGCAGGGTCACGGGGAATACCCGTCCCTATCCTAGCCACTTCTGAGAGAAGCAGAGTAAACACACACACACACACAGAAAGAAACTGTACAACTCAAATCAGATATTGTGAATTCACAAAAGCGCTTACTTTATTACCAGAAAGAAAAAATAATTTTCTAGGAGTAAACACGCTCCCCTGGCAGACAAAAAGCCATAACATATAAAGTAGTTTTTAAAGATCGGAGTTTTCCTCGGTTAGATAAAAAGTTTTATTTTTTGATACTTGACAGGGAATTTCTCTCTTACTTCAGTCATAAATAAAATTTTTAAGGTGCAATTTTGAGACCAATCAGTTCATTTTTTAAATAATGTTCTTCAACATACTAAACCCCAAACACTCAAACATGAGTGGGTCTTCTTTTTGTTCGTTCTACTCACATAGTAGTCATTGAAGGAAATAAAATGCAATGTGACTTTTAAAAACTTTTTAAAAGACTTCT
Source organism: Oryzias javanicus (assembly GCA_003999625.1). Classification (NCBI taxonomy): domain Eukaryota; kingdom Metazoa; phylum Chordata; class Actinopteri; order Beloniformes; family Adrianichthyidae; genus Oryzias; species Oryzias javanicus. The sequence goes on from CM012437.1 coordinate 18,126,748, forward strand.
AAAACTTAGTTGACTCATATAAAACAAATTCTTTGTAAGTACAAACCAGCACACAACTCGATTTAATGTCTCAGCTCAAGTCCTGCAGGTCAGAATAGTTTGTCAGTGTCTTCTAGAATGAACCAGCGTTAATCATTGGATATCCTAAGAGATCCTGTGACCTATTGATTTCTACAGAGGCCATCTGAAGCCAGATTTGATGTCATTAAGATGGGATAGAATGAGACGTTATTATTTCTGTGTCAGAGCAGCAGAAATGGAAGATATACTTCTAGTGCAGGAAACACAACCATTGTCCGAAAATAATTTGTGCAAAACACTCTGAAATCAGAGAGAAAAATTTAAAAAATGAAGAAAAATAATAATAGCCTTTCTAAAAACAGTAAAGAAGAGAGTCTGACAGCTGTTAAAACACATCCAAATCATGTCCCAAACTCCCTGTATTTAAACAAGTTGTAATTAATTTGAAAATTGCCGCAGTTTTATTAATGCGTGGTATTTACTTCAAACTGTGAAAGATCTTTGTTCTTGTATGTTTTCTCTTTGTTATCTCTGTTCACATTGTGAGTTGCCCTTTGTCAGACACCAGTTTTTAAGGTTCATCATGATCCACAGCTGTCTTCATTTCAGTTTTTTACCCTCAGTTTATTTGAGTGTGTGGTTTTCAGTTCATCTGCTCTGCTTTGTTACATTTCTGTTGCTCCCATGGTTTTGTCCTGTTTAAGTTTATGTATTAAACGTCTTATTTTATGCAACCAAGCCTGGTCGCCTGCATATTGGGTCCTATCTGAGCTCTCGTATACTTGTTCGAGTACAAATATTTACGATGTCCAAGATCATAGTGAGGTGTAATAAAAATACAATTTGGGAACAATGTAATATATATAATATATATATATATATATATCCTAAACCAAAAAAGCTGAATGCGCAGCACCACTGCCACCAGAAGTAAACAAATCTTCAACATAAAGTGTCTGCGAAACTTCCAATTTTCAAAATAAAAGTATCGAGTGCTTTTCTTTGTTGGAAAAAAAAAATAGACTAAATTTGTGGTGAATGACACAAGTTCTGAAAAAACCTAATTTGCTTTAATACTTTAGCTCCAGTGTTTACATTATTTTGGTTATAGTAACTCTTCAACAGTTGACGCAATTCACAAAACTCCAGCAGATTCTGATGCGGAGAAATGGAATCTCACGCTGATATGCAGCTTTACACAGCAGTGGAGTAGTTTCATAATCAACGCAAATCAAAGGGTTCTGCAGCAGAAAAAAGCAACCTTTTATACCAGCTTTGCACAACTATGTAATGCTTATGAAATTTTTAAGAACGTTGAGGATGAAAAAAAACAGTGGTGAACATTTTTATTTGTTGTTAAATAATCCAAAACAACAGTGATATTTATGTTTTTATGTTAATGCATAACTTAACCAGAAGGTTGACCAAAAAAAAAAGAAACTTCCTTAAAGACACATTTTCTTTCTCTCTTAATCTTTGTGTTTTATCAGTTTTTAAAAAATTCTGGTCTCCTTTTACAAATAAAAATATAAATGATAGTTATTTATCACATATAATTTTAGTTTAATACATAGAGCAAAAAAACATTTCAAATAGCAAAATACATATAGTGAGAAGTAAGAATCTTGGTTCGATCCGTGAATCTTTGAGCTTCAATCATGAAGCGAATCAGATCGCCACCTAAGTAACAATCCACAGTCCCAGTCAAGATTCTCATTCATCCAGGATAATTCTTGGATAAGAGGCCCTGATCACCTTTTTTAAAACTTTAAATCTGAATAAGCCATGTTTAATTGGGTTTACTAATAATCCTTTTTACATGGTAAACCCCTTCTTTTATTTAAATTTGAGCTTCAGTCTGGAACTTTAAGACTTTTTCCTATAAAATGTCTAAAAATCCCAACTGAGAAGTCAATCTGCTGAACTAAAATGATGCGTACTAGATGGATAGATAATAAAAGTACACCTCACTTTAATATTAGTTAGCTTCTTCTGATCTCTTGAGAAATTACTAATTGCCTTTTTATGTAGTTAAATTAACAAACATTTTTTTTCTGTTCGGGGTATTTATATATGGTGCGATGCTGAAAAAAGAAGCCCTCAAAGCTTCAAGCAAATGTGATCAAAAGGGGAAAAATGTTTTTAACTAAAAAGAGCCTGTGGTGTTACTGTAATCAGCAGGTCTCAAAGATCAGCTATTTAGGCACTGTTGATGCTTGGAGCTATTAGTTTAGTAAGCTGGGGAAAAGTCTGATGTTTACCCCTGCTCCCATCAGATATTGCTCCATCTGATCTACTGTTTCCTCATCAATCTGGAATCTGCAGGGCTGAGTCCTTGTGTCCCAGACCAGAAGATCACCTGAGCACATCTCTCTGATGGTGCTGAGTCACTTCATAACAAGCAGTTGACATACGAAATAAATACAACCTATTCTAGAATGAACATTTTGTGAAAGCTGTGCCACAATTTACATGTCACTTTTTTCATTGTGCTATTTTTGGGTAAACATTTGAAAGAGCAGACCGTGAAATTAATTTTTAACATTACTGTACATGGCCTGAGGGAGTAGGTGATAGGGTTAAAGTAATGCGATGCAGCCCATTTCCATTCAGAAAGAGATGGGAAGCAATTTAGAATTTGGATGAGGGGGAGGGCACTTCACAAGATAACTTCAAAGCCATGTGAAATATGCATAGCAATGCATTACTCTGCCATGCTGGGAAAACAGACTGCTGGCCTGTTCTCACCAGGGAAATGTTCCAATTATTAGATAATGTTCAGAACATGGATTAGAGCTTTGCAGGAGTCAGGATGCTCTTTAAGTGAAGATGCTACGATTAGCATACATTTAGGTTTCCACAGCCATGCTTGAAATTTACAAATTCAGTCTGAAGGAAAGGCCTTGGCCACTTACTTACATAATAACTTTAAAAAATGTTGTTGTGCTCATAGAGGAAATTGCATTGGTTGAGAATAATAGCGAGATATTTTTGTACAAATGGGACATTATGTAATCCCAAGAGGAAAAAAAAACAACAACCCAAAAACAAGGAAAGCTTTATGAGGACTGCACGAAAAACAACATTTTAATTGAAGGTGAGTTTCCTTCCACTATAATTAGTCAGCCATAATAGTTTCTGCCACCAACCTCCCCTTCTAAAAATGCCAGAGTAAACAAAGCTTTCACAATCAGCTCCACTTTTCCACCTTCAGTGGCATTCACAGATTTATTGTCCTTTTCGCTGATTCATATCCGGGAGAAAGACATCTGTTGCGAGATAAAAAAATGTCTCCCAGCTTCAGTTCTTTCTGCCTTAACATCTCATCCTCGCTGAGCTTTGTTTATGCCTTTCTTGTGAGAACTGGATGAAATAGAAAGGTTAAAACAGGGGTGTCAGAACCCAGGCCTCGAGGGCCGGTGTCTGACATGTTTTACAACCAATTTAGCAACCACTGACGCTCCTGATTGGTTAATCACACCCGATCCAGGTAATCAGGAGCAGGTCGTCCCTCAAGACCTGGGTTTTGTTCAAATTCCCTCTCTAATCCCCAACTACTATAAAACTATATAGTGAGGGACTATAGAGGGCTCTGGAGTTCAAACTCAATTCGTACACAATGTTTACTACTTTTCTTTCATTTTTCTAAACGCCAGATGTAAAAAACCTGCTCGTTTCTTGGGTTGGGAGGGGCTTGTGCTCAGAGTACAGGTTTTTTGAAGAATACTTAGAAATGCATGAATGGGCCAAAATACCACTTTGGGGATGTTTTTAGTGAGGAATAAACTTTATATTACACTTTAAAGCTCAAAAAGTGGATTTGGCATGATATAGCCCTTTAACACTATTTTTAACAGGGGTGTCAACAGAAATTACCAACAACTATTCTATTCACCTCATAATTTCTTGTTGATAATACAAGTATAGTCGATTTTTTATTTTTTTTTTTGCAAAAACAATTTGATCCGATTCACTGCCCTAAAATAAATCCAGAACATCTTTAGCCAAAATTCAACCATTGTGACCTCCCAGGAATATCAACCAACTGTACCTAAATCCAAAGTACATTTTCTAATATTGATATATAATTGAACTATTTAATCTAAAGCCATTTTATAATAGTATAGGTCAATTCAATTACCAGTGTACCTTAGATTGGAGATCTAAGGTTGGAGAGTAGAAATTTAAATTGATTAATTGATTAATTGCTACAACCCCCAAAAATATAATGTTTTCCAGATTAATGACAATGAACTTTATTATTTTTTTGGTATAAAAGACTGCACTACGTCACCTGTAAAGTTTTAAAGCTTTCACATACTGGTGAAACTTTTGATTTCTTTGCCTTTTGCTTTAATTAAAACATTTAAAAGGGTTTGATAAAAGCTTTTACAAAAACATCATTAAGGGTATTTAGTGCTTGTCAAGTTGTTGCCATGTAGTAAGCTCAAACCATTATGAACTGCAGAGTTATTTGTCTAGATAATTGCTGACTTTCTCTTCTGGCACCCTTTTTTTTTATTATTATTATTTTTTTTTTTATCCCAGCTCCGTTCTGGTAAGTGAGATACATAGGCACTACAAATGAACATGCTTCTCATCATCTTTATCTGAGGGCAGTGATAATTACCATGTCTTCTTTATTAGTGTTTAAAGAATGGTGCTCTCATTTAGGCTTGCAGACGTCTTGTCTCTCGGGAGTCATTTCATCATTTTCTGGAGGCTTTAATCTGTGTTCAAAGTAACTCTACTATTTACTCTTCTTAAAGGAAAAAGTGGCGTGATGGACTGTACAGCAAATCTTTTTATTAGCATATAAAAAATCTTGTAACACAAACACCTTATTTTGGGGGGGGGATTTTAAAGGTAAAAAGACTTTGAGATAGTTTCGTACAAAATAGTTATTTTTTTGTAATTGTAGAGTGATGTCACTCCGTGCATTGTTTGACCCGTATGGGTAAATCTGGCTCAACATGTTTAAAAACAGACTGATACCAGTAAAGCAAACCTTAATGTGACTATGCTAACCTTCAACGTTTTTAGTAAGAAGTAATTAAAAAAAATAGTCTTACATCGCTACACGTTAGGCGCATTATCGTATTCATAATAACACCAAACCAAATATTTTGCCAGAGCACCATGTACCTCTACTTTGACATCAGGAAGCTTTGATGTAGTGCAGAAATTACGGTACTTAAACAAATATACCTCATGGAAATTATTTTGCATTTATCAAAACATATGAAATCATAAATTCTTACTAATGCAAAAACATTGCAAATATTAAAAACAGAGGCGCGCAGATGTGACAAAAGCAATGTGCTGACAAACACTGGAAACAAACACACAAGTAGAAAAAGCTGGCGAAATGAGCTCCAGGTCGCCAGCAGGGAGTAAACAGTATGAAAGAGTTTCATTGCTTTGAGTTAGCATTTGAAAGGAACAGGCATGCGTGGATGTCTCAAGAGAAAAGCAAAAAGTGCAGTAAACAGAAGCTGCAAACAGATCAAAGTAACAATATCCATGTAAACCTCAAAGAATACTCCCAAACACCTAAAGGGATTTGTTGATGGGAAGGGGGTGGCAGGAGAAACCTGCAGGGTGGAGGCAATATGAAGAGGATTTAACCCGTTATATGTGTGTTTGGATCTCCTTAAACGAAATGATGGAAGGACTGTGCAATGCAAAGCCATTCTAATGTTGGCTCAAACTGCCTGCAATGTAAAACATTAGGGGTTCATTTTAAAAACAGTCTTTTGGTCCCGACTTTAATTAAAGGATGTGTTTGCTTTTAGAACAAAACTGAATGTTTTCATTGAGGAAAAAAGCCCAGCTGCAGAGTGGCTCTGAAAACCAGCTTTGTACAACACTTAATTTGTCCTTGCAAGGATTTAAGAGAGAGAATACCCAGCATGCCTCCCCGTGTGAACTTGGATAAGTCATTAAATCTCCTCCTCGGCTGTTTTCTTGGCAGGTGTTTGGGATCCACAGTGTTACGATGAGAGTGAGAATTTGGTTCCCACTGAAGTGAGGTCGGATTTACTCTCCAAGGACTTCCCTTGGATGACATGATCAGAATCCCTCACAAAAGGCTGAGTGCTATACAATAATAATCAACAAGATAACCCCCTCCTCTCCCCACAGTCAGGGGATGAAAGGTTTCCCAATTTAGATTTTGCTGACGGTGCAGTGTAGCTTCATCAAGCAGAGCCCTTCAGAGAAGCAGAGCAGAGTCAGAAAAAGAATTGTGACGTAGTTTTTTTTAAGTTTTGACAAATGGATTAAAGTTTTTTAATCAGTGTAATGTAGTATATGACATTTAAAGTCAGATGGCAGCAGTAGTGACAATGATTCAGACTGCAAAGGTTTATTGTTTGAAAGAGAAACTGCCCTCAACCATGTTTATGAGCTAAGGCCCAGAAAAACAGACTGTTGCTCTTGGCTGGATGGAGAGCTCCTCAAAATGTGGCAACCAGTAAATGAAACTGAGTAGAGGAGTGGAAGTTGGGAAGAAGTGATTCTCTTCAGGAAGGGAAGGATGGATGAATGAATGGGTGGATGCACAGAATGCATCTCTGTGAAGTTCCTTCATTGAGTAAAAGCAATCTACACACCAACTCATTCACTCTAATAACTTTGTTTTTGTTGCTATTTTTCCCAATTACCAATAAATGTTTGCTGTCATTGACACCCTTTGCTTTGAGCTTCACATTTTCCTGTGAGATGTATGTTGTACTCGTCCATTGAAGAGACACAAGCTCCTGCAGAGAATCACTGCAGGTAGTTATCATTCACGGTCTTGGCATGAAAGAGCAATCTATCCTGTGTCTGCTGGTGCTGAGACTGTGCCGGTAGTTTGCCATCAAACTATTCCCATTAGGGAATCTGCCATGTACTTGTAACGCATGGTTCACTGTGCACACAGACAATGAGGTACTCAAAATACAATTCTCAAACTACAGTCACAGACCTCTCTTTAAGAAAAATGAAAAATTTTCACGCCATTGGCAGATTTTCTTTAAACATCCACTTCAACTGTTTTTTCAATTGTAAAATCATTCCCAGTGGTTTTTAATTATGTTGTTTATTAGGACTGCCACAATTACTTGATCAGTCCCGACTGTATCGACTATCAAAATAGTTGCCGACTAATTTGTTAGCCGCTTTTTTTTTTTTCTTTTTTTTTCAAAGATTGTGCTTGCACATATGCGCAGTAGTGCTGATCCGGATCGGTAGTGATGCCCCAGGAAGTTCTAGGAAGACTCGGCAAGCTTGAAACTGTGGGAAACAATAAATAAACAAAAGAAAAAAGTGTCCAATGCAGTACTTGCGCTCCATGGCAGCACTATGGCGATGCTTGAGCACCTGAAGAGGAAGCACGTTGGGACTGAGAATGAAAGGGTTGAAGAAGGGTCATGGTCTAGGTAAGCTGGGTTAACATTAGCACAAACAGAGAGCCAAATTATTAGCTAAATGTTTTCTGTGCCTCCCTGCAACCTCTACCCCATCGGAACAGTTTTTTTCTGCTGAAGGGAGCAAGATGTTTGTTTTATATCCAGTTTATACACGATCAAATCTGTCGACTAACAAAAAAAAAAAAAAATCGGTGATTAACTTTTTTAAATAAATACAAAAGGATAATTAAAGCTTCACATTTAGGTAAATTTAATGAAAAATGGATTGCTTTAAAACAATATTTACACTGTTAAAAAAGCGTGTAAATCGACTATGCTTGACATCGATTCGAAAACATTTTTCAGTAAAATAAATGCAGTGTTAGAATATGATTCACATTTTTACTAACATTTTAACTTTTTAAAATAAGGATAAAAATAACCGACTCTATCAAGGCTACAAGCACTTAAGTATCTAAAATTTATAAAGAACCAACATCGGTTCTGTCAAGTCCATTGTAAACCCCGTCCAGCACTAAATTTATAAATCTATTCTATGGTTTTATTAGGTGTAAAAGTTGCCGAAGGGCAGAAGCTGAGTCTAAATCTGTTTGTCCTTATCTTGATTGATCTCTGCTGCCCGTGTGACGGTAACAGTTCAAACAGAGGATGCCCAGGGTGTGAAATTTCCTTCAAAATGTTCTGAGGTTTTCTGAGATAGCAGACACTGTGTAGTTCATCTAGAATGAAGTGAGGGCAGTTGAAGGTCTTCTGGGCTGTCAGTCTGGAGGTTTTTTCTGTTTTCTGCACAGCTCCAAGGCAAAACAAGTTTATTTGTATGGAATGATATTCAGACAAGATAGTTCAAAGTGCATGCAGCAAAAATTAAACTGAAGCAGACACATTTTAAATTCTGATGAATGATCCCTTCAAAACTGCAAATAGATCCAGTTTAGCAGGGTTCTCTGTGATGCAGGTATAAAAGAACACCACCGGTCTCAGGGAGCACCCTCAGGAAGTACAGCTTTTGCTGATTTCTTCAGAAGCTCGGAGGTGCTCACACTTCAGGTTAGGTTCTCCTTGATGTGAACTCCCATGAAGTGAAAGTCTGCCACCCTCTCCACGCTGTCCCTGCTAATGATTACTGTTGAAATAGATGGATTTTTTTTCTTCCTTCCTGTCAGCCCTTCCGTTTTCAAGGAGGAAGTTCTTCTCCCAGCACTATGCTGTCGGCTGCTCCACTTCACCCCAGTAATATTCAGCCTCCCCTTGAATTAGTCCCACCACTGTGGTGTCATCCGCAACTTGGCAATGGTGTGACTGTGAAGGGTCGGGGTGCAGTCTAGCGTATGGAGAGTAGTAGGGGGCTTAGCACACAGCCCTGTGGGGGGCCAGCGTGGAAGCTGAGGGCTGTGGATGGACGAGAAGAAGGGTTGACTTTAAAACACTGATAATTGAGTCACATTTTTCATTCAAAAGTCATTTATTGTAATTTTTAAACAAAAAATCTGTTGGTTCTTGATCACTAATAGTTCAAACCTTGTTCTGTTTGAAGTAGTTAAAACAAAATTAAAAATGAAAAAACACCTTTTTACCATGCAAATTTGAAAAACACATTTAGATTTAATTAATTTATATCAAAATCAGAAATCAAAATTAAATGTAAATAGAATATAAACAAAGTTAGTAGTGGTCTGCAGACCACTATTTCAAACAACTAGGAGTGAAAGCTTCAGTCAGTGTTTGGACTTAACACTCCATATTGTACTTTTTTTCAATGGTTCCCCAAATCTTGCTTGTTTTCCTTTACATGTGAAGTATAATAGATGGTGAGTTATGTATTTAGTTTGTCTCTGGGACTACAGAAACACTCTCTCCACCCCAAAATTATGTCAAAAATTTGAGGCAATCTGAAGAGTTAAAACGTGGTTAAAAAAATGTAAAAATTCAGAAGCAAAGAAGGTTGAATTCTACTTAGATTTATTTGAACTAGTCAGGGACTTTATTTATATCTTAGTTGGCAAACTCGTCCACAATCTAAGTCTCATTCTATCACTAAACTTGTTTATAGACAGACTTTTAGTCGGTTCATCTGGATACCTTCATTCCTTCTTGAGAACGCCACCTTATCATCATCCGTCTCTGGCTAGAAAAGATCCTTGCTGTGAGAAGTGAGAAAAACACATTTTTACACACTACCTGCCAAACTCTGACGTTTTCCTCTCAGGTTCAAGACTTACTGAACTTAACCTTTGCTGTGGGGAGCAAGTCATGCTCCCAGTTTTTATAACAAAAGTCTGAGACCCAACATGGTTTCACACCAAACAGTAGTTTTCATTGATTGAAGGGCCAACATGGGTGCTCTCACAACAGCATTTTTTTTTTTTTTTTTTTGACCAGCTGACATCCTTGGCAGGTTACACACCAGCTGCGTACTTGAACCAGACTGTCACTCAACTTTATAAATCTACTGGATGGATCAGTTTGTTGTTGTCAAGCAACCTTGAAAATATTTGTGAGCATTTGCTGATCCACATTTGATAACATACATTTAAACAAAAGTTCCTTGCTGTTCTAATTTTATTATGATATTATAATTATGATATTATAATTTGGTATTTTTTGCTTTGTAACTCCAGGCACAATTTAACAACCCATGTTTTGTTAATTTATTGAAGTTTAAGCCTTACTTACTTAAGCAGTGATTTAAAGAACAAAACACCATTAAAAGACAGTGCACTTTTTATGTTAAGGTGCATTTAGAGATTAACTGCTAAAAGCTAAAGTGGGTTTTTGATTGTTTTCTGCTCCAAACTATTATCGAATATTCTGTGTGCAAGCAGGATGGTGACACCAGAAAGAGAGCAGGTGTCATGTTCTTAGCCTTTCTGTTATCTATTCTTGTGAGTATCACCTTCTGCAGCTTGCTCTTTCGAGCCGATATCTGGAGTGCTTAGCTCCTACATACACATGCTCACTCCTTATCACAGGCAGACCTTGGAAACGTTTGTCCCTATTTCCATATTTGACCTTTCCTGCAAGAATTGATTAATTACATCCCATGATACTGCACCTTCCACTTGCACCTTCACAGAAACCAGCAAGGGGCCTTTTTTTGGTCCCAACATTTGAGCCTCAGGCTCACATTCTCTTGCTGCTGCCTTACCTTAAGTCTTCTTCTTCTTCACTTGGATGCATGACCACCGCAGATCTTTCATCCTCCGTTAAAACTCAGTCAGAGCTCTGGAGTTGTGACAAGTCACTGGAAAGGAATCATTCAAGGCCTGTGAAGCCCTGGAGATAATGCCATTCTCTCCTTCATGAGAAATCTTCTTGTAAGTGTCACAGACTGTTAAACAGCTGAGGAGAGCTTGAAACAGACAGAAATATCCCCTTCAAAGGAAAATACGGCAGAGTAGGTTTAGATTCAGCCAACTGCCACGCTTAAAAGAAGTCAAATATAATCATTAGGCATCAACTGCTCTGGATAAAAAAGAACACTCAAACCGAAAAAAAAAGACTAGAAGAGGTGTCAGGAGGATACCAAAAGACTGAGTTATTTTACTGCACAGTTCACTAAAAACTGTCCATCAGTCATTTAGTCATGAAATGTTCCGTGATAAAGATAAACATTACCTTCAGAAAGCCTTAAAATAGCTTTGGTGAATATGGATAGCTTGGATCAAATCCCGCATTGATGTGAGTTTTGTTTGTTTGTTTTCATCTGTACTGGTCTTTGGCTGAAATGAAAAACCTAACCTTATGGAACCGACGGACACCCTGGGGTGTCAACATGATAAAACTGTTTAAACTTGAACTTTTTTTTAATCTTCTGTAACTGATATTTGATTGAATTAAAGGGAGAATATGGCACTTATTATTTGTTTTTGGAAAAAATCAATCTTTTGTTTTAATAAATGAAGCGGAAGACAAAATTTGATCTTGGCAGAGCATTGCGTCTGTGATGGAGAGGCGGAGCAAATTGGAGCTGCATGTCCGCTATTAGAAATCCCACATGGAGGAAACAGATAACTATTTTATTTTTGGATGGGGTCCGACAGATTCAAAAGGTGACAATAACGGAGTTTTATGTTCCAGATTCCAAAGGGTTAATCCCATCAGTTTCAATTTGTCAAACCATTAACCCTTAACATGGTGTAAATGTGTATAGCACTTTTTTCTACCTTCCATGAAGGCCCAAAGCGCTTTACAGTCACAGACCCATTCACCCATTCACACACTGGTGGTGGCTCTGCTGCCGAACACTAGCTTGAATTTTCCACCAGAGGCACTGTAGGTTCAGTGTCTTGCCCAAGGGCACTTTGACAGTGGTGGGCAAGGCGGGAATTGAACCTGCAATCTTTTGATGAGGAGTCATCTGCCCTGCTGCTGCACCACGGCCGTCCCATCAACTCAAATCAAACTTTATATATAAAAAGTGCTTGTCATACCCTGCACAACCCAAAGCCCTTCACATTAAAAAACAAAAAAAACATACACAATAAAAACCCAACTCACCCCCCCCCATTAACACATGCAACCCATCAATACTTATAAAAAAAACTTCTAAATGAAACTTGTAAAATAAGCTTAAACTTAAAAAACCCAAACTAGAGCTTTAGCTCCTGTATTTACATTCGTTTAACTACAGTAACTCATCTATCATTCATTTAATGTATAACATTCCAGCATATTCCAAAGGAGAGAAAGTGGCTTTGCACTACCATTTAACACTTAAATAGGTCCAAAGCCGATGTAAAATGTTTTTTTTCTCCATGTCAGAATCACCTGAGTGACACTGATCACGTCAATAAACTATGGTAAGTTAGAGCGTGTTATTTAGATGCTGCTGGTGCCATATCCTTTGATATAAAGAGTTAAAGGAAATTGTCAATGACTTACATTGTGTTATTTTCACATATCAAATAAATAAATAGTTCTTTTAAATTTTTTTTGTTTAAATATGACGTTTTTTCTCATTAATATGCATGTTACTGTAATTCTTAGCTTTCATTACGTCAAACGTTGCTCTGATTTCCTAAACTTTCAATTAATTTATCCTGATCTTGAAATAATGAAATGACAGAAAATTGTCCAATTATGTGCTTCTTATAATAAACTGCAGCAAATTAGTACACTATAGGCTTTTAAAAGAGCAGTTTTTATCACTGTTACTGCAACTCTCTGTGCCTATTTTTCACTTTTCACTGAAATATGTAGCAATAGAGGCAAAAATATCTCGATCAGAACTTACGTTCCTGCTTTGCAAAAGATAGAACTTAACACAAAGGTGGTATTTCACAATGCCCAGAATTGACAGACGTAATACTTTAAGTAATAGGTTACTTGCTCAAGGTAAGCCCACAGTCAAAATGTGAGAGAAAGCTGTAAGAAAAGGTAAAAATATACAGTACATATATACATAATATGTATTATTTGTTTTTTTTGACAGCAGGGATTTTCAAAAATGTCACTCGAAAAAAAGTCACATGACTTTGTGCATTAAACTTTCCCCAACAGTCTCTAGTGATTAAAGTTTTAAATATCTTATGGTCTTCTGTATACATTTTTTCTAATTTTTTCGAATACACCACTGAAACGGTGTGTGATGCGTTCAAGAACACACTAAATAGAGGTTTTTGAACAATCTTTTAGAATAGGGTGTTCACACAGGTCTGGTCTTATGCAATACTAGTGCATGTATTCAAAAGCTGTGTTTACATGGACCCTGACAAATTATTTTGACATGCGCAGGACTATCTGAAATACTGGAAACAGCTATAGAAGAAGAAATAGTGAGTTCCATCTGCAGCATAGAGCGAGGTGATCTCATCTTTCTTATTATTTTGCGCATACTTTTCTAAATACGTACAGTGCTTTGTTTTTGGCCCTGTGGATTTGGAGAAAGGGTTACCTTGGGTTCACACTGCAACCGGTCTGACTTTGGTGCGGCCGCTGGAGCTGAACCAGTATGATTCCATTACATAAAAGACTTGGTGTTGTATAATTTCGGCCGGGCACAAACCAAATACTGTCTATTTCTGCTTCATGATTCCTTTTTTATCAGTTGGCACTTCAGTTTTTTGAAAAGGCTGCATCTCTTTTGTCACCACCAAATCTGAGTGCATGATATATCAAAGTTCAACTGGTTTAATTTTCAGCAAGCATAAAGAAGTTCAACCACTAAAATCGTGTGAACAATGAGCCCCCGTTTTGTGTGTAGAGTCCATAACTGGACTTAAACATTTGTGTAGTGACGCATGATCGATGATGATGTCATAATTAAAGTGCTTTCAAAGTACAGGTCTGACTTTTCTTGTCTTTTTTCTACTGATGCATTTAAAAGAGAGAGCAAAAGTTACTATTTTACAGTTCAGTTGTGGTGTGATAGAAGAATAGGCCTCATTTCTAGTTTCATGACGGGATATCCCTCAATGCCAATAACACTGGGAAGACTGGGAAGTCTGAGCTAGACGCCCTGGAGACAGGGTTAGAGAAAAGAACTCCATCAAAGTTTAGATCCATCGCTCGCAACAGCAGTAATCCTCTCTAATAAGTTATCTGCCAGCAAAGCAGTATGTTCAGCTGCAGGTCACTGTTACTGACTGTATCCAAAAACAACTTGGGAAAACATTTATTACCCCAGCCACCAAACTGTTTATCTGTAAGGTCTATCTGCTGTTTTGTTTTTTATTTTATTTTCTTTTTTGTCCATTTCAGCCAAAACTTTTGTTTAGCTTTTCAGAGGGGAAGCAGCAAGCCTTAAAATACCGAGCATATAAGGCATTAGTATTATTGTGTGGAACAGGTTTGGTGGATCAAAGCAGCAGTAAAGATTTGAGTTGTTTATTGTGACCAGAAATCTTAGGGCTAGGCAGGGCCGGGGCAGGCTGGGCTGGTAGGTCCTGAAGATAGCTTCAGTATACAGACAATTTGACAGCTAATGGAAGAAAAGGGTGACGCTTATAAAATAGTCCTGATGAGAAAGAATGGGTTCCAGTTCACTAGGAGGCGGGACTGGTAGTGAGAAGGAAATCAAACCCTCCACCTAAATTCTGCTGAAGTGGAGAAGAAATGCACACAGATCCCAACAAGTACACAACTACAGTAAGAATGACGACATCCACGGTTAAAAATGACATTTAAATTAAGTATGGAGGATTTCTTTAAAATAAAAAATAGATTTTTCAATTTAGCTTGACTTCTAGTTTGTGAAGCTCTCAGCCCATTTTAACATTTTTTTTTCTATTTTATTTTTAACTCTGTTTATATACATACAAGCTTATTCCCCAATCTGCTTCTCCAAGTTGAAAAGTATGTGAAGTCTGATGAAGTAAAGTCCCATAGTTTGGCATGTATTCCAGAGCAGAGAATCTCTTTATCCTACCAAATTTTCTTTGATCTATAATAGACTTAACCTGAGGTGCTGAGAGGTCTTAGGGCAACAGGAAGAGAATAAGAAGTATTTACAGAGATGTGTCTGTCCGAAAGGACACACGATCTTTGAACTACCATAAATCTTCAGTTGTTTGCACAATTATCGTATATCCAATGGATTTTAATGCATTGGTAAAGTGTGGTCTGGGTGAAGTGGCGCAAGACCACTTTTCATCATGTTATTTACATAAGCATTTCACTACATTAAAGTGTTGCATATCAGCATAAAGTTGCTTTGCTCTGCCTCGGAATCCACTGGAATTAAGCTTAATTGAGTAAATGGTTGTAAAGTTCCAGAAGGCCAAAGATTGTCAACATTGGTGTTAAAGTTTTAAAAAAAAGTTAAGAAAACCTATAAAAACAGCATTGTTTGAGTGACAATTTGACACAATTTCAAAAAGTAAGATCTACCTCCTTCACATGAACGGTGAGTTGTTACGTCACTCTACACACAATTACTGTTAGGTCAATAAAATAAAATAAAAAATAAATAAAGATACAAAAAATAATAATAAATAGTACAAAAAATAAGATTATAACAGAGAATAGTTGAGAAGTAAATTGTGATATTTGAGATTTTAAATAGAAAATATGATTGCAAAAGTAGGTCAAGTGTGGCAGGTGCAGTGGCCAACACTACACTGGTTCACAACACAAATACACCCAACGTCTAAAGTAACCTAACACTTGTAAGACCCAGCATTTACTGGAGACAGGACACAATTGGAAGATATATGGTATTGTGGATTTAAAATGAAAGTATTTTGCTGAGCACTGTTAGCTCTGCGGAGAAAGCAGGTGCTAGCCTGGGGTAGTGCTGGCAGAGCAGAGGCTGTTCTCAATTTATGACATCAGTTCATGAGAACCCGCTCATTTTTGGGGGAGTTTAAAAGAAAGAGGATTTTAAAAGAAAGCTCAGAAATGCGTGAATGGATCATAAACAGCTTTAAAAGTTGTTTTTTCATAGGCCCTTTGGTGTTCATTGAAAAAATCAACAACAACAACAAAAAACATATCTCATAGTATCAGGCTTGTTTTTTCGTTTTCCTTCATCAGATTTAATTTCTGGGATGTAGAAACTTTGTGATGTGATATGATGAAACACGGGAATGGTACTTAAATAACTCCGGCTTAATCACTTCATGTTTCATGGAAGGACATGTAAACAATGCCCGAGGAGGTATATTTTTCTCCAACTATTCTTGTTATCTCGTGCTTGGGAACCAAAAATGCTCTGTCGTGTCTTGCGGGGCCGTTGGTGGGACAATATGGCCAACATGAAGAGGACAGTGTTGGTGGCGGAACAGTTGCTGCAAACACTTCTTTCTGTGTCAGTGATTATCTTCAGTAAACAGGCAGTTGTTTCAACATGGTGCACAGGTGAACAAGGCATCAGGGTTCAATACAAAACTAGACAAACAGATGTCAGTGATGGCAAAAATAAATGAATAAGAGCAAATAAGAGTTTATATATGCCGGTGACGTTTGATGATTATTTCTGTAAGATCAAAGTGTCAGACGTCTGGAAACATTTTTATTTTTTACATTTTTAGATCACAATCCAAACCTCTCCTGGCATGCATTATTGGTTTCTACTGCCACTAATTTCAGATTTCAAATTTTCTTTTTTAATTAAGCACTATTTTTGGTGCTATCTTGTTTCATTTTTAGCTTCATGTTCAAGC
Organism: Oryzias javanicus; assembly: GCA_003999625.1. Lineage (NCBI taxonomy): Eukaryota > Metazoa > Chordata > Actinopteri > Beloniformes > Adrianichthyidae > Oryzias > Oryzias javanicus. The sequence goes on from CM012437.1 coordinate 18,143,285, forward strand.
TGGCTTGGGTCTAGACTGGGTTATCTAATAACAGGTTTTTTTTAGAAGTTCAGGAAACCAACAACATTTTAAGGATCACAAACCTTTTTCTGGTGTATCACAGGGTTAAATATGAGCTTTAATTTTGATCTTTTTTTTCATTGTGTCAGAACTCTTACTTTGAAGGGTAACCAAACACTAAATATTTTTTTTTGGCTTTTGGTCTCTGTAAATGGGGCTTTAAAAGTGCTGTCTTTTGATCATTGCCAAATTTTTGATAAATTAAAATTGTTTAATTCTTCAAAATAGTCAAAAACACAAAGAAATATATCACTAGAGACGACATGCTAGCTTGTTGCATATGAAAAGTTGGACGCCATATTGGAATGGTATAGATGCCTGTTTACTGTTGTGTTACAATTGTACTAACAGAGCTGGAAAAACGACAATGTGACTTTTCACTTGGTAAATTATTCCTGTCAGCAGATAAAGGAGAACTTCAAGAAAATATTTGAACAAGATCTGAGTGAGTTTACCCTCAATAGTGAACATTTAGGCTGATCTTGTTGCCTATTCAAAGTCAATGGAAGCTTTAGACTTTGCATTACTTCCACATTTTCTGGCAGGACCACTGATATTTTTTGTTTTATGGAGGAGGATCGTGGTATTTGTATGTGTGTTAGACCTCAGATCAGACCAAACGATCTGCTAGTAATTAGATTACTAAGTAGAGAAAAATAAACAAACCTGGATTTCCTCAGCAGTGAAGAGGGAAGAGCCCGCGGATGTGGCGTATGAAAGACCGCCTGCCCGATGTCGCGCTGGTTCTTCTGATCAGGGCTGGCTGGGATCCACTTGTATAGTGGGAACCCCCACCTCAGCATCGCTGCTCCTGAGCAGCTTCAGAGCGGATTCTGGGGTTCCAGCGTCTGCTTGGAGATTGTCTTGTTTCAACACAGATGTGCCGGTGGAAGGTCTCTTTATATCATTAAGTCCAACTAACTTGCTTCTATGGTGTTATATACCAGACAGCATCATCTTTATATGAAAGGCATTGATATATTTGAATCTAGTTATTTTTGACAGGACCCAGATGTTTCATTATTTTCATTGCTTTCACCTCCTCCTTGCCTGCTGCCCTATCTCCCACGATTTTAATGACAAAGAAATCCTTGCAGCCCAGTTTAGCACATTCCCATAACCACCTTCCCAAGGGAATACTACAACTGTACACATTTGCAAATTGTCAATCAAATAATGGCCAGCTTTTCATTCTAAATGTGTTTGCTTCTACATGTGTGACCCATTAGACATTTTGGGGAGGATCACATGATTCACACAGACTGCAGTGATCAGGAAATCAGCAATTCACTCAGTATCTCTTTTTCTCAAGTATTTCACGAGTCACAGTGCATTAGGTTATAAAAAATGTGCATGGTTTTACACTACATCTGTCCCAGTTTATTTTAAAACATCAATCTATTTTATGCTTTAGGCTGCACTGATGCAAAGAAATGGCTAACATGTACCATCTATCTGTTTGTCCGTCCATCCATCAATTTAATTGTGCTCCTTTCTTTGACTTAAATGAGAACCCACTGCTGACCTAAAGTTAGCTTAAAAAAAGGGTAAAGACGGTCAATGCAGCCAATATGCCCACTTGCAGAGGGTTATCAGTTATTCCCAGCTGTCTGCAGTTAAATATTTTAAACTACCAAATGAAAAATGTTAGTAAAAACAGGTGCTGCCAGTAATCCTTAGAACTCCATCAGCATGGCTCTGCGAAAAGTCAATACAGCTCAGTCTTAACTTATGACTGCACTGCTGCTCCTTGATTAAGCTCTTCACCACACTATTCATTCTGTAAATAAAATTGTAGCAAAACACCCTTAAAATAAACTCTATTTTTTAATTTAATAGAAATAAGACAATAGTTTAAACGTGACAGATTAAATTTATTACTAAATGTTGTGTGTTTTATTAAATACGTTTTTATTCATTAAAAACGTATTCCATAAAAAGTTAAGCTCAAGTACAACCGACACACAAAAACATTGCTAGCAAATTAGTTTCTGATATTAAATATACTTAAATAAAATGCTTTCAAATGCTAAGTTGAATGCACAGATGCTTCATTGTTATGGAACAATTCATTAACTGGCAATAAATATTTGAATCCCATACTTGACTCTGCTGTTCCTACACCTGGCATTGTTGCATCCCGTGTACACTGGAGGCTGCAGAACGCATAGAAATCCTATGGCAGTCACTTTATATGCAAATGCTCATGCATTATTTAGGTGCACTTTTGTACATTTGTTACCTCATGAACATCCTCACATTGCAAAAGTAAAATATAAGGAGAGCTTTCTATTGCCACAGCATAACTTATTTCATTTAAAGTATTAATATTTATTGGCTTTTATTCATACTATTACCTCTAACTGTATGAAAGACGTGGAGAAGTCAGACTGATTTATTTGTTGCGTTGCTCTTCCTTTGCTTATTAAGCATCTGTATTGAGATTGTCTTTCCTCAGATTACCAATAATGTGATATTATTGTGTTTCCTCTGTTTAAATAAATAGATAAATGCACTGCTGTTGTGTTCTGCAAGGAAGACTTTAGAAATGACCTTCTTATTCCTTCATACTTGCAGGTAATGAATTGAGACTTTGTTTCTTGTGTGGAAGAGCTCCTTCTTTTCTCAAAAATTCACTTATTCATATACACTTCAAAGAAAATGTCAGAAGACTTTAGGGATGGAGACAACGTCAAAAGAATGTGTTCAGTTATATTTAGCACTCCAGGTCGAAATGATTTCTGCAACTTAAGCTCTTTCCTAACAAAGAGACAGTCTTTGAATTTGCCCTGAAAAAAAAAAAAACATAGATTAACTTTTTTTTTTGAGAGAGTGAACCAATATTAATAATTCTTTTGTTGAAGATAAATCTTTGATCCCGTTTTACACCAAAGTGAGTACACTGTAATTTATTAGAAGTCAAATAATTTTGGCAGAAAAGCGAGAGAGTTTCAGAGAAAATTCAGGATACTATCATTTCCTGGATTTTACCAGGGACAGTTTCATATATTCTCTTGATAAAGCTTTTCTTCAAATGTTTGCAGATGTGATGCTGATGCTAAAGCTTACTTTTGGTAAAGTGAGAGCACTGGAAGCAATTGGAGGATATGCCCTCAGTTTTCCAAACAAATAAATAATATAGGCTATCTACTTTGAAAAAGGGTAAACAGAGACTAGAGCAAAGAACCTGAAACCCGTGCGCCTCAGAAAAACAAAAACAACTAAAAAGGAGTCTAATAAAGACGGGTTCAAAAGACTGCACTTTGCTCACCACAGCTCTGTGAAAAAAAAATAGGACGGAACACATTTGAACAAAAAATAACATGAACAAAACATGTAATAAACAAAAAATAAAGATTTATTCAATGACGACTAATAGAAAAATTAGCATAGTAGTTTATGTCTTTATGAATTTGAAAAAGTTTAAAATGATCAATTACAATTGGAAAAAATATTTTGTTTGTTTTTTCATGACACATAGGGATAAACCAACCTGGAGCGTATACTATGATCACTTAAAAAAAAAAAAATAATAAATCAACTATTAATACTTTTATCTCGTTATTTATTTTTTCATGTTGAATCATTCCTCACAAGAAGCAGAATATTTCATACCCGGTGGGACGCATTATCATAGTAACAGCTACTGAGTCTGCACCGACCTCACTTTGTGCAGTGGAGTAAAGTGTCATATAAGCTGAACGTCATGATAAGGGCTACAAAGCATCATTTCAGTGAGCAAGTTCACCTCTTACCTCTTGTTTTTGCCAGGCGATTAAGAAAATTTTGTTAAAAAAAAAGACTTGAAGCAGTGTACTGGATCACTTCTATTGAAAGAAATATCGTCTATTAACTCTGAGCATTATGTGTATAAATGTGTATCAACAAACAAACAATTTAATTCATTTTATTAATGAATACAAATGATATAGAAACAAGTATTCACTCTGTATCAAACAATAAGCTAAGAAAAATGGAAAGACAGACAACAAACTATTTAAAATTAAAAGCAAGATTGACAACGCTGGTCAAATTTCATAGATGTCTGTCATAGTGATATCTGTCTATAGATATCTATTTTCTGTCATAACTGTGAAATAATGTATGTCAGTCTATGTAACTGTTGCTCGGTTACCATTCAGGAAATATGACAGGAACTTATTTTTTAAGTGTCCATTATCCCTTTTTTGGATACCTCACAGCCAATCAGAATCCAGTATTCACCTGGACAATGATACTCAAAATCCATCAGTGATGCTTTATAGTACTTTGTCACAGCAAAATATAATTTTTTAATGTAATGGCACACTTTTTAAGAAGGTACTACCATCATACATACAAAGATCATGGTGAATTGGGAATACTTCTATATTCATTCAGTGAATACCTAGAGTTATAAGAATCTATTTGCTGACCTGTGGAAAGGTTCTGCAGGGCTGCGGCACATGGTGCTGCTTACTTGGCAAACAAACTTTTCATTTAAAAATGTCCTTTCCCAGCAGCTGTTGACTTCTGAGACTTTGTAAAGAGTGTTTGTATGGATTGGATTTAAAACGGAGTAAAGAAATAAAATCAAATTTTAAATAAAGTTCAGAGAAACAGATTACCAGAGCTGGCTTGTTGCTCGGCTTAACAATAACTGCTCTTGTTGCTTTGTGTGAGCAGCTTAATTGATCCTCCTCTGAAATCACCTGCAGAGCGAGCTTCTTACAAAGTGCAAGAACTCGGGGAGTATTGACGAAATGTTGGGGAGACGTGGATGGAAGTGCATGTGCCATTAAGCAGACAAGACTTGCTTAAAGAACACTGTGTTTTTCAATCAATGTTTTTTTTTTTTTTTTTTTTTTCCCCACTCGTAGTACCATGAGAGGGTTTCAATATGCCTGCCTTAAGTGGGATTTGGGCTAAGTAATAAATTGTATAGGTAAAGAGACTAATGAGAAAATGTTATTTAGTGTGGCTGTTTACAACCCTTAATGCATTTTCTCACTCTTGTGTTTGAGAGGAAAAGACGGCAAAGATCAGAGCAGCAGCTCAGTTCAGAAAACTGAAAAAAAAACCCTGCAAATTTAGACCTTTTGAATAATCTCTTCAAGAATGAAAAATAAGTTATAGTGTACAGATGCCAAATACATCAGTAAAGATTTGTTTTTCTTTGTTTTTTTGTTGACCTCAGACTTCAAAATATAACTCCTCAAAGTATAAAGCTAAAATGAAGCACTTTTATTTTCAATTTTGCATGTATTTCATAAAAAAAATTACAGTTGTACAAGATTCCATTAACCATGGATTTTTTTAAGAAAATGGTTTACATTTAGAAAACATCACTGAAACCAAAGTACTTGTTTTTTTCATATGTTTTGATCTTTTAGTAGGTCTCCTTTAATGGATCTGGCCTCAGTTACTTCTTTGACAATGAGTCTGATCTGGCTCATTATCAATAACTATATTTTGGTTTTGACTTCTCTCGATGGGCATGTATGTTTTTCTTTCACATCCCTCATTCCATTCAGACTTCATTATTTTCCGTTTGCTTTTTTTAAAATTATTTTTTTCTTTTTTTTTTTTCAGTTTTCCAATGTTTGTGTTTTTCCAACCTTTAAACTTTTGGTCCTTTCTTCTTAGATTTTCCTTATTGCCAACAAGCTTGAATCAATTGGGAAAGGTTTAGACCTCTTCTTAACCACGTTTGTCTGTTTACAATTGTTATATCTTCATTAATGTTACATATTTCCTTTTCAATAGCTGCATTCTTTTCATTTATTTTAACTCATTTTTAGTCTCTTTTGGACTCCTAGTAATTTTTACTGCATTTTTTGGGCACTGAGGTCAAGCAAACTTTTTAACTAGTTTACAAGCAGTAAAAAAAACGTGACATTTTTTTTCATATCATACAGTTTTAAAGAAGCAGCAAACTGTTTTTTTTTTTCCTTTTTTTAAAATTTTGAATAGTTTAATTAGAAAAGAACAATCCCAAAAAAAAATCCCAGATTTTGGTCATTTGGTTTATCTCGTTCTCGTATAGTTTGCTTTTTCTCTACAAAGATCTTCATCTGAAATTATGCATGTCATGTTGATTTGTGATTGTCATTTTTTTAAATTATTGTAAGTAAAACCATTCTTGAATTCTTGTTTGGTGACAAATTTTTGGCCTTCCCAGACTCTACCTCACATCTCAACTGTTGGAGACTTTTCAGTCAGCCTGAAGAGAATAAAGTGGGTATAGAAAATGAATGAACAGTCCAATAGAAGAAAAAGCTTGCTTCTAATTATAGGCTTGCTCTTGTCAGCCATGGCATTTAATGGTCAGACCAACACTGCTGACCACATTGCTCTGTTAAAAGACCTCCCCTTTCTGCATCAACGCACAGAAAGTGTTACAGAAGAAACTTGAGGAGATGGAGATGAAAGGAGACAAGAGATGAATAAATCACAGCTGCTTTCTCTTCATTTTGTATTTCAGCTAATTCATGTCACTTTAAATATGTTCCGGTTCCATTTGGAAAATATGAACCCAGGTGACATTTATTCATGCAGCTCCACGGGGAACCGTAAGTGATTTGTCATTTGTGCCACTTTCTGTGGCCACAACATAAATAATACTGCATGACTTATAGTGTAATTATTCCGGTATTGGAGCTCTTGATGGCCACACCCTCTTGGATCTATCTCCATGGTGCTGAAATCACTCCAGCTACTCTTGATTCATTCATGCCTCAGCAGTTTTATGCCCCGTAAGGAATGCTTTGCAGCATTCTTTCACCAAAGTTGTATTTTGCATCCTTTGCTGCTGATTTGTTCTTTTCATATCTCACTTGTTCTAGCTAAAAAATAATTTATAGGTAGTTTATGAAATTGCATGTGCTGCTGTTGTAATGTCACATCTTAAAATGAATTTCCACGCTGTGCAACATATTTCCCAACTGGTTTGTCAATTTACATTTATTACTCTCCAATGGATCACCGGTTGGATTCACATCAAGCAGACAGGCTCTGGAAAGAAAAGGACAGGAATTTTAAATAGAAAATCAATGTTTCCATTTGTATGCAGTTTAAGAACAAGGGTTTGCAAGATAGAGCTAATACAAAAAAGGGTTAATTGAAGCAATTGTTTTTTTCCTTTCTGATACTCCCTGAAGGGTTTGCCACAACAAAAATACTCACAATTCAACTTCAGTTCGTTGGCGATACCTCTGTTGGCCCAACCCTCTGCATTTACCCAGATTTAGGACCAACATATGGTAACACTAAAAAACCCCTACGCAGTAGAAGTTACTTATGGGACACAGAAATCCCAGATGGTCCCCAATTAAAGAACCCAACCTTGCTTCGCTTTAAAGAACAGCCATTTGGTTTATTAAAACAATATAAATGTCTAAAAAAAAATGTCACCAAGGCTGGCGTAACTGACCGACGCTTCTTCTGCTGTGTTGCTGTCAGTGGTAAATATTGATACACATACCTACAGTGACCTCTAGAGGTTGTTGCTGGTTATTTAAAAAAAAAAGTTGGATGCAAATCCCACCTGACTATGGCTGTCAAATTCTCCCCCTGATCCCTAATTACTAAGAAACTATATAGTGCGGGACTATCTAGTGCCCTGGATTTTTTGCAAAGACTTCTGGGAAATTTGTTAGTGATTAGGGAAGGAATTCAGACATTGCCCACGAGTCACATCCACAGCCAACTATTCGAAAAAACAAAAAAAAAAGAAAAACCACAACTTACTCTCCAAAAAATACATTCCATAACTAGAGAGATTGCAATGTTTTTGAAATCAGGTTAAAAAATAAGAAGTGTTAGAAATAGCTTGGTGTTTTTGTTTGATAGCTTTTTTAACAGTTTTAATCATTAAATGTTTTTCTGAATAATTCCAATAGTGGATTAATTAAAAACTTGACAGGTACATTGCATTTAATCTTCAATAATAATGAACTGACTGAACTTGGAAGACATTTCCAACAATGGGTTAACCTTTTCTGAATTTCTAATAGTGGTGCTGTTTGATCATAAATTGATTAAACAGATATTCGGGGACTCTAATCACATGACTTGACATGAGACTTGGGACTTGCTTGACTAACTCAGATAACAGACTGGACTTCTGGATTTGACTTTCACTTATGATTTCAGACCTGTAAGTGAAATGAACATCAGTTTAAGATGAATAATTTGATGTAAAATACACCTTTCTTTATCTGTTTTTGTGTTGTATTTGGCTAATAGTTTTGTATATTTGTGGGAAAAATCTGTGAATGTGTGATAACTTTGTCACACTGACATACTCCACACACTGTACAAACAAACTTGTTAAATCTGTAATTTTTACATTGCGTATGAGGTCTGAAAGTTTTTTACCTTCTGTCACAACCCAGAAAATCTTCTATTGTGGCCCAGTCGTTATGAGTTTTGAGAGCTGACTGTCATCAACAGCGTGAACGTGTTGAAGTTTCAGACTCAAAGATATGCTAAGTAATAAATGTAAATGAGGAAAACAGCCATTGCTGGCCCATTTTGTGTCTCTGTTTGGTAAAACGCGAAGCAGGAAATAGGAAGAATATCGAGCACTTGACATAAACATGTCCATGGGGGATGCCTAGACATCCATCACATTTAAAGCTCCTACCAATCCTGCAGACGTAAGTGCAGAAAGTAGGTCTGTCTAGTGTTCTCAGTCCCACAGGTGCCTGCATAAAATGCTGACCGCACTTCGTCAACCTATTCATTCATAACCTATTAACCCACCAAATCCCAGAGATATCTTGACCTGAGATTTCAAGAGTCTTTGTAGAATACTGACAGGATGACGATGAAAACAAACAAAGATAGCAAACAAACTGCAACATATGGTGATCCCACTAAGTGCAGAGTGTATCCCCTCAGGTGGTGCTCCCCTTATTCAGATGGAAAGCAACATATCTACTCGGTATGACGGCACATGGAAATTATTTAGAAATGTTTGGCCTTAAAGTATTTATGACAGCAAGAACTACAATTCAAGGATATAAAATGAAACACTTTGATTTACCAGTTCACTAGTTACTAGTTTCTTGCCTAAACACAACATAAACGAAAAAGACCAATAAAATGTGTTTTTGATAAACATCCTGATATTAATAGTTAAAGTGTAGCTGTCCATTAATTAAAAAAGAATATATATATATATTTTATGTTCAGCTACTTATGACACATTGAGCTTCTGTTCATCCCTCAGTGGAAATTCTTCTTCTACAAGCTGTCAAACTATCAACATCATGCTATCTACACACCGGGCATGTTAAGAAGGCCCAGGAACAGCCATTCTTAAATAAGTTTTTGGCATATACTCTTCACACTGGACTGTTGCCACCTGGTACTAGCGCATGCACAACTGTGCCAGATGGGGGGAGGTGTCTTAAAGGAGCCCCGCGTCTAAAGTAACAAACACCTGTTTGAGCTAGAATTTATTGAAGACAGGACACAACTGGAAGATACACCGGATTGTGCGTCTAAAATGAAGGTTTTGCTGATCACTGCTAACTCTGTGGAGAAATTAGGTGTTGGTGTTAGACTGGAGACGGTGCTGGCAGAGCAGACTCTTCCTGGAGGGGTCGGTTCACATCATGCTGATGTCAGCACGATTCCATCTGTTCATTTTCGAGGGTAATGGGAGGGACTGCTGCTGAGAGCGCATGTTTTTTTTAGAGAATTACTCAGAAATGCATGAATGGATCAAAATACCACTTTGGGGTTCTTTATAGAGAGAATGAACAGTATAATACACTTAAAACCTCAAAAAGTAGAATTTTCTTGGTATGGCCCCTTTAACACATGAAAAGGTCTACATAGAAGTGTTCGAATGCAAAAATTTGGAATGCAGAAGCTCAAAACGTGCTAATATGCGAGTTTACATAGACTTTTTATTGGAGATGGCCTCTTGAACGAGTTTTTCCAAGCCCAGATTGGTTAATAATTCTGTATAAATTAGATTATAATTGGTGAGACTTTTAATGCAAACTGCACCACTTGTTTTTTGTTTTTTTTTACAAAAAATTGACAGTATCTGATACAAACTAACTCTTGTAGGACAACCCATAATTATAATACTGTCTTCACTGTTTTTCTATTAGAACTTTTTCATATCGGAATATATGGAGTATGCAGGGTTTTTAAATTGTCTGATGAATATTAATGATTAGGTTTTTGGCTATAAAATGTTCTAATTTTGCCTCAACATAAAAAAGTCTTCTTTTCAGTTAAATCTTATTCATCTTATTTATCTGAGCTTGAGAAATGTCTCCTGATGTTTTAAAACTCCCCTGCTTTTCCCCGTCTGTAATCTATCAATAACCAAAGCCACATATTAATCTGACATATTTCTATCTTTATAAACTGATTTACACTCATTTAACAACAAACGCAATTCTTTAGAATGCAAATGCATAAAGTTCTTTTGCAGCCCACTCAAACTGATAAAAATGTGAACACCTCCATACTCTCATCAAATGTTAGGTAATGTTACAGTACGAGTACTCTATGATTCCCTAACTTCTGTGCATTTCATAAGCAATCCTTTCATCACTGCAGGCACTTACTTGCACTATTTTTTTCAGATCAAAATGCTGACCACGTATTCAACAAATATGGGTAAATTGTTCACTGGATAGATCTGGTTTTAACTACTCTGACTTTGAAAGGGTCTCTCCCATTTCCTATAATCAATGTCATTACATGCATCACCTGCCTTGGTATTTATTCTCCTCCTGGCTCCATCACGCTCACGTGTCCCCAGAATGCATATTAGCTGTTGGTAAAGCCATCACGTGATGTGCTTCAATCCTTTTCCTGTTGTGATATTTTTCAACCTGACACTGATTCTGACCCTAGTAGGATCACCAAAGCCATTTTTCGTCATGCTTCCTGCCCCCAAGGAGGGTCACTGAGACCAGCTCCGTTTTCTGATCATCCACTCTTGTTTTCTGCTCTATTCTGCCTGTTCTGGGATATTTCCACATTGTCCCTCAAGCCGTTTTGCACTTATAACTGCAGTGTCCCGGAACTTTTTATCTTTTTATTTCTTGGTATTGTTTTTGACCTTTTACCACCCAGCTTTTTTCATTTTGGGCATTTAAAGTCTGTCCTTTGTGGTGGGAAGGACTTCAGAGTGTTCAGAAGCAACAAGGTGGTGGAGGGATGAGGGGTTAAGGTTAGTTGAATGTGTCATTCTGTGAGGGTGAATGTCCTGTGATAGACTTACACACTGTTGAGTGTGCACCTCGCCCTCGCCCTTCAGTAGATGGGTAGGCCTCAGGATCCCCGTGACCCCAAACGGGAATCAAGCAGCTTTAGAAGATGATTGGATGGGAAGTTAATATATGTGTTGTAAGAGTTGTCCCACTCCAATTTTATATTTTTTTTCTTTTGTAAAACCATTCCCAGTGGACTTTAAATTATCATTGTGCACTTTTTAGCCCAAAGTTAAAAAACCTTTTTTGCCTTTATGTTTTTAAAGACATATTTTCTGCAGTGAAGCAGTTCATCAGCATCTGGGTTGTGGCCGGCACTGTTAGAACGGTGGTTAGCTTAGCTATTTCCCATCAGCCCCTTTGTTTACACTCCCTCCCACAAGCTAATGGCACCTCACAAGCCCAAGATAACATTAGTGTTGCCAAAAAAAAAAAAGGCAAGCAATATCAGAGTTATTCAGGCACTCAGATTTGAGCTAGATGGTGATGGAAAATGAAGAAATCAATGAGTATATTTATCTGCAAGTGGATGTTTCAGAATTGGAGCAGAGAAGGGAGACTTGGGCCCATCCGTGACTGTTGCTGCATCACAAACCTGAGCTTTTTAAACTGCCAGTTTTCACCTGATCCAACACAATTGGAATTTAGAAGTACTCCAAAAACGCAGTTTAATCCGGAATTGTTTTAATACATATCCTCCATTACGAGAAAAATTCTACAAAAATGTTAAAAACACTATAAGAACATGATTTTTATTGGAATGGATCTTTACAGAAATCTCCTCGTAGGATTGCAACCATCTTTAGAATTGAATCTTAGCAGTCACAGCCAACTAGTGACCATTAGTGTTTGTCATAAATTGGCTTACCCTGAATTAGAAGGATGTCAAAGTTTCTATTTTTGTTCAATAAATAACAGCACTCAAATTCTAAGACATTAGACGCCCACACTTGTGTAGTCACTCAAATTTATGGAAGCTACTGTGCAGTTTTTGGAGCAACTGCTGCGCCCCCCCCTTCACACAGACATGATGTACATGGTCCAGTGCTTCATGTTCAATTGTTCTTTCAACCCTCATAAATCACCCCTTAATATGTGGCTAAGGGTATTGGGTGTTTTCACATATGCACGCCCAGAACTATCATTCTGAGCTGGAAACAAAACCCACAAACACATACCTGCCATGTTCTTTCAAATTCAAACATTTTACAGCATTCACAGAATAAATTCAACAGACAGTTTTCTTTTCGCCTCTTTAGTCTCTACCATTAATCTTCTTATCCTTTTTACACACAAAACTCTAGTCGCAGATATTTCCAGCTTCTGTTTTTTTGGCTTGGAAACTATTTTTTTAAGCTCTAGCATCCCATAAAAAATCTGTTCTTTTCCTGGAATACAGGAATATTAAAAAAAAAAAATAATGCATTGCAGAGGTAACATTTAGCTGCAATGTAAAAATAACAAAGATATCCATTTCTCAAACTCTGAAAGGGTGCTTTTAAAGTAAGACGGGGAGGGGTGGGTGTTGTTTGCAGAGGTACACAGGCTTTACGTGAGTGTAATCCCACACTTGTCTCAGTATGGGGATGCTTTAAATAGATGGCACCAAAGATGCACAGTGAAAATGATGCATAGTTAGGGGACGTTTTGCAGCTGGTCTTTTCTGCATTCAGGCTGGAGAGAATAAAACTGCAGATAGCTGTCAACAGTCATTAATATCTATGGAAAAATATCCTCCCTTTGTAGGAAAAATAAGCGAATATGTTGTCTTCGCACCATAGTGATGAGACACAAAAAAGCATACTGACAACTGGATAGATTTGTATACAGTTGAAGCAAGCCTGCTTAAGGAGCTAAACATGTTTGGATCTGCATATAAAAATATTTATTTGTGTTTTAAAAAAAAATCACATTTATAAAATAAACATACAACCTCTGATTTTATTTAAGTAGAATTAAAAAAACACATTAGATACTGAATGAGATACTGAATGAGCCCTCATGTCAGTTTTAAGCGACCTGATCTCAAATAATTAGAATTAAGAAATTATTGATATACCTTTAGTGTCACAGCCATACTGATCTAACTCCTGTAATTCTCAGAGTGTCATGCAGCTTTGTGCAAGGTGTCTATGAGGCTGAGAGGAGACAGAAAAAAAAAGTTTTAAGAAAGACATGGAAGATTATAGCCTCAGTAAGGTCAACAAATCACATAGCTGAGTGTTGTAAGCCAAGACCTTTGAGTTTAGGGGGTTTGTCAGATCAAAATGATACAGCTGAGATTGTCAAGCTGAGAAATTACTGTCTTTTCTCCAGGGAAGGTTAGTGGATGGCCATCCTAATGACAATGGTTTTGTCTATCGCTTTCACACATCTTCTTGCATTTGGTCCATCAATTCGTCAAAAACTGAAAATTAAATCAGTTAAAGTTCTGTAACTTGTATTTCTTAGATCCTTTAAGGTTTTTAAGTTCCTAACATACTTGGATTTTTAATATTTTCCTTCCCTTTTTGAAACACTACTGAATGCAGCCAATAGCAAATGATAAAGGAGTACAATGAAACCAAACAAATTTTACTATGGGACCGTCTTTCTCTTTTTCTTGACTAAAGACACATTTGAATGAAACTTCTATCTCTTTAAGTTAGCATTAAGTGAAGTGAAACTGCTGTATCTAGAGGGATACACAACAAGTTAAAATGAGATTGGTATACACTAGAGTACATAAGTTTTTGACCCGGGCTGGAGTGCTGCATAAAGGGCGGCATGCAACAACATCATCTGTATGACACAAGTGCATGCAACTTCTATTATCCTCAGAAATATTTCAAGGTACACTTATTGCACGCATGATAATGTAGGTTCCATTTTTATGAGGTGGTCATGTGAGCCTCAAGGGAACTGCAAGACACACCTGCGCTCCACTTAAGACGCAGCCCCTCTTCTACAACCCTCTATGGGCCTGGACAACCAAAAACCTGCAGCACACGAACAAGAGTTGAGCAATACGGGGGCATGTGACTAAGGCTTTAAAAATAATGGTTAAAAAATGAAGAAACCAACAGTAAAAAGGGGAAGAAGGAATTTCTTGCTCTGTTTATAATTGTATGACTTTACGCCATAAAGTTACACTCCTCAAGTGTTTGTTAGTCTGATGATTTTATAAGGATCAAAATGCCAAATTGAAGCAACAGATAAAAAGATTGTACATCCTTAACATTTTAGATAGTTAGAAATCCTGTTTTCTAAAAAAAAAAAAAAAAAAAAAGTAGATCTATTTAATTTCATCATGGGCATTCATCAAGAACTCATTGGACATGTTGAAAACCATCTTGAAGGCCAACTCCAAACCAATTGCGGCATCTACCAAGGAGATGCCCTGTCCCCACCACTGTTCCAATTTGCCCTCAACCAGATCTTATCTAAGACTGGTTACAGATACTGACAACAAAATAGAGCAACTGTCACTTCCTTAGAATAAATTACATCTAGCTTTATAATATGAGTGCACAAGACATCAACTCATCGACTTCACAGACAAGAAATAGAGCAAAAACCATCATGGAAGGACAAACCCTTGCACTGGACGTTTTACCAGCAAATAAAAGCTGTACTGAAAGACAACACAGAGGCAATAATCATGGCACCACAGGAGCAGGCTCTAAGTAAAAGATCAATAAAGTCCAGGATCTACCACGCCAGACAGGAAGCTGTGCAATGGCACCCCTGAGACAAACCCAGCACATCCAGCAGGCATTCATGGAACACCATTACAAAGTGGCTGGCATGGTGTACAGAGATATCAGTGCCAAGTAAGGACTGGAAGTCCTAAGCTCAGGATGGGAAACACCTCTGAAGATAGTTGAGAACAACCACGCTATGATCCAGATACAGACAGACAAAATGGAAAAAGGCTTAAAAATATGGTAGTACAAGAAAGAGACAAGAAAGAGAAGAAGGCTGACTGGAGACGAACAAGAAATATTAATGTCTGAGTGAAGAGCTGGAAAAAATGTGGAAGGTGAAGGCAACCCTGGTCTCGATAGTAACTGGATCACTCGAGATCGGAGCCTCAGCAGATTCAAAGAACAATTTGACATCTCAGTCCAGAAGATTGCAGTCTTGAGGGGCAGCTGAGATACAGCAGGAGCCACTGGCTTCCAGGCTTCTGGTCGAAAATCCAAATTTTAAGGAAATCAAGTTTATAGATGAATTTTATATTTAATCATTTGATTTAACAAAAATTCAAAAGCACAGCCTTACAGGCTTGAAGTATTGCAGATTTAGCAAAGACACCATTAAAACAATGTCTGCACTCCTCGGTTACATAAGATATTTGGAGTGTTTCTTGCAAATGAACACTTGCTAAATATTGTCCTCAACTGCAGCATGTTTAAACTCAACGCAGTTGCACCTTTTAAAAACAAATATCCTTTGATGGACACTTGTGTATGCAAACTGTGGTCAGGCTGTCGGAGATATTTGTTATGACCTTGCTCCTCCCCTTCATTTGAATGTAAATCCAAATGACTGGTATGGTGCAGTACAAAGATGAAAATCTGCTACAGTTGCACACACAGCAAAACGAGAGAAAGTAAAGAGTCTTTGCTTCTGTGTGTGTGGAAATTTCATGAATAATGCGGCAGTCATGAGATTTGGGTGGTGGGGAGAAGCTGCCCGTTTCAGCTTTAAACATCGACATTTAACTAAACTAACAGTTATCTGCATTCACTCATCTTTTTTACTTTTGTAGCTTAAATTAAGTCCTTTAAGGTTCTGTCCAAACCTTTCTATAAAAATCTATTTTGTTGCTAAAAACAATTATATCAATAAAAGCAACAAAACAATAAATCTGTGCATTTCAATGAGTGGGGACTCCACATCTTGAGAAAAAAACACTGTATTCTAAAATTACAGATGCAGTTTCTTTTAGTGTCATAAAAAGGACATTTTTGAAATTTGAAATCCTGGAAACCAAAGGATTAATTTCATTGAATATATCCAGCAGACTTTTCTGTACTGTACCTTACTGAGTCCTGATGGACATTTGAATGACTCATGCACAAAGCACTTCTAGCCCATTTTGATTGGCTGTATCTTCTGCATTGCTAAGCACAACAGGCGTTTCATCTGTACAGCAGGTAGTTGCTTTTCACTTTTCAGCACCTGAGGTTCACTTTGTGTTTTTACATGCCTCTGGGTAGCTGTGTCTTCCCACATCGTCTTTGATATACTCTAATCTGCAAGACAGCAAGAAACAGAAGTAAAAGTAGGACACCCCCGTTCACTGGATGCCATCCAGAAAAAACAAAAAAAATCAGATATTAAGCTCCATTTAAAGTAATTTTTAGTCAAATATTTCCGTTTTATATTTTTTACACATTAAACTGGCAACAGAAAAAGGTGTAGAGGATAATTTATGTTTGCTTGTTTTTTCAGAAACAGTGAAAAATGTTAGTTTTTTAGAAAAGAGCTGTGCTTTTCCTTAAGACGTGTACACTGTGTCTGAAAGAAATACACATTCACACAGACACTGAGCGAGCTATTTATTATCTGCGCTTTCACTTTTTCACAGAAAGAAATGCCAACCAGAAAAACATTTTTGGAAGGAAGGTCGCATTTCAGATTTTTTTTTGCAATTTTCCATAGAGCTGAGGAGGACATTCAGAATATGAAATTCACAGAAGCGGTAAAAAATTTTATTGCATCCAAGTACCTATTGACACCATTCAAAAAGAACAAATTGTAAGTTATCAACACCAGAACAAGAGGGATGCTCATCTCAGATCGTCTCTGCCTCCGTGTTGCATCTCTGCATTCTCACACTCTACCTTGGGCACAGAAAACAACACATCTTCACCAACATTTCACCCCCATCAAGGCACAAGGAAAACTGCTTTCTCTTCCTTCCTGCCTGCCTCTGGCAATCAGATGAAAAAGGAGCTGTAAAGACAGAACGAACAAGGCAGCAGGGCAAAATCCCAGCTTTGTGGGGGTTTCTACAGAACATTTTTATTCTTAACCTCACCCAACAAAAGCAAAAAAAAAAGCAAACTAAATCTCTGTTTTATCATTAGAGAAGCAGGTATGATTCCCTTAATGCACATTTTATTTATCAATATCTATGTAATATATTTCAACATGCACCAACCAAAATGAGAACTCAGCAACAAACTTTAGGCAGAATTAAACTCAGTCAGAGCAACCACCTGCTTCAAGCAGACAGGGCTGAAGGCAGCAAGAAAGGGACAAACACAACATGAAAATTTGCTGAGGAAGAGAGATATGTTAGCGACTGCAGCAATGACATAAACACAGGAAGACTAAAAGGAGCAGAGCAGCAGTCTAAGCCTTTATCAGCATAAAGCATGGCTCTAGGTCAGACAAGCAACTTCAGAGGCCACATCATACTGTTTTCAGACTATAAAATGTTAATCATATATACAGTATATTCTTGAACCCTGGCATTTGTTCAATGTTGGTACAAAAAGCTTATTAATAATGTAAACTGATGCGTTTTGCTACTCTTCTATCAACCCATGTTTAAAACAGACTGTTTTTAGTGAAATTTCAGTCACACTATGTATTCATCTTTTAAATTGGTTAAATTTACTAACCTAATGTTTCAGTGTTGGCTGTCTTGAATAGACTTGTTAACAGTAAGAAATACTAAGGCTCATGCAAAAAAAATTATTTCTTTACAGTCACATTTTTGTCCATAAAACCTAACTGTATCCACTACTGGCTGGTCTAGTCGTCCTTTGTCAATAAAATGTAGTGACCTGTCCTTCACAGGCAAAAACACACATCTTGAGCAATTTGGTAAATCCAAAAAGTTATTATTCCTAAGCAGCACAGCTAAATGCTGAGTCAAATAACATTGCAGTCCTCTGTACTGTCTGTATGGATTATAATAGAACTGTAGAAATTTGCCCAAATAAAATATTTTTTAATAAATTAAGGGAGAACAACTTTTGCAAAATTGTATTCAGAAAAATTATAAGTGGGGATTTTGAGTTTAAGATAACAAAAGCAAGGCATTTTGACAAATAAAAAACTTTTCTAAACAAGAATTTGTAACTTCAGGAATAGAGATTTTGTCTGCTACCTGAGTTAAATAAAAAAGATGATTCACCGAGGAGAAGGATAACAAGTCTGTTGTATGACGGCAAAGAAGACAGATGAAGAGATAGTTTGGGTAGCCCAATAGGAAGAAAATACAGCGTTTCAATCTTCAAGTAACGAATGCCTGGACTCATTTTTCTGTACTGTTAAATGTTACTGAATTTAGAGCAAATTCGGTCATATTTAAAAGATTAAAAATTGTTGAATGATGAATAAATGGTCAATAGGGATGAAATGATTCAGTCAACCCACGATTCGATTCAGCTTTAAAGTCACAATTTCTGATTTTTTCTGATTTTTATTTTTCTCAACACAATAAATTAAAGCTATTTTAAGGCCAAGTATTTTTTTTTGCCCCTTACATCAAACTGTCTGTTTTCCTACAAACAGAAAGGATTTAATACAAATGAACAATTATCTATAATATTGAAATGATTGCAAAGCTTTTCATACTCTGATCATGTTGTGCTCCACGTCTGATAGACCGCCTTGCACCCACGCCCCCACCCCCACACCCCAGCCGCTCAGCGTGCACTCGCCCGCGCTCGCACTCAGCCCAAATAGCAGAAAAAAAAAAGACAATGAGAGCTATAGAGAGTTCATTAAAAAAAAGAGCATGGCTCCCGGGAAGAAGTCGTCAAAGATTGGTCAAAGTAGCAAGAAAGTTACAATCAAAATATAAAGTCGCAGGGTGAGGAACAGATCCCGGCTTTGAATTTGCGCTAATCGTTGCGATCACAACATCGCAAAATTCTGGAGGGACTGACTTATGTGAAACTTTTAAATCCGAGGGAGCAGCATGCATTTCCCAGGAGGGGGGTGCAGATAAACAGTATGCAGCCCCTCCACTACACACATACTCATTGATGTATACACACTCACAGACAGCCTGCATGAAGAAATGTCTTCTACTCTGCATTTTTCTAAATTTTTTATAGACTCTGGAAGAATCGTTTCATCTTTAATGGTGAATAAATTCCCACACAATGATTTCCTGAGTTGCTTTGGTCCAAAATTTGGAATCAACCAGCAAATTTGAATGTATAGAAGGCTTAAAGCTCTCAAGAAGTAGATATTTTCATCATACTTTTTTTTTTCCATAAATGACAGTTAGGTGTAACAGATAAAGAAGGCACAACACTTTGTATGAACATACAGCAGAAGCAGATTTGATTTCCTTCACAGTCCACAGCTGTTTCTATGCTGCCTTTTAACTTGATGATGTAATCATCTGCTTCCCTCAGAAAACCCAATCTCATTTGTACAAGGTAACAAATCTTCTTAGTTATTTTTTTTCACTTATATTTAATATTTCCAGTCTTCACTGCTACACAAGTAATCTCAGAATATGCAGGGAATGGCACTCAGTGAGCAGCTTGCCATGCCTTTAAATGTGATTTTCATGGCAACTTCTGATTACAAATGGGAAATCTCTATTAACCCTTTGCACAACACTAAACTACTGGTGTCATTGCCAAAGACTTTGGGTCTGGAAGACATGAAATTTTAGCTGCCAGTCTTCAAATATTAAATGAGCAGTTGATGTGAGGTCTGATTCTGTGGCAACTGAAGTAAAAACATCACATGTTAATGCTATTCCGCTGACATGACTTCAGCTCTCGTCTCAGTTTCTGGTGCTGTGACTGTCGGTGAAGAAGTGATGAGAAGTGATGTTGTATCATCTCTAACATATGGAGCAACCTTTGGAAACATCATTCTCCACAATACGGTCTCAAGTCTGTTGCTATAAAAGCTTTGATGGACTTCGTTATTGGCTTAACCTTTTCCAACGACGGTGGAAGTTTCTTTTGGATATCTAATGTGGAAGTGCTCACAGCAGAACTTGTTAAAGCCATACTCACCCCGGGAGCACCAGACGTTTTTTTTTTGTTTGTTTGTTTTACAATGTGAGATTGCAGATTTGTTGTATTCCTTATATTCTTAATTTTGGTTTAACAGAACTTCTACACAATGTCTGACTTTTACTCAAAGCCAACTGCCGTCGACACTGACTTCAGGCTTGTCGCATGACACAATCTACATGATTAGCCATGTTTGTGTGCTCTTAAAAAAATTTAATCTTAAAAAATGCCCCGAGCTTAGTTCTGCTTGTTACTTTCACTCTACAGTGCATTAATTATTCGACTCTTGATTACTTAAAATGTATTAAATGATTCTAAATCGCTTGTGGATCATAATTGATGCAACAAATACTAGATTCCCCCCCCCACCTTTAGTGGAGTTGTGTCTTGCAGTTTTCTTGAAGCTCACCTTAAAGGAGGTCATAAAATTGAACGTTTCATCGTTGTACCACGTACCATCAAGTGTATCATACAGTATTTATAAAGTTATTTAAGTTGCTTGCACTGATGAAGTAGGGGTAATGCTGTCATACTGACCTTGTGCGGGGGAGTATACCTAAAGGATACCGAAACAAAATCTATGCTCTGATTGTCTAATCTCCTAATTTCTAAAAGTCAGACTGCACACAAGGAGCCTGCAATAGGGCGAAGGGGGGGCGGGATTTATTACATGAACAGCACTTACAGTGTGTGCAGGATTTGGGGGATGATAAAAAAAAAAAAGAAAAATTAATTGAGCAGGAAGGCTCAATATTCCTGCATTTCACCTACTTTAGCCTTACTTTACTCTGCATGTTGTATAAGTGTTCATTATGACCTGTAGCCACAGCGTGCCTGTAAAAATTTAAATTTTCACTCCACAGGATTACAAAGTGATCTAAAACCTTAATATTTTGCGCAGGCCAACTCAATGCCCCACACTGTTTTTTTTTTGTCCATTTCTTACCCACAGACAGTTCTTTACACCCCCAATCCACCCCTATGGACATAGTGACTAAGACTAACACAAGGAAGCTGCAGCGTTGGCGGGGAAAAAAAAAAAGACCAGATCCCTCGGTATGAAATCAAATACATGTCCAAATCATCAAGTCTGCTGTTAAAGAGGCACAAATCAAAAATCCAAACTCATGTCTCATCAAGTATACTTGATAATATACAGTGATTGGGGAGTTGGATGTTATTTTATTTTTAAATTACATCCCGGCTTTAATGAAAAGATCAAAGATAGCACCTTTTCCCCTGGCACTTAGCGTATAACGACTCTTTACGTTTCTTTAAAATAGGACATGACCATCTATTCATGCACTTTTTTCACCACATCTTGACAAGAGGTCGTAGATATTCACTACTGAGCTGTGTGGAATACTGTCATCCTATTACGGTATCTAGAAAGAAAAGAAAATCTAACAATTATTCATAATTAGTTTACACATTTCTAAAAGAAAAATGTGTGAGCAAACAACTGTTTTGTTTTTCTATTTTTTACAAATGATCATCAGCTGCTGAGATTTCACAAACCAGCTCATAAAGTTATCTAGAGCAGAAAGGCTCAAAATAAGTTTGTTTTTTAAAGAAAGCCAGTATGTTGAAAGGATGGTGCAGGAGCAACTCGATGTATACCTTGATACGGCTACATACACAACATCCCTGGTGTGCACAAATTGGACACAGCACTTCTGAAGTTTGTGCTAAAATAAGCTGCTCAAATATGTAAGTGAAGCGAAAACACATAGGGTAGTGCTTTTTCATAGTTTGCTGAGATGTCTTATGATGTGAAGTTCCTGCATCAAACTCCACCTGCTTTGAAACTACAGGAGAGCTTCCCGTTAGGTGGTATAGTCTGTCGCCTGTGTGCGCCTTCTGATCAAAGCTGAAGCAGAGTAAGACTCGGCACAGCAGGAACCCTATATCCACTCCACTCATATAATAAAAGGAAACAGGAGGGAATGCCACCGCAGGTTTTTTTTTTTTAGAAGATTTAAATTTAAGATTGCACATACTGTGCATCCTTTAATTAGCCTCCATTAAGAATCTTAAAAAGGAAACAGGTGTACACAGAAGCAGCAGGTGGTATATCAACCCATTCATTGTAAATGATGATATTTAACCACACTTTTGACTGGAACTGTGACACTCAGCACTGTTTCCAATACTGATATAAAATGCTCATGCTATATTACTTATATCACTTAATAGACTATGCAGGGCTGGTACACAGAAAACCAGGGTTCCATTCCCAGTTGATACCCAGAGCCTGCAATGAGCAGTTGATGGGGCAATTAATATAACAATGACAATACCCTTGAGAGACAATGAAATCCAAGTCATGACCCCAGACTTGAGCTCAAGAAGGAAATTGACTAGATGTGAGAACAAGGGTCTGTTGGAATGCTACTACCCAAGTAATCCTATACAGAGAAGTTACATGCTAAGAATGTGGGGTGAATGAATGTTTCGGCACCCAAAATCAAGGATAACTGCCAAACAACTAGTGGCTCAATGCTCTAACATCCACAAATGGGAACTGCTATCACAACTTGAGATTGATGAGATTCAACAGAAGTACAACTCCACGGGAGAGCCACAACACCAGGTCAGAGAGGAGGCTATACCCATACTCCCAAGCAGAACTTAGGAACACAGCCACAATAACTACTGGTACAGTGAGCGAGGGAGCAACTGACCTGAAAGACAAGATCATGTCTAGAATGAACACTGGGGAACCCCAACACTAACTACAACGATTAAATGAAGTACCACCTGAAAGTCTCCTGGAAACTGTGAATGGAGCATTGAAGACAATTTCTACCACAACAATCACAGAATCCAATGAACTGGTTTACACTCCAGCAGCCGTGACCCTTGAAATACTTGGCTATAAGAACAACCATAGGAGAAAACAATGCCCACCACTGAAGCACTGAGGCTAAAATTCAGGCAGCTCGATGGGAAGTGGGTCAGCTGACAGAAGCCCAAAGAGGTGCAATGAAAAAGCAAGTGCCTAAGAGATACAGCCAGATGCCCATACCTGAAGCACTTTAAACTTTCAAACAAAGGCTCCTGGCCTTGAGCAGCCATCTAAAGAGGTACAATAGAGACAATGAAGCCAGACGGATAAACAGGCTGTTTGCAAATCAACCTGTGAAAGTGTATGCTCAGTGGCAGGGTAAAAGCAGCAGAGCAGACCCACTAAGGCTGGAAACTAAAAAATGTTGGAAATGCACACAGGAGAAAGAGACTGGACATAACAGCAATGCCCAGTGTCTGCCAAGAGTATAGCAACCTCCCTGAATCCAGTGACCATCACAGTGGCAGACATCCAAGAAAGAGCCTCAGGTATAAAGAACTGGACAGCAATTGGCCATGCCATGATACACACCTTCTGGCTTAAAAAAAAAAAAAAAAAAAAACTCTCTGCACTCCATGAGCACCTGGCTAAGAAATAGGTCTCACCCTGAATGGCTAACAGGGTGAACAATCTAGAAGGATCCCTCAAAGGGTGCTGTCCTGTCTACTACCGTCCAATAACCTGTCTCTCCGCAACATGGAAGCTCATGTCAGGCATCATTGCAACCAAAATACATATGCACATGGATCAATTCATGAGCAACACACAGAAGGTCATTGGTAGAGATTCCAGAGGAGCAAAACACAAACTCCTGGTTGACAGAACAGTTGCTCAAGACTGCAGGTTACGACAAACCAACCTGTGCACAGCCTAGATTGATTACAAGAAAGCCTGTGACTCAATGCCACACATCTGGATTGATGAATGCTTAGAGCTGTACAACATCAACAGGACTCTAAGAGCCTTCATAGAAAACTCAACAAAGCTGTGGAAAACCACCTTTGAAACCAATGGCAAGCCATTTGCACAAGTGTCCATCAAATGTGGCATATACCAAGGTGACGCTCTGTCCCCACTGCTGTTCTGTATAGGTGTGAATCCCCTCAGCCAAATAATCAATAAAACTGGCTATGGATACCAACTCAGAAATGGGGCCACCATCATTCAGCTCCTCTACATGGATGGTATCAAGCTATATGCTTGATATAAGCTATATGCTTGATGTCATCCACCAGGATCAACAGTACTGACATTGGGATGTCATTCGGGCTTGAGAAATGCAGTCAGATGATGACAAAGATAGTAAGGGGTCTCACTTTCAGAAGGAACATTAGCAGACACTGAGGACAGTTTCAAATACGCTGGAATTCCACAGGCAAATGGCAACCTGGAGCAGGCAAAAAGGAAAGCCGCAACAGCCAAATAACTCCCACGAGTAAGGCAAGTCCTTAGAAGCCAGCTCAATGGAAAGAACAAGACCCGGGCAATAAACAGTTACGCACTGCCAGTTATCAGATACCCTGCATCAAAGGAAGAGATACATCCACAGATGTTAAGACACAAAAGCTCCTCACCATACATGGAGGGTTCTATCCCAAATCCAGAACCCTGAGGCTGTATTCTAGCCGCAAGGAAGGACGTCAAAGACTAATGAGCGTGAAAGCCACTATCCAGGATGAAACATCCAAGATGCATGAATATGTCAAGCTCAAGGCCCCAACTGACAGTGTGCTCAGTGAATGTCTCAGGCAATGGAGAGAAGAGGATGCAGTGATAGAGGACAGAGCCTCATGGGAGGACAAGCCCCTGGATGGGATGTACCACCGGACCATAACTGAAGTGGCTGATATCAAGAAGTCCAATCAATGGTTAGAAAGGGCTGGCCTGCAGTACAGCACAGAAGCACTGATCCTGGCAGCACAGGAACAAGCCCTGAGCACCAGAGCGATAGAGGCCCAGATCTACAACACCAGACAAGACCCAAGGTGTAGGCTGTGCAAAGAGCAATCCAGTTAAAGAAACAATCCAGCACACAGCTTCAGGGTGTAAGATGATGGCCAGGAAAACATACATGGAGTGTCACAACCAAGTAGCTGGAATAATACACAGGAACATGTGAGCAGAATATGGACTGGAAACCCCAAAGGCAAACACCTCTGAAAGTGATAGAGAATGAGAGAGCAAAGATCCTGTGGGACTTCCAGATCTAGACTGATAGGATGGTAATGGAGAACCAACCAGACATTGTAGTGGTGGATAAAGAACAGAGGAAAGTCGTTGTGGTGGATGTTGCAGTACCAAGCAATGGTAACATCAAGAAGAAGGAACAGGAGAACTGGAGAAATATCAGGGACTCAGAGAGGAACTGGAGAAAGCATGGAAGGTGAAAGTGACAGTGGTGGCCATGGGAATTGGAGCACTCGGGGCTGTAACCTCCAAACTGGAAGAGTGGTTACAACAGAGACCTGGAAAGGCCTCAGACATCTCAATCCAGAAACGTGCAGTTCTAGGAACAGCTAAGATACTGCGCAGGACCCTCCCAGGCCTCTGGTAGAGGACCCGAGCTAGGAGAAGAAACCACCCGAGGAGGATGAGAGGGTTTTTTTCTTTTTTTTTTAATTAATCATAAAAAGAAGACAGAATTAGCAACAAAATGTAAAAAAATGTATGAGATCAAGAATGATTGTTTCTTACAAATAAAATGGCTGAGTAATATTTGTTTATTTCTCTATAAAAGTTAATGGAATTTTGGTATTTTGGGTACTTCCTATTTAGTACATTTGGAAGGAGGGGTCATGTAGTCCAATTCACTTAGTCAATGGGTAACGCGCACAACTCGTCATGTCTTTGATCACATGGGGATGGGGGCTGTTTTGGCACAAAGCACTGGAGTAACTCACTTCATAACCAAAATTAAATGAGCATGTACTTTATATTTGTATTTATAAGTTAGTAATTGATACTTTAATAGAGTAGTCGATACCAAGATTGGTGATGAATGGCTAACAATATCCCCACAGTTTGGTATCAATACCAAGGAGAAAATGTCTAGTTTTTTTTTATATATAATTGTTTAGGACACAGTTTCATTATTTTGTGTGTATAATGATGGTTTCAGTCATGAGAAATTTTTTAAAACAAATACCAGCTTTCTGAGCTTATCCTTTAATCTTTTCCTTTGTTTCGCTTTCTTCTCAGAAAGCTTTTAACCCTGGTGATTAACCTCTGAGCTGCTTCTTGTCTGGATGGCACACCCCTTTGACTTTCTGTTACGCATTTACTGCCTTTTAATACTGGATGCTGAGAAGAGAATCATCATTAGCTCCCACCTTATCTGTTCCTTATTTTACCCATGTGATGAGGCTTGTCTCAGGGATTCAGCTGATAATGACCTGTCCTGCAATAGAAGCTTAATAGCTTCTCTGTATCTAAAAAAGGACTTTGATTTCTCATTGTTATTTGTTATCAGACACTTACAGAACATGTTGATGGTGGATTTTAGAGTATTTTTCTTTTTCAATATTATTTTTTTTCAATAATATGGAAATAATAATATGGAAATTTAACCCTCATAAAATAACATACAAATTATATGACTCACCAATAATTTGAAGCTGCATGCTGATGTCATGGTAATTAATATGCTTTACGCACAATGTTACATTAAAACTGAACAAATGTGTGTAGTTTAATTCTAAGTCTCTCACAGATTTACTATTGTTTTTATATTCAATCCCTACACACACACAAACATATATATATATATATATATATATATATATATATATATATATATATATATATATATATATATATATATATATATATATATATATATATATAATTTACTGTGTATGATTATATGATTATTGATTATCAAAAGTAGTCTTGGCATAAATATGTTGAGAAGGTGACCACTCATTACCACACTAACCGTTACCCACATTTTTGAGTGCCCATCTTTTTAATCTCCCTAGATAGATTATGGCTAGAATTTTCAAAGTGTTCTTTACCTGGTGCACTGTAGTAGTTTAAACCATGAGTCTCTTCAGAATCTGTACTGCTCTATTACCATATTTTTGGACCATAAGATGCACTAAAAAGTTTTTATTTTTATTGTTAGTGCCCCTTATGATCAAGTTTGCCTTACGTTTGCATAATGTCTGCCTTCGCTTACTGACCTTGAAATAATTTTATGTGATGCAAGGCAAATTGTGAGGTTTATGTCTTGTAAGGCATGTTGAAAGGATTTATTGTGACTCAGTTGAATACAGTTTGACTTGTATGTGAGGTTGCTAGAAAACATTCAAAAGCATCAATCCCTCTGACCAATCGCCTGCCTCTTGATTCCGCTAGGCTTTCTGGTTAGTGTAGTCATTATACTTTGTTCAACTTTTGCTTTGTTTTTAATGTTGTTGCACCGATTGTCAGGTTCTCCTTATGGACCAAAAATTGTTTCGACATTTGTTCAATTTCGCTTTCTTCATTGTGATATTTTCAAATGATTTGAATAAATACAAAGGATTTTGGGGTTTATAATCCACCCTATATACAAGTCTACTATTGACAAGATCCAAAAGTGTGATCTACAGACATACCTGGCAGTGCATGTGAGAACTGCTTACTTTGTGTTTGGACTGCTTGAATGTGTTAATAACCCTTTTCACACTACTCTGCGTCACCTTTGGAGCCCTCTTTATTGACTAAACTTAGGTGTGTGAAAGAAAACATAGTGGTGTGTCATTAAACTCTATTCCTTTGCTGCATTACATCCAGAGGTTGTAACAGAGATGGGACAGTTGTGAGATGGGATCTATGTGAATTATTAGACTGGAAAGAGGTTTTGTTTTGCTCTGCTCTCATGGTTACACACAGATGAGCGAAAGACTTGTTTATGTGCTAGCCTTTCTGCATAAATGTTCTCTTGAGATACCAGCGTGTGTGTGATATCAACACAATGCCGAGTGGACATAAACCGTCATTTCAGAGCCTGAGCTTGTCAGCAACACAGTTTTTAGTCTCAGATAAGTGGCATGTTCTGCTGTTTCTGACAAGGACAAACAAAAGTCAGTATGCATGTATGCTTGATTAGAATTCTTTACAAACAAAAACTGAGCAGTGCATGCAAGCTGTTGCAGATTATCTAAACATCTTCTTGAGTTGACAGAGTTTAGAAAAAAATTACAGTTAACAACAAAATACAGCAGTCGATTCATGTGTCATTGGCTGACATGTTTTCAGTCAGTCACACTTCTCAGAGGCAATAGTGATATATGGAGATGACAAATTAAACTAGGTGCAGTGCAAAAGGAGCACTTCCTGGGTGAATTTGACCTCTTGGCAGGACCATAGTATATGGATAGGTGGAGATGAAAAAGGGTGATAGGCAAAATATTGGAAGGCGCCCTATGGTACACATGCACTTAATATAAAGAGACAAATAAAAAATGGTTTCAAACTGACAGAAACATGAAAAAAAAACTTTTTTAGGTTTAATTAATAAAAAAAGTTCAACGTGAACCCCAAAAAGGAAGTTGGAGCGAGCAGAAGTGGTTGAGCGACTGGTGGGATGGTCCATGGACTACCTGACCAACCGACCACAGTACGTGCGTCTGCACAACTGTGTCTCTGAGGTGGTATTCTGCAGTACTGGAGCCCCTCAGGGAACAGTACTGTCACCGTTCTTCTTCACACTCTACACCTCAGACTTCACCTACAACACCGACAGCTGTCATCTGCAGAAATACTCTGATGATTCAGCTATTGTGGGCTGTGTGTCTGAGGGAGATGATGCAGAGTATAGGTTGGTCATCGCGGACTTTGTGAGCTGGTGTGAGAACAACCACCTGTGTCTGAACACCAGCAAGACCAAGGAAATGGTGATCGACTTCCGTAGAAGGACGGTGACCCACACACCGGTGAACATCCAGGGAGATGAAATAGTCACTGTTGACAGTTTCAAGTACCTGGGTGTTCACCTGAACAACAAACTGGACTGGTTCCACAACATCGATGACCTTTACAAGAAAGGTAAAAGTCGACTCCACCTCCTGAGGAGACTGCGGTCCTTTGGGGTGTGCAGACATCTGCTGAGGACGTTCTATGATTTGGTGGTGGCCTCGGCTGTTTTCTACGCTGTTGTCTGCTGGGAGGTGAGCTGCTCTGACCGGGACAGGAAGAAAATCAACAAGCTGGTGAGGAGGGCCAGCTCTGTCCTGGGCTGCTCGCTGGACTCTGTGGAGGAGGTGAGTAAGAGGAGGATGTTGTCCAAACTCAGATCCATCATCGACAACAGCTGTCACCCTCTGCATCAGAATCTGATGGGGCTGAAAAGCTCCTTCAGCAGCAGACTGAGACACCCCCAGTGTAGAAATGAGCGCTACCGCAGATCATTCCTCTGCACAGCCATGGGACTGTGCAACGCAGCTGTTTAAATGTTTGAATTTTTAAATAGGTTAATATGTGTATATAGTTATTGTATTGTATTGTGTTTGTGTTGTTGTGTTGTGTGTTGTGTTGTGTTGTGTTGTGTTGTGTTGTGTTGTATAGTATTGTATTTTGCAAATGTTTAGATATATGGGTGCCATGACAGATACAAAAAACCCATTGGGGATATGAATAAAGTTCAATTCAATTTAATTCAATTCAATTCAATTCAATTCAATTCAATTCAATTCAATTTACTTTAATCTCTTAACGATGTGGTTGAAGTTAACAAGTCTCAACCCTTCAAAGTTCTGTATAAAGTTAAAGGATAATTACATTAAAAAAAAAAAAAAATCTCTTTGGTTTCTCTCGTAAATAAGCTTGACTGTCATGGGGAGGTAAATTCAGTACACATTGAATAGTCCTCATTTTACTTTAACTTCATTTGGCCACTTATTGTAAACTAAATGAATAAAGTTGTGGTAGAACTAAGACAGAGGGAAACTTGAGAGAGGTGTAGATGTGCTTTGTTACTTTTAGTCTTAAAGTAAATGAAAAATAGATAAGTAGTCTCAGTGGAACGAAGTTGTTTAAGTAATTTAAACTTTTATTTGAGAGAAAAAAGAGCTTTTATACTTCACAGTTTGGTATGACTTTGAGTTTAACAAATTTAAGTTCCTTATAAGTTTCAAATACGTAATTGAAGACACAAAGGGGTACAATAATTTAAAAGGGGGAAAAAATGCCTTTTCTCTATCACACCTGGTTTAGATTGGTGATTATCACAGCTGTTTCTCCTTCAGATAATTAGTTCTCAAATAGAAGTTCATGGTTTCATTCAACTGTTGTCAAGTTTTGAACTACATAAAATATGATCAAAGATGAATGATATTGTTCAAGAAAAGTCTGCATGGGTATATTCAAATTCCTTTCCTACTCACTATATAGAGCGCTATAGTCCAGTCGCCATTTTGTAATGCTGTCCAAATCTACAATTACAAAATTTAGTGCTGTAGAAATTTCCCTGAGATCTTTATTAAAAAAACAGTGTGCATTGATGCTTACTTCATTGCCAAATATAGACCACAATGCACTGCGTTTTAGCAATTCTTGCAAAATAAGTATTTAAATGTATTTTTTAAAGCAAACTGTCCACATTTTCATCATCAGAACAGAATGCATTCATAAATGGATGTCGTAAAATGTTCATTTTGATAACATTTTAACTTTGTGACATATGTGGTCACATACGCTGTTTAGAAAAAAAAATAGTGAGCATGGTTTCCACATTGCTTTTAAAATCCACGGCACTATAGCTTTTTTAGTAGTTAGAGTAGGAATTCGGACATAGTCCTATATTTTCTCTTTAATTTAATAAAAAAAGGTTTTTACCATATTCTTAAATTTGTTTGTTTGACCATGTTTGTGACTCTGCCCTGACTCAAAAAAAAATCACGGTCCCAAGTTTAAATTTAAAAGAAATCCTGTCATTAATCCAAATATCTAAGGTTTTTATGATCTGCAAATGAATTGATTTACAGTTGCTACCTAAATGTAATAAAAAATAATAATATAAATAAATAAATGTAATATTCATGTTAAAATGCATGCATGTCAGACTGTAACTGTTGGTGGGGAGTCTTTTTGACTTTTTGTATTTTTATTATTTGAATATTTAGTCTTTTTCCTGTGGACTCCATCTTTAAAATATCCAAATGTCCTTATAATAATTGTGATGTGCTAATGTCATTGCCCTATACAGAAATAAATAAGGATTGACATATTTTAAATTAATAGATGAAAAGCAAAAGGTTAAACAACTATTTAATACCTTGAGATACAAGAGCATGTTTTGAAAATTTTCACAACTAAGCTTGATGTAGACATGGAAATTTAAGCACTAAACATTCCTTATCTGGAACAGCAAAACAAAAGTCATCTACCTGAAACCTGCAACAGGCGCCAGACACAAATGACCCTGAAAGAAAGAGTCAAACACATTCATGAAATCCAATGACTACTTCTCTGCCTGACTTGGGTCTGAAACACATCTAAAAACCAGCTTTTTTTGGGCCAATAAGAAGCACTTGTTATAGAGTTTGACAGCTCGGGATTTAAATGTATTTAAAAATTTTCAGCTCTGCAGCTCTGAGTAAGATCCTGGTGTAGAGTGTGAGAGCTACATGCTCTGTTTTATCTCTAATGTTGTTCCTGATGGAGATAATTGTCCCTGTTGACAACACTCAACTGACTGGGAGAGAATAATCCTCACCCACCACGAACTGAAACACTTTCCTGCATGCTATCGAGCACACGACTGGCTAAAGGGGGAATGATGAACCCTGCATGTGGGCCGGGGTGTCAAGGGATGCAAGGTCATCTGCAGCATTGCTTGAGCGAAGTTCCATCTTGTGCGTTAATACAGTGATGGTGAGAATAGTATGGATGCTTATGACATAAATTATTCAGAAAACACTCACCAATGCCCTTTCTCTGGGTTTACTCAAGCTTGTATATGTCCATTTTCATCAGCCCTCTCTTGCCTGGCTGTCTTCTTTTATTGTGTTAAGCTTTGTTGTGTTAAGTTGTATTTTTTACCTCTTGGAATAACCTGGGGATCCATGTCAAGCAGGCATGTAACGAACTGGTTTTAGCGTTTGGAGCCATGTAAATAGATGTGTTTCTGAAAGATGTCCCATGTATCTTTTATAAAAAAAATATAAATTTTCTGAACTTCGGATGACTCTTTCTTTCCACATTGTATTTGCTGTTTCTGCAAAACTTGAAATGCTCATTCCTCCACATGCTCATTTCCAAGTTCTATCATTAAAATCAATGAAATTGATTCTCCTGCGGTTAATGGATTTTGCAGCCAAGGTGAGGAGGATGCACTTTAATCATGGCAGGTCTTAAATATTTTATCAGGCAGAGCCAAAGGTTCAGTGCGGAGGCTGGCGATGTGGAGGAGTGACTGATAGCAGACACTGGTACTCAGTGCATATCAGCACTCTGGTTGAACATTAGACCAAACATTGCTTTCACTTCAGAAAACAGCATTTTGTAACACACCTTTAGTATAAAGAAAATCTTTTGGACATTGTGAAATTCTAAAAGTTCTGAAACTCTAAGACATTTGGGTCCTGGTGTTCTATTGACAAACTGACATGCATGTCAAAAGTATCCTTTTTTTCTGAAGGAAAATGTAGAGTTTTAAATATATAAATCAACAGCAATTACAGATAGTCTCACTGCACCTCTCAAAACAATAGTTGTAAAGCAAAATAACTCCCTATAACATGATTATGGATGATTCATAAATCTTCACTCCTTCCTGTTGGTGCTCCTGTGTTCCAAAAGACAACCACCCAGACATAAAGATACATCTCGGCTACAAACTAGCTACTTACTAAGTTTGTAGAACTCTACCTGTTGTGTATCTCTGGAGCTCTCTGGAAAGAAGAGGATTGATAAACGGGCACGGGTCTTTGCTATACACTGGTCATTAAAAGACAAGGATCTGTACATAGAACTTCTATTTGAATTGATTGGCCTTACGCTTAACGAAGGACAGCCGGACCAGATGAGGAGTTTTGCGCATGTGGAGCATAGTTGTTGTGACGTAAAGGAGGCTCGGTGATTCAGTCTGTATGCAACAGTTTGATTGACAGCGATTTAAAAGGCGAAATACTCAGAAATGCAAAAATGAAATCATTTCTTATTACATTTGTTCTCTTTCATAAGAAAAATGCCACACATACATGTTAAAAACAAAAAAAGATGATTATAATTGCAGAGAGACTTCGAGCATTAGTCTACCTTTTATGTTTAGATGTAAAAAATGATTAAAAAAAAAAAAATTCCCAAAAAAAATGTTTTAGAAATGGCCCTGCGACAGACTGGCGAACTGTCCAGGGTAAACCCTGCCTTCGCCCATTAGCCGCCGGGATGGGCTCCAGCATCCCCGCGACCCCGAAAGGGATAAAGCGGCAAGGAAAATGAATGAATGAATGAATGTTTTAGAAATTTCTGAAATGTATTCATTGGCAGTTAGGTTACTGGGCCAGTTTCCAGTTTAACATACATTTTGATCAAGCTGATTGCAATTAAACATGTCAGTGTCATGTTTGACTCGAGTCCCTCATTGCTCCATTGTGACAGCAGTCCTACTGAGCCAGACCTTGCAATGTTTACAAATCAGTTTCAAAAAGTAGAGTTTCCATGGTATGCCTTCTTTAATACAAGTATTACAGTTTTTCACTTTGGTTTTAAATTATACAGATTTTAGTAAGATGGTAGATGATGCAGGAAAGAAAAAGGGGGAGTTCTAGATGTTTTGTTTGATATTGGTGGATCCAGTTCATATTGCAGACAAATTGTGCAAGTGGTGGTACGAGCATGGATATATTTAGGATCCCCTCTTTCAATTAAAAAAAACAAAACAAAATGGCAAACATTTGTGAAGATTGAACCGATACTTTAAATTGGTACAAAACTATTCTCTGTCTATTTGCCCCAGTCTTAACAACATGGAATGTTCGCGCACAAAATGCAGTTTTTAAATGTCATGTATCTACAGAATGCTACTATATGTGCATTATATGTAATCTAAAATCTTAAAGAAAGAAAGATGGGATCCTAAGGCACATATATGCTAAATTTGGTGCTTGTACTGCAAAATTCACAATTATTTTAATAATGAGCTACACTACTACACATCTGTCAGGAAAGGTAAAACTTCAGTAACTCTTGGAGCAAGTGGTCATCAGTTAAGGTAATGCAAGACATTTAACAAAATTACAAAAATTAGGTGTGTGAATCGTTTTCATTTGTGAGGATTGATCTTTATAAGTTAATTTTCATTAGTTGATTCAGGTCTCTCTTTGGTTTTTTGTTGAGGTCATGTTCTGTTTTCTTTTCGTCACTGTCAGATCTTCCTCAGGTGTGTCTGGTTCAGATAATGAACCCTCTAACTACATTTCCATTACACATATATGCACAACGTTTACATTTTGTTTGCAACAATATGACAACCCAAACTGAAGAATTGAGAAAAAAAAACATGGGTATATGCTGTAGGAGAAGTGTATGTATCTGATCAAACATTCACATTCTCATGCATTTTTAAGAGATTTTTTGACTCTGCACTATAACTACTATTTGTTATATTTCAGTTACAGTTTTTTTACGCGACTATATTAAGTTGCCATACTGTAATCTTAATATTATAAAAAAAGATTTGCATTTACATGCCTGTTTTTTATTGCACTGCAGTTTTATGTTATGAAATCAGCTTACTCTGTTTAGCAGAAAATGAAAGGATGTAAAGCAATAAGCTGGATGTAATAGACTTTAAATTGCTGAATGTAAACAGAGTTTAACAGGGGAACATTTTTCTTTAAAGTAAATCAAATAATGTGACAGTAAAACACTATATTGTACCATCTAAGATTCATCCATCCATCTATTACTACTTTTCCAGAGTTGGGGATAACTGTTAAGCACAGATGATCAGACCTCCCCTTCCGCAGAATCTTCCTCCAGTTCTGCCAGGAGGACCCCAATGTGCTACCAGACCATCTAAGAGACACATTCCCTCAAATATATTTTGGGTCTTCCCCAGGGCTTATCCCAGTGGGGTATGCCTGGTATGTCTCATGGGATCTAAGAGGCATGCAAGGAAGGAGCCAGCTAACTTGACATCCCTCGATGGAGGAGATGGGGCTCTACTCCATGCTCCTCCCAAGGGGACCAAGCTTTTCCTTTCTCAGGGAGAACCCAGCATCCCAAATCATGAGATAGTGTTTCTTTCTGGGAGTTCCTACCGTGTAGTCTCTTTGGGCTGAGCCTGACATGGTCTCTTTGGAGAGGGCCCGCCTGACTCTCACGTGCGAGGCACAACTCAAGACTTGACTTTTGGCCAAAGCTCCGTAAGGGGTATTTAAACCAGTCTCAGTAGGTTAACAGTTAGACCCACTGCCACCCCAATCAGTTGGCAATTCCTGGTGGTTAGAAGACATTCCTAAAGTGTTTGCACCTTCCACTTGGTTTTCCACACTACAACATCAAGACATGTAAGAACATCGTTATGTGCTTTGCATTCATGTCCAAACCAGATTTAAAACCAGATTGAATCATTCTTCGCAAAATAAAAATTAATAACTGTCTCCAATACAAATAGACACAGAATACATTTCTAAATGTAAAAATAAAAAAAAAAAGATCTCACAGTAGGCTATACATTGCAAATAAGAATCAGTTCTGCAGATACAAACCTGTTCTGTAATTGTACATTAAAGTGTGGTGCAGATGTCAGCTTTAATGTGATCAATCAAAGTCGACAATTGGTATGATCATCATGGCCAGTATTCATTTTTAATGACACATCCATATAACTGCAGAGTTAAGTGGGGAATCAAAAGCACTCGAGATTGGTCTCTTTTCTCTTTCAGTCTTCTGAATGTTAAACACTATTGTGAGTAATTGAACAGGCAATAATACAAACACACTGACACTGTAATCTTGTGACAAGCAGAAATTCGAGGGTTGTGGACAGGAAGCTTGACATTATCAAACTGCAGCCACGATTGTACAATGTTGTCATTGATTGATATCATTACATCACACTGTCATGTTGACTGCATGAAACCAGTGTAGAAAAGGAACGAAGGTGCACAGCCAGTACAGTTAAAAACAATAATAGTAAAAGAAATGAGCAACAACAACCAATCAACAAAAACTGATATGAAGCTGAAAGTAAAGTCGAACAGAAGCCTCTATAGCCAGGCACCTTTTGAAAGCACAAATATAACAATTTAAAACAAAAATTATATATTCTGAAAAATATTGTTTTTGGTGATTTGCTGGAGTAGTTTCTTGAAGATCGTTTTTTTTTTTTTTTAAATAAAAACTAATTTGACTTGCTTGACAAACAGTGACTTAGCCCCAATTTTTAAGCCAACTGATGTAAAAAGCAAATAATCCTAACTTCACAACTGCAGTGATATATTTACAGTGCAGAATCACATTTATTTCCATTTTCTGGATAAAGCTTCATTCTTTAGTAAGAAGACTAACAGTCAGGTAATTATTTTTTCAGTGTTTTGTCTGGTACAGAAACTGTTTGATGCTAATGAAGTGTTTGTTTTATAATTGGCTAATGCAGCAGTTAATGACTCATGTCCACGTTCAACTTTGAGAGTCAGTAAGGATTTCAATGCATGTGGCAGACAGCGGTGCCTAAAGTGGAATTGTTATCTCTTTTTTTTTGTTTTCAAAATGTTTTTTTATGCCATCCATTTTCTGCTTCTTTTTTTCAAATCATCTAAATGCATAGTAACGTTTTTCTATAAAATATACTGCTCACAAAAATTACAGGAACACTTATTTTATTGGGCCTGGCATGAATTGAAGTAAACCTGTCTGATGATTTTCTCATCGGTTAATCAGCTGAGGGCCTCGTTAATCAATTTCAGCTGTATTGGTGTTCATGTAATTAACAACAGGTGCACTTCAGTGGCAACAATTAGAAAATCCTCAAAACAGGACTGGTGTTACATGTGGCATTCATTTTGTGACTTTATTTTATTGAATTTTTTTTTTTATTTCTGTGCAAGCTGGCAAATTAGCTCTGCCCCCTTCAGCCCTCTTCATGGATCAGTTACAGCAGCCTGCATTTACTTCATAGAAGCTGTCGCAATTGATTTTTGTTTGGTTTTTTGGCTGGTGCCTTTGTGTTTCATCATGCATGCATGTATGTTAACTTATTTATTTAAAAAAAATCAATATAAATGATAAACAAAGGACATTTGCTCCTCTAACAATGTTTTCTTTGGTAGAAAAAAATGTCAGTGTTACAGAAAATTGCATTAATGTGACAAAAACTCAATAAAGTTAACAACTCCAGTTATTAACTTTGTTGACAAGACTGAATTATTTAACATTTGTAGTAAACTCAGCACACATTTATATATGTCACATCAATAATATGGCTTTTTCTGAAACGGTTAAACTAAACACAAAGCTTTTTATTTTCCAATTAATCTGTTTTACATTAAACATATTTACCACTTCCAATTTTTTTTTTAGTCAGAATTCCCAGCTTTGTTGCTGCACAAAATTGAGTCATATACTTAATGGTCAAATTCCCATAAGCTTTTTTTTCCTCCAAAACATTTATTAGAATTTTAAGAGACTCCCCCTGTACAAGATGCATCCTGTATGATTTCAAGTTTTACCACTGTACTGAACTTTCACATGGCTTGCCTTTCTCGACCCAATACAAATTATCATGCAAGACAATGCTTCAAAGTCAACTAGAAGTGGGATTGTGGCTATCAGTAGGGCAGAGCTCATCTCATAGATAAAAGCCATGTGTAGATAAAAAAAAAATGTCCTCTTTGATGTGCAATAGTATTGGCAGTTAGTGGCAGCACAGCAAATTACTTCAGCAATTGTTTGGTAGAATAATTATTTTGTAGCAATTTGTTGTGAGAATAAATATTGTGCTTTTGAAAACCCTCTTTTATTTCCATGTAAAATGGTACCATTTTTATATGAAAGGTGATGAGCAGCAGAGGTAAGTAAGCAAGTTGCATTTCATTTTTGTTGCTATTGGTTCTTCTTCTGAGCTACGGACACCTGATTGGTTTGTAATTGGCAGCATCTGTGGGGATGGATCCTGCTACAACAAGGTGTGCTGTAGGAATTGGCACACAGCGTTCGATAGATCTTGTGTGAGTGTTAAGATGAAGAGATGTTTGGAGCAAACCCTAGAAGCATCTCCAAACTGGGCTTCAATTTCCTAACGACATGGGAGGTTAAAGACAAGCTGCAAAGTCGCCATTCCAGGAAGACATCAAAAAAGATTTTCTCATACTGGACATGCAGGGAGGGTCTTCCTCTTCTTTCTCATTGCTGCCGTTTACCATTACATGTCCGCCACCAACAACTGGAAGTGGTTTGGTGCAAAATGTCAAAACAGTTCAAATCTAGGGTCCTTGCAATGGTGGATATGGAATACCATCCTGTCAGGAGAGAGACCTTCCTTTGTCTAAATTTGTAAAACAAACTTGGATATCGTGAGGCTTGTTGTTGTATGTGGCTTCACCAGATCTATCACCGGAGGGAGCTGTCTCCAGAGTAATAGACGCATTACATCTCCCAGCAACCCCAGCACGCAGTTCCTGGATGCCACTCATCTGACTCTCATTTACCATTTACCCACATGACACTTAAGCAATGCACAAAGCCTCACTTAGTGTGAAGTATTGTTTGTGCCACTTTACCTTTATTACCGAGCGTTACTATCTGGACCTGATCTTCTATTTGACTCTGTCCCAGTTTGCCTACCACTTGGCTCAATCTACGCCTTTCTCGTTCTACGCAACGTCTGATCTCTGTTGCTCCCATGGTTGTGTTTGACCCCTGCCTGCCTGACCCTGGTTTAGCTTTATGAACTTTTAGCCACGTCTTGACACCTGTCATCCTATCTTACCTAATAAACCTGCTGCACATGGAATCTACTGTCTGTCCGTTAGTGACAGTGGGTTTAATGGCTGTGCATTTTGTACATAGACCCTCAAAACTGTCATAAAAAAATGTGTGGCCATAGGTTTTTTAACGTAGAAGCCTGAAACACACACACACCCAATATAGATAAACATATTTTTTTAAATATTTATTTTACCATTATTTCACCAGAAAAAAAATCCAATATCCACTGATCTCTTTTTTAAGGGTCAAGAGGCAAAAGTTACCACAATTTCCAGGTCTTTCATGATAACATCAAACTGTGGCAAAGTTATGAGCCTTGAAAGCTGAATTGTTTTTGTCTATAAAGCTCCAGTCTGTAGGTGCCTTACACTGTATACTATTCTTATACTGAAAAGTATGGGAACATAATGACCTAATTGTTAATTTTTTACAAATAAAAACTAATTTACAATTTTAATTTGATAATGTTGTGTACAGTGTGCTGATATGGACTTTGAAAACTTTGAAAATCAATTAAAATCCTCTCAAGGTCACGCCCTCTTCTTAACTTGCGGAAAACGTCTAAAATTGTGCTCTTTTCAGGCTTGTGATTTTTGTTTCTAAAAATACACGTAGAACATTGTAAGAAAAATAAATGACTGTGTTGATTTTCCTGTGCAGGGGTCCCCTCCCTTACCAACCCAGCTCAGAAAAGAGCTGCTTTTTTGTTGTG
The DNA here is from genome assembly GCA_003999625.1 of Oryzias javanicus. Lineage (NCBI taxonomy): Eukaryota > Metazoa > Chordata > Actinopteri > Beloniformes > Adrianichthyidae > Oryzias > Oryzias javanicus. The sequence continues at coordinate 18,183,035 of CM012437.1, forward strand.
CAAAATAGCCAACACCTTGCCATCCATCTCCTTCAGCCGCACTCATTGTATTCCTTTGGGATCCACAACAAAAGTGAACAAGCACTTGATGTAAACAAGTAGCATGCTGAGAAAAGTCAAGGAGTGGATAATATCCATGTGTCAGGTAATGGAAGTGCACATGTACAGCTTTTATAAAACAGTGAATCGTAGCCTGTCAGTAGGAGGCTGCAGCTTTGGAAGACCAACTCTAGCAAACTCATCTCACAAAATCAGACTGCAACCTGGATTGTGGTGTGTTTGTTCTAGCAATAAAAGCAGAATAACTCTGCTGATGAAAGTCTTTCAGTAGCCTGGTGTTTCTATATTTTCTTATTTCTTATTTATAACATGAGCAATAATAAGTAGCACTGTCACTTGATTTTAAATGTAAATTTGCAGAATTAAAATAGCATATTTCTTTCTGACCATTTATAAGCAGGAAAGTGTTTTAAGCAACTATAACTGTTCTGACATTGACAGAATTGCAAACTTTGCTGTCGTAGAAAATTTTTATGAAGTCAAGAAATGTATGAAATACTCATAAGACCTCTGCTAAAATGATTAAAGAAGAAAGGATGGTAGTACAGCACACCATGTCTGCAGGGCACAGATAAGCCTGTACCCTCTTTCTTCAGATTGGTGCTTTTGGTGTCATAAGGATCAGGCCACCTGACAGAACAGTAAGAAACCTCTTTTCAAAATTTGACAGCAGTTTCAGACTTCTAACAGGTCATTTTTCCAATTTGAACACTCCCTGACTTCCGTCGAAGTCAGGAAATGTAATCCCTCATTCGTCCTTTTTTTGGCATCTATATTTTACTCAGAATACTTTAAATCTATGAAATATTCCCACATTCTACAACCACAGATGTATTGTTTAAATATTTTCTTTGAGTTTTTCTCTTCATTTATGAGGCTTTGATTCTGTTGTGCTGGTAATGATGTGCAAATGAAGCAAACCAGCCATCGAACTATTGAACCAGCTAAATTAGGAATTGACAGTTTTTAGCAATATGACATGCACACTGCCCCAAAGAATAATAACAGATGTCCAAAGTTAATTAGCTCCCATTAATTTTGTCAAATATGTCTTTCAATCAAAGCTATATGACAAAATATCACTGCTGAAGGAAGACGGTGAAACCCTGGGACTTCTGATCAAAAAAATGAAAGTGAAATATAAGATGTGAGAGTCAAAATACAAAAGGCCAGCAGCAGTCAAGGAGGCTGTTCGTGTGCTTTGTTTGTGGTAAAACCTGCTTAATAGTACAGCCACTGCGTTGTTCTGTCATCTTCTCCCTGATGATTGAACTCTATAATGCCCATGAGCGGCGATCAGTCTGGATATTTCCAAGGAGAGAATAAAGGCAGAAAAAGTGAGCAGAAAGAAAAAGCTAGAAGAAAAAAAAACAAAAAAAAGTTCTAAAAGCATGGGAAATTGGTTGATTATTTTAACAAATATTTCTCATCAATTTGCTAAGCAGGCACAGACGCATACACTTACTGGCCACCTTATTCTAGGTCCAGTAGGGTGGGACCTACTTTTGCCCTCAGAACTCCCTTAATCCTTCGTGGCACAGATTCAACCAGATGTTGGAACTATTCCTCAAGGAGTTCAGTCCATATTGACATGATAGTGTAGCAGGAGGAAATGGGCTCCACCTGCTACACAGGTGATGGTAATTGAGGAGATTGCCAAAAGGGTGTGGTGGAGCCTATAAAAGGCAGTTGCAGTTGCCACTGCACTAAAAAGAGGGGACGCCACCCTGTGCTACAGGTCCCAGGCCCAGTCAGTGGGCACCTGAAACGGTGTGTGTGGACCTGTGGCACGAGGGTCCCCTCTCCACTGCATCAGAGGGGCATGTGATCCGTCAGGACACAGGCGGTATGTGTTTGGCCATTCACCCTGTGCTTCAATGTAATGGTGCTGCTCTGACATCCTGCCTGTCCTCCACAGGGTCTGACTGTGAGCCCCTGCTGTTTTGCCTGTTTTACCTCTGTAGCCTTGTGAGGCTTTGGTCATTTTTATAATTCCGTTTTACACTCTGGTTGTGGCTTGGGAGTGGACTGGCCTCCGCGTGGACCCAAGCGCCTGTATCCCCTTCACTCCACCATTGGCCGGCTGCCTTGGCGTGGACAGCAGGATGCTTGCGGGGTGACTACCTTGGCTGTTCACTGGACAAGGAACTGGCTTCCACTTCACTCCCTGGGACCTTGGGGGTGCTGACCGCATCATTGCACCGCCTCAGAAGGACCACTGCAATGTTTAGGAGCCTGCAGTGCTGAAAGTATGCCCTGAGGCGAGGAGTCAGCAACCACCCAGGACTTGGAGGACAACCAGTATTTTAGCTGCTTTTATTCTTGTGATTGTGTATTTTATCATTTTTTATCTTTTAATCCATTTTAGAGCCAGCCCCCTGCAAGAACCGGGTTTCAGGTGGTGGAGTGGACCTACGTGTGCTGTGTTCCCTGGGTTGGATTCCCCTGTCCCTTCACAATTGTATGGCGTGGTGCACGTGTGTGGGGTGACTTTGTTATTTTGGGTATCCCTCCCCACCTGTTGACCCTGTCTGGTAGGTGCAGGAAGGCTGAGCACATTTTAATTGTAATAAATTATATATCTTAAAACTCCCAGAGCTGCGTCCGTGCCCTGTGTGATCCTGCGCTTATAAATTTTAGTGTGTCCAATACCCCTTGGCGCCCCAACCGCTCGTGTTGCCACAATAGCATCACACAGTTGCGGTAAATTTGTCAGCCGAAAATCCATGATGCCAATCTCCAAATTCACCACATCCCAAAGGTGATCTATTGGGTTGAGATCTGGTGACTGTGAAGGTTATTTGAGTCCAGCCAACTCAAAGTCATGTTCAAGAAACCAGTCTGAGATGATTCCAGCTTTATAACATGGAGCCTTATTCTGGCGGAAGTAGCATCAGAAGATGGTCCACTGTGGTCATAAAGGGATGGATATGGTCAGCAAAATACTCAGGTTGGCTGTAGTGTTGTAACCATGCTCAATTGGAAACTAAGGAGTCCAAAGTGTGTCAAGAAAATATCCCCCACACCATTACATCACCACCACTTGCCTGAACCATTGATGGAAGGCAGAATGGATCCAAACCTTCATGTTGTTGATGAAATTCTGACCCTTCTGAATGTTACAGCAGGAATGGAGACTCATCAGACTGGACAGCATTTTCCCAAATTTTTATTGTACAGTTTTGGTGATCCTGTGTGAATTGTCTCAGTTTTTTGTTCTTAGCTGACAGTAGTGGCATCCAGTGTGTTTTTCTGTAGCTGTAGGTTGGATACCTCAAGATTGGATGCTCGGTTGTACCTCGGTTGTAACAAGAGGCTATTTGAGCAACTGTTACCTTTCTATCAGCCGGAACCAGTCTGGCCATTCACCTCTTACTTCTGGCATCAACAAGGTATTTCTGTCGACAGAACTGCCCCTCACTGGATATTTTCTCTCTTTCTAACCATTATCTGTAAACCCTATAGATAAATGTGCAGGAACATCCCAGTAAATCAGCAGTTTCTAAAATACTCAGACCAGCCCGTCTGGTACCAACAACCATCCCACAACGATTGAAGCTCAAAGTTGCTTAAATCTTCCCCATTCTGATAATCAATTTGAACTGCAGCAGATCATCTTGACTAAGTCTAAATCTAAAAATGCATTGAGTTGCTGCCATGTGATTGGCTGATTAGGAACTTGTATTAAATAGCAGTTGAACAGTTGTACCTAATAAAATGGCCTGCTTTGTTGGTTTAGGAATAAAAAAAAAAAAAGCCAGATAAATGATATATGCTTTTTAGACCGTGCAATCCTTTATAAAAGCTGTCCAACGGTTAAAAACACGCGGCATAAAAAGTTATCCCAACAGTTATGGGTAATATTTCAACAAAAAAACATTTCATGACAGAAAATAGTCGCAGTGTCATCTGTCTCTACAGCATCACTCAGATGTTTTGTCATTCTTTTTAACCCTTTCATGCTGCACTTCTTCTACTTAGCCTCTTCCATCAGTGAAGGAACCAACAATTACACTACTGCAGAACGAGCCTTTCACCTGCCATGTGACTTTTCTACAATAAGGTCAGATTTGAGGCAATGCTTCAAGTAAAATGCAGCTCTGAGTAAAGAGCTTGTATCACAGCATGAGTGTCAGACCGCCATCATTATGTTGGTTTCATTTTCAACCATTTTTCCACTTAGTAAAGATAAAAAGTTAAATTTCTCTCATTCTGCTTCTGTCTTTGAGTCCTCCACAATCAATCAAGCTAAGGTCAAGTTTATTTCCCACAATTGTCACACAAGAGTTTTTGCTGTTGTCATTTTATGTTTAAAAACTCTCTTTTCCTTACTCTTCTGTTAACATGACCTTTTTGGATGTCTTTTTTCTTTATTTTTTTAGCCATACATTTTTAAATTATTCAAGCATTTAGAAAATCTTGTACAAACGGAACAATTCAGAGTAAAAAAATAAAAGATGCTGAGAATGTTTTGGTAGATGGGGAGAAGTTAAAGAGAAAATGTGTCCTTTCTATTTGCTGAATTATACTTCATACAGTGAGAAATAGATAAAAATCAGAAAAATAGAAATTCATATCAAAGCAAACCAAAAAAGTACTTTAGATTAAGAACACATTAGACAACTAACACTGAATTGTGAGGATAAACCAATGGTCTGCCCATAAGGGTGGACAGAGCAGTTATTGCCATGCTTGAGAAAAGTTCACATTGATTTGTAGTTGGTTAGATCCACGAGCTCATACCACCACGTGGGGACAAATGGTAAACAACTGATCAAGGGCCAATTTGCAGTTCCCAGCCAGTCTTGTCAATGAGTAATTTAGAAAAGTTGTACCACAGACAGAAATTGATTAAGAAGTCTATGGAATTAGATTGACTTTTCTTCTAAATTAGTGAAAACGTATCAATAAACGTAGAAGTTGTGTGTATAGCAAATGTTAACTGACTGGGTCTAAGCTTTGCATGGTGAATAGGACATGTTTTACATTTAGGAATGCTTTATGACATTTTAAAAGAATTTCGTGCAATGAAAAAGATTTTTACAATCTTGTTCGCTGAATTTCTTTAGAACTTTTCACCAAAAAAGAAAAAAAAATCTAACATTCAAAGATTTTTTTTTGAAGTAGTTTTGATTCCATCAAGGTTAACCTGAGTATTGGTTCAAATATAGTAAATTGTTGATTACAACACAATTACCCATGTCACATTCTCGAAGTTTTATAAAGCAAACTAACACGCACCCTTTGATTTATCTTCATATAAGAAAGCACAAAAATGTCTGCAACTGAAACAGTGGCAGAATGCTGTTTGGTGACATGACAATATGTGACGAGAAATCGATAACCTGTTCTCTACGAAATCTTTCAATGGACAAGAAGCGAGCCAAGAAATAAGGAAATGGATGTCGATTTCATCTTTAATGTGAAGAAGACAAATGTGGACGGTGACAGGAATTTATTATGGTCCCGGCAGCAGAAATGACATAGATGAGTAAGGATAAGTGGAGGGCAAAGTCTTTGTTTAATAATCTGGTGAGATGCAGGCTTTCTGGGAGAGTAAGTTTTTGCCTCTATCTGTAAAACCCTTTTTAAAAATTATTCTGAAAAATAAAATAAAATACATCCTTTGGTTGAATCTTAAATGCTTTATGGGAAAGCTTCTGTGCACATTTGTACCAGCAACAAGCATTAAGAGCATTGGTTTAATGTGCTGTTCCCAATTTCCTTGTTTAAGACACTTGGGAGCTAGAATTATTTCTGATTAATAGGGGGTTGAGTTTCTTTTTATTGTTTTTTTTTTTTCTTGGATGCAGTTTTGCAGAGGTTCTATATGTTACCTAAAACTAAAATTATAAAATTCGAGACATTCTTTTTTCATTAAGTGGGCAAAGGTAAAAAGTCTTTTGGGGATAAATCTCTGAATCATTTTTAACATTAACATAGCTTATAGTCATGGGGATGCTAGAGACTATCCCAGCAAATTTAAGCTAGGTACACCCTGGACAGGTCACTAGTCTATTGGAAGGCCACACACTCTAAAGCAGGGGTCCCTAACCCCAACAATACTCCAGTTACGTGATCAATTTTTGATGTGTATCTATTTTTTTACATCCGTAACTAAGGATGTAACGATTCTTCGAGAATCGGTAAAAAGACGATTCAAATTGGTCAACATATTCATCAATGCAGAACATTAAAAAATAGGTTTGTCTCGGCCTGTGGCTGTTTAGAAAAAAATGCAGAGTAGATAGTATTTCTTCATGCAGGCCCACTGTGGCTGTGTCCATGCCTGTGTGTGTGCATCGCTGCATATTGATCATCTGCGGTTCCCTTCTAAGAAATCCTCACAGTTGCTTTGGATTTAAAAGTTTCACATAAGTCAGTCCCTCCAGATTTCGAGATGTTATGATCGCAACTATTAATGGAAATTCAAGCAAAGCGAGGACTTGTTGCTCACTGTGACGTTTCATTTTCATGCATGTTTGACCAATCTACCGCGACAATAGTCATGGGTGACGATGCAGCTCGCCAACTGTTTCCCATTTGACTTCTTCCCAGGAGCCGTGCTCTTTTTTAACTCTCTTCAGCTTTCTCTGCAAGCTGTGGTGAATGCTCATTTGCGTTTAGTGCGAGCGTGGGCGAGTGCGTGCTCAGCAGCACACGTCCGCACTTTCGCAAAGCAGGAAGAAGGTACCACCAGCAGATCATACACACCCAATACAGAACAGACCCAGCCAATTACAACCTTAACAGCACCACCATACAGCTGCCTGTATAAAATGAGCTGTATTGAATGGAAAGTAATGATCCTTTTTTAAAACAAATTTAAGTAATTTCTGTTAGACATTGGTTGCTTACCAGAGCGTCACTTTTGCCCTCGTAAACATTTCCCAGATGGTGGGAACTCAGAGCACCTGTCAGAATGCTGTGCTTTAGAGTGCTTGTCAATGATGCCAGGTTTAAACTGAGAAAACCTGCAAATTTCAACAGATTCTGAAGGCTTTTTTGTCTGTTGGCGCCCAATGGGCTTTTTTCCTATGCTAAGAATCAAAGAAAGGGCAATCAGCAGGGGTGGTGGAGTAGAAAGGAAGCAGTTTGATGTTGTTGTTATTGTTCCCACGATTTGCCACAGTCAGAGTGCAGATATGTGTTCCCAGAAATAAAATACTAATGCACAATAGATGTTAAGAAGAACAATCCAAGTTGAAGTCTTTGTAATACTGCAGGTGTAAGCTCCCGCATTTATTAATCCGTGTCGAGAACCAAGATACGGTTTAATTGATACAATCCTTATTTATCTACCCTGATCATAGTCTCTGTAGTTTCTGCTTGGGCCTTTAGATTTAGTATTTGTTTTTCACAACTTAAACTCTATAGAACTGGCACAAACCACATGTATCCTATATTGAAGCGTGAATCAAGCTATTGGCTGTCTTCAGGTAATACTGTGCAGGGAGTGTGTGTCAAATTGTAATGGGCCTCAAGCATTATTGAAATGGGTAAATGTGGGGATCTATTCTTTGTGCTTTGGGACGAATAGCTAAAAAGGGCATGTTTATTTTCCTCTCCACTCCTCAGTGTACTGTTCACCATCTCTTAGTGCATTGTCTATTGATTTTCTCCTGCTACCTCTATCAGTCAGGCCTTAATAAGACAACACATGTCGTCTTTTAAAGGAACACATAAGAATGTTAATGGATCACTCTACATTTTTCCTGCACAAGCACATATGTGATCTTGTCTATGTGTAGGTGAGTGGCTTTGTTTTCCTTTAAAACCAACTAGGACAGCATTCATCTTGCTGCTCTTAGAGAACCCAAGGAGCGGAAAACACGGAAAATGTGGCAATAGAGCGATGAGAAGATAAGAATAGAGAGAGTGCTAGTGGAAGTGAAAGAAAAACCTCCTTGTGCAGGCTGGATTCATCTGCTGTCTTATTGCTCCTGCAGGGACAGATTTATCTTCATTTAGGTTTTTGGCACCAACCCCAACCTGGCCAAGCTGCCTGAAAAAAAGTGCGTTAACCCCATTGCCCTCGTGGACTATGTTGATGCCTGATCATTTTTAAGTTTTTCTGCACATTTGTGTTATATTCTTTGGTTTCTTTTACAGAGATATACACATTTGCTTACTAATGTTTGCCAAAATCATGTTTTTTTTCTTGAGTACTATGGCTGTAAATGAAAATAAAATAGTTTTTCCGCTTAAAAATGCAGTTTGCCAGTTACCATAGCTCCGTGTTGGCTTACTTGTTCTTGTTTATTTTTTTATTATTAACCAGTTTTTGGTGGAAATGAACTGTTTTTGTTTTGTTTTTTCTTTTACACGTAATGAGTGCAGTGGCATATCTGCCACTTATTTTGGACTATTTTCCACCATTTTCTGTGCCTGAATTGGTCTGTGGATGCAACTTTTACATGATCAGCTGTTGTCGCTTGGCAACAACAAAATGATGCCAGAAAACTGACCAGAGATCACAGGAGAAGCTGAGGAGACTGGGGGTCCTTCAAAGTTTGCAAAGACTCCCAAACGTTTTTTTATTCTGAGTGTGTTACGGTGGGGTGGCAGGGCGCACTGATAGTGGCAGGGAAAATGCATGCTGAGGGTGAGGTGCTGTTCTTGGGATGTATTCCGCCTATCATGCGGTCTGTGACTCAGTCTGTGATTTAGTGGGTCAGAGGAGGATTTGAAATGGAAACTGAAATCCATCATGGACGGTCATCTTTATCATCATCCTTTGAATGAGACCATGAGGGCTGCTTCAGTCAGATGCTATGCACACACCGGTCATGTGATGCACTTTCAAGAATGTGTTAAATGGGCTTTCTTGAACACACTTTCAGCATACACTGTTACACTAAACTGTCACCACCCAATAGTAGTGCATGTACTCACAGTTTGATGTGAAATGGGGAAGCGATGCAAATCTCATGAGTCTTTCTCCAGGCTTTTTCTTTTACAGTTTTATTCCGATATATGAAAGACTTTTTGTTACATTATCCTGGCCTGGCACAAATAGTTAAAATTGATTTATCTTTTATGATCACTTTTAAACGTTTGGCACATCTGTGTTTTGAAAAGGATGCTATCTTTAGGTCACAACCAAATCCAAGTCCCTGATTGGTCAAAGCTCAACTGCTTTAATTTTTGAGATCGGTTCAATGAATGCGTATTTTGTGAAAATGGGCGTTAAAACTTGAAACAAAAAAACTGTGTCCTGAAAAGCAAAAGAGAAAAACAATTAGTGTGCTGGTTAAATCAAAAATCAAAACAAAGAGAATTGGAACCTTGGCCAAACGTAAAATAAGTCAGGGAGACTGCTGACCCAGCCATGATGACCTTCGGAGTCAGCAGCTCCCTGCTAAGGGGTGCCTGACTACAACTACCTAAAGAAAACAAACAAATAAATAGAGCCAACCAAGTAAGACTACCATAATCCAACTCCAAACTAAAATAACAAAACCCAGCAGTCTAAGACTGCTTAGGAACAAAGAGGGTAAAAGAGAACAAAACAAAGCAGCACCTCAGCAACCAAAACAGGAAACCAGCAGCTGCCAATTAAGGCACATTGGCCACACCTGCCAGGTGAGCAGAAGGACTGGATGGAAAAGTTCCAACAGCAGGATGTACATTCTTCCTGTCAGCTATCAAACTCTTCAACACCTTATAGATACTGATCAATGGTAATTGTTTATTTATTTATTTTGTATTTTAGTATTATTTATCATCTATCTGCTGTTTTTTTTATTAATAGGTAATAATAAAGATATTTCCCCTTTTGTGGGATCTACAATATTCTATTCCATTCCATTCCATAATTTAAATGATGAATCGCTACAAGTTAGGGTTGTTCAACATTACATTGAATAGTAAGCAGTATTTCACCTTGTTTTCTGCCTTGTGTTGTCTTCTTGAAGCGTTTCTCTGAGGAGAAAGTTCTTTTGTGTTGTGTACCTACACCGAGGACCACTGATGCTGGAGGTTCAGCAGGTTATAAATTAACATTGATCTCAGTTTACCTGTAGCATTGGTGTTGTAGTATAGTGAAGCAAACCATTCATATTTTCATAAGACGGAAAGAAGGCACATACAGCAACACAGGCAGAACAGAAAAGTGCAGAGAGGAATGTTTAGTTTGAATATGCTGCTTCTTCTTTCTCTCTATGCATTTAACCTGTTGATTTTGCACTGTGGGGAAGTTTCTCTAATCGGTTCTTCCTTTTTCACTGCAATGTGACTCTTCCTGCACCCTTATCCACCATGCAACCTCCAAAACCTCTTGCTGATGGCTCTGCTGAGAGCTCAAGACATAAATGCTTGTTAATACCTTTGCTGCTGGGAAAAAGAGTGAGGGAAGGTGAGGGAAGCACGAATCAGAGGGAGCCCTTGGCACCATATCTAGATGCAGCAGTGCCTGCGCATTGAGAAGAGAAAAGGAAGAAGACAGAAGGGCAGAGTTGTCTTTCTGGCTGTGTTTCGCTCTAGGTGCCCCACTGTCAGCCCGAGATTGATGGATGGGGCTGTTTATCGCACGTTACATCAATCCTGTTCTGCTTTCTCTTTCATTCGTTGCCTTACTCCCTCATCACTCCTCCCTTTACTTCTGTCTCCAAACCCCCCACTTTCCTCCACCTCCTCCCCCTGCTGTTGCTACTGCTGCTCCAGGTCCCTCACTGGTCCCTCTCTTTCGTATTAGTTTCCAAAAGGCATCTTTAATGCTGACAGAGCGAGAGGGAGCGCTGTGAGGCAGCAAGAAAGCAAAGCGAGCGGATCGCTATCTTTATCGCAGCTTTTCTTGCCTGCAGGCTGCGTGGAGAGCCAGAGAACTGGACTGCTCTGTGGTGTTTCATGGAGGAGGCGGAGGACCAGGGGGTAAAAGTGTGGGACAAGCCGGGCAGATGGAGGACAGCATCCAGCACTTGGGACACTGCTTGGTTGACATGAAGGAGCTGAGCGCCAACGCTGAAAGAATCAGCACTGCTGGTGAGCTGCCTGCTCTCGTGTTGTCTGCCTGCCTCTCTGCAGCTGTCTCCTCTCTCCCGCCTGCTACAAACTCTGCATCCCACTTGTCTGCTGTAATCTATATATTATGTGTCCTGCTATTTCTGGAAATGCTTGTTCAGATGATGTGTAACCTCCTTACCTCCACCCCCGCAAGCATTTGCAGAGTTCTGTCCCTTTGGTTGACACACGCAGAGTTTGTGTTGACAGAAGGAAAGCAAAGGATAAAACAGAGCGGGGAGAGGGAAATTAATCTAAAATGTGTTTTTTCTCTGTGCAGTGCTTTAATGACTGTTATGTTTTGAAAGAAAATTAAAAAGAGAAATTGTGCCTGTTTTTTAGTCATAAAATTTCATCATGGCTGAAAAAAGTAGCATTTAGAAATGAAGAGAAAAAGCTGTCTTGCTCTTCGACCATTCTTCTTACATCATTTGTACAGAAATTTGTTGCAAGGTCATGCTGAGAGCCTTCCACTCAAGTTAAAACCATAAAATTCAATTGATCCACTTAATCTTTTTTTTAAACACACACATGTGAATTCTTGTTTTCTGCTGTAATGTTTGCATGTGTGCATGTTGGCACTTTTACTGCAGCCCTGAATATATTGACAATGATGAGCACCGACAGAAGCAAACTAGCCTTATTGCCTATAACTAACTGCAAGAGAATACTGAGGAGATTATCCATGTCAGTGATGCCACATAACCTCCTTTTCAAATTGGATACCTTTGCCAATCGAAAAGACATATTTCATTTAGAGCTGCGATGACAAGCAAATAAAAACCTGAAGCCTTCTCAATAGGAATTAAAATAAACAATAGAAATAGGATATTCCATAACTTATTCACAGCTTCCACAAGAATTAGGGTGGATTAGTCAGATGGTGATAATCATGTGCAATTGATAGAACAATACATAGTGAAACGGATAACATCTTCAGAAGGAGATACCATGAATACTTGTTAGACCTGAGTCTTGTCCTACTAACCTAATGCCAGGGAGGAGATGGAGTTTGTCAGAAAAGGTAACAGGGCTGTTTTAGGTCATCATCTCACAACAAGAAAACATACTCACAAACAAAAGCACTCTCTGCAGTCACCAAAATTCCCATGAGTGGGCGTCCCAGCAAGTTCAACCCAAGGTCATACCTTGGCAGGTCTCATATGAATAGCAAAAATATGGAAGTTGAGTTGAAAAAAAAAAAAGATGCTTGTAAAATGAAAAATGGAGACATGAGAAAATAACTCCCCTGTTGAAAGAAGACACTAGTACAATCGGACAGTCCAGTTCAAAATAGAGATGTTCAAAAATAACCGAGAACATCGTAGTTGGTGAAAAATGGCATAAGTGCAAACTCTTTACAATAGCTGTGATGCACAGTATTGGAGGCATCATAATGGGGGATTGCTTCGCATCTACAGAAACTCAATCAACAAGTAATCATCAAACACACATACATGGTGGTACTGCTTGGCAGTGCGCCAAAATGTGTGTCATAGGAGTCATAATTCCCTGTTGTAACAGTTAAATACGTCCAACACAAAGAGGCCCTCAGTTCTTATTTGTTTGCTTATTTGTTGGACGGACAAGTTAAAAAAAGAAAAAAAGAAAGCAAAAGTGAGTTAAGAGTTTTGCCCAAGGACAGTTGAATTTAGTTTATTTATAAAACTCCAATTTACCTCTGGATATGACTTAAGGCGCAACAAAAAAGTAAGACACTTAAAAACAAGCTATTTTTATAAACCAAGTAATTCCAAATGTTCCACTTCATTAAAATACAATTTAGTTTAGATTATACTGACTTTAACTTCTTTTTCTTTCGGCCTTTCCCTTCAGGGATCGCCACAGAAAATCAGCTTCTTCCATCTAACCCTGTCCTCTGCATCCTTTACTCTAACACCAGCTGTTTGCGTCTTCGTTCACTGCATCCATAAACCTCCTCCGTGGTCTTCTTCTAGAATTCTTGCCCAGTAGCTCTAGAATCAGCATTCTTCAACCAATATATTCAATGTCTCTCCTCTGGACATGTCTGTACCATTTTCAGACTAAATATAATCATGGTCTGTATAAGTAATCAACTCATTAAATTAAAGAGTTTTCTCTCACCCATATCCCGATTCAATAGAGACGGCCATCTGCTGTGACTCATTGGGAACAAGAAGCAATGACTGTTAAGCATTAAATATGAACCTTTGGCCTACTGACTGGCAGACATCTGCTAAACCCAATCACCTACAGCCAACCCATGTAAATTCTGAACATTTCTGTAGACCTGGAAACATGACTTTGCATCTTTTATGTTCACATGCAAAATAACAAGATTACAGGAATAATATGATTTTAAAGTGGCTATATCATGATTTTCTTAAACTTTTCAGAGTAAACTATGTCAATATATAATATATCCTATATCCCTTGGAACACAAAGAAGAACCCCAAATTATTTATGATCTATGACTTCTTTTTGTGGAATATTTTAATACCAGGAAGTGAAACGACTTGATCTCTGTGGCACCACCTTACGCTCATTGTCAGTCCTGCTCAATTTGCGATGTCATTATAACCGACATTAGTGTGCTTGCTTGTGTCCGCACATGCAAACAAGCAACCTTTGAACTTTTTAAAAGATTAATATAAATATTGTGTGGCCTTAAGGTGCATTCACACCGAACGTGATTCACCCAGCGGAGGCAGCCAGTTTCAATGTTAAGTCAATGGTACAGACTCAAGTTGTGGCGATCTGAAGTCCTGTGGTGCTATTGGTGCCAATGGTGTGGGATGGCAGTCTGCCAGCACCTCGATTTGAGCAGCAAGGCGCGAATTGGGCGGCGCGGACAGAATGAAGGAATTAAGCTTTGACGTTTTCAGTGACTTGATCAGTGGGGAGAATATTAATCCAATCTGATCGTTTTTGTCCTGAACTTCCATCTATTTCTTTACCCTGCTGGAGAGGCGGGGTTTCAGAGCGCATCTGGCTACTTTGGAACCAATCTCCAGCTTTTGCTTCAGCGGCAGAGCTCACTCACTTGATATACTGGCAGACAGAGAGCTGCTGCGGTGTGCGGAGGCTGCGGGCTCAGGCCTCATCAAGAAACAAGAAAAACAAAAAAGGTCTCCTAAATTTATATTTTTCCCCTCATATTAATACCAGACATTGAGCCTTCAACACCGCGGCCTTGTGCTCAGAGGCCTTGTGGAACTCCCTGCTTGACACTCGACATGAAGGGCTTAGATTGGGGGGGTTAAACCACCAAATGGTTCCTAAGCACAGCCAGCGCTTCCCAGTGAATGGTTCAAATGCGGAGAAAAAATTTTCCCAAATCTAGGTGTGTGACAGCTAATGGGACTTTGACTTGGAAGAGGCTGTCATTCAGACACAGGCTCTGGAGTGAGATAGAAGCCCCGGTGGTGTTATATTTAAAAAAAAAAAAAAAAAAAAATCACATAAACCCAAACAAGGAGACATATTTACCAATGTTTTTATAGAACTCTTCACAACAAAAAAACTCGATCTCTCAACATCATTCATTTCTTCATACACTCTAAGTAAGAAATCCGCCGACACCATTTCATGTGGCCATCATGTTGAAAATATTAGCTGTTAGCTCCTCCCATTACTGGCCTCGGAATCAAGCTCAGGCAGGTGGCGCACAGCGAATTCCCCGCGTGGTGAAAGAGGGGTGGGCCACGTGAATTTGTCGAAAGAATCGCGTTCAGTGTGAATGTAGCTTTACACACAGTTCGATCCGGAGGTTAAAGTACACGAAGTACCACAGTGACCCCAAAGACGACTACAGGGAGTTTTTGACAGGTAAATAAAGAGCTGAGAGAAGTTTTATTTCATAATGTTGCATTTATTTTAGGCCAATCGACTATGATACAGGTCGAGGTTAACAAAGCAGCCTTCTGCAAAGTGGCGATCACAGAAAAAAGGTTTCTGGCTACTCTGTCACATGCTCCCAAAGATAAACTCCAATCATCTTTAATGAGGAGGCTCTTCTTTTGGAAGTTTGAGCAAACTCCTAAATCTCTCGCAGCATGAAAACCATTTTCTCAACTTAAAATAGGCTACATAATCTTACGAGCTGCTGTTTTCTCTGCAAATTAGACACAATGGAACCACTTCTCAGAGTCATCACTAAAATAACAACTCTTTGTTGATGAGCGCTGTGAGCTCTGTGGAGAATGTGGGTGTGTTTTATGTTAGCTTGGGGGCGGAGCTTTAGTGCAGACTCTTCCTGTAAAGGGGGTGTCCTCAAACTGTGACATCACATCGTGAAGACCTGCTCATTTTTGTGGGTATGGGTGGAGCTGCTGTTGAGAACGCAGGTTTTTTAGAGGATTACTCAGAAATGCGTGAACGGATCAAAATATAGCTTTGGTGCTCTCTATGGTGTGGAATGAACTGAATAATACACTTCAAAGCTCAAAAAGTTGTTTTTTCACATTATGCCCACTTACTTAATTTATTCTATGCTAGCAGTAAAATTAAAGTAAAAGCAATTTAGTTAGTTATGTATCAGGATTCACAAACTTATTTTTTAAGATTTATGATCCTTCAGAAAGACACGAGTCAAATAACACATTTCTCCCCTTTCCTGTCCATGTGTCAAAGTGTCCTTGGGCAAGACACTGAACTCCACGTTGCACATGGTGGGCATGGGTTGGCAGAAGTGCCAGGCAGCCCAAGTGGCATCAGTGTGAGAATGTGTGTGTGAATGGAACTGTGACTGTAAAGGACCTTGGGCCTTAAAGCAAGGTAGACAAGTGATATATAAGTTTATCATTTTATACTTGATACATTTTTTTCTTTGTTTTCTTTTAGTGTTTCTAAAGTATTTTACCTACTTTTTTTCTGTTTAAAGTCAAAGTTTTAAAAACTCCAATGTTTTTCTTGAATTCAATCATCACATTTATTTTAGTGTGAGCACAATTGGTTTATTAAATAATGTTCTGAATATAAATGTCAAAATGCACAAAGAGCAATTTAGTTTTAAATATATTTCTTACAAAGAAGAAAAATTCTTTCTTAAAGTACCTTTATACTGCAGGACATAGGAATAGCACAGAGGAAAGCAAAGTGATCAAAAACTACACTTGAACTTCCTTTTGTCAATGTGTTCCTTTTTAAAATGTTTTTATTTAATGTATTTATTTTAGGGAGCTATGGCTCGGGGTAAATCTCTGAACAGAATCTCACATTTGGTTCTCGTCTCGCCTGGCCATGTGTCAGCATTCTCCAGGGCAAGACATTGAACCTGACATTGCTCCTGGTGGTTACGGGTCAGCACCTTGCATGGCAGCAGACCACATCAGTGTGTGAATGTGTGTGTGTGTATGGGTGAATGAGAGTTGTGATTTTGAAGGGCTTTGGAGCTTATTGAAGAGAGTAAGTGACTATTTAAGTGTTTATCAATTACCGTTACATTTCCCTCTCCTTATATATGGCATTCAGTTTTTTTCTTTTTTTTTTTTTTTACCAAGTTAAAACTTTGTAGATGCAATCATCTGAGGGATTCTAATTTTCCGTTTTTCCTTTACATTTTTAGGGTCACTCCGAGTAACCCTGCATTCTGATATATACATTTCACAGGAATCTAGAGAAGTCGGAGGCGGCATTTTTCATGCATGATTTATGCCAATTTTACTGTAGAGCAATAACAACTATGTATGTCCTTTAAACACTGAGTAGTAGTTTTAGCTCCGATTGGACCTGAGAGCTTCTGCTGTATGAAAGAGGGTACAGATTGGTGAGCTCTTTATCCTTACGTGTCTTTGCTGGGTGTGCTGATGGTGGACATAAGTAAAATGGAGGCTATTCAAGAAGTGAGAGAGCAATACAGCCATTAAGTCAAAGTCACCAAAACTCCCTAAAAAAACAGAAGTACATTCTGTGTACAGCAGGAGTGCTGAGTGCTGTAAAAAGTCTCCAAATTGGATTTTGGTTCTGGTGACTTTTAGCCAAATGCTTTGTTGTTTTTACTTTAGAATAGTGTGTGTGGGGGTGTGGGGGTGTGTGGGGGTGCATGTGCGTGTGTGTGGCGGTGTGTGTGGGGGGGGGATGTGTGTGTGTGGGTATTTTCATCTGCATTGCTTTATCTGAACTTTTTTAACTGTCAAACAATAATTTTCAAAGAGCTAAATATCACATTTAGCAGTCACACAAAATCACTCATATTAGTGCTTCTTATGGAAATGGTAAAATCTGGCTAAGTACTGTGGCGTTTAGGACTTGAGAAAGTACCTGAGTTGTTTAAATCATGAGATAAGAAAATTCACCATTGGACTGAATTGTCCTTATCCCCATCAACCACTCATCCGATGATGACGTTTGTCCATCATGTCAACAGAAGGTTAGGTGACATGATTGATACTGGATATGCTCTGCATTCATCATACAAATTGTATAGCGATTTTGGAGATGCATTTAAAAACTCAAAAATTAAACATCAGCATTCAATAAGTGATGTCCCGCAGTACCTATCCATTCCGGTTTCTAATTGTTTCATTTTTCAGCGTTACAGGAAATTACTTTTGTTATCCGAAATGTTCCATTTTTATTTGATTGCTTTTTAAAAATTGTTCAGTGACTTCCAAAATGTATTTTTTTAATAATCATTTATTTTGTGTTTTTGACTGTTGTTGTGATCTTTAATATCTTTTTGCATTTAGTAATTTTTTTTTTTAATTTTGGTGTGATTTGTACTTCAGGGACACGCTACCATATAATTTTTTACCCCATGCTTCTTCCACTCAAAACTTAGATTTTGATATCAAAGTTTTACAGACACACACGAATCACATGGGATTTAGAATAAAACTATCAAACATCATTGTACTCCGATGACCTGGCCGCTGAGAGATGTACAGTTTTATAATTTATGGTGACGGATGTGGGAGGATGAGAGTGGTGGGAGCACTCAATTGTACTTATGCTTCTTGGCATCATGTAAGTGAGAAGCAAAGCATATAATTACCATGTATACAGGATGAAAGTAAGGCTTACAGCCCTAAAATATCAGTCCCAGGTAAAGAGCTTTATCTCCACTTTGTTGACATCAGACAAAAGTAGAGACCAAACTGAATGCTTGTTTCCTAAGATCTGGTGAATTGGCTCTCTAGAAGCTCCTCCGGCACAATCAGATAAATGACATCACATTAGCTGAAATCTAACAAGGATTTGCACAAAGGAACGTGAATTCTCGCTGACAGCTGCAGCCTCAAACTGATGCAATTTTAATTGCTCCGTCCTTAACGTGACAAAACTATCGTGAAGCCAACTGTCTCACTGTGTGCCCTTGTTAACCCTCCACACTACATCTCTCATCGGAGTGACAGTCGAGACCTCCTCGGCACCTCCGACTGATTCACAACACTTCATTAAACTCTGGCAACAAAACCATCTGTCCCCTCTCAATCTCCCACAGCAGTAATGTGAGAATAACTCACTCTCCCTTTTAGTACCACTCGTCCTAATGGGATGCCTGTCTGTGCAAACATCAATTGAGTTACAGGCATGTTAGCCTGCTTGATCACTGAATCATCAGGACGGATGCGCAGGTGCGGCGTTTTTAAACACTAAGTCAGGATGGAGTGCGAAGTCGGACCGAAAGAGTTAGGTGGAAAAAACACTGCAACCATTGTGAGCATATCAATATGCATGTGTTGTTGGGATGGAGCTGGCGGCTGGGGTGGGATGGTTTATTTAGAGAATACTATTTATATCCCGGAATTATCAAAGCCCTCTTTAAGGCAAGCACATCAGTAAATTATTCATCTCACCTCAACATCCAAATATTTTAAATATGATCAGGATTGCTCTTAGGCATTTTCTTTTGTATGCAGCTTTTATTTGTAAAGCGGATAAGCAGGATGATTACAACTGTGTACTTTGTCACTATTTGACAGCAGGTACACTAGTAATAGTTGTCTTGAGGCTTTTACCATTTTTTTTTTGTCTTTGTGCCAGTAACTAACTCTTCTTTAACTCTACCCCCACCCCATTATTTTTCAATATGCTTAGAGGTCCAGTGATCCTATTTAGTGTGAAACCAGAGCACAAGAAGGGAAAAGGGTTAAATGATCTTTTTGCAAGACTGACAATTTAAGTCCCTCTCCATTAATTAACGTTGTCATTCCAGAGAAATCACTAACCCCGCTTACATCCACATAAATTATCCCCTCTGCTCCCCTCGGCGAGCCTTTTTCTTCCCCACCGCTACCGCCCTCAGACGGGGGGCTGATGGATTGGAGGTACAGTGGGGCTGTGCTGCTATTTCTGGTGCCAGATGAAACTGCAGTATCGCAGGCGGGTACACCTCATTTGCTTTAGGCCTCTCTGGGAGTTACATCTACATGTGCTGCCTGCGCTGCCACCTTTCTGAGCTCATTACCATATTCATCATGTGAATATCGATTATAAATACCACACCTGTGCCACTTCTCTCTGCATACATACCCTCACACTCTACATGTTGTACCCTCCAGTGAAATATGATGGAGATGGATGGATCATCTGGGTTACTTGATTCCATTTAGCATTGATATGTTGTTATTAGACTGTGCGTAGTTGTGCATTACGACAATTGTCACAGCAAAGTTGATGGGGATGGGGGTGGGCTGCTTAGTGTGTCAGGACAAGAATGGGGTCAAGCTGGGCAGAATAAAAATGCAAGTAATTTTTGTGCAAATAAGGTAGTTAAAAAAAAGAATATTATATCTAAATAGGGTTTATAATTTTGCATTGTAAATGTGGAGCCATAGGAGTTGCCAAAAATGTGTGAAGGACACATTCGCCTCTGTGTTGTAACAACTCTTTTGTCAATTCTGCTAGCAGTTCCTTCAAAATATAAAGTACTTTTGAAGTCCTTTTTAGATGCTCAAAGGGTCAAGGTCCTTTTGTTTGGTGTGTTTTTGTCATTAAAATAATGACAGTTTTACTCAGATCATTTTACTGTGGATTGTTGTTGTTGTGATAAAGTGCAGACCAATGCCTCTCATTTAATTCACTTTTATTCCTATTTTAAAAAACTGATCATATACATGTATAAAGCATACAATGTAATAAATAAATACATAATAATAAACAAAGAGGATTTACACAAATCCTGGATGTTAGAGATGCATAACTCCTATTGTCCAAGTAAAATCTGTCCAACAGAAAAGGCCTTCAGCTATTATCTGTTTGCTCAGCTGTTGGACAGCACAAGTTAAAAAAAACCAAACAAATTATTTAAAAGTTTGTACAAATAAGAAAAATGCCATACCCAGTTTTGATAATATTGAGGATTAACAGATTTTCCTTAATGATCTAACGTCTCTAAACGAGGTAATCTGATTAATTAGGTTATTTTATAATTGTGTATTTGCAAAATAATGCGAAAGAACAGAGCTGAATCCAAATTCTACCCCATCTCCTACGGTTTCAGTCTACCCTACATTTAGCCCTCCAAATGGAGAATTATAGAAAAATTAGTGTCTTCAAATTTGGACATTACTCCCATTCAATGACGTCATCAATAGTCACCAGTCAGCTACGTTTGCATGGAGCTACTAGCACTCGGAAATACAACAACATTGATTTTATAAGTTTAAAAAATTCACACTAAAACAAAAAGTCATTACTTTCCATTTAAATGTAAACTTTGGTGCATCAGAGCACACCCGCATGAAGAAAAGTGTTTCTCCCCCGGGGCACAGTGCGATGCAGAACACCCTCGCGGCAGAGGGCTCTGCATCCCTCTGCTGCAAGGCTTAACCCTTAAAGACACTGTCTTGGACAACCTTACCTATCCAAATGCACCTACAATTAGAGGGATAGAGAGAAGCTGTAGGCCAGGGAAAGAATTTGGATTCGGCCAGGAGATGTCACATGCTCTTTGACAAAGCCTGCTGTAACTCTTCAACCGTTTGCACCATCAACATAAATCACCAGAGTCTGATGCAGAGAAAATTGGTTTCCATATCAACTTTGCACCGATAAGCAACATATTAGTAACGTAAAATGTTGCATAATGGCGTAGAGCAACTTTTCTAAGCAACAGAATCATCTGATTTGCATTGAATGTATAAGGAAGGTGTGTCGAACTCAAACACACAGGGACAGGGGACCAAAATCCTATAACACACCTCGGGTCGAACAGGATAAACTTTGATTAAAAACAGGCAAGAATAATATTCCAGAATAAATCAATTTAAACCATAAATAACTTTCAATATTTTACTCTGTGGAAAAATATATTTAGTCAAAATTATACAACTTAGAAACAAGTGCAAGATAACATTGGGCCATTAATAACAATACATTAAAATAATCTGGAGGACCAGTCCCCGTACCTTGACTTTGACACATATGGTGTAAGCATTTCACTACCTTAAAGTGTTGCATATCAGTGCAAGGCCGCTTGTCTTCGCTGCATAATCTGCTGGAGTTACTGTAGTCAAAAGAATGTCACCACTTGAACTAAAGCTCCGGAGTTGAAGGGTTAACTTTACAAAACCTCATGTTTTTTCCTCCTTATTGGTGCCAAACAAAATCAGAAAAAAATGCATTATTTTACAAAGCAGTATATTTGTAAACCAAGATGGTGATGTAAAATTTAGATCATCTTTCTGTGCATCTTTCTGTCATGCAATCAGTTTTTTTCTCACACCTCTGTTCTATTTGTGCAGTTGTATAATTTCATGTGCACTTGCACACAATTCCAACCTACAATCTGCACTTTCTGCAGATTGTAAACAGCAATTTGGAGATGACTTAATTAAAATGTCATGCTCTAGGGTTGCCCGTCTTTCTTAATTAGTATCCTCACTCCTTATCTGTCTGTAGACTTAGCTTTACTTTTTATCATAAATTGTTTCTGTGTTGACAGGTATTTGCCATTACTTTCTGCCACTTAAGATAAGTTGGTTTGTAAACCTGGAGTGTTTCAGAATTACTAGACTGTCTTAGGAACTAAGCCCTACAATAACGTGACATCAACGCTCAGACCTAACAGCGGTTTCATTCACAGCACACCTCCTTTCTCCCACCACACATCATGACATTCGGGATGGCAAAAACTTCACATTGCCCCATGAAAATCCCACAACATGTGAAGCCACCATCCCTGAGGGGCAGAATGATGAGATTCGTGTCAAAATCAGATTGCGGCTCATTATCTTTATTTATTTGCTTAACTTGTCTGTTTGGGTAATTGCGTGCATTTGTTTTTACTAAGCTGTTGTGTACAAACTTGATTAATTAGATGCTTACCATGCTTGTATGCATAAGAGATTATAACTTGGCTTTGTTGAAATGTATTTAAAGCCACTGGACTGAGCCAAGCATGGTGGCTCGTGTACAAAAAACAACAATGTTTAAGTTTAAGGTAAAAGCTTTTCTTCATGCTAACAGTAAACTTGAAACAAAGTTTCTTTTTCTTTTTTATTAAAAGTTTAGTGTCAGTTTTCTTTGTCAATCTCTATAGTAGCTTTTGTTTCCTTTGATAAAATAAAACTTGTATTTTTCAAATGTGGACAGGACCTAAGAAGCTCTGTAAGCCAAATTGAGGAGAAATTGTGTGTTGCTTTACAAACAAACTAACCTGACTTCACACACAATTAAAGCTGCCAGTAAAGGTCAGTGACAGTAAAACATGGTTAAATAACCTTTCAGAAGAATTCTCATTTTTGGATATGTCTGGCACGGAAAGTAAGTGGTTTACCTCCATCAGTAAGCTGCACATCTGTGGGCCATTAGTGGAGTTGATGAGCCTTAGAGAGGCCAGTTGAATCCTAGCCCCTCAGATAAAGCAAAATGCATTTTAGGACATCAGAGTTCCTCTGCAGGTTGCTCTATCCCGCAGGTGTTTAATCTGTTTTGTGTTTGAATGGTTGCGCCGTAGAGGAAGAGTGATGAAGGAGAGACAGCAGCAGTGACAGATGATAGAAGCAGTCAGGCCTCTATTTGTCATTCTGGCATGAGCCCTCAAGGAAAATGCATAAGAAAAAGCTCTTGTTCCGAAACTCTTGCAAAGTTTCTAGGGTTTTTGCATAATGTTATGCCGCATTTCCATAAGTGGTTTCAACTTGTCTTGCCTCAACTTGGTGTCATTGGACTTGGTCTAGTTCCATTTTTCTGTTTTACTTTGCTTCAGTGAGGCAGGCAGAACAAACATCTACTACTGCTTCCTTATGTTTTCGGAACTGTCAAATCACCAGTTCTCATGTCTGTAATTGCATCCACCCCTTCTCAGCAAGACAGAAGTACTGAAAATCAAATACAGCAGTATGTGACCCCTAGGGGAAATCAAACTAAGGTTTGTTTAGTTGGTGCTGATTGGAATGAATCATTAGTAAACTGTTTGGGTAGCTTGTTGTATTCTGGGTGTTTTAGTCGTCTGCCTTTTCTGTTTAAAGTCCCTCTCTGATGTAAATCATGTTTTTTTATCTTTAACATGTCTGTGGGGCATTTTTCTTATGAAAGAGAACAAATGTAGTAAGAAATCATTTCGCTTTTGCATTTCCGAGTATTTCTCCTTTTAAATCTCTGTCAATCAAACTGTCTCAGAAAATCTGTCGATTGCTCTACTGCACAAACCTTCTTGTTTGTCATGGCTGCCGTGCCGAGCTCAGGTTCCGGAGAAGAGAAGTTAATCTTTCCCGCTGACTGTGGTGAAATTAACCACCGTTCGCATCTCGGTGGTCAAATCTGCATTCACTGGATTTTTTGTGTGCGAGTTTCATACAATACTTACTTTGGCAGGACTGAGAGAACGCTGGAAAGACACCACGGAGCTTCCTGATGTGACCACGGAAATGTGAACGGTGGCTCATTTCACCGTAGTTGTAAAGGAAGCTTTTGTAAAGGAAAGTTCGGTCTGCAAAACTCTCAACTTCCTAGTTCGAGCTGACAATCAGCTCAAAATTAAACTGCTAGACATTTTTGTGGAGCAGTGGATGATGATTTACGAAAGCAAGACACGGAGCCACCATAATCAGACAGGGGGAGTTGGGGGACAGATCAGCTCCGCTCAGCTCCAAAAGCCACACCCACACAGAGAATATTTTTGTAACGAAAGCTTTAGATCAACATGAAAAATGGCTTTTTAAGACATATAGGTTGTGGGATTTTGGTGAAAAACTTCAAATTCATAATTAAATACTACTGATAAAGTTTTTTAAAATAAAAAAATTGTCATGGGGGACTTTATCTGAAATACAGTCCTTCATTGAAGTTCTTCATTTACTTCACATTTCATGGTTATCTGGGATGATTTATTAAGTTATGTTTAAGTGGACGGAGAAAGAGTTAAACTATGGTCACATGCACTTAAATCGAGGTTGACCCGATGGGTGTTTGGATTCTCTAGTTATTTTTTTCTTCACATTTGATTTATTTTCTGTGACCAACAAATACACTCAGAATCTGTTGTGTCTTCATTTAAAAGCCCAAACTTTTAGATCAGTTTCATTAGTTTTTAGTTGGTTTGATGTTTTTTTTTTTTGGTCATTATTCGTTTTTTGGATTTGAAGTGGTCTCATTAAGTCATTTAGGCTTCATCTCTGTTCTGGAACGAAGTCCGTCGTGTTTACACCAGCTTTTAATTAGCAATCATTGCAGCTGTTTCAGTTTTGCTAATTGGTCCCGAGAGTCCACATTCAAGTGTGTGGTTTTAGTGAGTCTGTGTCAGAGCCTCAGTTTTTTTCACCACTGTGGGTTTTTAGGTTATTCTTCGGGTTTTCTTTTGGTTAATTAAATATTGTCAACTTTTTCTTTATATTAATTTTATTAAATTGGCAGTTATAGTGTTTTTGTCAAGTTTGTCTTAAGTTTGACTGCCCTTTCAAGTCGTAACATCTAGTTGTAAAAACATATATGGTTAAGCTATTGCAATGGCTTTTCTTTGGAAACTTTTGATATTCAAATAAAATGGTTACAAGAAAATATAAAAATATAACGTGTGAGTGAGATGATTTATATGTTTGGGGAAACCTAGTGTGGAGAAGTGAATGTGTCTTCCCAACACCGAACTGTTGATGATGCAATAGATTTTAAATTAAATCTTATTATTTTTTTACCTGTTGTTGACACCATTTCCATGCTCCATTTAATTGTACATCTGTTTAGATAAAATGTTGCATCTATTATAGGCTTCCAAAGACACTTGACTTTTTTTTTTATCTGGATTATTGGATATACAAATCCATGGTCATCACTAGTTAAGAGTGTGAAGAGGACAAATACAGTGAACCCTTAACTTGAGTCCAAACTCACTCACCAAAAGTAAAAAAAAAAAAAAAGAATGAAAAAAATCAGGTGACATTTATATTAAAAAAAAGGATCTTCAGTTTTAATGAATCACAAAGGTTAATTTATTTCAGTGAAATTATCAATCTCATCACTTAGATCTGATTTATCTATGAAAAACTCTAACATCAAGTGGAATTAGTGGGTTTTATGTTAGCATTTGTCGTCCTTGTACCTCCAGTCAATTAGGTGTGTGTTTGCTCATCATCATGTCTCTTTGTTTTACAGGTGGGATCAGATCACCAAAGGTGCAGTGGGTGGAGCTCAGTCTCGGTATGTGCATTTATTCACTAACTCTGGAGTAGTCTCTCTTTCAAAAGCATGCATTGTGTCAGAATTCATACTTTTACGTTAATTTTATTATGAAATGATTTTTTTTTTTTGCACACACAAAGACACGCTCATGTCTCATGCAGTTACACGAATGCCGGGCCGCTTCTTTCCTCCGCTCTAACCCTGACAAGCATGGTTAAAAAAGACAACACAGGCACAGCAAAGAGAAAACTTTAGACAGAATTGCGAGAGGGTACCTTTGAACCTCTTCTGAGATCTCCTCATTAATTTTTTATGAGAGCGAGATGTTAGACTTCTATTTCTAGAAGATTCATTGTGGGTTACGTTAGGTCTCCTAAAGTGATTGTCGAAACCTTAAAAAAAATTTCCTTTCGTCTTTCAACAATCAAACACAGAGGACATCAAAGGTTGATCTATGATCTTTCTTTGTTTTTATCCTGCTACTTTCAGGATTATGAAGGTACGGGTTTATTGAAAATGTATATATCTTTGCTCAGATCAATCCTCTAACGCAGGAGTCTCTAAACTACGGCCCGCGGGCCGGATCCTTCTGTGTTGAAGCAGTGTGAACTGGTGGTTGGGCCAGAATTAAAATATTTGAATTTTGGCTGGAACTTGGCTTTGCAAAAGAACCTGGCCACAGGGAAAAAATATGACGCTCGAAACTCATTAGCCACAAGTCCTTCCCCTGTTTTAGACCTTTTTTCGCTTTGACATTCCATAACTCCTCAACATCATCTGATTTACCAGAAAATGCAGCATTTTGCCGGCTTCTGTGTAAAAGGGAAGTTATACAAATATGAGCACTTGTTAGTATTGACTTAAAGAAATAAAACAATTGTTCTCTGTCCCATTAGAAACTCATCTTGAAAACTAAACTGCTAGATAGTTAGTTTATTCCCATGTAAAAGCTTAAAAACTGATAGTTCTGAAAAGTGTTTCAAATATCCTCCTTGAAAGAATTTCCTAAAGTTTAGGAAATTTCCGCTTACGCAATCGGCTAAAGTTGCAAACTTTCTGCTTACGACTAGAGTTTTTTTCTTGTATGTGACCAGAGGCCCCTCCAGCTACATGTGACATTTTCAGTGATTCAATTAGCGGGTAGAATTTTGATTCAACAGGAGCGGTTTTGGCTACTGTTGGGTGGAGGTGGGATATGCCTTGGACAGATCTCCAGCCTTTCGCACCCACAGCAGCTCTCTGACTGCAGCCACCCAGCCTCCTGGTGGCCATCTCGCTGGCTCACTCAATATGCCGGCAGACAGACTCGGTGCACGGTGTAGACGCTGCCAGCTCAGGTCTCCTGATACTTTGTGATATTTTTCTTGATTCCACCAAAACAATAATAAAAAAGGTCCCCAAATTGTATTTTAGTTTTTATTTTTTCCCTCTTGGGTTAACGCAGGACAATAAATCTTCAAACTGAGTCACAGAGACACAGAAACACCAGGGAAACGGCTTTCATGTACAGTCACAGGCCCCAGAGTGAGATAGTAGTCCACGGCACTGGAAATGAAAGAGGGGCAGGCTGCATGAATTTTTCACAATTATTTTTGCCGAATCGCGTTCGGTGTTAACTTAGCATTAGGCAGAGGTGCCGTCAGTGTGAGTATGGGTGAATGGGGACTGTGACTGTAAAGCACTTTTGGCCTTCATAGAAGGTAGTAAAGCGCTACATACAGCGCTATATGCTGAGAGTATCTGCCTCTCTGACATATTTGGAAAATAATTCTGCCCGTACAAGATTGTTCAGTTATCGAATTGGACCTAATAGCTTACACTGTCCAAATAAAATGAGACGGTCAGTGAAAATTCCTTTTTCATTTTGTTTTTAGACTGTAAGTACACCAAAAAATACTCATAATATGCAATGTAATGGTTTTTTTTTGTTTGTTTTACTTTCTCTCACTTAGTTCAAATCTTGGATCCTTATCTCCATTTCAATAGCCACTTCCTATTTGAGGAACAAATGCTGTTTTTATTGATCAGTAATTATTTTTCCTGGCAGGTTTCAAAATGGTTTCATTCTTCTGATGGTTGACTTGTTTACTTTTCAAAAACTCTTTTTTTTTATTGTGGTCAACAATGCTCTCGCACTGCAGTAGAGCTCAAACACTTCCTCTTTTGGCTGCTTGTGGAGGTCCCAGAGTCTGTTTATCTGCAACTGTCACCTCATTGCTTTTATCTGCTGTTGTTTGGTGAGCCGATCATGAAACTCGCTTCAGAGCTGCTGCTTGTTTCTATAAAGACTAGAACTGATCAGAAAACTGAACTGATCCCCTTTGATGTTTTGTTCCTGGGGTTCATTTATAGTATCTTTCTGAAGCCTCTGAGTCTGACTTTTCAGCTTGGTGTTTGCTCAGTCAAGGTTCTTCTTTTCATAGTTTTCTTTCCTTTTTCCAAAAGTTGAACTTTCTTGCTGCTCTTTTCTTTACTCCTCCTTCAGAATTATTTGATTCTTGATATTTTTCTAAAGATCCTTTTAAACTATCCTCTAATTTTCTGTACAACTCTGAAGTTGCGTTCTTAGATTTCTAAGTCCCTTGTAACTTGTTTTTATGTATTTATTTTTTTCCTATTTTAATTGTTTAAAATAAAGTCGGGGTCAATGCTAGTTTGAGTGTTCTGCAAGTTTTATACTGAAATTTAAAAAAAGCAACTTTTTTTTTTTACTGCAAAGTTTATCTTCACCCATTGGTAAACTAAAAGTCCATTGAGGTTTAAAAATACTTGCAGGATTTTGACAGAGATAACAATGAAAGGGAAAGCAGTCATATTGTCGCTGCATTTTTTTTTTGTCTATTTAATGACTTTTTGTGTTTGTTATTTAATATTCCTGCTCCTTTACATGTCTTGGTGATAGCAAAACGAAGTAATGTATTTACTTAAATGGCTTTTCAAATATACTGTTTATCTAAAACGTCAAATATTTTATATCCAGCCTAAAGAAAATGCACTTTCCTTTTTTATTTTTAGCTCTTATTGTAATTTGATAAAACTGCAGCTGTTCCAGTATCCACAAAGGTGAAACATTCCTTTCATCTGTTTTAGGAGTTCCATAACTTAGTGTGCATGTGTTTTGCAGTGAGACTTAAAACTTCCAAGAAAAAACACAACCAATTAAAATTTAATGGTGTAAAAGTAAAGAAAAAAAACACATTGATTTTTAGTGGAATAATGCTTGCTAAGAATGTAATGATTAAAGGGGCACCCCGACGCAGTTTTCTGTCACGAGGCTCCTCTCATTCATCAGGAAAACCACTCAGCTTGCAAATGTAGATGAGATTTTAAGAATAATCCTGACCACATCGAAATGGTTACTTGGTTTTAAAATGTACCCTAATTAAATATCCTTTTGGGTTATTATGTTGTGTGCGATTCAGCAATTTTGAAAAATGTTTAATCAGGACAGATCTCTCTCTATTGTTCCCCTCTGGCTGTTTTGTGAGATATGCAGAGGTTGGTAAAATGCTGGACAAACCTTTTGCACCACATGATGGATCTCACATTAAAATTAATATCATAAAGTAAAGATATTCATTGTGAATAATTACATTTTATATATCAAAATCACCAATAATGTCAGTGTCTTTGTTAAAGTTTAATGACCAAGTCTAAAACAAAGAGGACAAAGAAGTGTTTTATAAATATATGTATATATATTTTTTTAGAGAATGAAACATCATCACTCTAGGGCTTTGGCAAATTCCAGTTTTATTGACTTTGCCTGAGTGTGTGCTTTTGTAACATTGAAGGAATGTAGAAACCCCAAGCAGACCATTTCCTCACAAAAGTCCATTATCATTTGGCGAGGAAAATTTCTCACATGGGAAAAATCATTTAAGCCAATAGTGACCATCACGCCAAATTATCCTCAGACCAACAATCAGAGCAACTGCAGAGAACCAGAGATGCATGTTCAACCCAGTATGACTCTGGAAGCATGCTGTCTTTTGAAATGAAGGACAGTACATGCAAGTAAAAACTATCAAAATATCTAACAAGTTTGAGGCAATGCTCGGTTCAGCTCTGTTTATACATTTTCCAATTTACACTCAGTGGTGAGCTAATTTAGTTTTCAAAATTTGTCACATGTGAAACAGTTGTGTTTATTTTATTTGTTTATTTGGTGACACTTTTGCATTGGAGCAAGCCCTCTCTCGATAATAACCACAATAGATGATTGTTTTTTGTTTTTTTGTTTTTTTGTTTGTTTGTGAGTATTTCCCAGAAGAAAGTATAAGTATAAGCAAAAAAATTCCTTAGATAATAGATACTTGGCTGTTGAACAAACATTGTAGGAGTCTTCTTCAGCCTACTCAAATGTAACAACTGCTAGCTTGCAGAGTGCAGAATTTTTCTTAACAATAAACTTACCACACGCACAACAATTCCATTTTCATAACATCCTTGAGGTGGACATACAAGCCTCAAAGGGACTTCAAGACGCTCCTACTCTCCCAACTATTGCTCTTGTTTAGGACTATTCATGTCCTTGGACAACCCAAAATCCTGCAGCTTTAATCTGTACTACAGTTCAGGAGAACTTTTACACTTACCGAAGAATTTAGATATAAAAGATTTTCAATTCTGGTTTAGAGCTACACATCTTTTGTAAATGTACTTTGAGAGATTGGTTCAGTGTATTCATTTAAAGACTTACAGATTTATTTTCTCACACGCAATGTGAGCAAGAAAGTATAGCATTATAATAGAGGAATCATCATTTCATTTTTGTTTTTCAAATACCCATGAGGAAACAGGTGTGCAAGGCAGTGACATATGCAAATAGAATTGTTAAATGAATTGAAGCATGCAAATAATTATCAATACAAACAGGCTTCTTCTGGAAATGAGTGTACATCTCTCCCATGTGGTAATCCCCAAGTCTTCCCTCTTCATTAAATGGAATTTAGATTAATTTTGGGGTCACGGAGGCCTCATGCATTAAAACTCATCGACAGCAAATACATCTTGAAAGACCTCAATATATTCCAATCACACAGAATAAATACAGCATAGTAATTGAGGCCTCCAAGGATGGGCAAACATTATTACTCCAATTGCTCAACTGTTATGCTAATTTGAAATCAGCCCCAGTGTACTTTGGCAATTCAGCCTCTTGAGTAAAATTGCAAGTCACATCACTGATGAATTCTTTTTCACCTAAGCTGTGGCAATTCAAACAATACATGCAATAAAGAAAATACAATTTTCCTGAAGGAGATCCAAAGGTTTCTTTTCCCCTTACCACACTTTTCATTCAATTATTTGAATCTCTAGCATTTTTAATGAGCCATTTTTTCCTTCTTGCTCCATCTATTTCACTCCCTCATTATATATCCTCTCTGACTTCCTTCCTTAAACTCTAAATGTCTCTCTAAGGGACTCCTTCATCCACACACTTTGTCACTCTCTCCATTTCCTTTTCCTGCCACCCCCACCCACTGTTAAACTAGAGCTGACCTGAAGGGTCAGACAAAGCTTTATATCTTTGTGGGAGAGTCCATCTGCTGATGTATGGCTGGGAAACGCTCGGTTTCAATCACCAAACTGGCAACGGTTACCTGTGATAGCCCAAGCTAAACAAACATATGTCTTCTGAGGTGACTCACTGGGAGGAATCCTTTGGAACTTTTCTTTCTGAAGGTCAAATGTATTTATTTGGCTTTTCTTTGCAGAATTTGGAAAAGAACGCTGCGTTCATTTAATCAGTTCAGAGCAGGTAACCATTAATCTTAACAGAACTTTCCACAGCTCCACTATTCTTAAGGGTAAAACCCTGCTTACAAGTCTATTTTGTTTGATTCGACATTTAGTGATAACTTTTTTGTTGTTGGTTGAAAAAGATTTTAACTATTTAGTATTTAGTAAACTGACCTTTATTGGTTTGAGTGAAAAACCTCCAAAACCTCTGGATAAAACACTACAAAAGCATCTATGCAGGGAAAGGAAATGCAGAAACTATGAGACACAGGGTTGGGTTGAGATAAAATCAACAGCTAAAATAACAGATTTGCTGGGATAGAAGATCTCTGTCTAAAAAAGCCTTAGCAGGTTCACATTTGTGAGTAGTAGCAGAAAGAAAGTTAATGTTATTGTTCAGTTACTTTGACTTGGATTTTGATGAAATAATAACGTCCTCTTGACCACATGACCCATCACACTGGCTTCAAAGACCTCTTGTATCTTTTTTAAAGACATTTTAAAGGGCACCGCTATCCTGTTTGAATTTGAACCTTATTATCATTACCCAAGATTAGCAGCACTTAGCAGTTTTGCACTTATCTTGACCACCCATTCAGTCAGTTCATTGTTACTGTGGTAACCGGAAAATATTAAATGAGGGGCAACCCAAACGGTCCACCGCACCTTTCCTCTGCCTTCAGATCCATTGCTGACATTATTTATGAACATTTTTTTCTACATATGAATACAGCTCTTGATAAATGGACTTCTCTTTTGTTTCAGCTGCACAAAAGCTCGTGGACCTATTTGCTCTACACCAAACTAAGCAAAAAGTTACAGAGTAGATGATTCAGAGATAATTTCATCCTTTTATTTAAAAAAAAAAATCTTTTTTCAAAGTTAATCTTACATGCGTTATTGAAATGTTCCAAGAAGGAAAATGATGACACAATTCTCTGGAAATGTGTTTGCATCTTTTTACTTTTCCTCTTTAATGCTTCCCTGGAATATAAACTGCTTTATGCTACAGTGAGTTTTTAATGTTTTTTGGGTTTTTTTAAATTTTCCTTGGGTGTGTAGAACAGGAAATAGATCGATACAGATCAGTGCTAATAAGATATAATTAAAAGTTTTACTTTTGTGAACAGAGAAGAAATGGACAAATGGAATTGACGTGTAAAATAATTATCTTATCTTGAAGCAAAAAAAGAGTTTCTCATCTGTGGAGGGAAAAAAGACTCACCTCAATTATATTTATCATGTTTAGACTTTTTATGTTAATTATCTGGTATATTTGTTTAAAAAAGTGGGAAAATGGCAAGTTTACCAGATAATAAATAAATTGATACACAATCTAAGTCTTTTTTTTATTGACAGTACATTGTAGACATTAACAAAGATGATGTTAAAGACAAAATGAAATCAGTTAGGCATTAGTTATTCACATTCAAATTATATTTGAATTATATTTTTGTTTGGCCAGTTTTCTGACTTAGTGTCTTCTTTCATGAGCACAGCAGGTTTTAGTTTTTAATCATCACAGAGAGATTGCTGGGAAACCCCTTATTATTTTAATAGCTTGGATTTTCTTTTTCCTGTCTATTCCATCCCCCTTTTGGTTTTGAACCAAAAAACAAAAATGTCTGTGGATTGTGCAGCACAACTGTATTACCAGTATTTTTCTTTCACGTGTTTCGGTGGCGCCCCAACTGCTGGCGTCCTTATCTGCTCTCAGGCTAAATTCTGATGGAGCGTGTCAGGTCAAGAATGTAGACACAGGGTTCTCACAACGTGAAGAAACTCTTCAATATTACATTTCTAAATGAGATGTTGCTTTTTAAATATCTGGTTCTTATGACCAGGCTTACCCTGGAGAAATTAGCAAATGTCACTGCTAATAGAATAAAAGGATTTCAAAATTGATGTCACAGGGTTTGAGCTTGATAAAAAGGTTTTTTTGTCTGTATCATTTACAGAGTACTTTGAGACATAACCTTAAAACGTGTATGTTCAGAGAAAATTCTATTTGGTAGTCCTATTTTTTTTTTACATTATTGTTGTTTCTTTTGTTCTACAGCACATGTAGAACTACATTTGTATGCTTTCAAACAAAACACAGTGGCAGCATCCTTGAAGAGCTCATTTATTTTATTCTGTTGTTGCTTATGTGCAGTAAAAGGCAACTTTATGTTCATTTGAGGTTGAACAGAGCATGATATGATGTCTGGAACAGAAATGTGCCAAAATATCTTGTTCCACATGTCACTCAACACAGTGTGTAGTGAGTAAATCCATTTGTAACATGAGAAAAGAGGCAAACTTCACATGATCTCTTGTCAGAGGAACATGGGAAGCTGAGTGTTTCCTTTGACAGCATTTGCTGCTGCTGTTCACAGGCCAGAATTTAGATGGAGAATTTAGCTGTTGGACAAAAGCCAGTGAAGGTTTTGGTGCAAAACGCTGCCAGTATCCAAGTTACTGTGTTTGTGAATCAAAATAAGACACTACTGCACAGACAGATAGAATGTTGATCATCTTTGTCAGCTGTAAACACGAAGAAAACACAAGAAAGATTACCACGGTCGAAATTCACTTAAAGAGGAACCTTGGATTTTGGGGAAAAAAAAAAACAACATAAATATTAGCTTTTTTTAAAGTTGTGATGAGTCTCTTGGAAAAAATGTAGGGACTTGCACAGAAGGAAAAAATTGCTGTTATGCCATCCAATTTAATATTTAAAATCTGACTTCAATCCCCTGCTGATGCATTTTAAAAGTTTTCCCAGGGGACTTTTAATTATGACTTTAATGTATTTATTAAGTAAATAAAAAAAAAAAAAAAAACTGTATTCTTTTCAAAGACATAGTTTAGAAATCCGCCTCAGAGTTGTGGATGGGACTGTTGGTGTGTAGTAAGCCTGTCCTCAAGTCCCAACATCCATCTGTTTACACCAGGGCTCTCAAACTCAATTTATCTTGGGGTCACTGAAGTCGGGCTGAGGCCGTAACCTCAGCGCACATGCACGAACGTGCAACTTGTGGGTGTCTGGGAGCCAATGCCAATTTGAATATTCGTGGATTCTGTGTGTCTCCGGTCCCTCACCCCCGCAAATAAGGGGAATACTGCAGGAAAAGGATTTATTATTATTTGCAAGACACCCAAAAAGAGGACGGAAGTTTCATTTTGGATCCTGTGACTGGAAAAGTGCTGGTCAGAAGCTCCGCCCTAACGGGTCAGTTTGTTTTTCTGTGGACCTACAACCAACAGGGGACCACAAATGGTACCAGTCAGTCCAGCTTAATGGGTCCATTTTGTAATGAAAACACTCAAAAGTCCAGTCCGGCCCGGTCCAGACCCGACTGGCAGTGAAACCAAGGCATTCGTTTTCAAGTGTCCCAAATCCACACGGATTTAAAGAAAGAAATATTTAAAATGCAATTTTAACCTGTATTTATGTCCTCCGTCATCAAAATGCCACAAGAATATGAAAATACAATTTGCATTGGAGCGGGTCTTTAAGCTCTGCTGTAAAAAAGGGCTAATTTAGAAATTCTCTCTGAGAACATTTACTGCAAACTCAAAGAGACCTCAAAGCTCCAGCTGTCTCATCCACAAAAATATGACATGATCTCCTTTCAAATTTAATTTTATGGGCAACTTTATGTCAACTTTCCCTTTCATGTCTTAAGAGCTATATGTTGTTTCCGGCTCATGACCTTCACTTCTTTTACTTCAAAGATGCTTTCTCCACACATTACAGTTGATCCTCGTTAGTTTCTTTTCTTCTTTAAAATCTCTCCTTTTTGCTCTTAATTGGAAATCTTACCACATTGTGTTGGTGCTTGTTGTACACAGTTGAAGCACTGAGTTCACACACTGTACCAAAGTTAGAACAACTTAAAATGTGAGGGGGATCAGTGATCAGAGTGGGGATGACGGCATTGCCTCGCTGTCCTCGGAAGCTGGGTTACAGGCTGCTTTTGATGTCAGAAATGAAAGCTCCAACAAAAGTGATATCTCACTGCCAAGAGGAGTTCCAGCTCCCTGGCTGCCATTTAAATCAGCTGCTGAGGCAACAGTTTTATATCGCAGTGTGCACGTGTTTTATTTATATTTCTAAACGTTCGCCGTACTTTGGGAGTGCGGCGTCAGGGCGCACGGTTCACTTAGCTCCTCTGGTCTTCTGGGATGGTGCAGATCTCTGGCGTGTGACGACTGTGACAGGAAACGGGAATTATACTCCCCCTCCTCCTGTGTTGCTTTACCCCAATTCTCTCGAGTGTTTTCACCATTTGTGATATAGTGTCGTGTGATTTGTGTCACTTAAATATGTATCCTGAAGGATTATCTTCTCTCATCTTTCACCCTTCCTCTCTTCTTTCAACCACTCTCCTGTTCCCCCCTCATCCCCTGCTCTCCCTGCCGGCTCTGTCTTCCTCCTTCTCTTCCTCTCTGCAGCCTGTAATGATCTAGTGGCCTTAGGCAGAGACAGGAAACCCAATGCTTTGGTCCAGGTGGCTGTCATAGATCCCCACAAGCAGCACCTTGTGTCTCATGCCTGCACTGAGATAGTGGAGGTAAGGCATCACACACACATACACACACACACTCGTTTTGCCCCTTGACTACAATTTAATGTTTGTTTTTGCAGAATCTCAGGGTCAAAAGGTCCATGTTCGCTTCCTCTCAATGTTTTCTGTCTGACTGCCTTTTCCTAAACATCTTTTTCACATCAATGTGGAATGGGCCATAACTGCTGACTGCAAACTCTTCAGCTGCAGTCAAATGCGTCCACATGAGGGGGGCAGCTCTCAATTAGCAAAGAGACATCACTGGTTTGTGGGTTGGAATGTGTTAGTGTTGCATACAACCGTAGTGGGTTTGCGCCTTTTGAATTTTTTATTGTGACAGAGTGTTGCTAAGGCAACAGCCACACAAGTGTTTTTTGGGCGGCAACAGCTGCCCCCGTCCCACTGTGGAACACCCATTTAAACACACGTGCACATACAAGCACACACACTTTTTTTTTTCTTTCTTTTTCTTCATTTGAGGGCAAAGTTTCCAGACGCATCAAGAGGGATCATATTTTCCAACTAATCCAGTAAAACTCAATTAGCATAACCGGCTCTTTCAAAGCCCGATCTAGGCTGCCTTTCTCCCAAATGAAGGGAACAGCGGCACATGTGTTTGTGCATGCCTCTGTGAAAACGCAGGATGTGGTAGGATACTGTATGCTGCCTCAGCCAGCTCTGCAGACACTCTGAGTTCGTTTTCATTTTATGGCTCAAATGCTCGGGATTTGCAGCAGGATCTAATCATATGGACTGCTTTCGACTTCGCAAAAACAGGGTATGTAGGTATTCAATGTTATTTATTCATTTGATGCTT
This sequence comes from Oryzias javanicus, assembly GCA_003999625.1. Taxonomy (NCBI): domain Eukaryota; kingdom Metazoa; phylum Chordata; class Actinopteri; order Beloniformes; family Adrianichthyidae; genus Oryzias; species Oryzias javanicus. The sequence continues at coordinate 18,219,756 of CM012437.1, forward strand.
GAAAGAAGACTAATTTTATTAGTTTGGACAGAGCCATAAAAGTGAGTTTTTGTCTCTTCCACTTCAAAGAATTATGAAGAAAACATACACAGTCATATTTGGATATAATCAGTTTGCTCATATTATATATTAATGCATGTTTAAAATACTTAAAACAATAGAAATGTCCATGAATAGTTCTCAAAAATGAACATATGAATCAGATTTTAAAGAAAAACTTGTTTTTTTTTGTACTTGAAAAAGTTTGCCTGTTGTGTTGAGCTCCAGTGTTGCAGTGGTGTGTGAAGGCAGTCTTACTGCCACTTGTGCTTTTTCCTGTTGTCACATTCCCAGGATGCCTGCTTTCAACAGCTGCTCTCTGCACTGCTGGACACTCTTTGGGTTGAAAAATCTCAGCACATATATACTGTCTCTGTAATCATCAAGAAGACTTGCAACTGATTTACTTAAGTTAATTAAAAAAGTTGTTGGGAGAAAACTCTCTTCTGCCTGCTTTAAAAATGTAGGTCAGAGGGAACAAAATAACCTTTAAAACCTTTTAAAGTGTTTGTTCTTTTTAGTCTGCATGCATCTTATAACATGCATATAAACAAATATAGAATAAACAAGAAAATAGTGTATTTGTTCTTGAAAAAAAAAAAAAAATCTGAACGAAAGAGCAAAGTCTGAAGTCGTCACTTTATCATTTGGAAGTTATCGGTACCACGTTACTGCCTGACATGGCCATTGTTCACACTCATAACAGCCTCGCCTCTTGGGGGTGGTGAATTTCACAAGAATCACAACTTACATTTCCACGTCCACATAAATAACTCGTAAGCACTGTCCTGCCAGACTTTGTCACCAGAAGATTGTAAATTTTTACTCCAAACGTACTGCAGCTGTAAAGAATTGTGTCTTGCCGTCTGCTTAAATCCGTCTGGTCATTTTCCTCCTAAATCCACCGTCTGTGATGCAGTTCTGTCAGCAAAAAGAATCTACTTTTAAGAATGTTTTTCCTCTAGACTTCTTTTTATCAAGATCCCAGGAAATCAGTGAATAATCCCCTCTATGCTCAATAAGAAGCTTGTTGAGTACATTTTTCTTGAGATTAGAATAAGTACTAGCATATGCCTCTGATGAAAAGCCTACTTATTTTTGTGAATAAACTTTCTTTCTGACCCACTGTTGACCGATTCTAGTTTTAGGTAAAACTATGTCAAAGCAGCTCATGAGACACTTTACAACAAATGGATTTGTGGTTACCTTTGTTCTGCATCACTATAACTAAGTATTAGAACTAAACATATCCATTCAACATTCTAGACTTGCATCACAGACGTAATAAAGTGTGTTAAATGTGAAGTGGAAGACATGCAGAAGTGTCATTTTTAAAGATTTTTGACAGCTACAGTTGTTGTTTTCTTTAATTAAGCATGTATATTTTATGGATATGCTAAGTTTTGTGTATAAACCTGCCCTTCACATTTTTTGCATTGGAAAAATAAACTGCATCCACTGTAATTAATATCTATTGGGAATGAGAAACAACTTTTCAGTTTAGCCTATTTCCAACTTCTTGAAAATCCTAATAAAAACATTTAGGTCTAAATGTTTAAAAGCATTCAGATAATTTAGATAAACATCTAGATAAAAACATTTAAATTTTTTAAACAGTGGCGTAAAGGGTCTAATTTAAAATGAACATGTAGAATACAGTTTGTCATTGCGCCATTTACATTTAAAATGGACTTGGAAAAATTGCCAAATGGTTGAGGAGAATCTAAGTAACAGTCACCAATGTTTATTTAGAAAACAAAAAATTAAACACATACATTTATAAGATAAAAAGTCGTAATCACAATTAATAGTAATAGAAAAATCATAAGTTTTTATTTTTGCTTTACATCTCATGAAAACAGTATTATTGTTTATTGAGAGTGGTAACAGCTGTTGGTTAAAACCTGTTTTATAGCCTGATTGCACTGGCTCTGATTGTCCTCTGTCATCGTCCTGGTGTTAGTAGATCAAACAGATTATGCCCTGGGTGTCGCATGTATTTGAAGATTCTTTAAGCTTCCTGAAACAGTGTGAAGAAAAGTGGGTTGCGTGTTGGGAGAGGGTGCCCAGTGATCTTCTGTGCCATGTTTATGACTCTTCGGATTGCTTCCCTCTGAGCTACTGCGCTGTTGGTGTGCGAGACACCAATGTAGAAGGTTACAGTCCTTTGTATGGGGAACTGTTTGAAGGACGGCGGTGGTCTTTGAATGACACTATTGTCCTAAGGAAACAGATTGTTTTCTTAGCCTTTTTAAGCAGCTTAGAGGTGTTTGTGTAAGGTCCACCTTTATATGGACTCCCAGAGACAGGAAGTTAACCATCGTCTCTACACAGTCCCTACTGATGAAAAGTGGAGTGGTTTCAGTTTTCTTCTTCCTACAGTCAATGATCAGCTCATTCGTCTTTAAGGTACGAGTTATTCTGCTTACCCCACAATGAGAACTGCTCCACCTAGTCCCTATAAGGTGATTTATCCCCTATTGGTATGAGTTCCACCACTCATCTGCAAACTTCACAATGGTGTTGTTATGGTTTTGTGAGTGTGCAGGTTATGGTCTATGGTCAGCCCATTACAACTCTCTGACTACAATCAGACAGAAAGCTCTTTATTAGTCCATGGATGGGCGGAATATGGAAGTCTTTGAAGTGGTCCACCTTTCTAGCAAGAACAATTCAGTTAAATAGAAAGTTATATTCCACAAAGAACATCCAGACTACTGGTGTGTGTACAAATGGGGTTAGTCACTCGGGCTTAAAAGTATGAGCTTACCCTTTGAAATGAAACCAGTAACTGAGTGTAGACAAGGTGGTACAATGATGGCTAACAACCAGCTGAAGATCTAGGTAAAGATTCTTGGAAATGTATCCTGATCTTAAATATATTGATAAAACCACCACGATCTGGTTTTATTTAGTTGAAGCGCCCCAGTTTCGAGGTCAAGTTAAAATACAGTAAATAAAGATGTAGAGATAATCAACATGTGTGTTCTGTTACCCAGAACACAGTTTTGCAAAAGTCTGTGTAAGTTGTTGACATCAGAGTGTCTGAATGCAATCCTGTGGAAACACTAAACTCATATAACTATGAACTCTGGTTTTGACCTCTGAACAATGTTTATTGCAAACATATGACTTTTAAGTAAGATATTCATCTTGAATGGGACTGAAATGATTTAATATTAGAGCAATCATTGTTTTTAAACAGTGTTAAGAAACAAAACAGAAAAATAAATAAAAATAAAACTTTAGCGTATTGGGAAAAACCTAATGTTTTGCTAATCTTGTTTTTCTGTGTGTAAAGCAATGTACTCTAAGAGAGTGCTTTTTGAATTACATGTTGCTCTTTTAGTCCTATAACGTTGGGACATTGGTTAAAAAATGCCCTCTGAGATCATGGGCAGTGAGTCCAGAAATGTTTTTACCCAATGAGATTTTGATGTCATACAATATCAATTGTATTTGAAGTTTTTGATTTCGTGCTATCCGTTTCATAAACCCTTTGCCTGGAGGATGTCCAAAAAGTCTAGAGTCTCTGTTTATACACAATTATGAGTGCTCCAATGAGGTAGAAAAGCCCCCAGTGTAAGCATACACAGGACTCATGTTTCCTTCTTAAAGTAATCTCACACAAACACGCACACCCTTTTAATGGCCTAAATTGGCTGTCCCACTGGGCTTCACAACCCTGCTGGTCAAAAAGACAACAGAGGGGCAGCTGTCTCTTCCAGCATGTGCTGACCACTTGCATGACAGGCTTCTTTGCTTCTCGGGGTAAATGGAGACAGGCTTACCACTTTAGCCCATCTTAGCCCATTCGCAGCACTGAGAAGATTCAGACGCAACTAAGGCTGCCAAGCATGCTGGTGAGTCTGAATGAGGCCCATTCAAGTGTGCCAGAGTGAGTGGTGGTCGTGGGTGTGTGTGTGTGTGTGTGTGTACCTGCGTTTCACTGAGTATAATGAGTCTTTTTTTTTTTTTTTCCTGTCCATATTTCGGTGTACAGTACTGCTTACACTCTGATTTGCGGCTGCGCTCAAAGTGGTTCCAGTCTGTCTGTAGACCCGCTGTGCTGAATCAGGCTGTGTGATGTGAGAGCTCAGAAACCACGCAGCTTCAAGGCTGGAAGAAGATGGCACCAGTCAAGATTAGTATTGCCATGACTGGAGAGAATGAAACCAGAGGCGGCACACTTGCTTTATTTCCCTCTCTGTCAGCCCTTGGAAGATTTCTGAAAAATCAAGTGGTTTTGCAGCCCTGTGTTTTCTTGTAAATGGAGCTGAACATTTAATCCTTTCTTTGTGTGAATCAGGTTTATAGACATTTCTTGTAAAGATCATTGATTTACTTCATAATTTCTAATGCAAAACTGACAAGAGATCAAGAAGTCTGTGGAACTCTTATCTATTGTTCCTGAAAACTACTTCTACATTAGCCTTCAAACATTATGGAGCAAAGTCACCCAGTTGTTCTCCTCTTCTACAATGCTTTTACACACAGGTGTTTTTTTTTTCAAAGTTTTTTGAATATTTCTTTTTTCAAATGGTTGTGAATAAGGAGCAGACACAAAAATGCCGTTTGAAAAAGCTTTTATGTGTGACGCAAAATATACAAGGCCACCAGCTCCCTCCTCTGATCCCACTCGACGTATCCACTTGCAGAACATGTCTTTGTTTTCCTCATCTGAGATGGCATCTGACCCAAAACTGTACAACTTCTACTGCTTGCCGTTTTTGTTGCACCTGTAATATTAGGTTGGGGTTTTGAGACTGTAAGCTAGCTGGAGAGTGTAAAAAACAGATGGATGATGAGATGTGTGGAAAAGCTTACTCTGTGCCAACGGTCCCCCTCACAACTCAGAAGATAGTTTTTAACTCCTGCTGTTTTGCAGAAGCTATGTCCTAGAAAAAAAGGCCATACTGATGTTAGCTTTTATTATTTTCCCAAGGAATCTTAGGAAAATATGGATTGAATTTATTGGTCACAGCTACGTCAATAATTATTCAATCATTTGCGGAAAAGGAGTTATTTTTCAACTGGACAGAGAAAGAACCAGGGTTTTGTAAGAAGTTGTTGTTGAAGAAGAATGTGGTACACAATGGACAGCCTGCACTTTTACCAGTAGGTTTTATTGTTGGCTGATGTTTTTGCACATATTTATATGTGATGAGAAGAAAAGTGATTGTAATTCATGTCGGCTCATCGTCATGCAGTGAAGGTGTGCGTTATTGCATTGCCCGCTTGTATTTTTATTGTGTCCAAGACTTTTTTTTAAGTTGGCCTTGCATATTTAAAGAGAAACCCATTAGCTGTTGCAAATATGCTGTCTGCGTTTGATCCAACCCGCGGAGGAGTGCCGTGCTGCAGCAGCTCTCATGAATCACCAGGTGGTTCAACCGGACACAGTAACCGTTCTCCTGAACATAACCCTTCATGTGTCTAAAAACGTCACCACTGGCTGCATGCATTTAGAAAACTATGCACGATTAGACCCTTTGTATATTCTGGTATTTCATTTCATTAGATTTCTTGTTCAAGTGAATTCAACAATCAGCATGTGCTAGCATGAAATCAGTTACGAACCCCAGCTAGTGCTGCTTGCTGGTGCAATCCAGCCTAAATGGTCATGTTTTATTTTATTTTTTCATGGACTTTTCAGAGTCTGTGTCTTGCAAGCGTGGATAAGAGGCGGGGTTACTCAGCTCAGCACCATAAGACACACCCACACAGAGGAATTTTTTTGGAAACAAAGGTTTCAGATCAACAGGAAAAATGGCTTTTTGAAACATTTAGGATGTGGAATTTTTGTTAAAACTTCACAGTCCTAATTAAAACCCACTGGGAATTTTTAAAGAAAATAAAAAAAATTGTTGTAGGGAGACTTTAAATAATCCACAATTTGCTGTTTATGTAAATAAAAGCATGCTAACAGGAAATTAATCTTTTTCGGTTGTATATTTGTGTCTTCAGAATAAAAAAAGAATACAAAAAAAGATCAAATGTTTTAATTGAGTGATGGGTGTGACTATATTTGTCTAAGTTAGGCTCATTACCTCTTCCCGCTGTGATGTCACAGGGTCTCAGCGGATGCGATCAGCAGACGCCCATCAGAGCAACTAACGGAAGAGGAAGCCCTCAATATAAACATAAACTGCTTTGAATTGGTACTGAAAAACAACATCAACTAAAACGGTTGTTTGGTCTGATGCGAAAACGCATTCAGTTCTGAGACAATTTACTTGTCTTTTAAAGTATGGACACTTTTTTCGCTCAGAAAACAATGTAGTTCATGGATTTGTATGAGACACACTGAGAGAAAGGGTTTTTGTGCCAGAGCTGATCACTAATCTCTTCATGATTAATGATTTTTGTAGCCAGCTAAGTCTCATAAAAACAGTGACATAGATATTACATTTTCAAAAAGATATTACTGCAGACGGCATTGATGCCAACTGGGTCTGTGTTTTTATTACTTTTGTTACACTCATCACGTTCAACCTGGGCTGCCGTAGTGAGTGACCACCAAGATGCTCATCAGTGTCTCTGGGAGGTCAAACACTTTCAACTTTTCCCTGCCTGACCCCAGTTTTGTGTGTCGTTTGAGGAAGAGTCCATATTTGGTTATGTTTTGGTATCTACTTCTCCCTCTACTCTCCTTTATCTTCTTACCTCTCTGTGTGTAAGAAAATCTAGCCTTAAATTCAAAAGGGATAATATAAATATATATATTGAGTGTTCAAGTAGTAGGTTACATAACCCCTATTGTAGAAGTCAAATCTGTTCAACAAAAGAAGCTCTCAGCCTTTATCTGTTTACTCAGCTGCTGAAAAAGACAACTTAAAAAAATAGGCGGAAGTATCACCACTCTGGAAAGCAGGTCACTTGTATTTCTATTCTCAATTCAACATGCACCATTGAGGACTTTTATTGTGAAATTTTGTCTTTCAAGGAAGGGAAAGCAAAAAAATGCAACATATAGAGGCTACATTAAATAAAAAACTTCCTTTATTTTCTATTAAATTCAGGTCGTGACTTAGAACAAATCCTTTTGATCTAACATACATTGAATCCAATGCTGCATTTAAACCAAACGTCCATCAAATTTGTGTTGAACAGATCTCTTTCAATGTACATCAGATATGCTGCTTGATGCCTGTCTAAAGTGTTCATACACTTGACGCTATAGGCGTGTGTGGGAGGAGCCACTGGTCAAATTTTTCAGCCTCATGGCTACACGGGAGCATTGACTATATATCTCATTTACAATGCACAAAAGACACAGACTATGTTCAGATCAGATTGATTTATTTTGTAGAGCTCTGCAAAAACATTGATCAGTATGTCTCTATGTCGGAGTTCATGAGATTGTTCAGAGACTCTTCCACCATGGTGAGCTTCATGATCCACGCTTTCAGCAGCACTTCCCCCTCTCTGTGACCCCGTTTGATGACTTTCTCTCCTGCACTAAACCAGGGAAGAAAAGGATCATTTTACTATAGTATCAATGAAAAAAAAAAAAAATAGAAGAAGTCTTGGAGAACAGTCAGCTTCTCCTCCATGTTGGTTTTGGACCACACCTACTGATTAAATCAATATGTCACGGGCCAAAGCTAAGTTCATGATTTGTTGACTTGACACATCCTCTTAGCCATAGCTCACATTTTTGGACACTCATTGCAGTGCGACGGGACTTACAAAACGCCCTCCTGCCAGGGTGATAGCCATGGCTGACACTCAAATTCCCCCACAATATCTCTGATTGCGTCTGTACATTGACTTAACTTTTAAAACTGAAATGGGCCTTTAAAAGTCCTGTTTGTTGGTTCATGTCGCATTTATGACAAATTAAAATAAACTTATTTAATTCTTGAAATCTGTGTGCTGCAGCCTACAGGTTGAAATGAGGTACTACAGTTGAATTTCATGATTGGTCAAACCATTGAAGTCCCACGTAATATCTGCCACCCCAATGATGGCAACAGGCTTGTTCCCAAGTCCCATCCCTCTGATTGGATTTTCACATTTTGGCGGTGGGTGGAGTCAGCCTCCAACTTCCCTGTTTGGTTACCCTTTAAAAGACAAACCAAAGTTGTTCTTGTTTTTAACATTCATCAAATTAACACTTTTTATTATGCAAATGTTCAAGCTAAGATACCACATCACCACCTTGTGTCCTGTAAATCTTAAGTACTGTTTTCTGTGCACTCACAAAAACTGGGTCCACGTGATCACAGGTGGGCAGGTCTTTTTGCAGCAGACCTCTTTGTACCCCTGTGGTTTCAAACATGTCTATTCATTAAAAAAAATTAACACATAATGTCTCAAAACGTTACTATTATAAATCTGTTGACCTATATTTGTTTATGCCGTTAATTGTTCTGTTACATTTCAGATTTATCAGTTGCTTGATTTTATTAACATCATCAGCCATTTTTCCACCAGTCAACATTTGTTACTCTGGTTCTGCAGTTTCGTGTGGACAGCTGTAGTTGCGACATTCCTCTGAATAGATCCCCCTGGAATTTTTATTTCTCGTGCTTGGACAAAGAATAAAAAAAGTAGAGCAGAGTGTTTTAAAAAAAAAAAAAAAGAAAAAAGAAAAATGAGGAAGGAGTCAGAAAAGTTGAGCTTCTCGTTTATTCACTTGTCCAAGTTTTCCTCTTTTACTCTTGCCATATATGCTTTTTTGCACTTTTCTTGTGTGTTGCAGAGCAGATGGACTCAAAAATATCAACTGTCACAAATCTGTTCATACACTAAATGTCCATTCTGTGGCTAACAGAGTGTGTGCATTGTCCTTCTTTCTTCCAGGCAAATAAAGACCCACTATTTCTGACTGGAGTGACCTTCCCTTCAGAGTATCCAGAGACATTGGTCAAGCTAATGGTTTATGATGTGAAGGACAAGAACCAGGAATCTGTGAGTAAACACTTACTTTTCTGTGCATATGCTTAAGTTAAAACGGCACACTGAAAATCAAGTGGCAACGAAGATAATTATAACAATGTGTTCGAAGCCATCTGTGAATCTGTCACATTTCAAGTGCTTCTTGTGAGGTTTTAATCTTCAGGGGAGGAAAATGGAAAGCTGTTTGACAGTTGCCTCAGCTCTCAAAGTGATTTAAATGTAAACCTGAATGAGTCATGTTTTGAACATGAACACTGTCTTACCTATGATCCATTTTAAGAGTCTTTGGCCCTAACCTCTGGCTGCATTTTCAAAGGACAAGGTTAGTACTCACTGCAGTATGCAGGGAGCATCTTTGCAATTCAGCCCATCCCTTGGGAAAGCCATCTGGCTTCATCTGTGGGAAATGGATGAGGAGCCAGACATAGAATCCTGAATGGGCCGGGCCCTTTGATTTAGACATTTAACAGACTTTATAACAGACTCGTCTTTGTGGCTGTGTATTTGATCTAAATTAAGTCCTGAACTCATACCAGGATTCTATTTCTTAATTTAGCATAACAGACTCAAAATCCTTATGGCTTCTGAAGATTTTTTTTTTTTTTTGCAGTGCTGATCCTATAAAATGTTTAAAGTGATTGCAGAAGACATGCGGCTGTATCATGACTTTTCTGGTTGCAAAAAAAAAGCTCAGTTGGTTTAAACAAACCTGATTTCTTTGACCTTTCTCAGTGGGTTTAACCTATCATACTCCTGTTTTCAGAAATAGCTGCAAAATTGACTAATTATTAGGGTTTTTTGTCCTACCATAGTTTAAAAAAAAATCTATCCATTCAGATGAAGTTTAATTATAAATGTAATCAAATGTTATCAAGGCAACAAAGGATGCAATGTCTTCATTTAGTGTTACTGTTTTAAGATCACAAAACTGGGATAATTACTTGTTTTAAAAAAGTTTTTGAATGGCAATCCAGTGTGCATGCGTAAATATTTTTGTAATCTTTTAGGCACTGGCCCTGAAAACTTACCATGCTGTGGAGACTTTCAATGTAGTGAAGACACCAGAGGTTTTTTTAAGGATTTGACCTATAGAGTTAGGTTTCATACAAGGAAAGAGCTTGGGTGAAACTGTGGAAGGATTAGGATCAGATATTTATTTATTTATTTATTTTGCATTTGTCCTTGCAAACAAGCAGGAGATGATTAGAGAGAGATTTGTTCTTATGGGCTTTTATGCACATCAATCATAAAGCTGAATTGAAATTGTTAACATGAATCATTCCTATTTGCATTAAATGTCTTTTGACATTTTTGTGGAGACAGTTTTTTTTTTAAAGCATACATATGATTGAAACATTTCAGGAGCTGCCCTTTTTTGTCTTGCTGTCAATCTGATGTGAAATTACTAGCCTGCAACCCCATCCGGCAGTGATGAGCGGTGAGGTTTACGGCTGGTGAGGCACTGACGTCATCAGTCAGATTTACAAACATAAGAACCCTATAGAGTAGCTTATTCATCGTTTGATTTGACAACAGTTGAAGTGTGTTATTTAAAATGTCATTTTAACCATTTTTTGCTTGTTTCCAAACTGTAGCATAAAAAAAAGTAACCAGAAATTTTATTAAAGTGTTATTATAGTATTATTCGCGGATCCACATATTCAGATTTGTTTTCAGTCATGTTACTATTAGTAAGTAAGTAAGTAAATTTTATTTATAGAGCACCTTTCACAGATAAAATCACAAAGTGCTTTACAGAGGAAAACAATGACAAAAAATTAAAACAGATTAAAACAGTAAATTACAGCACAATTAACTAAAAGCTCTTTTAAAAAGCAAAGTCTTTATTCCGGTTTGTCAGAAAAACTAAAAGCAATTCATGATGCTTGTAGGAAACTTTTGTGTCCGAAGGAGGCGCTGCAGTGCTGAGGTGCAGCGGAGCCCCCTCTGGAGCGCGTCTGCTTCTGAAGAAACACATCAATAACCTGTTTGCAGAAAGCTTTCTTTACTTTTTTTCCAGTTTTAAAAGAAACCCTTTTAAGAGACGAGTCTAAACAAATTCTTGATGCCCGCGCAAGGCAGTCCAACTCAAGGCCACAGAACGACATACGCAAATTTACATCTACAGACTATTTAGAGTCACCAATTGACATAGGAAGCATGTTTTTGATTGTGAGAGGAACCCAGAGTGTCTGGAGGAAACCCGTGTATGCATGAGGAGAATGTGCAAACTCTAACTGGGATTTGAACCAGCGCCTTCTCACTCAAATATACTCAGAAAGTACATAAACTCCCTCTTTGTTTTCCATCTGTTTCCTTTCATTTATTGCTCTGTGAGCCATATACCGCTAGAGACTTTATTAAATGTCTGGATATAGACATTTTGGTTGTTGCCTAGTAAAAGGGTTTAGGAGTGAAAATCAAAGCTGTCTTTTTAATAACAACAAAAAAAAAAGTCTGTACGTTTTCAGGTGTGTACTTTTTTGATAGTTCTTTGTTTTTGTAAGTCCTTTTTATATGAAATTGATTTCTATAAATCTGTCTATTGAATTGATCCCCAACATGGAGCAAAAGTTTTTACTCCAGCTTATATTTTCAGAGAAAAGGGGGAAGTTTAAACTAATTGCAATCAAGGTAGGATTTACTTTTATACCGCGCTAATTTTTTCTTCCATTACTGCTTTAATAAAATATTTTTTAAGCATGAACAAATACAAATTTGGAAGGAAAATTAAATAAATAAAAACCCTATGATGAAATTTAATAACATGGGTCTTCCAAAGGCTGAAGAGATTTAGAGAGATTTCCCATATCTTTCTGGCATGCCTGCAGTACTTTTATATTCTCATCTCCGCTCTGCAGGGCACAGAATGCTTGTCTGGCTCTCATTAGAGACTCTTGAGGTAAACACACGCATGACCCTGAACACGAGCTGTCACCAGGCATCAGCCCCCAGTGGCTTTAAGTGGCAGATCAGAAATCACTTAGTCATTTAATTTTTTCGAGTAAGAGTAAACAAGGGAGCTATTTGTTGTGCCTGAGACTGCGTGTTTGACAAATCCGCTTTCACATGCCACTTTAACCCTTTGGTCATATTTGACATGACATCCACTGACTCTGTTCTCTGGAAATCAAAATGTTATATAAAGCTGTGCAAATAAGGATAAGAAAAATATGCATTTGGCATCTTGTATTATATCTGCCAAATACCTTCAGTTTGAACCAAAAAGGGATCGCATCTAAAGAGGTGAGCGAGGAAATGAATAGAGTCAGGTTAGATGACAGCCTAAACATTAGCGGAGGACAAAAGAATTTGAAAGCAGTGTAGAGTTTCCCCTCTCCTTCCCTGCTTCACATTTAGATATTCTAAGAAGACACTGGCTGCACACTCATAAATATTTGAGAGCGCAGGCAGGGCTGTGAGACCGATAGTTGAGAGAACGGAAGTGTAAAAAGGAGTTCAGCCTGGTTAGATGTTTCCAAGGTGCGAGTGATCCCGCCCTCAAGCCCAGCTGTCAAATGTTGACAGGTCAGTTTTACTTCAACACCGGGTTTGCTAACCGAAGCTGATTCATAGCTGCACTTTGAGTGACTCCCAAGAGTAATGAAGTCAACACCAAGATCAAGTTTTGTTCACAGAATCACAAAATTTGGTTTGCGGCTGAGAAGAATCTCCACACGCTCTCCACAAATGGTCTCATTCAAGTATGATCGTTTGATCTCAGAAAATTAAAGAAAATTGTCAGTGTTTCTCATCTTAAAGTTTTAAAACTGGTCTGAATAGATTGTAGTGAAGGATTAAGATTAATGGAGAGTTCCTGCTGAATCTCATCAGTAATTATCTCCATGTCACATAGAAGAAGATTTCACTTGCATGCTGGGTGCATCAGAATTATTTCTACTTATCCCTGCATGGAGTTCAAAAATGCACTAGTTATAGACATGTAGCTTAATACCCATACAAGTCTTTACTATGGTCATTAAGTGAAGGGGCAAGACAGGCCGGAAGAGCTGTTTATTCCCCTATGCGGTTTTGATTTTTGCTGCTTTTTCCTTCCTCAGCGTAGAATGCACTGCTGCAGTTTTCAGCTTATTGTTCTAACTTACAAAGGAGAAAATCTTGGTTTCTGCACTGAATACCACGGAGTGAAAAGAAACAAAAGACCTATTTGAGTCTAACAGGAACATCGTGCCCATTTGGTTATTTTAACAGGGGAGGCGTTTAACATCTTCAATCAAAGAAAACTCAACAGGGCTTTTTACTGAGCTACTTTAACAGCCGCATGAGCATGACACCACGTACTGTATATAATTCACACCTCGATATAGTTTTCTTCAAAGGCAGTGGAGAGAAACTCATTGAGTCCTACTTGATCATCTTTTGATCTGTTTTAAATGCACTCTCAGTGGTATTTTAGTTATGATCATGCTGTTAAAAAACAACAACAAAAAAGAAAGATCATCTTTAAGGACATATTTTCTCCAGATAAGAGTTCATCAGAAATTTGCCTCTGAGTTGTGGGCGGAACTGTTGGCACAGAGTAAGCCCGCCCCTATTTCAGGTCACCCATCTGTTTACATGCTCACCCAGTAGCTTACAGCCCCTCAAGACATCAAACTAACATTAGCAGTGCAACAAAAATAGTGAGTGACATCGGAGCTGTAAGTTGTACAGTTTTGATCTAGATACCAACTCAGAGGAGAAAACGAAGACGTTCATGGATCTAGTCGTCTACAAGTGGATGGATCTGAATGGAAAGGTGGGAGAAGAAATTATTTTTTAGATGCATCAGTTACAATCCATAAATGATTTTGAATTGTTTTATTTGTTTTCAAATGACCAATAATTGAAAAATGTATTTAATTAAAATGAAAGTAATAAGCAAAACTAAACGTGAAGCATTCTTTAGCCCTTCCGCTCTCCTTGTCTTGTTTACATTAAAAATGGGGTCATCTGGACCCTACAAGACAGTGCGCTGAACTTTTTATTTTCACTGATTTTTGAGTTTCACTAATGTCCATAGCAGACATAGAATCCTGTCCATCTTTGTCCACATTTGTCATGGAAGAAATCACATAACAATATGTGGTTGGAGTCATCTGGACCCCAAAGAGAGCGGAAGGGTTTTAATCTGCCATTTTTGAAGAGCACACATGGCTGACATTCTAGATCTTGTCATCTGACTGGCCTCGACTTCTCTTAGAGCGACGGTTTGGAAGCATTTTGGCTTTCATACTGTTGAGGGTAAATTGGATGAAAGTCACGGGGTGTGTAAGTTATGTCGCACCAAAATGGAATATGTAGAGAACAAAAATTTGATAAATCACAATATGTGGCTAGCTAGACTTTATATTGTTAGCCATGAGTTAAAGAGTGTTTCATTAAAGCTGATCTAGCGATAAAACGTAAAATTATATTATTTAAGGTTGTTGAGTTCAAGGGAAAAAATTCAGTATTTGATTACAAACAAAATATTTTTCACATCAGAGTTTTTATGTTCTCAATTAAAGTAAAACAACTAAACTGATCTCATCCTAACTTTATTCTTTGACCATACAAAAGAAAATAATTTCTTCTAAGTCCCACTTTTCAACTTTATATTTTCACGTATGAACAAGACTTTCTAATTCTACAACTAAATTGACTTTTTCTTGTTCTTTTTAACAGATTTACCAGAACGGTATACAATAACGTCTTACACAAACATTGCCTGAAGTTAATTAGTGTCTACCAGAGACTCCACATCAGATTTCAATGCAAAAAAACCTTTGTAAAATCAAGTTATTCTGCACCCTATTGGAGGATTTTCTGACTGGCTGATGTTTTCCACATTTCAGGAGGTGGTTCAAACAGCCACCGAGGTGGTGAATTGTCACTCCAATTATGAACTGCTGAACTATGGAGAATCTCGCCCTCATTCAATCCTGCCTGTCAATAATCATGATGTGTACAAGACAGTGAGCTAATACATTTCTGGCATGGCTGCCTGGTTCAGTTGGACGGGTGTGAATGGGGTGGGGATATTCTGGGGGGGGGGGAGTTAACCACAAGTAAAAGAGAGGATTTGATGTAAGGAGAGATTGGAGTGGACAGGGGAAACAGAGCAGACAGTGACAGAAAGACAGGAGGAACACAAAACACCCTGAATTTTGCAGGAAAGGTCTTGTGTTGATCGGTTGAGCAGCTCATGAGTGAAAACCTACAAAAGTAGCAATTCTTAGATAAGACTGGCTCTTGTTTGATGGCTCCTGTATTCCTCCACCTACCTCTCTAGTCAAAGCCACATGTCTGCAACTCAAAAATATACTGCATCCAGAGGATTTTATTTTGAAAAAAAAACTCATTTGCTGGCAGTGCTGTGGTGTAAAAAACAATCATCTGTTCCATCTTCCCAATAATTTCTTCTATTTTCATAGATGATAATTCCACCAAATTGATCAATACTGGTTTTAATCAATGCAGAAAAAAAATTACTATTGAATTTAGATACTCATTTGCCACAGCAGCAATAGCTGCTGAGCCTTCAAGTTGTCTCCTGTTGACACACGGGTTTACAGTGCAGTGCAGACCACCCACCATGTCCCCTCACCTGCTCTGGAAGCTATGCCGTTGTTGACACCACTATTCACAACAATGGAATGTCTGAAAATTGGAAGTCGTGCTTCAGAAGAACTTCTGCTGACAGTTTTAATCGAAAGCGCTGATGGAAAAGAGAGCTTTGTGTAAATGTTTTGCACACAAGGCCAGTGACAGAGGAAAGGCAATGGAAGTTGATAACCATTTGTATGCAGCGTATAGGGGTTAAAGAAAGTAACATTTTTATTATTTTTAGTAAACACCCAGGGAGAATTTGCTGCTTTCGCTACAGCTCTGAAAGATTATCCAGCTTTCTCTCTCTTCTCCTGTCATCCTATTATTATTATTTTTTTTATGATTTTAGCATACTGTGGTCAAAACCAAACAGTACCATTTGCAATTTCGTTTTCAGATACTGCTAAATATTGCTTTGATGGAAAGGAAAAAATGGACACAGACTTTCATTAACTGATCGCTGGTTCACAATGAATTATTCTTCTCTTTTTGCAAAGTCAGTTAGTTTCACCTTTGTGACTTGATGTTAGCCTCCAAGATAGGAGCCACCTCACAGCACAATAACCATCAAAAATCAATGCTTCCTCTGTAATTTCTTTTAAATTCCTTTTTTGCTTTTGAGCTTTCATGCTCCCGTTTGTCAGTGGTGAGGAAATAGTCTGTCCTTTATACTAAGAAAAAGTTGGAAACTGAATTCTGGGGTTCAGGTTAGAACACAATTTACCTCTCTGCTTGAAGATATTTGGTGATCCTTCCACTTGGCACAGTGGTGGTAATATCCATCTTGGTTGTAGACAGTGTGCAAATCAGCCTCATCACTAAAGAAACATGGCAGCGCTTAATGTTATGGATTCATATGATATACTCAGTGGCAAAGCTCCAACGCTAGAATGGGATTTGCCTTGAATAAGACCGATCACTTTGGCATAATAAAGAATTAAATCCCTCCGTTAACATTAAGCTTTGGACAGATTGAGCATGATTGCTTAAATTTAAAATCACTGATCGCAGCAGTTTCTTGTTTAAATTGAAGTATTTTTTTCAGTGCAGAAAGGTACAGAGCCAAACTACGTATTTGAGGGAGGTGAAAGTGTTTTTGGAGCTCAAAATATAAACACACACTAACATTGTTACTACTACTCTGATTTCTGGCAGGCTGACTTACACAGCTTCACACTGTAAAACATTAAAATGTAAAACTTTGTAAAAAAGTTTCCTTCTTCTGAAGTAAATTGGGTTAAGTTATTTTTTTTTTATTTTATTTTTATGGACTAATAATCCCTCACTGCCATTAACAGCCCCAGAAAGGCACCGAATAATAACTTTGTTTTCCCGCTGTGCTGACATGCACTACAATAAAGTGGCTGACTGCACCAATGAATATTTACAATTGTGTAAAATTAAGTGTGCTCTGGGTTTTGATGTTGGGGTGTGAGCAGTCATTCGTGAAAACATTTGTTGTGGTGGTGTGGGCTAATTAAACGCAGTCACCTGAATCCAAATAAAGAAGATACTTTTTTTATGAAAATGTGCAAACCAGATGTGTTTTGCCTTTTTATGAAGCTATTTTCTTTACCCTCAAACAATTGAACTGTTTTTAGTTCTTTGGTGGTGTTTTTACGAGAAACTGTATAACCTTAAGAGATGGTTTTGGGGTACTTTTCTACGTAAGTTTTAGGAAAGTGATTTAAAAGAGACACATTTCTTTTAGCCACTTCAAATAAGTGATCTTAGTTTAAAAACAACCTGCTAGTGAACAACTTTTTACAATTTTTTTTCATTCATACATACAGTTTTTGTTACCCATTGCAGATTCAGTCTTCCCAGCCTGGTGCAGTTCAACAATTTTGTTTCTGGTGTCCTTAGACAGTTCTTTGGTCTTGGCCATAGTGGAGTTTGAGTGTTTTTTTTTTTTTTTTTTTTGAGGTTGTGGAGAGGTGTCTTTTATATAGTTAATGAGTTAAAACAGGTGTCACTAATACAGATAACGAGTGGAGAACAGAGGATCCTCTTACAGAAGAAGCTACAGGTCTCTGAGAGACAGAAATCTTACTTGTTTGTGGATGACCAAATACTTACTTTCCATTACAATTTATAAGTAAATTCTTTAAAAATCAGACAATGTGATTTATGTTTTTTTTTCTTTTTTGTCATTTTGTCTCTTATAGTTGAGATTCACCTATGATGAAAATTACAGACCTTTTTCTCGTATTTATAAGTGGGAGAACTTGCATAATGGGTGGAGACAAAATCATTTTTTGCCCCATTGTATCATCCCCCCAGGCCACACTTTTAGAGAGGCAACAATTTTGTATCAAAAATTTCATGAAAACATGTGTAAAGGCAGCCATTAATATCCATATTATCCATCTACTGTCATAATGGAAAAAAAAGTTAGACTTTGATTTCAGGTTGACAGAAATGGGTTTTCTTTCAAAGTAACCTAAAAGCTAAATAACAACAAAGGCAGCAAACAAATGGAAAGAGAAAAGGAGAGAAGGTCAGGTCCTAATGGAGATCTTCTGGGTGCACAGCAGGAGCGGTGGCACAATAGAGGAACCCAGTGAGACCCTGAAACTCTTAAAGGGAATGCTGGGAAAAAGGTGGTACGTGATTCCACACATGTGAACTGATGATCTGAGAGAAACGGACAGAATGAAGCTGCGGCTAAGTGCATTCACAGCTGATTAAGGATGGAGCTCAGGTGTGCAGCCTGCATGTGCGATCGTCATGCCTGTTCTTTGAAACTGTGCCTCCAGACACACAGTAGACGGACACTAGAAAGCTGTCAGGGAGACAGAAAAACAAAAATACGCTCAGTTTTTACACCTGCTCAGTCCATCTCAGAATTATATGGGGTCTGCTGGAGGAGCTGTCATGAGGCAATGGAACCATCCATGAAACTTCACAAATCCAAAATACAACTGTGTCGTAAAGACTGTATTTCTGGCATCTCAGTGGGATGGAATATCTTCCACTTTTGCAAAGCTGCAAATCGCAGAACAGGAAAATGCAGACAACAGTATCCCTATCTGTGATAATGTATTCATTCATTCCACCCCAACTTGTTCCTGTTCAGGGTCAGTCCAAAACTAGACAGCATTTTGACAAATACCGCAGCCATGAACTCTAAAACTTGACCCAACGTTTGATTTTGATGCAGAAGTCATGACCTACAAGATTTTAGCCTATAGGAGAAACACATGGAGGAAAGCCTACACATGCACAAAATACCAACTCCACACTGAAAGAGCAAGATTCAAGATGCTTTCTTCTCACAAGGACGCAACAACCAATGAATATGATGAGACACAAATGACTTTTTCTTTCACAGCTTTGTTTCAATATATGAAAGACTTGGTGCTAAATAGTTCCAGCCAGGTATTCTTAATTTCTCCTCCATGATCAATTTTTCAAATAATTGGGACTTCTATGAACTTAAAGAAACTCCATCCATACATCACTACCAGAACCAAATCACTGATTGGTCAAAGTTCTAGTTTGACTTTCAATCTGTGTTAAATGGATCTGGGATTCATACATGAATTCTGTAAACCATCTAAGAAATGCCTGAAGCCAGAAACACATACAGATGCATTTACAGAGACTTTTCATTGGAGATGACTGCTTGAACGCACATTGCAGATTGTGGCATGAACATAGCTTTACACCTTCTTTTTCTACCAATTGTTAAATAAAATTTCAATATAAACTTTTCCTTCCAGTTTTGTATTCATATAGACACAACATAGGTAACGATTTTAATCTCTAAATTATCATACAATGATACTACTTTTAGTCTTAAACGCTACATTTTTTTATGTCTTTTAGAAATGTAATACAATGCTGTAAGTATGCAACTCAATGCACTTCTAATTTTCCATGCAGCTGGCATACATACAGCACAGAATAACCAATTCATATTGAAATGCACCTTTCCAGGAAACCTCTGTTTCCTCTGTAACCTCCTTTAGACCTTTTGCTGTTTAATCCCACTCCAATCTTCTCAAGATGGAGGCTGTCTGCATCGATTTCATAATGCGTTATCAGTTTGAGAATTTAATCAAATGTCCTCCTCACCAATCAAGCCAGCTCATACCTGCTGTAACCCTTTCTCTCACCTGTTTACGTATTTTATTGGTAATTTTTAATGCCACCTGCAAAAGCAGATTATCAGCTAAATAAATTACTGGGTCACAAGTGAATTAGGCGCTTGGATGACTGTAATAGCTTTTTTTTTTCTTTTCTGAAGGAAAAGTAGCTTAGTGAAAGTTTTGTGTTTTTTTCTCTTTATTGAGAGAGAAGGGAAGAGAAAAGTGCTTGAGAAAATCCCCCACTGCCTGGTTTCCTGTGGGTTTCTGCAGTGTAATGGATTCCTTTGAGAGAGAACATTGGTAGAAAATGCTGATGCGTGTTGGCCATGTGTGTTTGTGTAAAAGCAGCTATTTTCCATGGCTAACTGAGCCACTGATGAGCTTGCCAGCCGGAGTCTTCTATGATGTGCAAGTAAACCTCCAAGAGTATGCGTGTTTCTTCAGTACCGCCATGCGGGATTGGTACAATTAACAACCACACTCCTGTTAAATGAACATGTGTTTCCGTCACTCTCTCCGATTGCTATGTATTTGATGAAAGCGTGACATATTGAGTTGCTTTCCCCAGATGACTGAAGCGAAACGATTTTTGTCATTATTTTGTTCTGATTGTGTAGATAGAAAAGCATCGTCGGAAATCCGCCGACGCTTTTAACCCTCTACAAACTTACATTTCCCTTGGATATACAAATATATTTATTTTGATCTTATCACTGTTCTTAATAACGCACGGTCACAAAACCAAAAAGGGAACTTTCTGTGTTTGCAGATGTGCTGTTGCAGAGCCACCAAGGACACATTCCACTTTCTCATAAACAGACCGTTTACAGCAAGTCTCCTTTGTTGTCTTTGCTTTGCCTCAAGTCGGATGACTTTGGCGTGCTGTTGAACCAAACTGTCGCGTTGTTGTTATCCCCTCTTGCACCCTTCTTCTCCTGCATCATATTTTTGAGGGGTGGTGCAAGTGATCTGAAATTAGGCCTTATCTTTTCACAGGAAATGAAGGGCCTCCAAAGCTATTTTCAAAATCGTTTAGAGATGATGTGCATGTCAAAATGTTGGACTAAATTCTGCAAGAGAACAAAAACATCCCACTTTTTTATTTAAAAACCAGAATTTATCTAAGAGAAAATGCTCTAAAATATAATTTTCTGAGAACGTGACAAAAAAAAACTTCTTTTGAAATGCAACAAAACAAACTAATTTAAATAGTTTGAACATAAATTGTGTGGAAAAGTAGAGGCACACAATGATGTTGTGAGTGTTGGCACATTTGTGAAACATGCACAAAAAAAAAAACTCAGACATTTAGGAGAAGACAACAGTGATGAGGAAGCACTACAAAAGCCATTCAACTTTCAGTGTGGTGCTAAAATATCAAACACAGAGGCATTCACAGCCACAGAAGCCTGGAGCGCTCATGAGCCTCCTATTATCTTCTTATACTAACAATGCATATCGTCAGTGAATATGAGAGGATTATAAAAGCAGTACCAGTCTGTTAGGAAAATCTTGCGAGAACTGTTCACCCACACAAAACTCCCATCTGCTCCAACTTATATGATTTTATTGTGTATGTGTGTTTCAGTGAAATGCATACTGTTTATGTTTGAGTCCTGCTCACTGAGCAATAATTGCCAAGCGTGTCTTGTAGCCTGAGGTCAGAGCTCCTATTCTGTAGTGTTCCTGCACGTATGTTCAGCGGGGATGCACAGAACGCTTGATTTGACTGAAGTCACTGAGGATCAGGCTCCAGATCTTCTGGGGCATCATTGTCTGTCTTCCTGCCTGACTTGGCTGTTAACCACCTCTGGGCTGCACCACTGATCTCTGTAATTGTCTCAGTCTCTTCAAAGGGAGCTAAGAGTTGGTTTGATCCGAGCTGTTTACTTTTACAACCCCTATAGCCCCGCTCTCTTCTTTAGAGAGCGATCAGCCACTTCAGGCATGAGCTAGCATATTATAGCACCATTATTGTGCGCAAGCAAGTGTGTGTGAAAGAAAGCATGAGAGGCAGGATGCTGTAGCCTTAAGGTGAGTTAGCAGCTCCTTGATGTGACATAAGAGAGAAAGAGGTGTAATCTGCATATTCCTATACTTTTGTCCCCGGGTATAGACGAGAAAAGGAAATTGGGGAACAAAAACCCCGTCTATTGCTCAATGACACAATTACAGGTGCTGAGCAAATCATGGCCGACAATGCAACGACCAGAGGACACCACATGCAGGTTGTTGACTTCACCGCTTTAGACTGATAAGAGATCACTGACGGGGTTTATACTAAATGAAAGCTTTTTTATTAACTTTTATTCTATGCTACATGTTGGTTTTTAAATACGTTTGTATTATTTTATACTTTTATACTTTGTTATTAACAAATTGATTAATGCATTTTTACATTAACCCACATGGAGTCCAGACCAGTTTAAGCCGTAAATTACCTTGTTGGCAGGAGCAGGAACATGGACACTGGCCACTCAAGATGTAGGTTTGGTGAAGATGATCATTTAAGGTATTTTAGGACCATGAGGGGGGTTATTCAAGGTTATTGCCCTGAACTGACGACCTGCTCCTCGTCATGCTCCCTTCTCTCATGTGTTACGCTGTTTTGTTTTATTATGAATGTATAACTCTTGCTTATTATGGATATGGTGGCACATGAGGGGAAAAAAAGAAAATGAAGCCACACAAGAGCATCTGGGGGCATATATATAGATAACCTCATTTCTACGGAGTGGTACAGTACAGTCCGGTATTTTGAGGGTTTCCATTGTAAAAAAGACCCAGAAAAGTACCAACCTGTACCTCAATAAACACAATAATAAATGAAGACATGCAATGTAAAAGTTCAGTACTGGCGATTAAAAGCAACCCCTCTTGGGTGGCTAAAAACAAGATAAAAAGCAACAGAGGGGTAGTAAGCTCGAAGAGAGGTGGGTCACAACCATACCCCTCTGCATTTGAACGTTGCTTCCCCCTACTATCTGGCTCCTGGCTCATCCGTACTTCCCGTTTGGGCACTGCCTCTCCTCAAGCTTATCTACTCGGTGGGCGGGTGTCAGATGGGACTCTTTCATTGTCAATTTGGGGCTTACTTCTCCCCCTATGCTCCTTAAGGGCCCGGTGCTGGCTTCTCTTGCCACGCTACTCCAGGTCCCAGCACTGGCCTCTTGCCACGCTCCTCCAGGTCCCGGCGCTGGCCTCTCTTGACACGCTCCACCAGGTCCCGGTGCTGGCTTCTCTTGTCACACTCCACCAGGTCCCAGGCTCCTCCAGGGCCTGGTGCGGGCTACCCCATCTGTGCTCCTCCAGGTCCCAGCGCTGGCCTCTCTCACCATGCACCACCAAGGTCCAACGCTGGCTTCCCCAGCTGCGCTCCACCAGGGCCCGACGCTGGCTTCTTTCACTATGCTCTACTAGGACCCGACGTGGGTTACTCACTTGCGCTCCACCGGTGCCCCCTTCTTTGCTCCACTTTCCTCTCCTGTTTGTGTATTCCACTGCTCATTATAAATTCTCCCATTGGCACACCCCATTGCACACCTGTCCAGTGAGGTGACCTGTCAGGGGCTATCTGGAATTCCAAACTCTGACAGTATAAAACATATAAGCATCTTTGAGTATCTTTTAAAAGACCCATATAAATAAAATGTATTATTATTATATTCTAAATAAAGAACTACAGTCTACCCTGTTACATTCACTTTTTCTGAATCGTCTGTCCTTGCTGCGTTCATGGACCTTATCAAACTCAGTCTGCCCCTTGTCTTCCACGTAGCTCTACATAATAGCAGTGAGCTGCTGACAGTCAAGGATTGCATGAACTAAGTTTATGGTGGTATGTGTCCATCATATAGAAAAAGGAACAAGAAAATATTTAAGTGGCTTCACAAATGGGTTTGTATTTGCAGCAGTGCAATCTTTGGACCTGCCATCAAATCAAGCTTAGCGACGTGAGTGAAGGAAGCCTTGATTTTTAGCACATAGTCTGGCACGGCTTTGCTATTAAAACTTATGGAGCAGAGCAGAGGATGTGGAGAAAACCGTACCAAGGGCTGACTGCAACTTGATGGCAATCTGGATTTCCATTTAATGGTACTTAGGTACATTTTTATCAGTTTTTGAATCACTTTTTTAGCCTTCTCACTTACAAGCAAAAAGCCTTGATGTGCTCCTATCTGGCAGAGCAGCAGAGACCACATAAAGAGATGAAGTTCGCCAGAGCAGCAATAGAGGGCGCAAGTTGTGAGGCCCAAATGGAGAAGTTAGAAAGGCATTCTTGTTTGGGCAAGCATTGACAAGCTGAAAAATGCGTCTGAGTGCAAGTTTGACTGCTGTTTTGTTGCTATTTATGCCTCTGCTGGACCACAGAATCGCAGGTCTTTGGGAAACGCACCGTTTGGTGCAGGAAAGTGATATGAGCGTGGCTGATACTGCACAGTGTTCATTGCTCATGACTCAGTGGATCTTTCTCAGTGACTGCATGTGACAGAGCTGTTAAAGGACCTCCCCTCCGTGGAGAAAGACAGTTTTCTTTTTCAGTGAGTCTTTTACTTTTTTAATGAAAGAGTGAAGCCTTTGTTCTAAGTGTACAAGAGTAAAACAATTTTCAAAAGTGGATTTTGTCACTAATGTATAATAATAGTTATTTTTATTATAAAAAAACCCCCCACAAAAACTACAAACAGGTATAAAAGTAAAATATTTAAGCTGTTTTCTTTCTTTTTCTAGTTGTGTTCATATATTTGCATGTTTTGTTGTTGAGATGATTTAATTGTAAATATAGCAGAAAACATGTTTTTTTTAAAGACCAAACTCTGAAGGCAATTATTGCTCTTCTTTCAGTTTCGTGCTTACTAAGTGTTTCCTTTGACACATTTGGCAATTGCTCAATTTTCAAAAGTTGAAACCTATTTAAGTAAAGTTTAAGACAACATGGTCATAATAATTGAAAAATAGGATTTAGGCCTCAGGCAAGAAACAATGAATCACCACAAATAAACACTATTAAAAAATACTTTCTAAGTTCAAATCAGCATTGATAAACTAAGTGTTACACGATTGCATCATTACCCTCCCCTTCCCCCTGCACACCCACACACATATGTATATGCAAGTGACATACCCCCCCAGCATCTGAGATTGTTCGTGTGTTGACTGTGTTGGATTAGGGTTAGATTCCTAATTCAAAAACAGAATATGAGACTGTGTTGAACATGACCCCACATGCTTAAAGAATAGGCTGCCTGGAGAGCAGTTTCTAAACCTTTTCTCACGTACAAATGAAACCCAGCTTACTTTTCTCCAATGCTATGTAGGTCGCATAAGTTCTGCAGAACATTAGGTCTTTGCAAAGGCAAAAACAAGGCAGGAAGGGGCCCAGTGCAGGATAGTCAAAGTGGTCCGTGCATATGAGAATGCTTTGAATTTTTAAGGTTACATTCAGTCTGCAGCCTTGCCTGTTGTCCCCCTTGTCTTATCTGCTGCCACTCAAAAAATCTCAAAGTTGTCTTGACAGGCCCCAGCTTTGCCCTTTGCTTTTGTCTTCCTTTTCATGGCTCTTTTTCTGAAATCCACTTTTGCTCGTGTGTGCTTTTAGCCGGTCGTCAGTTTTGTTGTTTGAGTGCTGCAATTGAAATGTCATGCGTGTAAAAAATTTATTGACCATGCGTTTCAAAAAACTCATGTCAAATTATGTATGGAACATATTTATAAGATTCAGAGTGTCCAATAAAAGTCTTGTGTACGAAGACAGTGGACATACTTGTTGATTGTGGGACAAAAGCCTTTTCAATTGCCTTCTCCGAGATTAAAACCAAACTAGAAGTAGAAATTTAAATTTTGTGACACAGCTGGATGTTGTTGAGGATAATTGTTAAACCAAGAGTTGCTGTAACGCTATGTTCACACTGAGCATGTGTTCAAGAATGTGCAGAACATGGGGTTTTGAACGTTCTTTTTGCTTACAGTGTTCACACTGGACTATTGTTACTCAATAGTAGTGCATATGTACTCATAGTTGGAAGAGGCCTGTTGTAAAAATCTAATAAATTTTGCTCCAGGCTTTTTCTTTCACAGATCCATTCCAATAAATGAAAGACTCTGTGTCTTATAATTCTACAAACGGCAATTACTATATTCCCCTCCATGATCAATTTTCAAACTGTTGATGCATCTGTGGACCTAAAAGAACTCTACACATATGTCACTACTGAATCTGAGTCCCTGATTAGTCAAAGTTCAACTGATTTCACTTTTGATTCATGCTTAATCACTGCACAGTTTGCAAATAGAGCATGGAAATTGACTAAAAAACTTGCATTGCAATGCGTGAATGCAAGAGTTTTGAATTCAAAGGCCAAAACGTAAATATACAAGTGTTTACAAAAGCTTTTAATTGAAAGTAGTCACTCAAGTGCAGATGCACTTTGCATGAATGAATTGAAGTTGTATGAATTTATATGGCGACTTAGTCAAACAAGGCGCTGTATATTCAAAGCTCAAAAAACAATAAAAACAACAGCTAAAATGTCAAAACAATTAAAGATAAAAGCATAAATAAGTGACATAAACGAATGAAGCATTAATCACAAAATGTTGGTGTCATATAATTGCAGCCAGGCACAAACCACAATTATTGATTTCTCCTCCATGATCAATTTTCAAACAGTTGGCGCTTCTGTGAATTGAAAAGGACGCTTACCATAGTCACTACCAAATCCAGGTCCTTGATTGGTCCAAGTTCAACTGGTTTAACTTTTAAATCGTGTTCAATGGCCACATGACTCGAAAATTTGTGTAGAGTTTTGACTGCATTTACATAGACTTTTCACAAGAAGTAGCCTCTTAATCACACGAGCCTATTGTGAACGCAGTCTCAATAAAGACAGCTCTGCAGATGTTTCTTAGGTTGCACCACAACAAAGACATTCATTTGTAGAGTAAAAGACCACTGATCATAGGTTCATCTGGAGTAATTTCTCTTCCATCAAAAGGGAATTGATAACAAAGTAAAGAAGCATGAAATGAAATCAAAGAGGGTGTCCTGGACAGACATTCAAGACGAAGAGCATCCGTTCACCAGGGAAATGTACAGCCTTCACTCTTGTTTAGGGTGACTGGTCATCTGACAACCCTTGTTGCTTCAGTTACCAGCAACATTTGTTCTTTCAGGTTTACAGAGACTAGCACACCCGCCGCTGAGAGATTCATGTAGGGTCAATGAAAGATGTGAACTGAACATGGAGCGGTAAATGTGTTTTGCTAGGAGGGCTGCTTAAACGATGCTTTAAGTGGCAATAAAAGAGCGCTGTCTTCGTTCTTTTCATCTGACAGCCAGAAGCCTCTCACACTCTCACTTCACTAAGCAGTTTGTGCTCTCTGTGTTGAATGTGAGACCAATCCCCTCTGGTTTCTGTGCTCTTTTCAGGAACTTGAAATTTAGATTTTCCAAAATATGTCAAAAATCTTGCACTTCAAAGTATTAAATCTGCCTGAAACCAGTGTTCTTGAATCAAACTTTGAAGGAGCTTTGATCTGGGATTCTCCATGCATGCAAAACATCTGTCCTACTCGAGACGGGTACTAATTCCAATCTGTAAGCTCAAATTCAGGGTGATGGCTGGGGAGGATGGAGACAAAACACATCTGTACTCGTCAAAACACACAATAAGGACCAGCTACTTAAAAACTGGATGTGGAACTGGCAACATCACAGTCGACATGAATCCCTCTGTGCAGTGGGGAGGGATCTTGGGTAATTTTTTTTGGCAGCGATGAGCTCACAACGGCCACTTGGCACCCGGGTCATCAATCATCCTAATAAAGCCACAAGTCCTTTCTTCCTAATGTAACCTCCTTTATTAAGAAATGTTAACTTGTCACTACTGTCACCCCAGAGCTGGTTGATTTGATCTGTGAGCTTCCACGTGTTAAGTGACTTGGCAACAGTATGCGTGCGAGCTGAAGCAGGTCTTTCTCTTTGTGCTGGGTTGTGTGACTGCACAGGGTGATAAGGGCTGGGATGAGACGGATCTTTTGTTCTGCCAGAAATACTCACCCCTATGTGGCAGCATGAGTCAATGAAACCCAGTTTAATCCTCGGTTTAAGAGTAGTGAAAGCTCAGCTGTGGTGGTTTTGTGAAGGTTTGCCATGTATCTGTGCTTCTCCCAGTTTTTACATTTTTTCTTGCGTGTTTGCCGGCTCCCTGTAACAGCTGCGTGAACATCTAATTTCAATTGCATTTGAAGGGCAGGTGTCTCACGAAGCAGCTTGTGTGATCCTCAAGTGTGCTATTGCCTCTTTTGAAGTATTTATCTGTATTACAGACGCACGCCTACATGCGCAGTTTTGCAGCGTGCGGTCGAATTTCTTGTTAACTCGAGTGACCATGCGGAGAGTTTCTTTTTCCTGTCAGCTATCTGAGTCACAGGCTGCAGACACATCTTTGCATGTTTATACCCCTCACTCCTCTTTTCTTTGTTGCTATCTTGGTTCTGTACCCATTAATTGTCTGTCTTCCTTCCTTTCTGCCTGTTCCTTTTCTGTGTTTGCCCCCCCCACCCACACACACACACACCCCCTCCCCACCTCCCTGCATTTGTCTGCTTCCTTCCTCCTCACTTGTGACTCCCTCCTCTTCCTCCTCTCTTTCTCGCTTGTCGTCACGCCAGCCACAGCAACAACAGCAGCAGCAGTAGCAGCAGCAGCAGCTCACCCCAACCACTTTTCAGCCACAGCTCAGGGCTGCAGTGTGTACATTTCTAGGCGTGCGTCTGTGTACTTGTGCACTTGCGATGCATGAATCAGCCAGTGCGCACGCTGCTCCTTACAGAGCAAATTAGACATGCATATGGAGAGCCGTGAACTGGAGTCTGAGGGAAGGGATGTGAGAGGACCATCCTGGAGCTCATTAAGAGGACCAAGGAAGCCATAACATCACTTCTTCTCTGTTTCATGCATTTTAGCCTCGCTTTAATTTTCCGTCAGTGTCTCCTCTCAACTCTGTTGCTGCTGTTTTTGCTGGCTTGGATCCCGAGACGTAACTGTAAGTGGACTTCTTCATGTGTTTGTGTGTGTGCAACAAGCCGCTCACATTTTGTGTTCATGTCACCGTTTCTAATTTTCTACTCATTATAGACATAATTTGTTCCTGGCTGCACGACATGACATCTTTGATGACTTAATTAGGCCAATTTGTAGAGCCATGTTTGCGGGGAGCAGGAAGTGCAATCATGTAGACGCGACTGACCTCTGCGGTAAAGATCCATGAGGAACGTAGCTGTTGATTCTACACAAGATGCCATGCTGGCTGTTCCTATGAAGTGGAACGGCGTGTGAAGGTCCTCCCGTTCAGGTGACAGATAAGAAGAAAGGGAATGATTGAGAGAGTGTCAGTGTGTGTCACTCAGTCACCTCTGGCTGGAGAAAATCAATAGCTCTACAGGCTGAGCTGGACCGTTTACCTCTGCCAAGAGATGAGCAGACACCACGGATCCCCAAGTCCACAGAACTTCGACTGCTGTCTTTCAGCTTTGTGTGCTCCTTCCTTAATATTTGTCATTTTTATATACTTTTGATCTTTTGTGTGTGCCTTTCAAAGCGTGTCTGTGCACACATTAGTCAAAACTTTTACTTTGGAGAAACAAGGAAAAGGGACTGAGATCAAAAGTTTGTTTTGTGGCTCACAAGCAGCACGACTTATTGAAGAAGTCAAGAGATAGTGGTGAAGACAGAGTGATTAAAAAAGAGGAAGTGAGTATAAGATCGGAACAGAGGGAGACCATCATAATGAATCCTCCGCGATCCTAGAAGAGCATCATTTGTCTTTCTTTTTCACGCTCCTTCTCCTCCTCTCGCCACCATCTTTCCCTCATTTTCTCCAGTATTGCTACTTTGATCCCACACAAGAGCGTGGTCTCTAGAGCTTCATTACTTTTAAAGCCTTCATCGTGAGGGTCCATAAAAAGATGCTAAGAAATGGATTTCTGAGACCATTTACCAGACTTTCCGTCCTTGCTTTAAAGTAATGGCTACAAAGCGGCATAATGCTCCTTCACGGACAGTAATGGCCTCTGAGCCTTCTGCTCTGGGTTATCAGGACAAACTGGCTGTCATACGTCAGCTCTGAAGAATCTGACGTTGTGCATATTAAGCGGCGCCTGCTGGGCATTCAGCCCCTGTTTAATTCATGAGGACATTTCTCTCTGCTGCAAGAACTTGTAACTTAATGTAGACGTTGTGTGCTTTAGAACATTTGAGCTTTTTAAACCTTTGAGGACAGGTTGAAGGATTGCTTCCAGTCATGCACCAGATGTTGTGGTCTGCATCCTTTGCTTTTTTTCTGTGTTTTTCATCTTGATTTGTGCAAGACAGAACATTTTGTCGCAACATTTTGCCGATATCTTCAAGGCGTTTGTGAGCAGGAGCGGTACGAGGCAGGTGAGGAAATTTCTTCGAAAAAGGGCAATGTACTGGTTGCCCTTTTTTTTAATCTGATACAGGAGACTGCGGCGAGATCTAAAAAAGGTGGCGCGCGGGGGGGCAGTGCAGCATTTGGAAGAGGGGAGGAGGCGACATGTGAAAGTGTAGCCAAATGATGAAATAATTAAAGAGGCTAAAAGAGAGGTAAATGAGGGGAAATACTAGTCTCAGTCAGAGGCTCTCCCTCTGTGAGGACTGCAGCTGCTGCTGCGATGATGGCTTTAATAAACACTATTGAATATTCTACTCGGCATATGAATATCTGTGATGGCAGATTAAAAAGAAATGTTTCCTGTTGGCATTGCAGGGTGATCTTTCTTTAGGGCCGACTGTCAAAGCTCTGTTTTTCCGTTTTGGGAACTTTGCTTCTCATGTGACACTTTTCATATGACTGCTGTGTCACACAGGAGCCTCAAGAGATGCACAAAAGCCAAGATGAATGCTGAAAGCCTTTAACACGATAATAAGGGTGTGATGATTCAGTTTAGCAACAAATCAATTCTTATTATAATTTGTGGTTGATGATCCGATTCAGTGACCGATACCTGGTACTGAACAGTGCTGGTGAAGTTTTCCAGATTTCTTGTATTTCTTTCAAGATAATCAAGAATACATTAAGTATGTCAACATAAAAACAATAACGTCGACCTTATTCACATTTTAGTTCAGTAAAGTTAAGCCCACTGTTGTTTTTCCAGATCAAAGTAATACAAACAGAACATTATTAGAATATTCTATCACACTGTATTGTCAAATCTTTTAAAATGTCATTGTTTTACTTATTGGACTGTAATGATGGTTTGACCACACGTGTGTTGTCTGTGATAGTATTTGGTTGATTTTAAATTATAGGAAAATAAACCTACAATGGTATTTTCCAATATCTATGAAATTTTTCATTTTGAACCAATTTTCGACTGGTATTGGCAGTGTTGAGTAAATTACTTTTAAATAATAACTAATTACTTTAACTACTGAATGAAATTGTAAGTAAATTACTTTACTCATTCCCTAAATTCACATCTTGGTGCTTTTTCTAAGCTCTTTTTAGTCTGTTTTCTTTTTTTTTTTTTTTTTTTACATCTTTTTACATGTGTGTATATAGTCTTTCTTCTGCTGCTATGTGTGTACATTTGTTTATATTTATCTCTGCAGCCTTGTGTACATATGTTTATAAGATCGTAACGTTTTATTGATCTTTTAATTTATTGATCATTTAGTAGTTTAATTATGTTTTGTGCTTTTTATTATTATTAATTGCTCCTTCTACAACTGAATTTCCCTGTGGGGATAAATAAAGTTGATCTTGAATCTTGAATCTTAATTTAAAAATCAATTCACTACCGTCAGGAGTCATTGCTTTGTCTCCCCCTCTGGTCACCGTCGGGAGCTGTGTCCAGAATACTGAAGACACCACGAGTGTCCACCAGTGGGTTCGAGTCCTTACCTGTCCATGTGTCGAAGTGTCCTTGGGCAAGACGCTGAACCCTAAATTGCCTCTGGTGGGAGGTTGGCGCCAGTGTTCGGCAGCGGAGCCACCACCAGTGTATGACTGTGTGTGTGAATGGGTCTGTGACTGTGAAGCGCTTTGGGCCTTCGAAGGAAGGTAGAAAGCGCTATACAAGTATACGCCATTTACCACATCTCCTAGCAACCTCGGTGCACACTCCCCCCTCAGCTGACAAACCTTGACAATCACCCACATCATACTTAAGCTCTGCTCAGAGCCTCTCTCAGTGTGAAGTATTGTTTGTGCCATTCTGCCTGCTTCACTGAGCGTTTTCTATCTGGACCTGATCTTCTGTTTCTGACCCTGCTTCATCAGTGAGTGCAGGTCGCCTGCTGTGACCCTCGCCTGGACTCTGACAACTCTAATCTACTGTTTGATGATCCCATGCTTGTGACTGACCTCTGCCTGTATGACTCTGATTGAACTCTGTTGACTTTAAGCTGTGCTTAGCTCTTGTCTTCTTGCCTGAACTAATAAACCCGCTGCAAGTGGAACCTGTTGTCTGCCCGTTTGTGACAACTACCCGTTACTTACTTTTTTCTACTGACATGCACGTTCTCAAAGGAGTAAAGATAGCACAAATAAAACACCCTCGTAAAACGCACAAAGTAAAAACATAGAGACTTCATGAAAATATGTACATTGTATGGCAGCATCCCACATAGTGTATAGACAGGTTGCTCATTGACACTTGGGCAGTGGAAAGTAGTTAATCTGCATGTCATCACTTGCACTTAGCTGAAATGTTTTTGCCTTTGTTTTCAACAAAATTGGAAATAATTTGAATATCTCCAATTGCCGAATGTGTTTGCACATGCGTCAGTAACTCTTTTTTAAATTGGTATATGTTGTCATTTTTCTTTAACCAAGAGACAATGCAACTTGTTTACACACATTGATTTGTCTTATTTCTCACTGATGGTTTCACTCATTGCACTAAGACAAGAATGAAAGTTTCTGTTGTCAGGTAAATGTAATTTAATTACCAAAACTTGATCTATAATTTGTTACCTTATTTCATTACAGACAAAAGTAATTCAATTAGAGTAATTTGTTCATTTGCAATTTATAATACCCAACACTGGATTTAGATCAATTTGATTAACAGCTTGCATCAGGTCTTGATCTGGTTGGATCATAGGAATGTAAATCAATTAATCGATTCAGTTGATCAGTTGTTACACCCCTACAAAATGAAAATATAGCTAAAAACTCTTGTAAAAAATTGAATTTTCATAACCAGCACTGTTATATTTGATTCATTTTGATGACAAAACATGCAATAATTAAAGTTTGTTTTAACTATTCAATCTAGTTTTAAACAATTACCTCTCCCATTTTATTGGATTACTGTACCACATAATTATTTTCTTCTCTAAGATATGATTATGGTCAAATGTGAGTGTATGGGTTAACAAAAATAATCACACAGCCGGTCTGTCTGAGCTGGCAAAACATCCTGCAAAGCACCCCAAGTTATGAGCTGTGTGTTGCCTCTTCTTTTTGAAAATAAAAGAGACAATCTTGATGTGATCCTGCACAACATCTACATTTGCATTTAGTGGACAGAATAAATGCATTGTTTTGTTTTTATCGTCAGAAGCAGGAAAAGACTGTGACAGCAGTGAAACGTGACAAAGATGACTGTAAATGGGAAATAGTTTTATTCTGTGTCTTTATTGTGGCATTCGATGAATCGTTAGCAGCAGGTTGCAGAGCCTGATGAAAAGCATCTCATTTCAGAAGATGAAAGAGCCGAACTTCTATGTTCTTCACAATCAATTGAAGTCGTTTTATGATGAAATCCACCAATGCGGCTTTATAGCATTGTTTGTTGCACTCCATGTCCTTGGCATGATTACAAGCCCTTAAGGCACTGGAGGCCATCAGCAGTGTTTCTTGCAGGTGCAGTGCTTTCATGTGCATGAGTCTGGGCTCACCCTTGAGAGAATGGGAGTGTTGGTTTCCCACAAATGTAGATCACCTCATTGCTTTATTGATGGCCTTGTCCCGTACTCCTCTCCCCATGACCTAGTTCTCCTGCGCTGACGCCGCTTGTTCATATCGTGCCTGCAGGAAGCACATGTTGTCAGAGACGCAAGAAAGTAGACACTGTCACACATAGGGAAGATTACACGTTCAGGACAACTCTGAATGTTACACTTCAATGTCTTTTTTTGTTTTTTTTTTTTTAGTAATCCAATTGATACTCGACTTTATTTACATTTCTTCGAAAACAGCACAATACATATCACAGGAGAATGGTGTCGCTTCCTTTAACAGCTTTATTTATAACTTTTCCAGTATCCCTAAGCATAGTTTTCATTGCATCTTTCTCTCCCTACAGGGCAGCTTGCTGGGTAGTGCCACGTTTTCAGTTGGAGATCTGCTGAGGACTAAAGATGAACAACTGACCTTAAATCTCAGGTAAGAGCTAACCTGTGGTACACCTGTGGTTTTCTGTTGGATTTATATTTAGACCTCAAACTCCAAAGAACAAGACTTTGCTCAGACGTGGCCTTAAACTGGGGAAAAAATGCTCGTTTCGTAGTACGACTGCAGGAATACTGCAACAGCATGCAGTTGGGTTTGCTTCAGGGATATTGTGGCGATCTGCTCCATTTTTTTGTCGTAGATCGAAGAACTAAACGTGTTTTCTAGAAGAACTTCAGCACTAGATTGAAGCTGTTTGCTACAAATGAGGCATTTAAGGTAGCTTTGAAATCTTTAAATGCATTAGGAACATTACCCCCCCCCACCCCCCCTCAAAAAAAAATGAATATTTGCTTTTATAATAATAAAAGTTCCCATGTGAGGCAGTGGCTTGAATAGGTAATAACTTTGGTGGGATTTTGTGTCTCATACAAGATTAATTTGAAATGTGAACAAGAGGAGCTGACCTTGTGCTCTGAAGCTAATATTGTAAAGTCTTGTTTCTTTAAAAAAAAAAAAAAAAAAGCCACTTGCTGCATTTGAATCAGATGAAAATGTTTCTGACTAATCCAGAGTCATTTAATGGTCAGGTTGCAAAATGTGCCTTTCTGAAGTGCTGGTAATAAACCAATAAACCTAAACACCTGACTGTATTTGAAAGGTTGGGCTCAGAAAAGATTACTATAGTGACAAGGGATGTGATCTTGTGCACTTGCACCCAGCTGGCAATCACAATAATGTCTTATTTTTTGTTGATCCAAGCGTCTAAATGGTTTATGTGCATTCTAAGCTGAACTTATGTCAAACAAAACCAAAAAACAGAGCAATTTTTCATGGCGTTGCAGCATTTTAGCTTAAACTAATCATGAAAACATATATTTGATATGTTTGTATTATTAAAAAAATCAGTTTGTTTGCTTCTCTTTCAAACTATTTTTTCTTACACTTTTCATTTCCTGTCTGACTCCAAATAACTGACCATGACTGTGTCCAAGAGTTGGCTGTGTAATGTGCCATAATAGTGATGGCACCTGCCTATTTGAAGGTTTCTTTGAGTTTATTCTCACTACAGCCCAAGCTTTATTTACAAAAGCAGTCCACAATCTGTCGTCACATTGCACTGGAGTGTAATACTGCATCTCATTTTGTCATATGTAATACTGGTTTTTTCCTGACAACAATACAAGGTCTGCTGTGGTACTTGCAGCCTTGACACATTTCACGTGATAAGTGAAAAGGGGCTTTCTAAAATCCAAAGTTTTAGATTGCTTCTGTACTCTGAAATGGCTGTTATTATCCCGTCTTTATAAAGTATTATACTAAACATGAATGAGTTTGCTAAGATACATTCTTTTAAAAAGCCGAGAGCAGAAATCTGAAAAGTAGAAGGAAATATTGTTCTTCAATTCTCACTTTGTTTCAGAAATTGTTGGCTATTCTCCAATCGTTTCTTTAATTCTTTTTTTTCCATCATATTGGTACCAGAAAGGGTTTTAATCTATAGTCACAGGGGGGCATACTGGAAGCAAAAAGCAAAAGTGGTTTAACAGCAGGAAATGAAGGGGGAGCAAGGAAAGAAAACGCTCACTGTGCTCAAAATACTTCATTTAAATGAAGCAAAAAAGAAAAAAAGCTTGCATTGTAAATTCAGTATTCCAAGATTTTTTTTTGGTCATAGTTAGAGATCCATCCAATAATATGATGTGCATTTTATCTTTGAGGATGAATGAAAGTGGAGAGTTCTCGTTTGCATAATTGTGCTCTGAGCTAAAATAACAAAGAGTGCAGAACACGCACAATTTTGTATTTGTTTAAAACTATAAACAGTGCACACTATGAAAAAAATTCAAATATCTCATAATGTAATTGCACCATATCTATCCATGCAGACTCTTTTTTTCAATCCTAATAATAATTTTAAATATTTAGGGATACATCATTGCTATATTTAAACAAAGGAAAATTAGATTAATTTAAAGTCGCACTCCAACATCTTTCGATCCATGGTAAAAGGATTCCAGTGGTCTTTTTAGTATGACAGACATTTTTTGTTAAAATCTATAAACCTGTGTTGTTTTCTAGGACATAGTTTCTGCAGAGCTGCGCATCAGAAATTCCCCTCATCCCATTTCCCATCATCCCTTTG
This sequence comes from Oryzias javanicus, assembly GCA_003999625.1. Classification (NCBI taxonomy): domain Eukaryota; kingdom Metazoa; phylum Chordata; class Actinopteri; order Beloniformes; family Adrianichthyidae; genus Oryzias; species Oryzias javanicus. Next base: position 18,255,956 of record CM012437.1, read on the forward strand.
TTTACAAGCTGTTCCGCAAACCCATAGCCCCTCACAACCCCAACTTTACGTTACCATGCCACAAAAATGGCAAGCAATAGTAAAGTATCCAAACGTACAGTTTTGATCCAGATTCCAGCTGGGATGATAAAAACAATAATGTAAACAGATCTATTTGTCTACAAGCGGATGCATTGGATTGGAGCATAGCAGGGAGCTGGTAGAGAATATTCTATCACAAATACGAATGTTTTTTCAACTGTATTTTATGCTTTTCCTGATTCGCCATGATTTGAATAAAAAAATCTCTAGAAATGCTATTTTAATCTTATTTCTCTGTATACATGTCCCATGAGAAAAAAGACACAAGAACATAATAAACACACAACAAATACAATTTTCATCAGAATGGGTCTTAAAATTAAAAAAAAGTCAAATTTTGCATTTAAAGTGCCATCTAATTTTTGTCATAATTATCCTTGAATGTAGAAATGAAGAGACTGTGTTTGAATGAAGTATTTTTAAAAAAGTCAACTGCAGAATCTCAGTTTTTCTTAACGTTATTACTCAACATTGCTTAAATGAAATGGATACAAAGTCCATTTTAAAGCTGAAAAGTGAGCAGAGTATTGAATAATTCTAGTTTTTTTATAGCCACATTTTCGTCTTTGAGGGTTTCTCGAAGAAATTTGCATCCACATATACTGCAAACATGCAATTTATCCTGCATTTGACAAGCTGTCTCCTGTATGTCACTGGAGCTTGAATGAATTACACTGACAGTGAATCATGCATAACACAGAGACGCACCAAAGATATGGTCTAGATTTGATACGCTGTTTGTTTGGTGGCTCATTCGGGGACCAAACATTTCAATGATGAGCAGCTTTACATGACTCTGTGTGATTCACTCTGGGCTTTTTGACCTATGGAAGAGTCTGTGACTCACAGTCCAAATTAGTTCTGCTGGCCAAGCAGCGCAGAAGCTGCAGCACTGACATGGGCAGAAATGCAATTCTTTCTGCCCAAACAGATGCTTCATTTTAATACAATGCCCTAATCCCCACTCAGGCAGTTCCTGCAGAAAGTCAGTTAATTTGAGCTGCTTCACTCAGCAGACGGAGTGCGGTACTTCTTTATCTCCAGGAGGCCAGGATTGATTCTCTCCAGTGACTCTCCAAACCAATATGGCTTTGCCTAACTTTTCTCATAAGCTCTTGATTTACATACCTGCTCAGTGTGTGCGGAGAGGAAATTGGTGTTTGGCCAGCAACATCCTTTCTTCCGACTTTGACCCCTCGGTGATGTCTGCAGGGCTGCAGGGCTCAACCTCTACATTTCTGTGAACTCTTTGCATTTCAGCTGCTCCCTCAGGTCTCACACTTGCTTTCATGGAAGGCCTGTTAGCATGTTTGTCATAGATTGTTTTTGTTTCCTGCGAGACAACACCAGTTTGATTTGGGTCACTTTTGTGAGGAATACTGACAGTTTGGGGACAGATTCACAGCACTGTCGGGTGATTGTATGTTTTGTACTCACCAAAGGCTACAGAAATGATAATCACAATTTTTCACTGCACAGACACAGTCTGCTACTCAATTTACACCAAGCAAAAGTATTTTCTGATCCACTAACTTCAAAATAAAATAGAGATGTGATTTAATAATGCACAAAAAGACTGATCTAAAGCTAAATTTTCATGCCACTCTTTTGGATTCTTCAGACACCTATTTTTGTTTCCCAAGAAAATTATATTTTCAACCAGAAAAAAGCACAGACAGTTGGTTTGGGCAGATCTGTGAAACAGCAAGGTATTCATGCAGCAATGGCTTCACTCACACATCTCTGTTCAAAATTCCACGGTGAGTTTAAGTGCAAACTTTATTTACTCTACTTTCTGTATAAACTCTTCCCCCCTGGATTCCCAGTTCTTGCACTTCACTTCTGAAGACAAATCTCAATATATTCTGGCATCCAGCAGCAGGAAATGATAATATCTGTGTAAGTGTAGTCTGAGGAGAGACCCAGCTGCAGTTTGGCCTTATTGCCTTTCTCCCTGCTGTCACTGATCAGAGCAGTATTATTAAGACAAAGAGAGCAAATGCCATTGATTTCGTTGATTTCTACTGTCTCCCATTTCATCTGATGAATATGTTTGCAAAAGGGGATTTTGCACAGGTGATTGCATGGCAAATAACTGACTGAAAAACCATACAAGTGAATATTTTTTCTGCCTTTTTCCACTTAAAGTTTTGAGTGTGTGCCCTGAAATCCCACTTTAATCTTCCTCCTTTGTGTTTCATTTGAAGACTCTATCTTTACAGGTAAAACTTACTTTAAATCTAAGCACTTGTTCTGTTATTGTAGAAACTGTCTACCGTATTTTTCGGACTCAAAGTCGCTCTGGAGTGTAAGTCACAGTAGCCAAAAAATGCATAATAAAGACGAAAAATCCCATGGAAAAAATGTATTTAATAAAACAGAGGAACAAAATTGTAAATTGTAAAAGGCAAGTCTTAATGATGGAATAAATAGCGAAAACAGACTGAATGTATACACGCTTCATTACCTTAACACATTGATGCTTATTTAGCTTCATGAAACATAGGGGGAATCTACTATATTAGTGCAACACATGAACAATTATTAAGATAGCATAAGGAACACACTAACAAGTCAAGTGAACTCATTATATCACTTTAAATCACTAAATCCATTCAATTCTTCATCCTCTGTTTCACATTTTGGGCCTCTGTGTTCAAATCTCTTGCATTCCTGCATCACTACATACGTTTTTAAGTCATTTTTTGAGCAAATGAGCGACCATTGAACTCACATTAAAAGTTGGGCCAGTTGAACTTTAAGCAATCGGGTCTCGGGTTTGACAGTGAGATAAAGATCATGTCACAAACGGGCAGACGGTTGGTTCCACGTGCAGCAGGTTTATTTGCACAGACTGGATGACAGAATTCAACAAAGCTAAACGGCCACAAAGCTGAAGCAGGGTCAGGTGGGCAGAGACCAAACATGAGCAGGAGCATCAGAGATCAGGCGTCAAGTCGAAGCAGGGTCAGGTAAACAGAAGATCGTGTCGAGATACAAATACAAAACTAATTATTGTGACTGGCTAGAATTATACGACACCAAGTCAGTTGTATATTGGAAAAGAACTGTAAGAGAAAAAACCTGGAGCAAAATTTGCACCTCTTGGACATTTTGCATCAAGCCTCTTCCAATTTGAGCGTGCATCACAATCCCAGTATGTAGGTAGAATGGGACAGAGTGACACTTCTTCTTTGTTGCTGTAAGAAAAATATAATGAAATACGCATAAATTTCCCTCTAATGGTTATTGCTATTTATTTAAAAAAAAAAATTACACATGTTGTAAGTCGCACACCTAGGCAAACTATACAAATAAAAAATGTGAATAATACTCAGAAAAATACGGTAATTCAAATCTCTGATCAGAGTCAGTCATTGTTGTTTCTAATACATTTAAATTAAATGGTAGAATATTACTATTTTCCATGCATCACAGCAGCAAATCATTTAAAAGATGTAAAGATTGTATCATTATCAAAAGGTAATGAATAGTGGTAAAATACTCTGATAGTTATGCTTTCTGCTATTGTGATTTTTACTTAAACTTTAAAACCGCAGAGGTTTAAATCTGTGGCCAATGAAAAGGAAGAAATGAAATAAATTAAACGTCAACACAATCATCTGAATACATTACCAGAAATATTTTTACCGATTCTGCTTTGATCTTTGCTGATCTGACAGATCGTTTGTTATCCCACACTGAACAAGTGGCTCCTTGGTTTTCTAAAGCACAGAGGGACCCACCTGTAGGTTTTTTTCATCTAAAAAAGGATCACTGTGGAAATTTTGTTCTCACTCATTTTGCAGTGACACACACACACATACACACAGATGCTCAGACATTGCAGCAACAAGACTGTAGGTTATATTTTTAATTTTCAATCTAGATGCATACAGGGCATGTGAGACACGTTCAGAAACACGTTAAATGTTGGTTTGTGAATGCACTTTTAGCAAAATGCTCTTCACACAGGACTGTCACTGCCTGATACTAATGCATGTACTCTCAGGTGGAAAAGGTTTGATATCAAAGATATCAAAGTGATCTTGCTCCAGACTTTTTTCTTTCTCAGCTCTATTCCGATAAATGAAACTGGCCCTAAAGGATAACCAAACACTAAATCCGTTTTTTTTGTCTGTTGACTTCTAAAAATGGCGCTGTAAAAGAGCTGTCTGTTGGTCCTTGCCACTTTTTTGACAATTTACGATAAATTTAACCCTTTAAACACCTGAGGCACGCTTAAACACAGAACTTTATTTTTTTCATTGTTAACGCAATAAACAGAATTCCAGGAGATGGAAAAGGGAGTGTGTCATTTTTCTCCTTAACAATTAAAAAAATCACACTAAACAAGCATTGGAACTCTTGGTGGCGAAGGGTTAATTGAAATTGCGTTATAAAACTATCTGTGTGCTGCCCCCTACAGGTTGAAGCAGGAATTACAGTTGAATTTTGTGATTGGTCAACTGGTGTGGTAAATGGCGTATACTTGTATAGCGCTTTCTACCCTCCTTCGAGGGCCCAAAGCGCTTCACAGTCACAGACCCATTCACGCACACTCATACACTGGTGATGGCTCCGCTGCCAAACACTGGCGCCAACCTCCCACCAGAGGCAATTTAGGGTTCAGTGTCTTGCCCAGGGACACTTCGACACATGGGCGAAGGCAGGATCTCCGATTATGAGACGACTGCTCTACCACTGCACCACGGCCGCCCCTTCACAGGAAGAGTGCAGACTCCCATGTCATTTCAGAAGTTTCATATCATCATGCTCTGCTGCTTCAGTATAAAAGCCCCGCCCATCTTTGATTCTGTCGGTCATTATCATGCTAGCTTTAGCATGGTTCTATGGACTTTGAAGTTAGGCAGCGATGGTTTAGTGCAATTGGCATTGAATCCAGCGAACTCCGTCCTGATGATAAGATTCGCAATTAACATTTCACTCAGGATTGTTTGTTTAATATGTTAGCCTTTATTTACTTATGATGCTAGCTTCATTTTACCACTCAGACACTACTGGCCCCATTCGGTCAGCTGCCTCAGGAGAAGGTGAAGGAGAAAAATCCTCAACCTCCACAGAACGTTCTGTGGAGGTACTAGCGTCACTCTGCTCCGTACCAGTGAATATTACGTTCTCTCAGGCTAACCTCACTGTCACTGTCAATCACAGATCCATATCACACCTCTCTGGCTCAGCCAACCCTCCCCATTTTTTTTTTTTATTTTTCTGCATTTCAAATCAATTTAAAATTTCATATCTGGTCAGTGGGTGGAGTCGGCCTCACACTGTCCTGCTTTGTTAGCCTTTAAATTAGTATAGAGAATGCAAGAGTTTTGAATGCAGAACCCCAAAGCGGTCATATACCATACATAGACTTCTAATTGGAAGTGGTTGCTTGAACGCACGTTTCCAAGCCTGGTGGAAATGTAACATGAGTGTTGTCGCTTAAGAATTTAATCTGTGTGCTGTACATTTCCAGAGAATTTATTGAAAGAAAAAAAAAAAAACTAACACAATTTTGGTCCTTTCTCCAACTCGGTCTTTTTATTTTGCTCTGTCTTTTTCTTGGTCCAACATTGTATTTTCCAGCTTTACACGTGTTGTTATCACTGAAACTCAGCAGTAGAGGCACTCTATGACCTAGTTCCACAGCTCGGTGTGAGATTTGATTTGATATGAATTTATATGCTTGTGTCTGTGTGTGTCTGGGAGTATAAGAGATTTTTGCCATGACAAGCCTTCATTATCACAAGCCAGTGCTTCTGCTGCATGGCTTCATGGCTTATTCATCCATTCTCACTGGACCAAGCCCTTCTTAACTGTTCCACCACGAACAGTTTAGGTTCCCTCACATGATATTGTTTTTGCGTCCCACAGTTCGAGCGATCGCTCTGCTCCAATTTCCATACTCGAGCACAGACAGTAGACTCTCCCCGGCACAATATCTTGTGTGACTGATTTTATCTGAGTGTGACCTGAAAGAGTAGAGATCAACTATTTGATCCAGTTCAGCCACAGAGGAACAGTGAGTGTGGCTGTGGCCAGGAGCAAAACTACATGTTTTCTTTTTCCGACTGGTTTCTATTATTTTGCAAGAATAATATTTTCTGCAATAACGTGACAAAATTGCCTTACAATTATGTTTTATGAAAAAGAACAGCCAAACAGGGTAAGTTGTTAAAGTTTTTTGTAACCCTATTGAAAAATGTATACATTTTCGTGCTTCCCCCACACTCGAGCTAATTACACTAATCTGTGGGGTAATTCCACTTCCCTGTGAAAGCACCACTCACTCAAATTTATTTCCCTGCATAACCATGAGATTATCAGTTTTAGCCAGAAGAATGTTCAAAGTAATGTAAATTAAATTAGCAGATTAATAGTTGACCATGTAAATGTCTTTAAATGTGGCTTTTTTATGTTATCAGCACAGCAGTAATGTGTGAAGTGAAGCTTTAAAGGTGGATTTTAAAAGGATACTTAAGGGCCCCAAGATGTGAGAAAAAGGCAGAAAAATATTTTATCTGCAGTCTGCACATGGAGAAAACTGTTGGAAGCAATAACTTTTCCTCTATGTTTTGGTTGTGTATGTGCAGAAATATTTATTCAAAAAAAGTGTTTATTGGGAAATAAATTTCCTTTACTTGTGAGCTGAAGCAAAGCACTCTGGAGGCACATGTGCTCCTGTTGCAGAGGTACACGTCTATAGGCAGCTACTGCACAAGAAGCAGCTATTTCTGCAAAATGCCAATGCACATATAGCTGCACTTCAGGACTGTAAGAAGTAGAGTTGTTTGGAAAGAAATGCAAATACTGTATATCTCCTTCATTTTGCGCTTTCAAGTGCCTGAAAAAGTCGGTCGGGCTGGTTTTCTGCATTCCGGTAATCTGAAACATCCAGGTACTAAAATAATTTTATGGACAGTATATGTTCTTTGATATCATTGGAGGGGGATAGACTGTCCAAAAATGATACTCAATCAAAGTAGTGTTAAGACAAGTACAGTAAAAGTAAAAAGCAGCATGAGACAAAAGCACTCCACTTCTCAATAATAGTTCAAACTTTTGTGGATTTAGTTTAATACTTATTACAGATATTGAGGTAAAATTGAAATAATCTAATAAAAGAAGAATTTCTTGTTTACAGTCTTTCGAGATGTTGCCAACGACGCCTAAATTACAGACACTCTTTGACATACCATAAATCAGAATCAGTATCAGTTTTATTGGCTAAGTAGAGTTCACACCACACACGGAAGAGCCGCAAAGAGGAGTGCGCACGGTATCCGCTTCACCTCCAGTTCACAACAGACGCATAGCAGTCGACCGGCGCTTCTGCTTAGACATGGTTATTTACAGCTTCTACAACTAACTTAACAGTGTCTATCTTGACTTGTCATCAACTGCCTCTCTGCCTCTGTCGCATTGCTTGTGTTTTTAGACACCTAAAACCACAGGACAACCCCCTCTCTGTGTGTCTGTGTCTGCGTGTCTGCTTGTTTTTGCGTGTTGTTTGTGTTTACTGTATTTTCATCCTTACAGTCTGTTTAGATACAAAAGCATGATACCATTAGTCAATTGTGGCATTTTATTGTGAAAAATTAGTTATATTTTGAAAATCGACCAGATTTTTTCATGTGTCTTGGCGTAACTTCCTCCCAGGATTGACGCCGATTGCTCGCAGCTCATGCAAAAAATAGACCAGACGCCGAAACAATCACTGGACAGCCCGAGACTGACACGGAGGAGCACAACGCTTTAGGTTAACAAGGGCGCCGAATGAAAGCGTGCTCCATTCCACGCCGCTTCACAGCTTTATGCTTGTGGTGTGAACCCGGCGTAACTTGGAAAAAGTGGCTTTTCAAGTTGTTTTTCACTGATCTGCAACACGTTATTAACATAAAGTTCAAAGCTGCTGTTCTCCTCAACAGAAACAGATGATTTATACTAAATGCTTAAGCACTTTACTACTGTAAAGTGTTGCATGTCAGCCCAAGTAAGACAGCTTTTCTCTCCTTCAGAATCCACTAGAATTCTAGTAATTGCAGAAATGCCCGAAGAGTTAAGGTACTTTATAGAATATAAACACGAGCCAAAGCTTCAATGAAAGAAGAGTTAACTAATAGCAATAACCAAGCCTTTAATTTTCTATATTGCAGATGAAATGTCAAGTCTGACCATTTTTCAAGTTATTAGAGAATTTTTAGTTTAGCAAATGTAATTTTACCCCACTCACACATAATTTCAGCTTTACAAACACTAGAAACAAGGTTGTTGCGTCTCTAAGGTTTGAAATAATATAGCAATGGTTTTAATTTTTTTTAGCCAAATGAGCTATTTCCACACTCCAATACAGAAATCTGTTCAAATATTTGCCAACACAGATACTGAACCAGATTTTTTATGTGTGTCCTTGGAAAAAAATTGCTCAAATGTTCCATACATGGATATAATGGAAACAAGTAAAATGACAATTCATTCATGATAACTCTACCTGAGAAGAAATAGAAAAATAACTCAACTTTTCTTATCTTGTCTTATGTCAATATTACTAGTTACTACACACCACTTGATATTTCCTATATAGAATGACAGGAAATAATACATTTAAACAAAATAACCTTACTGTAGATAAAGTAATTATCGTTCTGAAAAATACAGTAGCTAAACATAAAATGTTCCTCTGAATGTACTAGTTTAGAGCTAATAATGTGGGTTTTTTTGTTCATTAGAGGATTACACAGTTCTACTGAGAGTTGTGCTGTGCCAAAAGTCTTTGTTGCAACACATTTCTTATATTTTAGTTGAAGGAACCAGCAGCACTGAGCAAAAGATCCACCGACTTCCTCTCAAAGATTTCTCCTGGCACCAATTTACAGTCCTCTCCTTTAGCCTGACCGTTTTTACAGGAGGTTCTTGTTGTGCTGTGTTTTGCTTTTTCTACCTTTCAGCACTGACCTGTGAGTGATTCAAGAAGAGAAAGTCAACAGACTAAAGGGACTGAACACCGTAGTAAAAAAAAAAAGATACTTGGAAAAATAAACTATTGAAATCATATAAAGATGGTCAGACTGGACTAAAAATGAGTGAAAGCATTATGGAAAAGTGTGTCTCCTTGGAAGCAAAAGATAGGGCATTAGAGGTGCCTTTCATTTTGGCGCAATGCTAAATAACATCAGGTCAGCCATTAATCACTTTCTTGTCATCTTGCATATTATATGCTGAAAAAAAGAAAGAAAACCTGATGTTAAGAGGTTTGTTGAATTAAAGGTTTGTCCCAGAGGACAGGAGAGAAGAGGATAGATAGCTGTTGTTACACAGGTTTTTGTTTGCATTTCTAGATGTTTGCCTTAAGATTAAACTATCATTATCTATTCTGCTTGGGCACCAAAAAAAAAGATAATGTGCACGCTCCCTTTTTGCCTTATCTCCAAGGATGTTCTCAGGGGAATTCATAATATGACTTGTGTGCTTTTCTGCTTAATTCAACCCTCAATGTAACAATTCAGTGTCCGCACGTTGGCCATAATTGCTTCTAAATAGTCCAATATGTTATATCTTGCAGGGTTTATTGCCCTGTTTGTTTTGCACCTTAATTAACTAAATTACTTGAGGGCATGCTGAAGTAGTGGCTATTTCTTGTTTTCTACACCCTGATTGCAGTTAAAAATCTAAATAGTGAGTCAACTTCTATTTAAACTGGAGGGGAAAAAAACCTTTTCAACTCCTTTTTGTCTGAGGAAAATTCTCCACAAAAAAAGCAATCTCCAGAAAACTATGAGGACGTAGTGAAGTAATACATTTTTTTTCAGCTCTTCTTTTCTTTCTGTGTAATATGTGTTGGAGCCTTGCTTCTAGAAAACAGTGCCATCATGTGAGCTATATATATTTTCCATTACCAGTGTCTGATGCTCTTGTTGCCTGGTAATGGCGAAACCTGATGGAAGATGAAAGAGACAAACTCAATATGATAAACATCATAACAAGATCTGCTGGGCGGGATCCTGAACTTTGGCACCTCAGGTTTCTCCCTGCTCCTCTATTTGTAGTTACCATTGAGTCCCCCCAAAAAGGAGCTATTTGTGGAATTGGCCCAATTACAGCTTGGCTAGGCTTCAACAAACTTTTGTGACCCCGAATTGATGGAAGTGGATACATTTTTCATGTTGGAAGCTAAAGACATGATTATGACTAATTAGAATCCACAGACTTCTCTTTTTGTATATATCACATTACATGCTTAGCTTCACACATAAAACAAGCACTGAAAAGCAGCCTGTAAAGAGGTTGGATGAATCAGGATGTTAAAATATATAAGCTGACATAAATCCGCTGTGTTGTCAGACTCAAATTCACTGTGATGAGATTTAATTTAAAATTCTCCAAATTTACTGGTCACGCCGTGCTTGCGTAATATACGGCAGAGTGAAAAGCTTTTGATTCATCTGTGGTTGATGATAAAAATAAAAAAGTTCCCAAATTTAAGATGTTCATAGATTAACTAATCACTTGTGTAAGAATATCTGAGTTTGCTGCCCTTCTGTGGAAATAGAAAAAAAAATAATTAAGCCGAATGTACTTTATTTTCATTTTGGCTTTAATCCCTTTTATATGTTGGACTTTGATGAGCTATTTAAACTAGACGGTGTCTATTTAGCTGCTTTGATTATCATTAGGTTTTCTTGGCTTGACTGAGAAGCCATGGTTTCCATTAGAATGTGCTTAGAGCAGGGCTGCTCATTCCTGGTCCTCGAGATCTACCACCCTGACTGTTTTCCAGATCTCCAAGCCCAGCCAGCTGTTGATTGGCTCAGTCAGATGTCTCCACAATCTGATTGAAAGAACACACCTGGTCCAGGTAATCAGCAGCAAGCAGTACATGGAGAGCTGGAAAACAGGCAGGTTGGTAGATCTTGAGGACCAGGAATGAGCAGCCCTGGCTTAGAGGGATCAAAACCTGATTAGCCCTGAGGAGGTAGTTAAACAAAGTCTTCTTTTACTTTCACATTGCTCTTTTGAGAGTGGACTAAACCATTGTCACTCATCTGTAACCAATCAGCATATGAATGTTTAGGGTTAGGGGGGTTGCCCACAACTACAGAAAGAAATATTGCCCATTATCCTTTGTCCATGTTCCTCAGTTATGACATGTTCCCCAATGTTTCTTCAAGTTGTTTTTTTTTCTTTTTATTCCAACTTTAGGTTTTGTATTTTTCTTATTTGAAATACTAATTTTTCTCATTGGTCTAGTGAATGGTCTGCCTTTACCCATACTGTAAGAATCCACAACAAGGTTCATTTGCAAACAAACCAAAATCCATGTTTCAAGGCATATATTTAATTTATCTGTGTAAAGAGTTTAAAAAACACCTGCTCAAATGTTATAGAAATTTGACGAATAGTTTTAATACGGTACAAGTGTGCCCTCGAGATATTGCGGTTCATCTTTTGCAATATTTTTTAGCGCAATATTGCATATTATCTTTTAACAGTACATTGTGTTCTGCATAGATGTTGTTTGCCAATCTCCTGTGTGCCGTGTCCCCTGTACGATGGGTGGAGCACTCTAAAATCTAGAGAAATCTTTGATCCCACATGTTTGTTTTCAAATTAACTGTAATTATATATTTTTTTAACAACGTTTCAACTCCAGGAGTTTAAACAAGAGAGAAAATGAGAATATGTTTGTGTCTGACTGAGAAAATGTATAAAGTGTGTGGTGAGAGATTTTACAGCTTTAAAGCATCTACAATCTTACTTTTCAGATTTTTTATATCATGGATTATTTATTTGGTGTCCGCAATAATGAAGGACCAGTAGATTTTATCAGAGCTATTCCGTCACTTCCTTTTCCTTCCTTTTTTGGAGAGTTTTCACTGTTTTTACTGACCTGTATTCTTTGCTGCAGAGTGGCATAGCGGTTAGCACTCTTGACTCACAGTGAGAAACCCCTGGTTCAAATCCCAACTGGTCATTTCTTTCTTGATTTTGTATGTTTTCCCCCCTGCATGCATGGGTTTTCTCCAGACACTCCAGCTTCCACCCACAGTCCAAAAATATGCATCATAGGTTAATTGGTGACTAAATTGTCCCTTCGGCACCCTGCCTCGCCCAACACAGGCTGGGATAGGGTCCAGCATCCCTGCTAGGGATTAAGTGGGTTTGAAGAATGGATGGATGGAATCTCCAAATGTGCTATTGTAGCGGCACAGTGCCTTTGCCTGACAGTACCTGGTTAGACTCCAGCATCCTTGTGACCCTCCACAGGAGCAAGTGGTTATTGATGGATGGATGAATGGATGGATGGATGGATGGACAACTGCACAGTTTGCTCCAAAAGCTGTTGGCTTGTTCAGAATCATGTTGAGCATATTTAAAAACAACAAGGAAATGCACGTCTTTATGGGTGATGCATTCGACCATTATTTAATACAGTTATAGCTCTCTGACCTGCAAGTTTATTTTAGTTTAGTGTTGAACACAAACTTAAAAGTGAGATGCCAATAAATATATACAATAAATATGTGTAAAACAATTGTCCTTGAGGTGAAAAGGTTTATAACCTCTGATATCAGCTTTATTCATATTTAACTATTTGACAAACATTTTTTTTCTCTCATAGTGATCTCCCACCTTTATCTTTTGATATGTATAATCATCTGGAATGAAAGTCGAGCCCTTTAATCTGAGCTGCCACTACTTTCCCTATCCTTTAAGGAGCTAGAACTCCTGCTCTCAACTAAAGCACTGTTGACTAAAATAGAAAAATAAAATAAACATGTCTTAAATATAACAGTTGGTCTGAAAAGAAAGGATCAAATGTCCAACATCAACAACTTCGTCCAATGAAAATATATACTGTCTGTGTGTGGAACTGAACCCAGCACCACTTTAGACTGATGACGCCATTTGGATTAGCGGTAAAATGTTTCAAGAAAGAATCATTGAAGTCCAATCGCTATGATTAAGCTTCAAGACACAGTGTTATCATTTACATTTAGACGTTCTCAGAGAACAATAAATAATGAATAATATCTAACATTTCATGTGAACCAAGATTTTCTGTCCATTTTTTAGGCAGACTTTTTATTCATTTTATTTCTGGTCTTAGAAAAATGAAATTAACAGTAATTCTGGTTAAAAATGTATTTAGGTTTATTTATGTTGAAAAAATTTAAAGTTTTCTATTGCAAGGAAAAAATGCCTATAAATAGTTCATTTACATTTAATGTTATTATAGGATTTAAAAGAATGCAGGCTGACTGGTTGACTCTCACACATTTTCTTCTAATCTGTCCTTTGCAAAAAGTTTGGACCTCCCTTTCTAGGTCAAATGGGAAGTTGTCTAATTAACAACTTTTACACCAACCAAAATTGGTTCACATTGGAAAGAATGGCACGAGTAGAAGACCTGTACTTTCTAAAAAGAACAAGTCTTACATTTGTAGTGTGCACCAGAGCGTATAACAAGACTTACATTACAAACTTTGATCAAATTGAGAAATACATCCCTTTGTGAGAGCCACTTTATGTGAGGGATTCCAGAGTCCACCTATCTAACAGTTACTCCTTGGCTGAAATAGGTTTGTGTAGCTGGACAATGATCGCAAGGAAGCCAGCAAATGTACAGCAAAATGGCTAAAAGGAAATTGATCAAGACATTGAAGGGATTCCATCAATGCCCAGACCACAGCTCCACAGAGCCACAAGCAAACTTTAGTAAACACTAGGAGCACTACCAAAATAAAATAAACTAGCTTGCAGTATGTAACAAATAAGAAACTAAAGGCAGTTGAATTAAAGCACAGAATTCTCATCTGTTGTAATTGTTTTGAAGCAATCAGAAATGACAGCAAGAGTTGTTGCACCAGGTTTCTCATCAACATGTTTTTGCTCCAAGTTGACATCTGGGGAACACCACTTTTCTTGTTCTGGATGTCTATAGGCACGAAACCATTAAAATTTTAGAAGCATTTATGTTCTTTTTTTTATACAACTGTTCACAACAAGTCAGAAGGCCCCTGCAGGAATGACAGTGAATACATTCTAACTTAACATCCCAGATTGAACAAAGATTGCCCAGAGAAACAAAAGCATTAAATAAAAAGCCTCAAATGAACTGTTTCATGAAACCGCTTTATGAAATTAAAGTAGGCTATTATAGCGAGGAGAGCAAAGCACTGAATAACACACAAGAAAAGGGTTTCCCAAAGTGACAAAGGAGGCGTGACACAATCTAAATGAAGAACACAAACAACAAAACAATGAAGGTCCAAGAACCCCAAAAGATCTAATCAAAATAGATTAAAAGTTTACAACAGCTAGAAAAAACATTTTTAAAAACCAATCCTCGGATGCTTGTATTTTTTAAAAGTTGTATTGCAGTTTTTTAAAGTTAGTTTAAAAATAGTTCATCCCACGTTGATGGCTCCACAGGTCAGGGTGGTAACTCCATTTGAAAGCTGTCAGACAGGCCGTTTTGCTCACATTCATCTAATTCTCATTGATCGGCACTTAGGTTTCTCTACGGACTTTACGCCGGCGAACGGATGAAGGTTAGTGGATGGATGCATTTTTGACATCTAAAGACATCATCGTGTCAATGCACAAGTGCGAAATTGCTCCAGGTTGTACGTGATTAATAAGGAGTGTTTAGAATCGATGCTGAAAGCACACAGTTCATCAGGAAGATGTTATCTGCTTGTTTAAACTTTATGTGCAACAGAACCTCTAACATTGTTTTCTAAGATGCAAATTAAACCCATATTTGCAGACAGAAGCAGTTATTAAATGCTTCATTGTCTTTTCTGCAGACAATTAGAGTGTAAATGATGGAGAACAAAAACCCAGAGTCTATTCTCTAAGAACCCTTCTTCTCTGGTAAAAAGTCTTACCATGTGCTCAAGAAGGACGAACAAAAGCAACGGCTCATTACAGCACAACAGGGATTTAAGAAAAAAAAACAATAAATGTAGAGTTTTCTTTGATAAACTTTCACCTTCACTGAATTTTCTTGTTTTGTTCATTTTAATTCTGAACTCAAATTGTCCTTTAAATGGCTAGAAGTACAAATGATACCATCCTTACTAAATGTTTAAACAACTGTCTCTACTGTCTACTCATTTATTTTGAATTTGCAAGCAGAACATCAAATAAATAAATGAAAACTAAAATTTCCTGTCCTTAAACGGAAATTACTGACTTCAGAATAAAAGCATAAATTCCTATTTAATTTAAGTTATAACATTGCTGTCGGTAAACTAGAAGTGTCACAAAAATGGTGCTCACAGTCACTTTGTATTAGGTTTTTTCTGGTTTAGCGTAAGAAATGTAATTGCAGCAAATCACTTTCCCTCATTATGCATGTTTCTTGTGTTTATTATAAAGATTAATACAGTTTTTAGTCATCTATGTTTATTTGTTTTGACTGTCTAAATAACTGTAGCCTCAGTTGACCACTGACTCTGTTTAAAAAAAAGTGCTTTTCCTATGTTCCTAATTGCAAAAAGCACCATCATATGCCGCCACTCATAACCATCTATAATCAGCATTCAAATGAAATAAAGAATGAGATCAAAAGCAAAAAGAAATGGAAAAAATCTAGTAGATTGAAAACAAAACCAAGATGCAAGAGGCAATTCTAAGATCTTGAGGTGGCCGCGCTTTTTTGAAGGTTAAGAATCTTATTTTGCTAAACAAATTTATCACACAGACGGCTGACTGGCTGCAAACGAAATATAAAAAAAACATTTATGCTTTGTTATCAAAGTAAAAATCAAAAGAAACAGCCACAAGGACAGGAAGGGAGTCTGAGTCTCCCTCCCTGTCCCTGACCCCATCCCGGGTAAAATATAGGGTTGTGTCAGCAAGGGCATCTGGTGTAAAACTCTGCCAAACCAAAGATGCAAATTGGTGATAGCTGATTCGCCGTGGCAACCCCTTAGGGGATATGCAGAAAGCTGAACAACAGTTGTTTTTTCATTTTTTTTTTTTCTGTTTTCATTTAACCACATTAGTGTTGAGTTTTTTTTCCAAGAATTCAACTGCATTCCAGCATTAAAATAACCCAAACTTGGAAAACATTGTGACTAAAACCCTTCCCCCTGCTTTTTCAAAGTTGCAAAAAGAAAAAAAAATATTACTTTCCCCGATTACTGTCCAAAGTCATCCATCTCCTAAGTGGTGGACTGACAGTATTCTCACACCCGACCTTCCCGAAACTGGCTGTTTTAAAAGTCCTTGAATGTAATTTTTCTAAAAGCCGTTCAGAAATTTATCTGCAGCTGCAATATGTTATAGTGTGACAAGTTGATTAAAAGCCATACATTGTATTTATTTATTTTCGACCTTACTTCTTCTGTGATCTGCTTATCCCGGATGATTTCTCACGGTGTTAAAACGCTAACATAAAGGTAAATGTAGCGTGAAGACAGCTCTTGTCGTGCGAGAACGCTGGAATAAGTCTTTGAGAAGAGAAGAAAGGTTTCAGATGGAGCTGGATAGGCTGCATTAGGCTTACAAATTGGGTATATAATGAGCTGATATGTAGCAACAGATATTGGATTAAAACAAACATTTTAAAGCAGATTGGTTTTTTTTCACGTTAATTAAGTTGCGTGAAGATCATACTGATGATAATGGCATGGAAAAACAGCTTGACATGTGATGTTTGCAGTAACTGAATGTCTTTTTTTCGCAGAGCAGATCAGAACCTCATCTTAAAGTAGATTATTTTCCTCAGGTTTTCTGATGTGTGTGTTCCATTATATGCTTTACTAAAAGCCAATTTCAGAAATCTGGTATGTTTTTCGTAGAACAAATTATCCAATCAAGTCAAAATGAGAAATTACATGATGGCAAACAACAGTCAACCTTATACACTTACTCATACATCCACGTCCCCAGTTGTAAAATTTTCTGTTACTGCTGAGTCACATGACGGTGTCATGTGAACAGTCTCAAAGGGATAGTTAGGTTTTTCAGACTCTACGTCTCACTGGAAAATACAAAACAGGAACAGCACGGTCACTTCCTCTTAAGATCTGTTCTCAATAAAAAATTAACAGGGCTGTATATATTGCTGTTGGAACATATACAGAATCTGTACTTTTATGCTGCTACACGTCAAGGCTGCAGATCTTGGTGTCTGTTTTGAATCCTGACACTGTATGACCACTCTAGTTCTGTGGGGAGCGCGCAGTTCAAGATGTTGTTTAGTGGAAATGTGCAACAGAAAGCAGTATTTTCTCCAATCTTCACCAAACAAGATATTTTTTATAATTGCACGAGTTTATATTCAATTTGTCTTAAGAGACCCTTCTCACCCTTCCTACTTTTCTCTTTATTTTCATCAAAATTTGTCTTAGGCGCTCCAGGATATTTTTTTTCCTGCTCTCATTCTTTTAGGTGTCAAGGCAATAAGAACTTTGTCTGCTAGTTGGATCAGCAACTTAAAAAGAGAGGCAAAACATGCTTCAGAAACTATGTTTTAAGCCTTGCTTTGAGTATTTCACTCACTCATGTTTAAGAAAAATGGCTTTATTGCCATTTTGTAATATAAAGGATAACAGAATTTAGAAAATGGATCCAAATTTTTACAGCCAAAATCACAAAACTTAATTTTCTTTTTAAACATGTACAACCCAGATGTAAATCGACATGGAACTGTGTAGTAAGCTAGTTTTAATTACCATACATAAAAAATGATGATGATGTTGCAGAGTTGTGTTTAAAATGCATATCTTTTTCCTTAGATTTATCAGATCACTTTTGTTAATGTTGCAGTAGATCAACTTTATAATTATGCTTCTTTATTGTTGCAGTCATGTTCAGCATGAGTAAGTCTTATGAAATATATTCTGCATTAAAATATAATATTTACTGTTGTCTGCAATTATCTCTTCAGTTTTACTGCGTTGGAAGCGGAGACAAAACTAACATCTGACATTCAGCAGATATTTACTTAACATTTCCTGCATGAAACATTTGGCCTATAAATCAAAAGCTCCTTAGTAAAACAGCGTATTCGAAACGCTTTTCCAAATGACTAAATGTATTTTTAAACAACAAGACACTGAAAAGAAATACCCGTTTAATGTTCAGCACTTCCCTGTAAAAGTAATTATTTTTGAACTGAGCCAATTTATCTGCAGACATTTAAAGTATTTTATTTTTGTCACTCAAACAGAGTCATTTGATTAAGTGTTGTCATAAAAGAAATCCTGGGCCAATTAGATAAAAAGAGGAAAAAAAGAATTTTCAGCTTTATGCAGATTTGTCCGCGTGCCAGCTTGAACAGATGGAAGGAGCAATGGCAAGAAGAGAATATGGAGGGAGTGCAAAGGGGGGGGTGTCGTTTTCAACTCTCACTATCAAATCGTTTAAAGTTTATTTTACGGTTCCAACTTTGTTTATTTTTAATAGAGGAGGATGTTACTGCAGATTGAGCCCTCTGTTTGGAAATTTCTTTTTTTTTTAAGAGTTTGCATTGCACACCTTAGCACTGTTACAGAAAACCTCTGTATTTCAGAAATATTTACATATAATTAAGACATTTTTAGTTTATTTTCTTTGGACACATACATTTGCTGTTTTAACCCTTCATTGCAATCTGTATCACCATTTGTATCACATTTGAAATGCATATTTCTCATTAGCATGATCCAAATTTGCCTTAACAACCTATTGTACAAACTGGTCCATGTTTTCTGTCCTGTAGTTAATCATCCTTCCATTAGGGGAAGTAGAAGGACATTTCCTGCTCATTTCAAAATGGCCGCCTCCATGAGATCTTAAAAACACTGATGAAAGAAAAAGTAAAATGTAAAAAGTGTAAAATTTGTTTTAAAAAACCAAGTTATTCACAATGCAGTTACATAAAATGTATGGATCAAATTTGAAAGTAGGTAAATAAGTTGCTTTTTTTCCCCCGAATTCTCGTGCCAACATGTGTTCATCTTAATCTTACACTGTTGTTAAATTGCATTGAACTGAATTGAAACAGTTAGTTTTAAGCAAACAGGCAAGAATGCATGTGAGACACGAGATAACTGCATATGTCAGACACAAGATAACTAGGCATCAAATTATAGATTGCTTGAAAGGGAAAAAGCACATTTAGATAATCCCATCCTAGCCTGACTTTACCAATTCCTTTACTTGAATTATAATTTTCCGGTTGATCATTTCTGATCAGATATTTTTACCTTACTAAGTCATTAAAAAAAATTGTTGTGTTTTAAAAAAATCACATGAATATGTAAGTAGACCTAACACTATTTCAGATTTTATCACAACATATGCAGGTCAATGATCAAGATTCAGAAACATCAATAAAATAAACGCAGATTGTTTTTCATAGGAAAGATCCTTAATATAATTCAAGTAAGTTCATGAACATCTATATATCATAAAATTAATGATATGACAAAATTTTTTGTGTAGACTTTATGAAAGGATTCAGAAAAACATCTCTATTTAAAAATATGGTTTTTCGATGGGTTTAACAGGATTAAATGAATTCAGAATTCTAGGTCTCTTTGAAAAGAGACTTTCATTTGTGTAACACGGTGAAGTATAAAGAGGTTTGGTTTGTCTTTTCAGGGCTTTCAGTGAATGTTATGCATGTTAATCTCAATTTCCTCCATTATGTCTTAGTTTTCTGTCACTATATAGTTTTTTTTTCTTTTTCAAAGTCAGGGTGACTTTCTCTATCAGTACTTCTTTCCACCATTTCAAAAAAAAAAAAAAGGAAGGATGAATTGGGCATGATGAGGAATGGGAGGAAACAACAACAGGAGCAGAGGAGTAAACACCCAGACAGGTGTCTGGCAGGGGACAGTGATTAGATTTATAAAGCAGCCAATGTTATTTTGTCTACTTGGAGACTGCTGTAAGACATTAAGCACTAACCGAAGCCCCCGATGTCCCACTGCGGGGACACCATTCCTTTTTCTTCTCCCTCCTCGTCCTCCTTTGCTGTACTCATTCACATTACTTCTCTTTCCTCTTCTCTCTTGAGAGTGTTTAAATCCTTCTTCCTTGTGTCGCTCATCATGATGGATTGGCTTTAAAAGCATCCTTTTTCTGCTTCCATCACCAACCTTACATTTTCCCCCGGCTCTGGTGTGTCGCCCCCCTCCCTGCTCAGACTCCACCCCACCACCACCGCTGTGACCGTTGGCACACAACATCCAATATTTTTCCAGCTGGAATGAAACTGAGCACACTAAGGAAGGGTATTTTAATGTAATCACTTGTCCCTGTCGAGGGAACATTTTTCTTCGTTTTAAAGCATCCATCTTTCCTGCCAATAGCATGGATTTTCCATCAGCTCCTTGATGATGGCTCCGATTGGAAAAGTGACTGGTCAGACTGTCATATTTGAAGAATTTTGTTTTAACTTTTTTTCCCTTTTAGGGTTACATGGACTAGGTTATTAAACCACAATTTGCTAAGTGTGATGAAATGTTCCTTCCTCTTGTCTGGTTAACGTCCTATTGCACGATCAGCTTAATTCTGTGAGCAGATTCCATCATTCAAAGACGCCATCAAAGTGCCGGCTCCTCCACCGCTTTTTAATGTGAGCAGCTTTGTGAGTTAGAAACTGTTCCAGGCTGAATGTAAGCTTATTAGGTTAGGAAAGCTCACCTGTGTGCATTTGTGCACATGAAGACTGCGTCCAAAGCCTGTCACGGCATCTGTGACGGAGGAGAGATCTCTCTTTAAAAGGCTGAATAATGTACATTGAGGATATTTCCTTTTGTCTCACTTCAGGTCATCTGATGGTGTGTGCACAGCAGGAACCGTGGTGGTGAGTCGTCTGAAGATGGGGGAGATGGAGGGAGTCGAGGTGGACCACATCGCTGCCAACACGCCCTCTCACAGGGTAAAATGCCATTGTTACTAGGCAAAGCAGGCACCAGGTGACTCGGATTAGAGTAAGGCCGCCTCCCTTCCAATAAGATTAAATGAACTCTAGTAAATGCTGATGAGAATTACAGGACGTGTGAATGTTGAATCTCTGTATTTAGGGTTGATGCCAGCTAATTGTCTGCCAACATCAGCATGTGTCAACTTATAGAATAATAGAGTTGATTTTTGTTGTTATTTAATTGACAACATATTTCTGTCAAAGTTGCTTCACTTGTATAATTTCAATCAGTGCAAGCAGGAAACTGAGTTTTAGCACAATACACAATCAGAAAAGGAAAAAAGAGGCTGAATGTGACATGTGGAAATGAAGTTGTATTGCTCTTTTGCTATAGTGTCTGCAAACTCCAGTATATATATTTATATATAGTGTGTGGTATAGACCTTATAGGTGTTAAACAGCAAAAAGAAAAAAGATCAGCCTCTGTGATTAGCTGTTGTTTCTGCGTGTTTGTGAATCACTGTCTTATATAATTGACCAGAGGCTGCGGCGCGGCTGACTAGCTTTCACTTTTGTGTAGCCCTGCTGCTGGTACAGAGGTTCCTCGCATGGCCTCAGAGTGTCACTGACAATCTGCCTTTGTCTTCTTGATGAATGCGTCGGCTTATTTGAGTGTTTGAGTGTGTACGTGTGTGTGCATGCGTGTGTGCGTGCATGCATACACACTTCCCCCTCTGTGTGTTGCTCCTGTTGCCAGGGATAAAAGGGGGGAAGAAAGACGGAATATGACAAACATCAGGGAAGCTTCAGTGAAGACGGAGTTTGTGTTAAAGCTACCAACGTCATAGAAAGCTTCCGAATATTGCTTACTTGCGTGTTTTTGTGTGACTGCGGAGCCAGACACTTGTTTGCTGAGCTGGCGGATGTTCATGAATATTACACTAAGCATCCCCCTTAAAAAAAAAAAAAACAACAATCAGCTGAAACAAAAAGAGCTTCTAGTCACCTTTGATCTGATCCCTTTATGTATGTTGGCCATCAAAGGCGGATCGGCTTCATACAATCAAATACAGATGCCTTTCACAGCTGTTGAGATGGGTGCAGTGTTAATATTTTTCATTATCATGGACCTTTATTTCTAAATATTATCAAACACCAAATGCTTTGCTTTTTCCGATCACTCAACCTTTTTTTCTCTGGTGCAGGCCTTGATGAAATCATATTTTAAGTTTATTGTGAAGTGGAATCGCTGAAAATGAAACTCAACTTTCTGTTCTTCTTTAAGTGATCATATTAATATAGATATATAATTATAATAATTACCATTATACATTTTTTTCGAGCTGAAATCAATAAAGTTGTGTTGTTGTCCAGGAAACATCTGGGGAACTGTTGGAGAGGAGTAACCCCGCCCCCTTACCCATCTTCCCTTTTTTACACTCTCTCCTGATTCACAACAATCATAGAAATAGAGATACTCAGAATAAATAATTTTTGGTCATGAGTTGAGAGGAAAATGTTTAAAAGAAAAAAAAAAATTAGATGGAGTCTTTAAATGGTTCCTTTACATTTCAGCATTGCTTTGAAGAGAAAAAAGTAGACATTGTGCCTCAATACGTAGGCTAATGCATTATTTCAACATGCTCTTAAGGAAATGAGCACAGTAGAATGTAAATAATACAACAAACTAACTGGACAAATATGTCCATCCATCCATTTTTAGTGATGTTCTAATCCTGTCCTGTGTCCATCCTTACCCTGTCAGGACATCTGTCAGGACATCAAGGAGCACACAGTCAGACAATACAATAGATGCCAAGAGATAGCGCGGCATTCACAGGGGGAATGTGGTCCTCACAGAGGGACTCCAGTTCACCTTTGAACACTCGGGCTGTGAGGTGACGGTGCCTGGAATTAAAATCTTCTGCAGTTTGTAAAGTCCCACTCGCAGAAGCTTGTTTAAAAATAATTTTCTTCTACTCCCCTAAACACTTAATATTTTTGCTGCCACAACAATTTTCTCATTTCAGTTGGGCTGAGGTATGAAAGCAACACAGTTCTTCTCCTTTTCAGCCATCCGGTTGTAGATGTGTTGCTGTGCTTGGGAACATTGTCATATGGCATGACCCACTTTTTGCACGGGCTTCAGCTGTCAGACAGATGGACTCACATTTGACTCTGGAATAATTTAGTGCATAGAAAAGTTCATGGTTGATTCTTTCACTGTAAGTTAAAAGAATAAAAAAAAAGTTTTGCTTAAAAAAAGAAAAGAAATAAAAAAAAAAAAGCCTTGTTAAAAAGTTGACTTTTTTCTGTTATAAAAAAATTATTTTTTGCTACCTTGGTACACCTTATAAAGTAATTTTTCAAGTTCCATTGTAAGATCTCTTTTGTTCTAGGAGAGCAAATGAGATATTTTCTGTTTTCCTTTTTTAAGGAAATGTGACCTTAGTGGTGAAGCTAAGGGGGTATCTGGCTCAAAACAGAACTATCCTGCTGGATTGCGGCGATATTTCTTAACTTTTTTGTTGCATTTTGTAATGTTAGGTTGGGGTTGTGGGTGGCTTTAATTTATCGAGAGAGCGAGTCAACAGATGGGTGACAGGGAGTGGGGATGGGCTTGCTGCGCAGCAACTGCCCAGACTGCAACTCAGAGGTGAATTTCTAATGAACTGCTGCCGCTGTGAAACAACTTTGTGCGGAAAACATGTTTTTTTATTATTATTTTGGCTAAAACTGTTAAATTCAATGTACTGAATGCATTGACCATATAATGGTCGCTGTACCGGTCCATTGTGGTGAAGATAGAGCCGAGCCAGAGAGCAAAGCTTTCAACTTTCAACATCTTTGTTCCAGTACTCACTCATGGTCATGAGTTCTGGGTCAGGATCTAATGAACGAGGTCCCGACTACAAGCGGCTAAAATTAGTTTCCTCCAGAGGGTGGCTGGGCGCTCCCTCGGAGAAGCTCGGTCATCCAGAGAGAACTCGGAGTAGAGAGTAGAGCCGCTTCTCCTCCGCATCGAGAGGAACCAGTTGATGTGGGTCGGGCAATGGCTCCTGGATGCCTCCTGGATAACTCCCAGAGCAAAGGCTAGAGAAGACTCAGGACATCTCTTGGCTGTCCTGGAAATGCCCCAGGTTCTCCCCAGAGGTGCTGGAGGAAATGACTGGGAAGAAGGAAGAATGGACATCTTTGCTTACCCTGGGCTCCAATGGCAAGCATCACAGCTCATGTGCAACGCTGGAGCAGTCTATCTACAGCATTTGACCTCCCTTTGGTTACAAGATGGCTGAAGCCACAGGCTCTGCTGCAGACCACGCAAAACTCTGAACTCATGTGGGTTCATCCAGTAACTCGCCATTTATTGGGATTTAAGTTGTTTATAGCCCCAACTTCCCAAAAAGTGCTGCAACTCAGTTTTGGAGTCTGGCGAACATTTGAACCCAACAAAATGGATTTGAAGAGCTGGAGAGGCCAGATTGTGGAGATCAGATGTGATTGTATGCAGTGGAGGTTCCTCTCGCACTTTCAAAGTCACACAAAGACTCCGGCGCTTGTATTGGAGCCGTAGATCCTGGGGTAAGACTGCGTCGCCCATGACATGGTCCCAAATCAGCAGAAGATGGATGGATGGATGGATAGATGGATGAAATAACTTATAAATAAAAGACCACTTAGAACAAATTTAAAATAGGTTTAAAGATGATCTGATTGGGTCTTGAACATTTATGTTGCAATACATCTCAGCTAGTAACCTAAATTATAGATGCTCTTTTGCAAAGCAGTTCTTTTTTATAATCTGCATATTAATTTGCATTTTTTCTTTCATTCTTAGTGTCCCTTAGTTTGTGAGCCTGCACACCATTGCTGCATCGACCAAGAAGAAAGCCTGCTGACTGGGCCAGGTATGACGCCTAAACACTGTCACCATAAAATGATTTAAACTGACTTTTTGATGTTTTAATTTGTCTGTTTTTTCCCCTCAAAGCGCTACTTTGTACTTGTAACATTTTACCAAGTGAAGGCCGTAAAGTTAAGCCTCCAGTGCTGTTATTTGCTTACTTTCATTTGTGAGGCATTCATTTATAACAGGAACATCCTGATGTCTCCTAACATAAGGGTCCTTCGAGGTTTTCCATCTAATTAACTTTAAACTGCCCTTTAATAACCTTTCCATTAAGAGGATTTGAAGGATCCCCGAAGTATCCCATTTGATTAAAAAATGTCTTTTTTTTTCTTCTTGTTTTGATTTAATAACAGTGAGAGGTGTCTTACAGGGGGGTTAATTCAGCAAGCTCTTTGAAATTTTTAGCTGAAAGTGAGCAGAAGATGCTTTGTAAGCTGCATGATACTAATCGATTGGCAACACAGAGAGGAAGGTCCACTGCTGATGCATTAGGGGGCTATGGAGAGTAAATGAAAGAAACCCTGACAGAAAAGGCAATGATGTGTGAGCGCCCTGCTGTGATGAAACTTCAGCTCTTGTTTAGAAGACATTTCCCCCAAAAAAGTTTCTATTTCCGTCCATTCATTTTCTCCTCCATGCAGATTCCAGTCATCTCCCCGGCAGCCTCACCTGCGCCTCTTGTCACGATGTCACTGCCACTTACAGCTTTTGCTGTGATTATCCAGTACACTGGAGCCATATTTGCAGGTGCACATCTGCAGCCTGTCAGAACAATACCCTCCCTGCAGATGCCCCCCAGATTGAGTAATGCAATTTAGTCTCCAGCTTTTATTACCTCTCGAAATGAGCACGCAGAGGATGGTGAGGGAGAAAAAGCCCACGCACGGTGCAACTCAGTTACTCATTTTCTTAAGAGGTGTCAGAAAGGGAAACAAGGCGTCTTAGGAGCGGTCAGATTAGCGCGGCTGCAGGGAGGTGGAGGGAGGAGGGGCTTCAGGGGTTAATCCGCTTCTGCGGGGGAGGCGACTGTCAGCAAGTGTTTTGCTTTCTCCTTTAAGGACTGCCTTCTTCCCTTTCTCTCGACATTTTCCTTTTATTTTAGTTATCTTAATCACTTTCTATAATCCCCGTGCTGACAACAAATCTCATTTAGATCGAATTATGAGCCTTTCTGGAGTCATTCTCAGGATATTTTTTTACTAAAAATCAATGATTAGTGGAGTTATGCCTGTCTTCAGTCTATTTAATTCACAGTTATTGCTTGTTAGAATTTTATTGTTTGTTTGTCAAGAAGGTTTTTTAATTTGCACAAGTTATGAACAACAAATGGAATTAAAAAAAAAAGCTTCTGTATAGAACTTTTCTGGTTTTCATTAAAAAGAAATGATGTGCTGTCATTTAAAGTTCCTTTCCAACATTTTTTTTTTTAATGGCTGATGTTATTCCCACGTATTTACCTGCAACCAGCATAGAAAATGATGGAAATTCATATTGGCCACACGTAATATGTGCCTTTAACTTAAAGTCCCATTAACTGTCACGCTCCTAAATGTGTGAAATGTGTTCTCCACATTTGACCCATCCCCTGGTGGAGCTGTAAGCTGCAGAGACAGCCGCACTCAGGAACAATTTGCTTGTTTAACCATAACCATAATCCTAACCTTAAGCCCCTTTCCCATGGGTCTGTGCGACTAAGAAAAAAGTTTAGCACTGGCCACACGTTTACGTACGTATAGACACTTTCTTTCTTTATTGTAAAGTTGTTCCCAGTAGTCTTTTAAGTATGATTATACCGTTTTTGCCAAAAATAATAATTAACAGATGTAATTCCCTCTCTGCTCAAACCAAAGTGCTCAAAAAACACTGATCCATAAAGATATCATTCCTTTGCTGGTGTATTTCAAAATGACTCAACAGAGTCAGAGTCAGTGTGTCTAATTCTTGATTTGTAACTCATACAATACATTTTCTGCATAAGTTGAAAAACTATTAAATTAAAAAAAAGTACAAAATACAATTTACAAACGCACAACTTAAAATAACGACAGCTGGAAACTAACTAGACACACAAATCTTTAAAAAATTACACCCATGCCTGTTATACACACAAAACTACATTTACACACAAATCTGACTTGAGACTCTTTTCACATGTTCAAGATTAATGATGCGTTTAAAGGCTGCTAGAACGCTGGGTCAGCAGAATTTCTTTTAAGCTGCTTGGATTTATTGGATTGTGAATGATATCTGGTGAAATGTGACCTTTTCTCAATTATTAAACAGATATACCTTATAACTGATATAAAAAAATCCTTAAAATGTGTTTGTAAAACTCTCAACACTGAAGTTTCTCTGCTCTCACCACCTTCACCGCGGAGTCTTCCGTGAGCTGGCAACAGAGAGCGGAGGGGTAGCAGGGCTGATCAACTCTGTCCGTTCTCTTGGTTTTTAGGACAACCTTGCACCACCAACTCGTGGAAGAGCCCCAGGCGCTGCAGGGAAAGCACAGCCTTTCAGACTTTTTTTTATATTAATTATCAAGCATGTCTATTTAAGAAAGTGGAAAAATGTCAAGTTTTGCCAGATATTATTCACAATCTAAGTTCAAAGGGACTGATAAGAAAACTCTAATGACCCAAAATTCTACACACATTTAAACGCTTCACTCACACGCGAACCTTGGAGATGTGAAAAGCGTCTCACATCGGATTTGTGTGTAAATGCGTTTTTGTAGGTGCATAACAATCAATTTGTGCATAATTCGTAAAGATTTGTGTTTATACTTAGTTTCAAGCTGTTGTAATTTTAAGTTGTGCATATATAAATTGTATTTTGTATTTAATATTTTTGTGCTTATACACAAAATGTATTATATGAGTTGGATATCAAGCATTATGCATGCACAAATCCAATGTTACCCACAAGTCAAGTGTTATGCATGCACAAATCGGGATGCGACTGTCTTCCCTACCATACATCTCTGCTATGGAGTTTCATTTTATCAAAAAAATCATTTTAGGGATTGCACCATTAAAAAATAAATAAAAAAAGTAGACAAAGCCATGTTACTTATATTGGCTATCACACTTAGTATTATGAACCTGTATATTTCCTACTCATAAATTACAGCAAAATCCTATTTATTTGGGAATTCTGAGCTAAGACTGCAGATGTCTCACCTCTGGTGCTTCAGCTTCGACGTATTGAGCGACTTCTGTCTGACTGAAGTTCTGCATAGTGAAAGGACCTGTAAACACTTTTTCAGACCCGCAGCTCTTTCTTCTGCTGCTGCAGGCATGCAGATAAGAGCATTAGGACTGTTTTTTTTTCTTTTTTTTTTTTTTTTGTTTCCAGACCTTCAATTGCCTCTATAATTCTGTAAAAATGAAGGAGATGGTGCTGAATACAAATCTGTACCAAAGGGTGTGAGCTGAGCTGAGGTTGGGTTAACAACCAAAAGTTTCCCAACAAATCCTCCGACTCTATCTATCTGTTGTTTAATAAATAGGCAATTAAAATGGAAATGAATAGAAGAAGAATATTGCAAATAGTGTTTGGACATTTTTTATGTAGGCCTATTTTAGTTTGGAGTCTAGTCTGCTGCTTTGCCTCAAAAATGAGAAATGCCTTATCTATGGCAGACACTGATATTGATTATAGAATTTAAGTCATCCTTCTTAGCCTCTGTGACTTTTAAAGACTCTCTCTTTTTCTCAGACTCTCTTGAGGTGGCTGGCTGGGGTTTTTGTTGATGTGGACATTGGATTTGTTATTTGCAAAACCTAAGAAATTATTCCCTTGCAGGATTGTAATGCATTTCTGCTTTCTTCTTCCCATTTTTCCATCTTCACAGTGTTCAGGAATCCAGTATGCAAGGTGTACACATTCCAAACTACAGACAGCAAGAGGATGATTGTGCGGGAACAAATGGAGGAGTGCACTTTGTCATTCAGTATCCCCAAACAGTTGTTGTCCCTCTACATTCAGGAGGACATGAGCAGGTAAGCCACTGACGTTCACTTATGTTAATTTATTTATACAGTCTTTTAAGACTCATTATCTGCCCATTTTAAACACAGTGGGTTTGTTCCAAAAATCATTTAAATTAAATAAATCAGCACTTAATTGTTAGTTTGTGCAGCTAATTAAAGACTCGAATTAATTAACAAAAATCAGAAGTGAAAGGCTTCTTATCTTAAATATAGTCTTTTGTTCTTGTTGAAAATGTTTTGATATTAAGAAACTATTGTATTCATTGGGGTTATAAAAGTAGTAACTTTTTTTGTTGCTTTGCTTAAAATTACACTTCTACATTTGGATGAAATAGATTGTATAAAGAGAAAATAGTATCACCCCAATTTGTTTGTGCATAATTCTTGATTTGCTTCTAACTTTGAATTTTTGAGAAAATGTCAAATTTCACCAAATAATATTCACAATCTAGGTTCAAAGTGGCTATTAAAGAATAATCTGTTGACCCAGCATTCTAGCAGCATTTAAATGCATCACTTACGGACAATCTTTTCTCTTTTAGAGACGTAAAATGAGTCTCACGTCAGATTTGTACTTGAGTGTGGTTTTGTATGTGCGTAATCAGCGATTCATGCATAATTGTTTAAAAATGTGAGCTTATAATTAGTTTCAAGCTGTTTTCTTTTTAATTTGTGCGTGTGTCAATTAAGAATTACATACAATTTTCTCTCCATAGATTTGTATTCCACTGAGATTTGTACTTTATGAAGTGATGCCGCCATCAGAGTTAACCCCTACTGTTTAAATCAGTAAATAACTTCTTCATTTTGCAGATAAAACAATATTTAATATTTGTTCTGCAAACTTACTTCTTTCAGAATTTCTAAATGTTTTAGAAACAATATGCAACTGTAGGCAAAATATGTACATTTTTCCTTACACATTTGTTGAAGCTGTTAACTGCCTCATGGTTGCCGAATGGCACCAGGATTCACTTTCAGTTTTTTACGATCACCAATAGCTGCCACCAAATTTACAACACTCTAGAAAACAAGCCTCCCAACAAAGCATGATATCTTTGTATATTTTTTTCCTGAGCATCAACAACAATTCATGGAAACGCAGGTCCCAGAGTTGCTGTGGTGCTATCAACATCATAATAAGATTTATGCAGTGTAGCGACTACATCAAAAATCCAAAGTAGCTGAGAGACTGACGCTGGGTCCAGTGATTGTGTGACGCGCTTAACAAAAAAAGGACTCGAATTGGGTCATGCTTTGAGCCTTTTATTTTAATGACAAAAAAAGATAATTTAAACAACTTAGAATGGCTCTGGCTTATTGTGAGCAAAAGTAAAAATGCACACAATGGGCAAAAAGGCAACAACTAAAGCGGTCAACAAAAATTTGGACCCACAGTAGCCGGGATCACCAGATTGACGTCTGGTCATTGCAAGGCCGTCTGTCCATGTCAACTACTGTACGATTTCTAACAATCAGACAGTGGCAGTGGGATGGCAGCGTGGGGGCAAGGGGGTGGCAGTCTGAAATTAGCCAATTAATAGACAATTTTGGTTCAGTCAATTTTGGCACTGCCACCCAGCCAGCAAGACCAAGCGGGCCCCATATGGCTTAAAAGTGGGCGGACAATGTAGGCCCCAATTGGGTTTGTCCGCAGTTTCCATGGTGGCCCCAGGTGTGTTTGCCCACATTGGCTCC
Source organism: Oryzias javanicus (assembly GCA_003999625.1). NCBI lineage: Eukaryota > Metazoa > Chordata > Actinopteri > Beloniformes > Adrianichthyidae > Oryzias > Oryzias javanicus. Next base: position 18,286,515 of record CM012437.1, read on the forward strand.
ACTACCCAGGGACTGGAAGCCTGGACAGCGCCCCCTGCTAGCTCTGCTGACTCCTGGGCAGCAGTACTTGCTTGCTTTGCTGACCCTGGGCATCGGAGCTCGCTATGTTGTCCACCGGGCAACTGGCTAGCGTAGCCACCTAAGTCAATGTGGGCAAACACAGCTGGGGCCACCATGGAAACTGCGGACAAACCCAATTGGGGCCTACATTGTCCGCCCACTTTTAAGCCATATGGGGCCCACTTGGCCTTGCTGACTGGGCACCTGCCAGTCACTGGACTACCACCTTGCGACTTCCAAATGAGCCCTGTTGGCCACTGACCCACGTCAACTTTTAGAGAAAAATCATCCGGTTGGCATTACATTAATTTTTTTCTTACAGATAAAGAACCTACCAATTTGCTGAAAAACTTGTATGGAGGTCACTGCATTTTGGGATAAGTGACCGTAGTCTTAATACAAAGTGCCTAGATTTGTTCCATAGTTTGATTCACAACAGAGATCCAATGGGCTCTGAAGTCCGTCTAGATCAAGTATGGTGTTGAGCAAACAGAAGTAGTGCATGCACCTACACCCTCAAATCTGGGTACATATGATGCAAAAAGACTCAAATTTGTGGCTCTAAATCTAAGTTTTTATATATTTTGATGATTGTGTTCTCCGCCCAACAGAAAAAATCAGTCAAAAGCTATCACTTCAGTCTTTACCCAGGCAAAACTTGCCATGTCTTCACCTTTGAACAGATGGGCAGTGCACTTGCCTCCACCACCTCCCATATTAAAGTGGTACCTGCAGCAGTCAGCTTCAATACAAGGTGATCCGCTCTGAAACAGATCTTTTGAGTCGCACCTAAAAATAGAAAAGAAATATGAAATATTTATGAACTCTCTTATCTGTATAATTCAGCTCATAAATGCGCAGCAAGCTCCAAACCATGTCCGTCATATAATGTGTGCTCATTAACAAGCATGCACGCTGCATATATAGCTCATTCTGTGAAGCACCTCTCCTGTAATCCTCTTGAAACGGGGTCTCCTTCCACAGAGCCTTTCCATTTAGACTCCATTCTGTTCACAGCAAAGCTCAAGGTTTTGAATGATTCAGTTGGTGCTGCAAAGTTGTGAGAGCGGCAGCAGATGGTGGTTTGCTCACCACTCCTTGATATTCTTGAATATTTCTGGCTTTTATTACTTAGCTTTGATACAGAGACAGGTGTACTCATTGAAGTGTGTGAGCACACTGGTAGATTATTTTTATTTAGGTGCTGATAATGCTGTGCATCCTCCTGCAAGCGCATCTGTCTCCATGTGTGCAAAAATAATGAAATAATTGGAGGAGAGTGTGGGTGTGCAGCAGATTAAAAACTCATTCATTAACAGCTGTCTTGCTTATCATTAATGAGGAAAAGCATGTCCTATTTTTTGTCTTAATTGACATGTATGTAGTTTTTGAGTCACAGACTTTGATTTTTTTTAACTCTTTTCCTTCCTAATCCTTGTTTTTGAAGACATTTTTAAAGGTTTCTTTAAAGGATGCTCATCTCAAACGTAAACAACCACATTTGCCAAATCTCTTTTAATTTCTGTTGCCTTTAATCTTAAATCATCTTAATTTGCTTTTGTGAAATTAAAATTATAGTATACATTTTCTTCTATTTTTTTTTGTTTTCTTCTCTTTTTTTCAGTATATTAGTAGATTTCTGCATCTGCTACTGACAGCTTTCAAAGTGGTGTGCATGCATTGGCCTGCAGCTTAACTCAGCACTTTGTTTTATTTTGAAAGGATTTCAAAGGGTTCACTGGGACCTATTTCTCTGTTATTCCTCCCAATAATATGGAATTGACTGGCATTAAAAATGAAAGTAAAATCTTATTAAAAGTAACACTGTATGTATAAAATTAAAAGTAAAAAATGTTGTTGTGGCAAGGGTTTGCAGACGAGAGTTAAAAAATGAAAGTTTTGAGCTTCTATATTGATAAAGCTTAACTCTGCACGCCACAATCTGGTGGTCTATTTTTGGCTTGTGCTTCATGAAAATTAAACACCACTTCACCATGTTTACTTCCAACTTTTTGGACCTAGACTCATCTCAGATGTCTCCAGGGTTTGAGCAGCAATGCTTAAGTCTATTCTGTTGATTGACAGGCAGATGGTGTCAAGGTTTCGGAAATGTAGGTATGTGACGCTTCTTTCTGCTTGTGGTCAGGATTTGTTGCATCAGCTTTATGACTATGAAGATTTCAATGAGCTTGTTTTGAGAGCCCAGTAATTAAACTACTGTCATGGATGGTGGTGAAGGACCCAAACAAAAGAGACACAACTTGGTGGCGGGAACTTTAACTTGCAGAAACATTTACTGAATAAACTTGAACATAACAAAACGATGGGAGAACAAACCAGAGACGTAGCAGTGCAGAGGAAATGACCTAACAATGATAAACTGAAAACCAGACACTTAAACACTGAAGACAGAATAATGAAGACAGCTGTGGATGATTTAACCTGAACATGGTGAGACTGACAGAGGAAACAGAACACAAGAAACCTAAGCACAGAATTTCGACAGCTACAGTAATGTAGTTTGCCATAATAAATGTATAGATTAATCTCTCTTTTTGTTGAGTTGACAATTATTGATTCAGCTGCTTTTGCACTTAAAAAAAAAAGTCTTTAGAATTCTTGATCACAAGAGATTACTGTGGTTTTTAACAGAGTGAGGCGATTTGCATCCTGATTGGCTGTTGACGTTATTAATTAATCTCCTCCATCCCATGTCTCCTGTGCAGAATGTGTACAGTTTGCCTTAAACATATTTTTTTAGTTCTGAGCAGATTCTTGTTTTTATTCTAAAAAAAAAAAAAAAAAAGGCTTATTTTTCTAAGTGTGTAGTGTGAGGAGTTTTACAACCTTAAAACATCTATAACATCTATAATTCTATTTAGCGGAAGTTATTGAAGATTATTTTTAGCATGTTGACCTCACAATAAGTGAAGAAACGCTGTATATGAAAAATTTGTGTTTTAGACGACTATTATGCCTAATCCTCAGCTTTATATTAGTTCTCTTTACTTTAAAAAACTGGTTCATGGTTTAATGCAAATATAGCACATAATTACAGTGTTACTGAGACAGATCCCTGTGGAACTCCACATGAAAACACAGTTGCTATAAGCATTATCGTAACAACAGCAACATTTTTCTTTGGGGAGGTACCAATAGCTTCATATCTTTCTCTGTGTGTTTGTGATTTTATTGTTTGTGAGGTGTCACTCATAAAACAGAGGGCTTTTGGAGCCAAGACTTTCTGCCCAAACCCCAGCTTCATATTTTGACTGTGTGCAGAGAAACGTTGCCACCGTTTCTTTGACAGGATTCCAGATGCTGCGCATCTGCTGTGACTCCCTGTGGTAAAAGACGTTACCCTTTTGCCACGGGAGGCGAAGCGGCAAACTGGTACATCTGAAGGCCTTGCTGGGGTGTTTCTCTTGCTACCTGTGTAAAGTTCACAGAATTTAAAGGTCTCTTCTCTTACTCCTCCTTGGAGCATGCAAACAGCTGGTTGGTTTGGTTTGGATAAGGTTAACAGTCCAGCTCTGGCTCTGCTCCGCCTGCCTGCAGCAGAGCTAAGTGAATGTTTACAAACTGCAGCTTCTCTGTTGGGTTTCCCGTATCCCCAAACCACCCACGGCCAGTGCAAACACACTCTGGTTTTCATCACTCCATTCCCAGTCTGTTACTATCTAAACTTTCCTCCTAAACGATGTCTTGTCCTCCGAGCGCTTGGGCTTTCTGCCCGTCAGACTGCACCATGGTTGACATTGCAAGCACATCTGGATGAGGACAGGGGGAAGTTCCCTGTTCGTTAGGATCTCAGCCCTGCAGAAAAATGAGCCTGTAGCTCTTGTAAAAGCTGTCCTGGGTCCACTTGGGTTTTTCTCGATGAGTTTTCTAAGCTATTATTATCAAACTGAAACCTGTATTGTAGATGGGTAAAGCTGTTCTTCCAATATTGCCTTAATACTTAAACTTCTCATGGAAAATGTTGATTTTTGTGCAGCATATTCTGTTCCTTCTCAAGTGGGTGGGATGCTCTTTGATCTTTTTTTTACTTTCTTTTGAGACGTGTATTATCTTTAAGTAAAAAGTGTCATGTTAGTGATCACACTATTAATGTGGCTTTTACTTTATCACCACCTTCTTTTCAAATGTCTCGGGGAAAAACGATATATCAGAGTGTATATGCGATAGCTTGTTTAATCCCAAATCTCTTAATGTTATTCTATTATGTTAATTTATTTATGCAGTCTTTTAATTGTTGTTATCTGTCAATTTTGAACTCAGTGGGTCCTGACAAGGAGAGTGTTATCTAGCCCAAGTAAGAGTCTATAATGTATGATTGAGGACGTTTGCTGTTTTAAAAGACTTTATCAGAGTACAAAGCGTTTATGCAAACCAGCGCTAGAGGTGCGCAAGCTGCATTTAAAAGAGCTGATGTCTTGGTTAAACACAATGATAAAGATAGAAGTCTCTTTTTTTCACTTGTTAGACCCATCCGATAAGAGGCATACTAAAACGATACTATTAAAAACTTGGTCTCAGCCCCAGTGTCTCAAACACAGTCGCACTGCCTCTCTGAATTAAACCATTTTCTTCTGTTTTGCATTTAAAGCTCTTGATTTAGCATCATCTTTTTCTCTGTCAAACTTTCCCCAGTCTTTGCTTTGTCCATTTTGCTCACATGCTCGCTCCCCTTCGTTACCCTAGATGACATTCAACTTCAGTTAAAAATAATTAAATTATCTTGATATATCCCTCACCTCTGTGTGTCTGTTAAGCGTTCTGTGATTAATCCTTTTGTCAAAAAATTTAACCCTAGATCAATTTGATCTCAAAAATGTTGGGCCTACATCTAAATTTGCTTTTATTTCTGAAGTTTTAGAGAAAGTGACAGCAGCAAATCTTTTTTTTGGAACATCAGAAAGTGCTTGATTTCTCTCTCTCTCTCTCTCTCTCTCTCTCTCTCTCTCTCTCTCTCTCCCCCCCCCCATGATTAGCTAATATGCAAATGGTTGCAGATTCTGATTGTACTGGTGCTACTAGACTTAACAAATGCTTTTGAAATTGTCGATCATAAGATTGTAATTGGATGTCTTCTGTTATTTGATTTGTTACTACGAAGGAGGGGCAAAATGTTTGGGGTGTACTCCGCCTTTGCTAACCAGTCACTGAGAAGGTTCCAGTATCGATGTGAACCTGCACAGGATTCTGTTAGTTAATGTCCAGAACTTCTAGTGTTCTCCGGGCAATGAAAAGACAGAACCAAAACGAATAACTTGTGGTGTTCCTCAGGGCTTAATGGTAAGACTTAAATGAACTAGCCAGTCTGTTTATTTGTTTGCATAAGAAATATGTAATCCTTTTGCTTTTTGTAATCAAACCCACAAAGAGAGACTGAGTTTTTCTTCTGACAACAAAAGCAAACCATGGGGTGCTGTTTGTTCGACAGTTGGAAGGGTGCTATATGTTGTTCGTTTGCTGCAAAGTCAAATCAAATAACTTAAAGGAAGTACATTTACACCAAAATATGAGGAATAACTAAAAGATCCTTGATTTCATATTTGTTGATTTTATAGCAGGTGTTTTCAGATTGTTTTAATGTGTTTTTTAGACACAAAATGTTTAGTTAGATCACATTTCAGATGCATTTTAGTAGCTGGTATCGAACAAACTCGATGTAATTTGACTTAAGATGAAATCATCTGGATAAAACAGTGGAGTGTTTGGCCCTCAAGTGTTCCTGCCTTCAAAAAACAGTCTGAGGATAAAAATGAATGCTAGTGGTGTTGTGTGGTTAGGACCAGGGCAACTCCCTAGTGCAATGTAACATCTCATTCAAATTGCACAATCTGAGAACATTGTCCTCTGATTGTTTAAAGTGTTTTTTTATAGTATTAGGTGCTACTTCAAGCTTCAAGTGGAGGCACTGGAGACAATATACATGATTGAAATATTGAAATGATTTGAACACATCTAGTTGTCTCAAATAAAAAAAAAAACCCTGCTATCTTGACTCAACCTTATAGATGTTAATGTGCATTTGTTTTTGATTCAGTTTTTGCTAGTTTTTGAAAAGTATTGCTATTTTTTCATTAAGCTGTAATTAAGACCAAATGTTTTATGACTTCATCTTATTTGATTTATTTAGAGTAAAGAAAAATATGAACTGTGTCATTTTAAATGCAAAATTCGGGTTTGGCACAGGGGTCTTACTCCATTGGGGTGTATCCTCTCAATGCCTTACTTACCAGTTTAACTGCACCCTTTAGTACACACATTTAAATCCCTTTGACTTTCCTGCGATAGTGGGCGGGCTCATATAAAACCATTGAATGAGCCACGCAGAGCTCAAATGTCTGAATGCATTTCACAGCAGCTAACAGAAGTTTGACAGGTCACTGTGTCAGACCAGACAATCAGGAACTCAGCTTTGGGCACAGGACGTTTTCATTTACCTGATCAGCGAGTAAAATATTAATCCAACACGAGTGTTTTTGTCCTGTTGCAGAACGGCAGTTCTCTGGCTATTGCCAGAATCCCTCACTTCAGCAGAGCTCGCCCTCTCTACTCGCCAGGAGAAAGACACTGGCTGTGGGGAGCGCAGAGTGCGGGCACCCTGCTCGGCTCTTCTGAACTGTGATATTTTACTTATTTCGTGGGGGCAATATTAAAAAATGTCCTTTATTTTCCCCTCTTGGGTTAGTGCAGAACAACCTTCAAACTCAGTCACAGAGATACAGAAACAGCGGAACCGACTGTCTTGCAGACACGCCCCCCCGAGTGAGATTAAAACCCCGGTAACCCCTCAGACTAGCTCTCGTTTCACAGGTGGCGAGAAAGCAAATTTGGCGCCTGGAGAAAGAGGGGCAGCCCATTGGTTTGCTGCCCAGAGGTTGTGGAGCTCTGATTTAATGGGAACAACAACAAAAAAAACTATGACACTCAAAACGTCAATTTTTGATGCAGAGGTCTTAACCATGCGTCAATATGTGACTTGGGAAATTAAAATGTGTTGATTTTGGGAGATATGGGAATTTATTTTTTTTACTGAAGTACTGAAATTGGCACAGATTGGGAAAGGAAACCGCATTGGCACCGCATCCGCATTTGGCACCGGAACTGCATAAAACCTGAACAGTGCCCAACCCTAGTCGCGACTCAAGTCTTGGCTCACTGACGTGGGTCAGCCGAGCCACCGGAAGTAGTTCAGAGCTATTTGCAGCTCCAGCCCCAGGTGGAAGACTGATGGGTTTGGATGTGTTGCATTTATGTTGCAATATTGGGATTTCAGTGGATGTTGTTTATTAAAATCATTAATACGCAATAAACCCAATTTTTCTTTATTCTGAAGATCTGTTTGAATCTCAGTAGAATTGTGACATCAAACTGCAGTAGATCAGGCTAAACCAGGGAACTTGAATACAAGTGATTTTAAATAAATGGCAATAATGCATATTTTAATACATAATTTCTTGCATATAAATACATATTTATCTGTCTTCCAGCGTTGTAAAAGCTGAAAACCTGCAGAGGTTGTTTACATCCTTTTAAATAATTATCTGCCCTTAATAAGCAATAATGAAGATGTCTGGACTTCCTGTGCTTTTTTTTTTTTTTTCCTCGTCTGAGGTGTCATTAATACTGATGTCGTTATCAAGTGTCATTGCTCTGGCAAGTAGAATTTTTACATCCATAATGTGCCTCTTCCTTGACACTGAAGGACTGAGTAATTTCTGTCAGTTTAAAGTGCAATCATTGATACAATGAAACCAGCTTTGTTTCCATGTAGGAGGCAATTTTGGTCCTACCCGCAGGCACTTTTAGCTGTAAGACAGACCAACCCCGAGTGGAAATGTGTGTCAAATGATCTGTGCAACAAAAGAAGGTGGAAATACTTTTATAATCGGGGTAAGTGGGTGGGTAGGAACTACAACCTGAGAATCGGTAATGTATTTTGGAGCCTCTGCACAGCCGATTTGGAGAAACGTTTTATCTGATTCATTGCAAAGCAAGCTCCGGTCTGTGTTTTACTTCGATTGTTGTTCATTTTGTACACGCTAATTGGAAAATTAAGATAATGAAAGGAGTTGGAAGGCAGGAATGTGATACAACACAGTTTCTCACGTCTTTCCTTTTCTAAACCGGGTCATATCATGCTAGCTTTTGTCAAATTTACTGTGATTATCTACATATAATCCATTAAAACTGCATGGCTTCTATGCTTATCTTTAGGGTGCAGGATCTGACGGAGCTTGGCGAACTCTCTCCTCACTGGGACAACTTAAGGAAGGAGGTGATTACACGGTATGGAGGAATAATCAGCTCCTACCAGGAGACTTTGGCTGAACTGGACAAGATTACTGGTATGAAAATGTCCACCTTTGAATTTCACATTCGTCAAACATGCATTTATGCCCACGGTTCTTTAATCCATTCAAAGGCAGTTTATTAGATGTATTTGCACTTTACCATTCACTTGTGTTGGTTTGTGAAAACAACCATCTAAGTGCAAAAGTTATTGCATAACTTTTTAGTTACATCTAATTGAAAAGGGCAACATTCCTCATACAAAATAAGTTCTTCCTTTTTATGTGTTGTATATTAAGCTAAAGGACTGCATGTAAAGACACTATTTATTGAATGTTTATTACCTAAAACTTTCATGGAGCCACAAAAAGTAGTCCAAAGGAAAGGATAACTTGGGTTGTATTCAGACTGGACACATTTGGTTCACTTAAAGTGAACCAGAGTTTGTTTCCCCTGATAGTTCAGGAAAATGTTTCAGTCTGAATATAACCAAGTGGACCCTGATTCTGGACCAGGAACCGCTCTCTAACTCATCTTTCAAGGTAGTCTCAGTTAGTTTTTAATCATTCTGAGCTCTTGTTCAATTTGAGTTTCCTCAGTCTGATAGACTCTGTGGTCGGAGTGGAACAACTAAACCAAAACGACCACCCCAGCTGGGCATTATGGCATGTAAACAGAGTGGGAAACAACTTTTAAAGTGACTCATGGTTGGTTCTCAAACTGTTTTCTAGACACCTCTACGCTGTTGCCTCCTCAGTTACCACCTTGAAGCATTCCTCCACTGTACCAACGTAGCTGATTTTGACACAGACTTTTAAAATTGGTCAGTGAAATATAAAGTTTGAGGTATAAAGTTTAAGTAAGCGAACTATCCTGACAAGGATTTCAAAGCTTTGGACTTCCGTTATTTTTTTTTTTCTCTCGTTGCTTTGCCCCGCCTTTAATATTCCTGTCCAATGACTGAGGATATTTTTAGTCATGTGGTTTTGTTTACAAGCTTTGGTCCAGAACAGAAATGTCCGCTCCCAACACATGGTTCAGGACTTGGTGCGGACCAATGACTTTTCCAGTCTGGTAACATGATTAAGCTCTAGTGAAGATTTTGGTATTTGTATCACTGGAAAAATTGTTAAAGTCTCATTAGTTTTCACGTGCCTAGATATGTGAAATTTGCTTGACTCGTCCGCTGGGGGAGCAGTGAGCTGCAGACACAGCTACGCTCTGGAATCATTTAGTGGTTTAACCCTCCAATCCAACCCCTTAATGCTAAGCGTCAATCAGGGAGACCCATTTTTAAGTCTTTATGACTCGGCCTGGATTTGAACTCACGACCTTCCAGTCTTAGAGCAGAAACTTTACCACAAAGCAACTTTAAAGTAGCACAAGGTTATTTTCAAATATTTTCATGGAAATTAGAGATGTGTGTTTGCATCTTTTGTGCCCCTGGTGTGTGTTCAAGTGAAAATATGCCTTGTTACATTGAAAAGTAAGTAGACTTTAACATCTTCACTGCAGAAAGCAGCCCTTTCACAGGTCTTTCTTCCCGTCAATTCTGACTCCACAATGCCTCATAGATCACTGAACAATAATTATTGTTTTCATACATTTTTTTAAAGTGTATTTTTAGCATTATTATCCTTCTACCTTTTTAAATAGGGCTAACTTCTCCTTTGTGTTGTTAATAATGTTTTATTCTGTTCTGTTTAATAAGTTAACGTGGTATTTGCAAATTAAAAAAAAAAAGTTTAGCACCTGATTTGTGACAGATTTGTTTTTCCTATCAACTATTTATGCTAATCTTTGTATACAGAGTAAATACGTCCATAAGCTCTGAAAGAGGAAGTCATATTTATTTTTACAATTTTTTTGTTGAATCCCTTTTAATTTTACCTTCAGTATCATAAATGTAGTTAATTGACCCCTCACTAACACTTTTCTTCTTTCCCCTCCCACCTTTTCCTCATTTTAATTAGAAATATTTAAAAGGTCTTTATGTTTATTGATTTTATATTAATTTTTTTTCTCATTTTTACAACAAATGAAACAGAAAATCCAGATATAAGTCTTTGCCCAGCTTTTGAGAGGAAGAGATGGTTGCTGCGTGACTGAGCTCTAAGGTAGTGGGTGCTGTGCACAGGGGAATGTGGCATTGGTCTTTATGGCTCCTAAAATGTCTCTAAGAATGGCCCAGATGCTACAATGCACGCTTGAGCCTCAGCCTATCTTTTTTTTTTTTTTTTTTATCTAGTTCTTGCAGCACAATAACTGAATAGCATGCATTGTTGAATAAGCTGAACGAGGAAGCTGCTGCAGCATAATTGTTGAGAACAAATTGGATTTTAAAAAGCTGAGAGTGGAGAGAAAAGAGGGCAAGATAGTGGACGAGGTTGAGTAAGAAAGGAAAGACTCCAGAGAGAAAGGAAATGAAAACATAATAATCAAAATAAATACACTGACAAGTATGTAGACTGCACATCTTTCATCAGGCCTTAAAATTAAGCAAAAATTGTAAAAAAAAAAAAAAAAAAAATGGTTACATTTATAGATATATTTTGTAGTGTTTTTAGTTTAAAAAGCTTATAAAGTCTGCTCTACTTTCAATTATCTTAATTAGATTTTATAATAAAAAAGGATTGATAACATCAAAATTAAAAACCCTCCACAGACTTTTACTTTGCAATTTTCCCTTCAATTTTTAAATTGATATTATTGGTTTTGCAGGTTTGCTCCAGGCTTTTTGGTTTGCAATCCTTTCAGGGGATTATTTTCACATTTATACTGCACTGAGAAATTGGTGTGCACATTACATGAAGGTCAAGACTGCGTTGGGAGTTGGTGACTCCATTTCGTTTGGTTTTAATGAGATAATGGCAGCAAGTTGTGATGCACCCGCAGAATAAATAAAACATTTATTTTTGTTTTATTGCTGGACCACACTTCCTTTTCACGCTTTATTTAACTGCAATTTGAGACCAAAAGTTGAACATTTCTATTGGTGACCTTTGAAATAATTGTAATAGTCTGTATATATTATCAGCAGGCTTTTTTTTTAGGAGTTGCAGATTGATAAAAATGACTGTTACGTTAAAAAAATAACAGCTGTTGATAATGTTGATGCATTTGCTATCATGCTGGTAACACCAAAACATGATCGTACTGTTTAAAAGTACCAGTCTCATGAGAGCAAGCCATATTTTTCCATGTCTAATACCACTCTCTGGGTCTCAGCTCACAGAAGTGACCCTCCTGGATGATCCTCTGCCACTTCCCTTTACGCTTTGATGTGCCGTGTGTGCTTTCAGAGATGATCTTCTGTATTCCTTTAGTTTTGTAACAATTTATTTTTTTGACTTTGATGTTTCCTTTTCTGTCATCTTGAACTAGTTTTAGCAGTACTTCTCTGACCTGCATCCGCAAGGTGCTTTGAAGAGCCACCGCTCAATAGATTTTCTCTTTCTCAGACTGTTTCTGTTAAAAAAAAAAGAGAAGAAGAACTCCAGCACTTTCTGATATAGGCAGAGCGGTTCATCTGGGACTTTACATGTCTGATGTGTTAAAAGTCAGTTTGAACTTCGGCAGGTCATAGGATTGTATTGAATTACAAAGAAAATGCACTGAACGCTGGTGGTGTAATTGTTGGGCGTTTAATGATTTAGTGAAAATATAAATGTTGTGACAAAGTAGTTATAGTATGAAAGACTCAACGTTGGGCAATTTAAACTCCTGTCAGGCTGATTCCAGTACTCCCACAGCATGCAGCTGAACCTCCTCTGTGTCTGACACATGCTCGACCTGCAGATTGGTTAAAAAAGCCAGCTGTGTTCTGAGCGCCATGACGGCACGATGATGAAACCTTTAACATCTTTGAACAAACCCGAACAGATCTGACTGAGCTAGTTGACGACTGTTCATTTTCTCGTTTTCACAATACTTTTCACGACCTGTCCTTTGGCACCTAAGTGTCTTGTCGTCTTCTCTGCAAAAGAGAGCACCAACAGTAAAGGAACGATTTAAAAAAAAAAAGGAGAAGCTGTGTCAATAATGGACCGTACTTCTGCATTCAGCTTCTCTGTCACACAGCCAGTTCACCTGAGCAAACAGATGGCTGTCTAATGTGACTAATTCATGTAACCCTCAGTGGTCACTGGCTTAGTTCACCTGTCTCAAGAGCAGCACAGCTGATAGTGAAAGCTTCAGGCTATGAAAAAAAGCAAGTGCATAAATGTAGTTTTGTTTGTAATTTTTAAAGATTTATGTGTATAGTTTGTTTCAAGCTGTTGTAATTTTAAGTTATGTAAATTGTATTTTGTACTTTTCTGAATTTCGTAATTTTTGTATATGGGAATACAAAATTGTATGTGCTCAAAGTTATGCACAAAATGTATTGTATGAGTTACAAATCGAGAATAATGCGGACACAAATCTAAAGTTATGTACAAATCAAGAATTACGCATACACAAATCAGGTTGAGTCTATATTCTCTCCATACCTTTGTGGCTAGATAGGTGGGCAGAAGCGTGAAGGGTTTTGCCTTAAGACCCATACTGGGTTCCGCTCATCGCACCCCCTAGGAAACAAATCCTGATTTCCACTGTGCCAATCCTGCATGAAGTCAACTGAGTCATCCAGCTGATTAAAATAAAGGTATGAATCTTTGCATAGAAACCTAGTCGAAAATCTAAATCTTCTCTAAAAACAAGGACAGATGGCTGAAATTGAAGTAAATAAAAATGGATTCATAGATTTGATGAAGCAACCTATGTTTTATTTGAAGATCAATTTACTTTATTACATTATTTTCAAGATTTGAAAATCAACCTAGCTTGAATGAAATCAATTTACTTTCTACATTTTTGATATCCTTTAAAATTTGCTTCAAATTGCTCAAATGAATCAAATTTTTGCTTTCAGTATGTGCAATGCCACTGTTTGCTTTGTTGGAGTAAATGAATTTGTCCAGCTTGTATAATATTATGAAAAGCTACAGGCACATTCCAGCAAACCTGTAGCAGCTTGTAACTAGTTGTACACAGAATAACGAAACAGAAAAGCACATTAGAGACATTTCTATTTTGGAATTACACTAAATTAGTTTTGCATGGACCACGGAGATTTAGGACTCAAGTTCTTTTTGTTTTCCGTTGCAGAATGTTTGTGAATCATCAAATACTGACATTGTTCCATTGTGTTTCTTTCAATTTCTGAGTCACAGAAACAAAATCTAGACTATTTTTGAGACGGAAGCAATGTATAATGACTATTTTGAGGCTGTTTTAGCTTTTTTTTTTTTTTTTCTTTCTTTCATAAGATCAACATCCTACATTTCAAGCAAGGAAGGTCAGGACTCTGACAAACATTGGATGTCATATAGAAAAAAATTTTCTACAGAATTTTTTATATTATTATTATTATTTTTATAAATAATGGAAAAAGATAACTGGAGAACTCATTAAATAGTTCATAAAAATGCTATATATGTGGAATGTTAGGCTAATTTTACAAACACTTCTCATTTCTTCTGTCAATTTAAACATTTCTTTAACACATCTACTGTGGATTAATTAAACATTTTTTGGCAACATATTCTTTGTGTTTTACCTCAAACCTGCTCAGATTAATTATATCTGAGATGATGCGCTGACACATAATATAAAAGCATCCTTTGTTAATGCAAGCAGGCCAGTAGTTTGGGACCAATATTTTGCAAAATGTGAGAAGCTCCTATACCTGAATTTAACTTTGTTAATTTTGCCATGTGAGTGTTTATTATCCAAAAGTAGTTATCGCTGTTATATTTTCAGATTAGTGGTCTTACATTTATGGATCAAAGAAAAATACAATAACAAACCTTTATGTACAAAGTTTATTATTTCCAGAGGTTTTAATAAAAAGGAACAAGCTGCCTAAAACTCTTCTGATTTGTCAATATATATGTGTGTGTATATATATATATGACAAATAATATAGTATTTTTACATTTTTTCCTAATATAACTTAGTGGGACTTCTGTTTTTGAAAAGTTGGTTGCACTAATACTACTCTTAGGTGTACGTTTTTTCCAAAAAGAACTGAAGTAAATTAAAAGTACATTTTTAGGATTTATGACTGATAAATATAAGAATTTCTACTAACAACCATACACGCGTGATTTTTCTTGTTTGTACTGTAGAACAAATTCTTTTCTTAATATATTGAAGACAAATGAATGAAATTACATTCTGTGCTAACAGAAAGCCTGTCTGGTACAGCAGCTCTAATTTGTAGATGTTGTTAATTAATGAATAGGAGCAGAGAGACTTCAAACAGCTTCATTTAGCTTTAATCATAGAGAGTTATGGCTCATCGAAGATCTGGGAAGAGTCTTTTTAGTCATTATGCTGCTTTCAACATACATTATTGGACAATATGTAAAGGACAGACAGTTTTTCACCAACAGCCGACAACACATAGATTAAATATGCCTAATGGTCACATAATTAAGGCCATTCAAGCTGTTTTGTCTCGGCGTTGCACTCGGCTTTGGTGGATTTGGTGAGAAAGTTCTGGTTGTTTGGAGCTGCAAATATAGAGATATCCGAAATAGGAACATGGACATAGCATTTTCAAGGAAAAAAAAAAAAAAAATTAACTTCCTGTGTTTCAAAGGAATGTGATGGTGCGCTTTCAACACCAGCAGAAAAGGCCCCCCGGAAAACAAGAAAAAAGATAAGGTTGTGGATATTATCATAAGCTACATCCTTTGCAGGCAGAAAGATGATTAAAGTCTTTAATCAAGAGGAGCTTAATCTTTACTAACAAGAGAAATCCAATGAGTAGTCATTACAGCTCAGTACAGTGAAATTATCATGCTGATAACCATGGCAACTACAACACTGCACTATTATCGGAGAGCTTGTAGATTATTCTGTTTAGGAACTCCATTATTGTCAGCAGGAGTATTTATAAAAAATGTATAAATAGAAATTTTAGTGATTTTTTTCTTTGAGCGATTGGCCATTGTATGAAAGGAAATTGTGGGAAAAAAACATTCCAACAAAACTCTTGGATAGTCATTTTTGATGCCAAACTCAATCGTTAAAGTTTTTTAACGTTTGTCCCCAACTTTTAATAAGTTACAGGGTAATTTTGAGTGTCCTTTAGCTTTATCCGCCTTATCCTTGAGGGGTTCATTTATCCATTTTCCTAACCGGAATTTCCTCTGCCAGTGTTGATATTTTTGCTTTATAATAATAATCCACAAACAATAAGAAAAAGAAATGCAAATCAAAACACTTAGCTGACATCCATGAAAAAATGCTCTCATAATATTATCATTTTTAGCAATACAGTAAATACAGTTTATTTATGATATTTTCTTTGTAATATTCATATTCTTGATGCATCTGTGTGGCTCAACCAATTTTGGGTGAAATCCATTTTTTCTCCAACTGGAAGTTTTTCAGAAGTTTAAGTAAATTTATTGACATCTACAGTGACCGATATACTGTTAAATATGTCTGCACATGCTTCACATGTAAGAGGCTATAGATGGCGGTCTTCACGAATATTAACAGGGTTCTGTAGAAACTACACCTGGCTATGAATTTGAAACAAGCATATTTTAAAGCTTTATTTATAAACTTTATAGAACAAAGGTGTAGTCACTTAGTTATCATGGCTTTGATCATTTAAGTTATTTTCCAAAGTTTCTATAGTTACAGAAAATAACTGGAAAAATGTGGTAAATTCTAAAGTTTAAATTCTCATCGTTTTTTTCTGCTTTACTTTGTTGACATTTACTTTGTTGACATTGCAAAGTGTTTTGTGACGGTGTGCCCCCATGTCTTTGCTGTTTAGGCTGTTCGTTCAAGCCCAGTTGCTGCAAAGCCCAGAAGTCCTTGGAGTTCATCCCAATAAACTTGCACACGCAGAGGATGAGGGTCTCATGCCTCAAGAAAACAGGTAATGTTTTATGAACGTAGACGGAGGCCTCAAAGTGAACCCTTGCTCAAGAGCTATTTGATTAGCAAGCAAGTAGCTGCTTGATGTGTCTAGTTTTTTTTCTTGTCCACTTCTGCCTGTCTGTTTTGCGAGCTTCTCATTCTTTTTGTCTCTCTGAACCTGACTTCCACATCTGTCAAAAATACTCTGAGGGTTCAGACAGGCAGTTTCTAGGTCATCACCCAGATTGAAAGGTGAGTGTAAAGTTGGCCTGAAAAGGTAGAAAAAAACACTAATTAAACCCTTTGTGTTTTTCCAATGTACAAGACTGAGCTGTCTCCACCAGTACTGCTCCACAGCAGGGCTTTTATTGGCCTGGAACTGTCTGAGTGTATTAAGGCAACCAACTGCTGCCACTCTATCTGTGGGAGGGCTCCATTTCAACTAAACACCAGATGATTGATGGGAATGTAACAAAAATCAGACAAACAGTGAGATTATCTGTCATTCTTTCAATGAGGACGTCATGATGACAGTTAAAATAAGACCAATCAAGTCATCATTCAGTCTCACTACTCTGCTGCAATCTGTCAGAGAGGAAAAATGAGGAGGATCGCACCAAAACAAACCTTGGAGGAGGTTGTCAATTGATGGATTGGCACTCTGATAATTAACCTCCGAGGGCCCAACTCACCTCTTAGCTCACTTCAAAACATTGATGTGACTGTGTATGTGTTCACAAAAATACCCTGAACCAGTTTTGCATGTTAAACCAAAAATATATTTATAATTACTTTGAAAAAATGAGTCATGACAAGGAGCATGGAATGGCACAAAAAAGCTCAAACACCTTAGGACATCAGAAATTGGATTGCTATTTTAAATTATGTAATTTAATAACAGTTTAAAAATATAATTTTATTCATCAGCACAGCTGGCACATCTTACCTTTGAATCAATACTTATTTAAGTCCCTCTCAATCATCTTTTGATCTGTTTTAAAAAATGTTCCCAGTCGTCTTTTGATTATAATTATACTGTTTTAAGCCAAGTTTTTAAAAATAAAAATGTTGTTTTCTAGGACATAGCTTCTGCAGGGCAGCAGGAATTTATGAGAATGATCTGAAGCGGAGTTGTAGGTGGAAAGTTGGCTTAATGTAACCCCGCTCCTCTTCCTCTCTCTTGCCTAGAGCTCTCTTTTTACAGGCTCTCCTGCTAACTTACATTTCCTCACAACCCCAGACTAACAGTACTGGGGTAACAAAAATGGCTTTCACCATTCATTGGTACATTTTTCAGCTAGATACCAGCTCAGACCAGGAAAGGGCAATTTAAGCTTATTTGTTTTATATAATTTATATATTTATGTTTTCCATCATGAGAAAAATACAACAAGAGCATGTTAAAACACCAGAAACATAACTTTTATTGGGGTGTCTCTTTAATGTTTTAAAACATTTAGTTTTGTGTAAAAATATATGATTTTCTGATAATTTAAATGTACACATTTGTTTTATTTAACCATCTCTTTGTGTAGTTTCACATTTTCAAATAACAGCTTATAAGTAACATCCTAATCGAGTCAAACTTAATCTTTCTTCACACAGCCAGGATATTCACATGCAAATGCTGGAGGCCAAAAAAATCTTCAACTAGAGTATTCTAAAAAGCAAAGAATAAATCCTGAAGTGAGATGGACATTTTGACTAGAGTTTACTCCACCTGACTCAAAAACCTTCTGAAACCCAACATGTGCACGGCCGAGGGAAAGCAGAGGTTTTTGTAGATGGTAGAGATTTGCTCTCAAGCCTCATATCAGGTTATACAAGCAGCAAGAACAGCTCATAGAAAAGGCCTAGAAACTTGTTGGAATCTAGTGGCTCCCTGTAGAAAGAGATTGGATTTCTGGTTTTCTCCCTTTCTAACAGAAAGGCTTGAGGGCAAATGTCTACAGTTTGCAGTTTTGTTGCCCCCCCCCCCCAAAAAAAAAAAAAGAAAATCTGTTCCTGGATTGAAAGCCATCCTGGAAGAACCAAATGTTTCAGTTCTTCAAACAGAGATCATTTCCCATTTATTCCTATTTTAAGGCATCTTACTACATACTGTAAGAAGAATTTGTTAGAAACATTTTTGATGTTTATTACGCTAATTTTAAATGCATGTAAAGGTTGAAAAAAGAGCTACTGTGCCTGATTAAAAAAGGCTTAACCCCATTTTGTTTGTTTACAGTCATAACAAATCATTATTTTTAAGATAAGAAAAACTGAAGGGCAAAATTCATACAACATATATATTTTTAAAGTTAATAGTTGAAAATTAGCAAATAAAGAACAGTATTTGGTGTATTAACCTGCTATATTGCTGAATTTCCCCCTAAAACAATCTTTAGTTTAAGACATATGGGGATTTATTTTAATTAGGGGTTTAACGATTAATCAACCTAATCAAAGACTCAATTTCTATTCCTACAATCCAAACAGATAGATCTATTAACTGAACCAACCTATTCTATAATACATTTTTTTTCAAAATGAAATAAATTGATTAGCAATAATTAGAAACTATCATTTGGATTGAGGCATTGTAAGTTTATTTTACTACAGTGCGAAAACAACCAAGTGCCACCACAGTGGACAACACACGAGTTATGGCAGCAAAAAATGATCAATCCATCATTACTGTCCAAAGAAACTCTATTTACAGTGATTATCTTGCAAGAAATACAAGGATTCTGGAAAACTTCACCTGCACTGTTCAGTACCAGGTATATTCTGAGTCACACTGGTTGAATTTTGTGAATCGGATTGGATCGCTCAAAATGAGCCAGTATCAGCTGTGAAACAGATTGTCAACTTCAAATTTGTGATATGAATGTAGTTGTTGATAAAAGGAATCGTTACACCCCTAATTTTAACAAATACTTTTGCAAATTGTCCACTTCTCCAACAGAAAAGGGGAAGTATTAAACAAGAATTTAAACATTTTTACTTTTACAAAAGTCTGGTTTAGTATATCCATACTTGAGATATTGTCCATGAGAAAGATTTGATTAAATGTTGATGACAGTTCAATAATTTGTTTGTTAATGTTAAACGTTCAAGTTAAATCTTTTTCCCCAGAATTTTTTTTAGCCATAGTTCATTGATAAAACTGTCAGTGTTACATCAGGAGCAGGTGGAGCTTGCTTCGGTCATTTCACCTAATTTTGTACAACCTGTCATTGTTTTTCTGTGTGCTTGTGCTGTGGGATAGACAATTAGGGGGACCTTGATACCTGAACACTCCAGGTGCCTAACATGGTGCTGTCAGCAGCCTTGTGGCCAACCACAGAGATAAATAATGACAGAAGCACTGGGTCCACTGTAGCTTTACACCAATTTTACCCCATAGTGTTTTTTTTCCCTTTTATTTACTTTTTTGTGGCAAGAATTGGAAGTATTGAGTCATACTTTTTTTTTCCCCACAAGAGATTTTCAACAATCAGTTCTGACGTTTTTCTGAGGCCCTCGTTTGTTGACCTGCCTTAGCACAACACTCAGATACACACGTACACTTTCCTGCTTTCTTGTTTGGTGTTTTAATTGTCAGGTTTCATCCATTGCTTATTCCAGTCAGGACTTTTATCTAAGCACCTCTGTGCCTGCTTTGCTGTTTTTCAAAGTTTTATTTACTTTTGAGGCTGATATGCAAATAGCTGTGAATCACTGTGACATTGACCGTCCTTCTGTTGCAACACGGGACTAATACTTTCTACATACCGATTTATACTTTAAATTGACTTTGCTGACAACATGTTTCTTTTTTTAAAGCTCGTCCTACAGATGTCATTATCTTCTTTTTCCATTCCTCAAGTTTTGGCTGCAGTCTCCAGCTCTTGAGAAGCATTGCAAGTATTTTGAATTTTAGGAACTAAATAACATAAGATTGTTTTTTTGTTTTTCCTCTACAGATGCATTCTATGACATTGTCACTGTCGGTGCGCCAGCAGCGCACTTCCAGGGTTTCAAGAGTGGAGGTCTGCAGCGTTTGCTAAGCAGATATGAAGCAGACAAGAAAAGGTACAAGTTGTTCCATTTAATTCTCTTTCGGCCAAATCCAAATACTTCCCCTACCCCTCCAACTTCTCCCTACCCCTACATTTAGCCCTTCAAACAGAGAGTTAGAGAGCAAACACTAAACCCAACAACCACTTCCAATGAAAAGTCAATGTAAATGTGCATATTTGGAAGTTTTAGGTTCCCGTATTCAAAACTCTTGCCTTATCGTATTGCTATGCAAGTTTCCACAACCTTTTTTGGGCTCTATGTGCACAACGTGCAACCATTGCACTCCCATTGAAGTTAAACCTGTTAAATTTGAAAACTCAGGAACCTTTAATTTATCATGATGGAGAAGTCTGTGCTTGACTGAAATTAAACGACACCAAGGCAGAATTCTTCCCCTACCCCTACGGCTTATCCCTACCCCTCCAATTGTTGGGGCATTTGGAGGGGCAAGGGTGTCGGATATTTATGTTTTTAAGGGGTAACCCTCTCGTCAGAGGGATACAGAACCCTTCGCCGTGAGTGAGGTTGTTGTGTGTCGCACTGTGCCACGGAGGAGAAACTCATTTCATCACATGGGTGCATGACCTTTCAAGGTTATAAAAACAATGTTGTGTTTTTTCCGAGTGCTGGAAGCTAACGTTGATGACTGTCAACTAGTGGAAGTGTCGTCCAAATTTGAAGACATTATTTTTCCATAACTCTTCATTTTGAGGGCTAAATGCAGAGGCAGGGAGAAGATGTGGGAGTAGGGGGATAATTCGAATTCGGCCCAAGATTCATAAGACTGCACCCTTCCTTTGATTGAAGCATGACTGTTAACTGAAAAGTTTGTCTGCACCTGCTCTTCTCCCCAGTTAGAATGTTTCTCAGTTTACATTTGTACTGAAGAGGCTCAGATCTGACAGAAACTTCAGAGCTTCCTGTCTAAGCTCAAAGTCGCACTCAGATGTTTATAGAAGAATTTTCAGAACTGAGTTAATTAGCAATAATCACAATTGTTTAAAAAAAAAAAAAGCTGACGATAAAAGTGCACATCTGTGAGCTCTCAGCGTTAGAGCAACTACTCTATTATGATTGCTCTGAAGTGTTTCCAAGTTTTACCAGCAAGTGCTTTTCATTTGACAGGCTTTTACCTTTGTGTTATTTGCAGTGACTTTTTGAAGGCTGAGATTAGCAGCACTCTGAAAATGCTGATATCTTTCCCCCTTTGAATGCCGGATAGAGCTCAATGTCACTGGAGTTCTGTTTGTGGTCAGTTAAGTCAACCCAAAAAATTGAAAGGTCTCCCTTCTACCCTCCTTCTGCACTCCATGGAGAGCAAAGTCATTACAGACCATGCCAGATCTAATTAGTTACAGAGGCTGCAGCTCAAGAAAACAGTGGAGGCAAGACAAAGACGAGCGGGATATGGGCAAACGTGAACAAAAAAAAAAGATGGGGAACGTACCATGGGGCTTAACCCCGTATTTTCATGCTGAAATGAACAAGTGCATTTGCAGAAGTTGGTCAGTTTTGTCTGTGTGAGTAAGGTGTGATAAGACGAACATATTTTTGAGAAATCCTCTGTAATGAAATCATTTCACTCTAAGTAAGAGATTAGGCTTCAGAAGGAGCCTCTCCAGGGAGAAGGAGCGTTTTGTTTCAAATTTGACTTAGCTAATGAATCACCGTGGCTTAAATTTTCCAATTTTCCGCCTGGATAACTGACTACTGACTGGCACAGTTGAGTTTGACCTGGAGTATAGTCGATTGTTAGTCAGAAACCGCGACGGTTCGGATTTCTGATTTCACCCAGAGTTGGAGCTTTGCCATTTTAATGATGTATATGTTTACAAAACTAGTTGAAGTTTCCTTTTAATGATGCCTTCTGGAAAACTCCAAGCCGGGCTTTTTCTCAGACAGATGTTTATAGGCTCCACACTACGGCGGCTTAAAAAGGTGAGGAGAAAGACATTCTTTCTGTGGCTTTATTTCTTCCTTTGAAGCGTGCTCACAACACCAGACCCATTTCTGTCAAAAAAGAAAGACGAAACTGATTAGTTTAGGAGCGCGAGGTTATATCGTAGATGAGTCCAGGTTGAAGCCCCATAATTGCTCCATAAGTCAAGCCTGTTTTATCAGAGCAAAGGTGCTCATTGCACTTCTCTCTGCATAACCTGTCGCCTTTCAGACGCAGCCTTTTGTGATCACATCTGATTAAAATAGGAATAATCGGCAAAATGTGAGACTTGGCAGTGTGATATTAATAAATCAAAGACGATAGAAAGGATTGAGCACAGGCGAATAAAAAGGAAAAGTGAGCATAAAGGTGTTACCAGGAGGCCAATAAAAAACCTATTTGTCTTTGTTCCATGGACATTAGAACAGAGGGCAGGGGGTTCTTTCCAAAGCCAATAAAAATCAGTGTTGGCCATACTTAGCATTAGGCAGGCTATGCAGTGTGTTTTGTCTCCTGGGATGGGCAGGGAAAGTTTTTTAATCAATGGCTGCCTCTTAATATTCCTGGAGAAACTCTTTACATGCACCCACAGTACCAAAGTGTTCCTTTTTTTTATTAGTGCCCACTCTCCCAATTCAATTCAAGTTACTTCATTTTTATATGTTTTTACTTGGGTCGTCAAGAGATTTGCTGAGGTGTTGTAATCATTCAGCTTATGTTAATGTCAATTTATCATGCTACATTACAGAAAAAAAGGTTTTAGGGCACCAGAACATTTCTGTATTCTTCCCACTTGTTCTGTGCTTTAGTGTTATTACAAAGGAGGAGGCCATAATACTTTAAGAAAGATGGCTTTTGGTAAAATCGATTGTACTTGCAGGAACTGGTACTAAAGTGAAGTGGAGCCTCTAAATCTCGTCTGCTGTAAAACAGAAGAAGCAACAAGTGTCTCTTCACAAGGTTCCCTGGTTAGCAGAACTTTCAAAGGACGCATTTCCAGGGCAACCGTGGAGGTTGGAAATGTATCCTGCCACATCAACAGAGTCTCCTGAGGCTCATGTTCAAATTTAGTGTGACTAGCAGCATGTTTTCCTACAAAATAACTTCCTCCCAGGACTACTTTATGTGAGTGAGGGGACAGGCTGTTAGCGGCGACTGGAGACCATGTGGTCATTTTGATGGACAGCAGCTTGTCAGTTCTGGAGTCAACCTGCTCCAGGTTCTCTGGATGAAGGAGAAAGATGCTGGCAGTAGCCTTGAGGCTTCTTTGGTCACAGATCAGGGTCTGCGTTTGTCTGATCGTTACGGAAAGCTTTGGCTGCTTCTCTGAGAGCTGGTGTGAAATCGGTGCCCAGGAGAGTTTTCAGCAGCTGACGGGGATTGGCATTTAAAAAAATCTGGGTTGAGATAGTGTTTTTCAATTTGTATTTAAAGAGAATCAAGTAATGCTACTATTTCCTTATGGTGGTCTGGTATATGAGCTATCACAACAACTGTCTATAGGAATTTATATGATTATTTAATTAACTCTAAAGTTTTTAAACCACAAACAAGACACACATATCTTGATTTGACACAGACCCTCACATGTTACTCCTTGCCTTTGTTCAAGTTTCTGATTGCCTAATGTGAGGATCTCTTTGATAGTAGAAGTGTATTTGCTTCCTGGTCTAAAGCACTCAGACCCTCAGGGTGGTCGTGGTGCAGCAGTAGGGCGGTCGACCTCTGATCGGAAGACTGCATGTTTAATTCCTGTCTTGCCCTTCCGCCCATGTGTTGAAGTGTCCCGGTGGTTATAGCTTGGTGCCAGTGTTCGGCAGCAGAATGTGTGTGTAAATGGGACTGTAACTGTAAAACACTTTGGACCTATGAGGACGGTAGAAAGCATTATACAAGTATACGCCATTTATCATGTACCACAATGCCAAGATGAAAAAAAAAAAAAAGGAACTCAATCCATGAACACCTGTTTCAGTTCCTATGGGTCCAAAAACATGAAGTTTATTATCCTATCCAGAAAAAGGAAAATTATGCACCATAGAAAACGCAGTTATTACCCCGTTTTTCTCTTTGAGCTCTTGATTCTCACACTAATCTGAGAATCAATAGTATCGATACCAAGGTGAAGTATTGTGCTGTTATTCTAACATTTTTGTTACATATTTGCTTTATAAAAAAGTTGCACTAGTTACTATTTTATTCTTATTATAATGATATTATGCCATTGTTAATACACATGTTTCATATTTGATGTATGTTTATTTTAGATTGTTTTATTTAGTTAAGAAACATTTTTTCTATACGAAAAGTCTCAGTCCTGTGTTTTAACACTTAACAAAGAACATGTTTATTTTTGAAATTATTATATAATACAACATTTCAAGAAAATGTTTTGGTATCAATATCAGGGATACTAGCCCTGTAATTACTTGGTATTGGATTGATACCCAAAATTCACAGTGTTGCCCATCTCTATTTAACAGAGCTCCAGTGGAGTAGATTTGACCTCGATAGTAATAGAGCCCAAAATGTGATGTCCACGCACTTGTACGACTTGTGAATCAGAAAAAGACAAAAAAAATCCTGTTTGGGAAATCTTGCAAGAGTGGCATAGCACTTACAACAATAAGCCACAGACCTCCGGCTCTGCTCCATTCTCAGCCTAATCTGAGCTCAAAACTGTACGGATGGATTGGTTTGATATTGCTCGCCATTTTTGTTGCAACAATAATGTTAGGTTGAGGTTGTAAGAGGCTGTAAGCTACAGAGTGTGCAAAAAAGGGATGATGGGAAATGGGGACAGGATTATTCCAATGGTCCCACCCAAATTTCTAATAAACCACTGCTGCTTTGCAGAAATTGTGTCCTGGAAAACGGCACTGTTTTTTTTATATTTCGGCAATAATATCATAATTAAAAGACCACTGGTAATGCTTTAAAATAGACCAAAAGATGAATGGAATTGGAGTAAAAAAAAAAAAAAAACTGTAAAAAAGGTACTAGGCCCCAGAAATATGTCTGGCTTGGAGGATATAAGTTGCAACCTCTTATAATAGTCCCCTGTCAGTTAACAGACCACACCTGAAAAAGTAAATAATTTCATGTTAAGAAAAAAATGATACCAGATTTTTAAAAATGTGTACATTTGGAAAACAAAAATTAGTTTGTCAAGACACAAAAAGTCTTTTTTAAACAAACTATGCAGCATAACCAGCTAAAAATGTACTGTTGATTTACTGAAGACTAAGTATATGTATTTGAAGCATGGATCCTCAAGTTACACAGGGCTCAGTGTAAGCATCTTTTCTATGGTGGTTGACCAAGTCGACCAATGATCGAAGAGTCAGCTCTTCAATTGCTGCTCCCTCCAGTCAACAAGTGAACTGTTGTTGTTTCTTTGAGCAAAACACTTCACCCTGCCGGTCTCCAGTCTGGCTCCACTGGTGTGTGAATGCGAGGGTTGGTCAGAGGCTGTAGGCGCGTGCTGGAAGCTACGCCACTGTCAGACTGCCTCCCTGCAGCTGTGGCTACATCAGTAGCAAAACCAACCATGAATGATGGTTCATGATGGATGAATAAAACTCAAAAAAATCCAATCCATTATTATTTTCTGTAACTATTACATGCTTTAATTTATAGATAATTTGGTATTGTCTCGACAAAGTCTTGACAATTTGCAATTTGGTTTTGCAGTGTGGCTTACATCAAGCAGTTTGAGGCAAGTTAACAGCTGTCATGGGGTTTTACAAAATGTACACTACAGCTTTAGAGCATCACACCTGGGATTGTCAGCGTCACACCAGATCTGTACCACTGCAGAATTAACACATTCCGCTTTAGCCTAGCCTCCTCATTTCTTTTCAACTTGGGTGGGAGTTTGAATTCAGTGCTTAGTAGCAAGACAAAAAAACATCTATATTTATGAACCATAAAACTGGAAAAAACTTCATGAACATAGTGATCTGAGGCACACCAGTGCATCCAAATAAAAAATGATGAGAATGTAGAAAAGAAAAAATAAGATTTGGAATGTTCTCATCAAAGTGCATATTTAGGCCTGATTGAAATGATTTGGCAATCCCCCCTATAGAAGCTGTGGATCACTCCAAACCCTAAATTATTTACAACAAAGTTAAGAAGTAAGAAATAACATTTACTCTCAACAAAAAAGAGATGAAATCCTCTCATCCTGGTTCTTGCAACAAATCATAAGTGCAATTAGGCACAAGCTTAAGAGATTTAATCCTTCTAATTTCTCTTTTAATAACATTGGCTTGATAAAATAAGCTATATTATGCTGCTCATATGAGGATCCAATTTTACCTTTTCTTCTAATAATTTCTATAAAAAGCAACAAAGAAGAAAAGGTTGCATAGATTTTCTTTCTTCACTCGAGCTTAAGTGCTGAAATATTTCTCCTTTGTCTTGATCCTTTAGTTGACATTGTTTATCCGTCAAACTTGAGCTTCCAAGAAAGAGGTGGTGATAATCTAATGAATAAACCAAAGCGTTGACGCAAAGTATGTCAAGTGTGCCGGGGAAGCGGCAGCAGCACTCTGGCATTTTAATAACTGGAATCACATGCTTTTCTTTGGCACCATCACTCTTCCTACATTTATGCATTGATATGACTTTTCCTTAAGAGTCACCAGAGAGAAATGCTCTCTCTTAGGAGGCAGTGTAAATGGAGTCTTGCTATTTGCAACCTCAATTGACTCCAGACTTTAGCCTCTGGAGCACATAAAGTTCAGAAATTCCTTATATTTTCTAAATCACTTAAAGTTCATAGAAGTATCAGACTTTGCATTTAAAAAAAATCCTGTTCATGGCTTGATTCAAGGTTAGTCATACATTTTCTCCTTCTTTATTGCGTTTACATTCCCATACGTACATTCTTGTGAAGAAATCCGAACAAAAATGCATTCCTGAAAAAAAAAAGATAATGTGAGCAGCGATGTTTCCCAGCATGCTTCTGATGCCATCAGATGAATGCATTTTTTCTTTGTCTTTTAATTGCACTGAAAGTAAAATGTAATTTTTCTAACTATAAGATGCTCCAGAGTATAAGTCGCAGCAGCCAAAAATGTGTAGTTAAGAAGGAAAAAAATCATATATAAGTCGCACTGGAGCTAAGTCTCACTTTTTGGAGAGATTTATTTGAAAAAAAAAAAATTGCCATATAAACCGTAGAGTAGCATATTAGTGGAAAAATGTTAAGATAAAGTCGACTAAACTATTTATACCACTTTAAATCCCTAAATTATTTTTCCTCTGTGTTGCTTTTAAACAACTCCACCACTTTTTCTGTGTTTTTGTCAGTAGCAAACACTGATGCTCACACCTATAGCGCCCTCTAGCAGTTGTTAATTGGAAAATAACACATAAGCCTTTCTTTCAAATATACAAATCGCACCGGCCAAACTATGAAAAAAGCACGACTTGTGTTACAAAAAATACATTAGTTTCTAATTTTAATCCTGGACATGCAGGCTGGACATGATCTTGAAAATACTGTACAATCAATTCAATGTTACAATAAGCAACATTTTCATTTTTTTCCTGCAAAGGATATTGAGCATGAACAACTAAATAGATAAATAAGTGTACAGACCTTTTTTTTCCCCAAATTGTCTCAGAAAGTTTGAATATGTTCATTTATTATTCTCTGATGTACTCTTTGCTCTTTTCTGAAGTTTGTTCGGAACAACTGAGCTCATGCATAAGGCAACTCTGCCCTCTTCATAAACTCTACTGTCTGCCTGAGGAAGGCAAATTAATATTGCATTTTGCTGTTTCAGTTATAAAGGTTCTCCAACATCAGTTTCAATAAGAAAGGTAGCAAAAACCTTATGAGTATGACACCTAAATTAGAGGTCTACTGTTACAATTAGACTTCACTTTTTTACCAAACGTCTAAAACAAAAGCTGGCTCTTTGAACTATGATATTTTAAAGATGAAGTAAACTTTCTAAGTTGTATAAATCTAAAAAATATACTATAAAGGTGTTTATTACACAAAAAGCAGATAGTACTTCTGCAAATTAAATGTTTACAATCAAACACTAGCCTTGCCCTTAAAGGTCTAGTTTTAAAATGTTTCTTGGATCCTAATTTGTTCAAAGTAAAAACTAGGGAAAGAAAAACCTATTCACAAAATCTAAAATACCAAAGATTGAATCAACAAACTATAGTGCTTTATTAAAAAATAAAAATGTAATGCAAGTCAAGTTCAAGACCTTAAAGGCCACTTTTTGTACTTTTTTGACATAGTTGTGCATGTCAGCAGAACACACCTGGAAAACAACCAAGTTGCTCCCAGTGACTGATATTTGCCATCCTTTATTTCCCATAAAGCATACAGAAAATGAAAAACAAGTGATTATTCACCTGTGATTTTATAAATAAGTGTTGTCAGTGATAAACTTTGCTCTTGGCTCCTCAAATCCGGAGGAAGGGTTAACTTTAGAATTACGGTTGTGCAATGAAAGCAAAATTCCACCATGGACCCCCTTAAAATATGTGCATACAATGTGCATCTTAGCTGCACGTATTACGAGTGACCCACGTCAATTTCTATCCGTTTTTGTGCTTGTCACACATAAATATTAGCAAATAACATCAGCCTTAAAAATACAAATACGAAAAAAAATTTTTTAACAGAAAATTGCTTGAAATGGAGAGGCCAAAACAAGAAAAATGCATTAAAAAAAGCTTCTCTTTAATGATGGTTTAAGACATCCTGGAGACAGGAGGGGGAAATTGTTTGGGAGGTAGGCTACCCTGAAAACAAAGTATGAACATTTAATCAAGTTAAACAAGAGATTAATAGCAACTAAAGTTTCATCATGAACAAAACCAAGGCAATTAGATTAGGCAGAGAAAAAAAAAAAAAATCAAGTTGACATATGTTCTAAAGAACAGCAAGGTGATTGGTTACTGAAAACAGGTGTGACTAATTTACAACAAGAACCCAGCACACTCGGCCCAACACACACTCAGTTAATGTTTATATTTTATGAGGGATTTTATGTTTTTGAACTTTTTCAGTGTTAAGCCTGTTGAGGCAGCTGTGTTGTAAAATAAATAGAATTCAATTAAATATCCAACCGCAAAAAACAATGCAAACTGTGGTTAAAAAACAAAAATCAAAAATTGAAATTTACTTAATTATTAAATAAAATAAATATTTTAATGCAAACATAGCTGTAAGCATCTTATGATCCTTATTTGGTGTACAGCCAGAAATATAAAACTGTTCCATCATTTAAAACAGTATGACAAACTGTAAAAAAAAAAAAAAAATAGACATATGTGAGGTTTTTAAAATGATTTATTTTATGCAGGATTAAGCAGGAAGACCTGGGAGTTTGCACTGGTATTTTATTTGTTAAACAATGGATGGATGGATGGATGGATGGATGGATGGATGGATGGATGGATGGATGGATGGATGGATGGATGGATGGATGGATGGATGGATGGATGGATGGATGGATGGATGGATGGATGGATGGATGGATAAAACAACTATGATTTGTTGGTGTTCCAGTACACACTGACACAGTTTAGGGTTTATCACTTCAAAGAGTTTGGAGGATAAAATTGCAGTCCAGAGATGCTGCAGGTAAAAGTTTCACTATCATCACTTCCATTTGATCATATGAAGATAAATCTTTTTGGCTCAAGGCCACAGTAATGTTTAAAAAATTAAACCACAACTTGCCCTGGGTCTATCATCCTTAGGGGAACCTGGGCACATGCCCGAGGCTCTCAAAGACCCAACGGCCTCCTTACTAGAACGTAATAGAAGATGTACAGAATATCATACAATCATGTTGGCCTCTATTCTTTTCCCTCCTGCATGATTTTTTCTTTCTCTGAGCCTGGGTGTTTCACTCTGGTGCAGCTCCACCTGGCTCATTCATTCTTCTTGCGAGGACATTATTGTCCATCATCAGCACAGAAAAAGGCTGATCAGCTGTTAAGTGTTGCTGCAATCACCGCAGCGTCCCACTCTAGCAATCCTTTCACGGAAAAGAATTGCACATCTCGTGTGTAAAATGTGTCAGACTCGGGCTGCAAACTGTTTGATTTCTTCCAGCGGTGCCTAATTTCTTGTGTTTTTATTATATACTCTCCATCGCATCAGTTTAACTTACAGTCCAAAGCTCGCGCCAAGTTCTCATTTTAATGCTGTGCTGCAATCAGCACCTGATTCCAATTAATCAATCAGTCTCAGTAAAATTACTCACATGTCTTAATAAGATAGACAATTTATGTGCATCAACACCAAGTTTGGAGCTCTTTATTCAGAATGTTTTTGAAGTACGGTGTTTCTACCAATATATGTCAGATTATTTCAACCTGAGTCTTAACCTTTTAACACATAAGCTCTAGTGTTTATGCTCTTTAATTTACTGTAATTTTTTTTTTTATTTTAAAAGGAGAAAAGCACCTTGTCCCGCTTTTCTCCTTTAGAATCTGCTAGAATTATGTTGATCTTGTTCTGGTTAAAGCTTAACATCCCATTGGCCCCCACAGATTTTTAGTCTTTCCTTTGCCCGCACGAATAGATAGAGACACTTTGGATTGAAAAGATGCCTAAAGCTTTTAATGATATTCCTGTGCCTTTGGACACTCTTGTGTACATCCTTAGCTTCTGCAGTTGTACCTTTGCATGCCATCTCTGTGGACCTGTTTTGACTGACAACAATGCTGATGAGACAATTAATGCTGCTTGCCAAAGACCCACGTAGAGGAGGTCAATTCTATCCTCCAGCATCAGGTGGCAATTCCCAACATTCATTATAGCTGGCATATGCTCCCTAATGGGTTTGGAGTTGTACTTTCCGTGCTGCTTTACTTCAACCGCTTTCTCCTTTGTTAAAGTTACTATTGCATAAAACTCAAACCTTTATGATATTGTCAAAGGATGTCCAGCTGAAAGAAATAATCAACTACCATTTTTACTTCAGCATGTATGTAAAGCAAACCATTTGAAGGTAAGGCAAAAGAAAAAAGTTTGCTTGTAGAAATGGTGATGCTCTATAAATTTTACACAGTTTGCATCGCGTCTCGTTTCCCCCTTAGCAATCCTTTTGATTAACATTAAGCTTGTGGGTGGTAGTCCTCCAGAGGGCTCATTAGCTGTAATGGCAAGGCCAAATTTTAACTATTGGCCAACAGAAGATATAGTTATCTGCTAATATATATGGCTAACATCTGAAGCCCTGCAGAATTCCATGCAAACTGACAGATCATGTGTTGCTGCTGCACAGAGGGCGACTGACAGAAGAAACATTAGTGCAGCCACATTTATTAATATTGCTAGCTTTCTGTATATGCCATCATTTCTTGTGCCAATTATGCCATAGGATGTGGCTTTGGGGTCTGGCCTAAATTGCAGATCTTCCTCTAAACTCGCTGGAAGGCTTAGAAACAACTGCATCTGTTGGCACCACATCTTATAGCAGGAAGGAAACCGAGAGCCGCTGGAATTTCAACTGAAGGGAATGTTTGATTGGGGTGATTTGCCCTGAATAAAGAAACTGACAAAAGATGGCTTTTGTGTGTATGGTTAGATAGCCGCCCAGAAATGAGAAAGAGATTAATTATTCACCGAGAGAAAATGGGTTGACACTGGACTGCAGGTTCAATTTTGAAAGTTCAGGCTGAGTACCCTGAAGGAGTTCATAGTGACATCTTTAAAGTGGCAAACCTTTAAAAAGTGCCTAAAAAGATTTGCACCACGCTGTTTAAAGACAACAAAATTAACATTTCTTCATTATTTGACCTGAAGGCAGTAGCCAGCCTCATTTACATTTCCAGATGAGTAACTTTTTTTCTGCTCCTGCCAGATAAGAGCACCCAGCTTCATTGCTTTTTGTAAATATGATTATAGTTCAAGAAATCTGGTGTCACATTTTTACCATTTGTTCTTTACTTTTGACATAGATAAACTTTGTTTTGGCCAGATGAGACACACTACTTTAAATATTCAGTCAAAATGTACTTTCTATCTAATTTCCAGTCATTTTAAGTGTTGACTAGCAATTTGCAGCACAGTCAGAACGGGTTCAAATCAGACTATTTGTCATGTCAACCTTGTTATTTGAAAAAAATAAATAACCGTCTTTTAGATTTATCAGTACAATTATTAATTTATTTTTTCTTTTTTTGAAAGCATCTCAAAT
Source organism: Oryzias javanicus (assembly GCA_003999625.1). Taxonomy (NCBI): domain Eukaryota; kingdom Metazoa; phylum Chordata; class Actinopteri; order Beloniformes; family Adrianichthyidae; genus Oryzias; species Oryzias javanicus. Next base: position 18,318,978 of record CM012437.1, read on the forward strand.
TGAAGAAAAATTTAAACTGAAGGCAGATAAATGTTATACTCAATGAAAAGGTGGATTTTTATAATTTTGTAGCTTAGGACCCTTATTTTTTATTTAGTTGGCCTGGGGAAAGTTTAAGGAAGCAAACAGTCACATTGTGGTTAAGATAAAGACTTATAGCTCTCCAACTGGTGATGTAAGCTTGATAAACCCGTTTTTGTTCAGAACTTTTTAAAGAACTTCTTTCAGTTCCTGCAATCCCAGCACAAGCAAAGTCCTCGCACTTTGGATTACATTTTAGCCACTTTCATCTCTTCTTCTGACATACCTTGTAAGGAAGATACAAATCTTGGAAAATTTTGAAGAAAAAAAGCATACCCTGAATGCATAAATATTTATAATTTCTAATGTACTGTCACTATGCAGAAACTATGTCAGAGAAAATGACAGTTTTTTTTTGGTTAAAAATGGCACAATCATAATCAAAAGACCACCGGAAACAACTTCATAACAAATCAAAAGATGATTGGGGTAGGGTTTTAATCTATATTGAAACTTACAAATGTAAAATTAGACATGTCTGGGTAGCTAATAGTTAAATAACTTGGAATATGTGCACTTTATTTGTAAAATATTGGCAAAATGCCTTGAATAATGTATTCGTTTGCATTTGAAGCTCTGATGTAGTCTTCATTGTCTCATCTGACTGTGTTTTTGTTTCAGCTTCAGCACTGCCTGCCAGTGTATCTACTACTCCCCAGAGCACACGGCCAAAGCTCAGGAGGTGCTCAGCATCACGAGTCTCCTCCAGCCCCTCATCACAAGCTTAGCTGACCAGCTCCTCCAGGCTGCCCAGGAGCACTCCTCCCCTGGACTGAGAGATGCACTCAAAAGCCTTGCTGATAAGGTTAGAAACTTACATAGCTCCCATATTCTGTTGCATCTCCACGATACATACATTTTGCTTTCCTTTAATCCTTAAACCTTAGACTCAGCAGTCATCAGAAGTCAACACATACGGTAAAACCTCTCACAACAGAGCTCCCCGCTTTATATTTACTGATAAGCTCTGTCAAGACCTGACATATTTTATTGAAGAACTTTATTGTAAATGGAAAGTTACTGTAACACAGGGATCTGCAACCTTTACTTTAACAGTAAAAGAGCCATTTGGGCTTGTTTGACACTGAAGCTAGTAGGAGCCACAAAGTCTTATTTCCTTTATTTTATAATTATATATATATGTATATATATACAGCAATGTCGGAAATTGTTTGATAAAGGCTCGTATGACTTCCTTTCAAAATAAAAGACTTCCTGTCCCAAACAGGATCATCCCAGTCCAGCTAATGTACTTGTTCTAAAGGTTGTAAACAATACAAGACAATAATGGCAGTCTCTCTTCATACCTTATGTCTACTAAACCTGAACATGAGTTGATTGATATATGATTCATAACAAAAATATAAATCTATATATTTGACCAACTCCCCTCTGGATTGCTGCTAACCATTGTTGTACAGCTTAACATACTTTGTGCTTAAACTAAGCAATCAGAAAATATCAGACTTTTTACCAAAGCTTTGCTTAGTGTTAGAAATCTGTGGATTCTGGAGGAAGAATAGAGCAAAGAGGGTCTCATGAGGTCAACAGGGATGTAAAAACCTTTATCTTCTAGGTCAGGAATAGGCAACTCCAGACCTGGAGGACTACTGTGTCTGCATGATTTCAAGATATCCAAATTTTTTATTACCTGGTTTAGGTGTGTCCAACCAATAAGAATATACCAGAGATGGCTATGTTGGAAAACATGCAGGAATGCGGCCCTTGAGGCCAATCCTATCGAGTTGCCTATCCTGTTCGAGGATGACCTCAGCCACAAATTCATAGACTGAGCCAATCCAAATTAAATAAATGCTAATTTAGTAACTATTATTTTTTTTAATGCTTTTTTTTGTTTTTCTCAGCCACAGAGGCACTGTGAGAGGTAAAAGAGCCATGTGACTACAGGTTGTAGGGGTGTCCAAATCCAGGCCTATAGGCTGTTAAAGGTCATAAGGGCCGGCCTCCTGCTGGTTTTCCAGAAATGCTAGCTTTTGCTGATTACCAGGATCAGGTGTGTTTAGCCAATGAGGAGCTTCAATGGAACCTTGACTGGAAAACATGTAGGACACTGACGCTTAAGCCCTGGAGTTCTCCAGTTTGGCTAAAACAAAGGAATTTCTTCCATAAATTTAAAATAACCCCAAATAAAACAAACCTCTTGGTTGCTCTGACGCAGTTTAGAACTCAAACTTCAAACGAAGAAGACCACAGCCGACAATAAAAGCAGCAAACTAACAAATGTTGATAGCAGAATGGAGGTTTATGAAGTTGAGGCGTTTTATCAGTGTAATTAATGAATTACATCTGGTGCTGTCAGATTGCAATCTGTTGTGGGGAAGATTGTTTTTGCCACAGTGGAATAGAGCCCAATCAGCCTGCTTAATTGGTACATTCGCTCTGTCACCACTTCCTCTCATCCTTGATTAGACATGCACACAATGGCCAAGCAAACCGCTGGCCTGGTCAGCACGAGCGGCGCCGCGCTCTGATTAATACCTCAGACTTTGTTTTTGTGTGCGAGGCTTAGGGAGATACAAGAGTGGGGACATGTTTGTGTTTGTCAAAAACTTGTATTCCAGTGACATCTTTATCTGCCATCCCCAAAGTCCCCGAGCTTCAACAGTGGAATCCTCTCTGTGCGTTTATGTTTGCATGGACTTTATTGCACATTTGGATAAACATTGCATGTCTGGTCTGTTTGAATACGCCACAAACATAGTTTCTCTGTAAGAGCCCTACCACCCTATCAATAGTTTTTGCTTCTGCGCATGAAGCCTCAGCTCTGAAAATTTGGAATTTGACAAGGAAAATGGATAAACGGGGTTCATTTTCTGTCCTCCATCGAATTTCATTGTGCGAAATAGAAATCTGTGTGTTGGAAAATGTGCATTCTTTCTAATGGTCATAAATGTGTTCAGTTATGACAAAAATATAGAGATAATGAAGAAATGAATGTGAAAATAGACTATTAAGGATTCATTACCCTGCACAAGCAATTCATATTTAACTGTTTGTGCAAATAGTTTTCTTTCTGCGTAGTAATCAAACAGCAGGAGCATTACAAACCCAAACCAGACACTGGCTGTGGAGAAGAGCTCATTTATATTAGAGCGGTTCTCGTTGTATTTCAGTTCACCTTTTGCTGTTCTTCTTATTGTTTCATTGCATTTTGGTTTTTTTTGCCATAAACTGTGTTCTACGTTCTGATTGGCTGTTGATTCTCCTCTGTGCCCTGTGTCTTGTACAGAATATGTGAAACTCTCCAAATGCAGATTAATCTTCGATCTTGAGCAGAGCTTAGTTGTCGTTCTGTAATAATGGACACATTTTTCTATGAAGGTTTGAATTTTGAGAGTTTAAGCACAAGAGAAAAGTGGGAAAATGTTTGTGTGTTTGATTAAAGGGTGTAGTGAGGAGTTTTACAGCCTTAATACATCTATAATCCTACTTAGCAAATTTTACCCATCGGAGGTTATTTTTTAACTAGTATCACACTCTTCAATTGTTTTGAATCACAAGATAATCCAATCATGTTGTAATATAACCTCCTGATTAAGAACATAACAACAGGAAGATTTCAATTTGCATAGCCTGTAATGATTTGCAGGTTTGTTCTCTGGAAGAGAAAAGATGCCGGGTCTTGCATAAGAATGAATCTTGCTAACTGTTGATTTGTCAAATTTGTCCCACAGCTCCAGACATGGAGTTTTTGTCATTTGGTCCCAAAACACCATTCTGACTAAATTTTTGCCTTATTGATCAGGCACCGTGTGAAGATTAAGAACTTTTCAGAGGGGCATCCAGCTGCTGGTGAAATGGCAAATGTAACAGACCCGACAGAGTCGATGGATGTCCAACAGAAGCTGCATTTTACTAAAAACAGATGTTGTATTTTTTCACCATGCAAACTTCTCAACTTTTAACATTTTATTTTACTAATGGAATCCTGTTTTTTTTAAAATAAATTTTCCGTATTGTGTTTTTTGGAAAATAATAAGAGAGAGGTTTTTGTAGTTTGATCCAACTGGATTTCAGGTGTTCTGCTCAGCTGGAATCTGCTCACAGGTGGGGGGGGGCGTGTCTGTCCACTCCGAACTGCTCGCCTCCCTCAATGGCGGTGGTGGAACTTATGTGGTGAACCGCTAAGCTTCCGCTATTTTTAGACGCAGATGGTAATTTTTCTTGGAAATTTGTGCCGGTCCCTATCAAAAAATCTAGTAATTATCTGTTTCAAGCACAACAAACAAACCACTGACAGAATTAACTCCTTACCAAACCGAACCGTACCAGACCGGACTGCCCAGTGGAAACAAAGCTTTAATTTTTCACAAATGCCTGTGTTGAGTGTTCACGTGTCACTGTCAACTACTGTTATTCCGGTGCTTAGTCTCCTGGATTTGTGCTGCAGTGGGATGACTATGTGAGGTCTTAACAGGACTAACACTGATGCTCTGCATCCATGTGTGGAAAACAAATGCCTTTTCTGTCTGAGTAACAGCCAGCCTTAGCCTGCAGTCAGCTTAAAGCCAGGATCCTTCTTGAAATTCTCTTTTTTTCCTGGAGTGTCCTGCATCAGATAGTGCTGTTATTTTTGCTGTATTTTTATCACAGTGTTGGTGTTTTATGTACAGCACCTTGATTTGTTTTTTCCTTTTTTTTTATAAGACAGGTGCTATAGAAAAACAATTAATTGGAATTTGACTTCTGCATTTAACATTATAATAAAGATTGTAAATATGTCCAAAAATACACCCACAGTTCTAGAATTGTATCACATTGTATAACATTATTTTTAACTTGCTTGTTTTTTTATCATCTTCTCGATGATAAATTTCAATGAACTTCAGAAAAATTGTCTTGTATCAAAGTTTGTCTTACATTTATTAAAATAACTGATTAACGAAATAAGTAAAACAAAAGTATAACTTTTACATCATGAAGCCCCTTTTATGTTTAGTTTGGTGAAACTATTAAAAAACAGTTTAGATTCCACAGCAACTAGATTGAGTCCCACTGATCAGAGAATCAAGGAAAGATAAAAATGAAGTCTTTTTCTCTTCTTTCTACATCACCTTTGATGCTAACAGCACTGCACTGCTGTGTTGTTGGATGGGCCACTTTTAACTGGGAGCCAAAAAAGGAAAAGCAGTTTGATAAAAGTGTGCACGTACCATCCCTGTTCAGTTCTAACTCGTCTCTAAGTTTCAAAGAGTAAAAAAAAAGTTTAACTGCCAAATATCTGCTACCCCTGCAGAGTTAACCCATTTAGGATTAATCCATTTCTACAGCTTTATTGAATTGAACTTTATTAATATCCCTAGGGATAAATTTATCAAGCTTTATAACTTTTTTATATAAAATGAATTTTTTTGGAGCTATATTCAGACTTGAACTCCTTGCTTAGTGAAGATCACATCCTCTGATACAGCATTGTTTTGTTTTTTTTTTTCTCTAAGAAGTAAGAACATTTTTAAATCTTTTTGAAGTGAATGTTAAAGAATTACACAACTTTGTAGTTTTGGCTACAAGGAAGTTACTTTATTTGTAGCTCTCTCTATTCTTCTTTGAACAAGTTTATTTTGGATCCTGCAGTGCACCATTAAATATTACCCCTTAGTACTTAAGTTTAATCCTTTTTTTGTTCCTGAAAGCTGTAAAACTGTGGTTTTATTGGAACTATCTAACATGGATAAGGGTGTGTCTAAAACATTAATCTAAAAATACAAAACCACAGGAACCTGAACTCTTGCTGCTTGCTACAAAATGAAAATTAGAGCAAATCTTTCAGACAGTTCCTACATTCTCAGATTTTACAAAGTGAATAAAACTTCATTTCAGATTTCAAATTAATTTTAAAGTCCCACTTTGATCATCATTTGATCTATTATAAATGCGCTCCCAACTGTCTTTTCATTATAATTATGGTGGTTTTTTTTGCCAAAATCTAAAAACCTGTTTTGTTTTCTAGGACACAGTTTCTACAGAGTGCTAGGAGTTCATTGATAACTCACCTCTTAGTTGTGGACAGGACCATTGGTGCATAATAGGGTGTAAGAGAATATCAATTCACTGAAATATTGCAATAATTTATTCTGCAATACTTGTGCCAAAGTGATATTTAATCAATTATTCAAAAGCAAACATGCAGTTCAGTCTCACTTTTCTTTTCCACTTACCAAAATTCCTAAATTACCAAAAGAAAAGCACCATGAATTTGCTTGGGTAAAAGCAACTTGTTTATGAGATACACTCTCAGAGTTTATTGTTCTGATCATTAAATAACATGTTTTTTACTATTTTACGTCTGGGAAGAATGTATTAAATTTCAGATAATTCTTCAGTCATTTTCTTTTTATTGTGAAATATCATCTGGAGCTGACTTGGGATATACAGAGATACACATTTCCCAAAATATGTCCTATATCATGAGAAAAATTCCACAAAAACATGTTAAAAAAGCTAAAAATGCAATTTTCACAAGAGTGAATATTTAATGTCAATGAAAAGATTTTACTTTGTTTGGGCTAATTCAACCCACTTCACTACACAAGCTCCAGAAATAAATTCAACAGATTTTCGTTGAACACAACATTTTCTATTTTTCTGTGTATTTGAAAGGCCTTAAATATAGTTGGGTTTTTTAAGTATTTAGAGTTTTATAATTTTCTATTGTGACTCTATTTAATTTCTCAGCAAATTTGAAGCAAAGTTTATCTTGCTACATTACAAATTTTAAAAAAGCCCACAGATTTAGAGAAATAATACTATTTTTGTCTTTGTTTTTCCGTTGTTAAAAAAAAGTGCTGTTTTGTTGTTTAAAAATGCATAACACTTCGTTAACAGAAAATTGAATCTGGAATTGTGTCTAATTATGGTATGGTAGAAGTGTTTCTTAGTTGATGTCAGAATAAGACTGTATTTTTGGTTTAAATGAGAGAAAACAATCAAGCGTTAGCTTTAAATTTAAACATTGATGATGCTTTTTTCAAAGAATAGTGGTAACTGGGCAAACACTACTTGATTAATACAAACATAAAAGTTTAATAAAGCTTTGATTCACCATTTTAATAGTCTTCTCTCATGACAAAAGAACAAACTAAGATTTCGTTGTGATTCGTAGATGAAGAAGAAGCAAACCCAGTTTTGTACCTCCATACCTTGCAGGTGTGTTTTTATGAAGTGGCTTTTGTGTTTTGGTTGGCTGAGTTTTCTGTGGTGATAAGATTGCTCATTGCAGTGGTAACTCCATTACTCTTGGGAGTGCTTTTGTTACACAGTGGCAGCGGCGAGAATCATGCTCGTTGGTCCCAGGATCGTCATCAACTTACAGAGGCTGGTACATTTGAGATCAAAGGGGGTGGGCCCCTCAGAGAGACGGGCTGGAGGAGGAGTAATTGAATTGTTTGTTGTTCCTTGCTGTTATTCTCCTCACCGGCGGGGCTGCAGTAATGGAGAGCAGCTTCTTTACGGTGAAGGAGAGAGTTCATTTTCTTTGTTTCTTCTTGCTTCCTCTGTAAATAGTCCCTTGTATTTTCCTGGGGTCGCTGTGCCTCACTTGTGTGACAGCCCCTCTCCATCTCACACACTTACCGTGTCGCTTTTTCCTCTCCCGAACTTCAATTTGTATTCATTTTGTTATCCAGCCGTTGCTCTCACTGTTCCTCTCTTTTTTCGGTTCCGACCCCTCCTTGTTTTGTTACAGACGGAACAATTTGTTCACACACTTAAGGATGAATTGGTCAAGAGTGCTCTGCTGGCGCTGCACGCCGCCCGGCCGGGATACGTGTCCAAGTCCCAGAAGCAAAGTGCGGTGCAGGGCCATCATCAAGGCCACATCAACACGGACGGAGAGCAGAATCAGATCCCGGGCCAGAGTCCGACCACACCCGAACCCACAGCGATGTGCAACAACGTGGAAGGATGTCAAACCCCAAGTGGAGAGGAAGCTGAGCTCGCCAAAACGAAAAACCAAGACAGCATATCGCACCATAAAGAATACGATGAAGAGGAATGGGTAAATTTGACCACCTTCTCTGTTACTTTACACCACTTTTTTATATTTGATATAATTAAAAGAAAAAATAATTACTTTTTGCATTTAAATATTTAGTAGCAGTTCATTTAAAATTGGAAATCATTTTTTTTCTAACAAAGCATGTTCAGCATTTTAAAAATACTTCAATAATTACAAAAATGATTTTTAAAAACACAACTAAAACGACTGATTAATAATCAGACAGCAAAGCAGAAATAAATGATTTTATCTTTTTTTTTACATCCAAAGAACCAAACAAATACAGCATCAACCATATTTAAAATTAGGGGTGTAACGATTAATTGATTAATGGATGAATCAATTTAACCAGCTAATCGATCTGACCTTGGCAAGATGTTCATTGAATCAAACAGACCTGGACCATTAAAAATGTTTAAGAATGAAATAAATTGATTATATCAGTATTGCAAAATATAATTTGGATTGAGGCACTTTAGGTTTATTTTACCATGGCATAAAAATGACCAAATGCCATGAATTCCTTACAGACTTTTGTATTTTTTGACCTTACACCAGTTTTTTTTTTTTTTTTTTTTTTACTGTTAAAGTAAATTTTACTCTGCACATGTTTTCTAAGTTTTTTTTTTAAGTGTTTTTTTTTGTTTTTAATCTTCCATCTGAGAATTGAAAACCCAGATCTTTTCAGCTCTTCCCTAATCTCATTGGTGGTTGTCCCTTTGCTCTTCTCAGGACAGAGTTTGGGCTAATGTGGCTAAATGCCTCAACTGTGTGATCGCCATGGTGGACAAACTCCAAGAGGAAGACAACAACAAGCAGGAGTCAGTTCCTGAGCAGCAGTTGGCTGACGTCATCACCTCACACACCCCTGGTAAAGTGTACAGTACTTAATAGATTTATTATGAATATTTTGAAGTCATTTCGTGTAGGATTATGATCAAATCTGTTAATTATACTTAACAGGGGAAATGGCTTGTTTCTATTTGCAAAAGTAAATTCTCTTCCACTTAAAGTTGACTTTTCAAGGTTACACTAACATACCAAGATGCCCCCTGAAATTATTAAATCTCAAAGAAAATAATAATTTTGTGGTGTATATTTAATCATTGGAGGCTCACTCTCATCATCTTTTGATCTATTGTAAAAGTGTTCTCAGTGGTATTTTAATCATGATTATGCCATTTTTAGCAAAAAAAAAAAAGAAAATCAGAAATTAACTCTAAGTTGTGGGCGGGGCCACTCCACCCCTTTTCCTTTCCCCAATGCTGAAAGTTTAGCGCAGGGAGCTTGTGTCTTATTTTCTATGTCATAAAAAGCATATAGCAATAGCTTTTTTGTCTGATCCTGATTCAAAAAGATTTCAATAAAGAAAAGCTAAGAAATCCATTTAGAGCTTAAATTTTCTTTATGTATGTTCAGAAATAAGAACATGTTAAAAACATAAAAAAACAATATTTATCAGAGTGGGTCTTTAAAATGATATTAGGATACTGCTTTTAGAACATTTACCAACAATTTCTTCAAATTTTCAAAGAAGCGTATATTTTTGCTTGAGGTCTCTCAGTCCAGACTTTCATGCTAAGTCTTAGCTTTTTTTTCAACATTTTTAGTCATATGCAAGGAGAAAATAACCTGTCAGTACTCCAGCAAACCGCAAAAGCAATCCACTTTTTTTCATGTTTTTTTTTTTTTAAAGCTACCATTAGTTCAGTCTGAGAAATTATTTTCAGCCAAAGTAAAATGACTCAGAGTGGCTCATGTTTTTCAAAGAATCATCTGCCTGCTTTGGAAATAGTGACACATTACTTTGTTCCAGCTTTCAGACCCCCTGATGTTCAAACATTAGCAAATGTGAAACAGAAATTGTTGCCAGAAAAAATGGATGAAAGCTGTGTTTGAAATGCAGAGCCGTTTACTGTCCACCAGAAGCTTGCCCAGCCTTCCCTCATGTCCAATGAAAATCCTGCCTGAAGCTTGTAACTCAGACAAGTGGCCACATCGCTGGAGCTGCCAACTGGCACACAGAGAAGCCCCATTAGTCTGACCAGGCGACAAGGAGGACACTGTTTGTTTGCACTTGTGAATGTTAGAAGGTGCATTTTTCTCTCTTTGGTATGTTAAAGTTGTGTCCGCTGTTTTCCGATTCTGTGATCCACTATTTGAAAACAAGGCCATCCGCCAAGTCCAAGATAAGTTCAGCCCCCTGAGCGGCTTTATTAAGATGCTCACTAGCCTCAGAGCCAGAACTCTTCTGCTTGTTAAAATTGTGACACTGAAAACAAAACAGAAAAACAAACAAAATACAGAGGAGATTAATCTCTTCAGAGACAAGCGCCTGCAAGGATGTTGTGGAGGTTTTCCCCTTTTCCTCTTCTCCTTGAACAAAACAAGTATTTCTATGAAGACATGATTACTTTGACCAAAGTGAGAGGCACAATGCTCCCTCCAGATTCCACTGTCCATATTTTACCAAAAGCTTTTCAAATTTACCAAAACAAAAGTTGAGATTCAGAGAAAAAAGAAAACTATCCAACGCTGCCCCCTACTGGTCATCAAGAAGGACTTTCATTCACTCAAGTGTGGCCTGATCAGGTTTTATGCTCTCAGAAACTAAATGATATTTACTGAACATTGTTGGAAGTGGGATGTAATAGATGAAAAGATCAATATAATCTTCTCCTGGATACTTTTCTAGTTGATGTAGCCCAACAGTTGCCATGGGAGACAGATGCTCAAATGTGTGAGCTCAGACTAAGAAACTCCTCCTGTTGTGATGTGTTTAAGGGACCCAGACAAGTTATGCAACACAGATCTTTTAAATCAATAATTAAGTTTGAACCAAAAAAGGTTTTCTTGAGCTTTAGAATGATCTAATTTCTTTCAGACAAACTTTTTTTTAAAATGTTGACAAAAGTTTTGTGTTCAGTTCATTCACGTAAATTAATACAAGTTTTTTTTTTTTGGCTAAATTAAGCAATTTTGTACAGGAAGAGCCCCCTCCTCCTCTGCTTTATCAGCTAATTTAAATAAAATATTTTCTCTTTTGTCAAATCCAATTCAGAATGTGAATATTTCCTTTCATATGAACATCACAGATGCAGACAGACGATCTTTTGAGCTGATTATCTCTGAATTCCTTGTTTGTTGTTGTGCCCCCCTCCATGTGTCTGCTCAGGTGACTGGAAGGAGCAGTTGTATCCGGTGGTAACCAGGTTAAAGGAGTGTGTTAAGGAGGTGGTGGAGAAGGCGAAGAAAGCCATGACCTTTGTGCTCCTGCAGGAGGCGGTGTGCAGCCTACCGCAAGGCTTCGGCCTCCAGCAGAGGAGAGATGTAGTCTTCAGTCAGGCGGTAGGTGGCGGTACCGATTCAACAAACGATCCTGTATTAGTCCTCTATAAAATCATTTTAAAGTGTTTTTTCTTGCCTGTCAGATGAAAGTACTTGTTTTCCTCTTTTGTTTTTAAAGACAAAAATTAATGTAAAGTGTGCATGTTGTTACATTGAGATTTGTTTGCTTATTTTTAACTATTTTGTTTTGGGTAAACAGCTGGCAGCCTTGGCCTGTGGTTTTGTCCTGAGGTTGTATGCAGGGATGCAGGACAAAGGCTTTCTGAAGCAGCTTCACCTTGTTGGCCTGGTGGCGCAGTTTGAGAGCCTGCTCAGCACCTATAGTAAGTATTGATAGATGTTTTTATTTTTTATTTTTTTCAAAATCTGCATTAAAAAGAAATTTATCAGTGACATTTGTTTGAGGATATTAGGATATTGTTTTGTTGTTAAAAAAAAAAAAATTGGGGAAAGTGTCAGGTGTGAATGAAGCTGCTGTTGGTCTTCATATATTTAGTTGCAGATGAGAGGAGTAATCTTGTTCTGTGTTTCCCCTGAAGGTGAGGAGATCGGAATGCTTGAAGACATGGAAGTTGGAATTTCCGATCTGCACAAAGTCGTATTCAAGATCACAGAAGCCAAAACAGCTGACCTGAGTGAGCTGCAGCCGTTCCTGTGCGGGCGACGGTGAGGCTTTTCCCACTGAATGTCTGTCTGGAAAGCTGTAAAAAGTCTGGTGCTCCCCTAACTTTTTTTATTATTTTTTTTTACTATTTACTGTTGTTTTTGATTGTCTATTGGCTTTATAATGAGTCTGTACAGAGTACTGTTGCAACGTGCAAATTTCCCTGTCAGGGATCAATAAAATATATTTATCTTATCTTATCTTTCTCCTCATCTTCGGTAAGGTGATAACCATATCTGAAAAGAAAGTCAATGCAAACTGACAAGAAAAATAAACTGCAGTTTCAAGCTGCTTTTATGTTGCAGTTAACCAGAACGTAGAGTTTGCAAACCTTTGATTAGTTTGTTTTACAGGCGATTCAAGTGGAATTTTGAATGAACTTTCATTTGGACTGTGCAGTTGTCAATTCCCATTAATATTCTCCATTTTTCTCTGGTATTGTCTCACTGTTTCCTGTTTATCCTCATGTGTTGCTGAGATTATAACCAGAAAATTACCATAAAGAGCTGCCTGGTGTCCTGAGAGTGATCCAAAATATGCCAGTTGAATGAATACATTATCAAATAATTTGGTTTAAAGACTTAAAATTGTTTAATTTAAATTTAAATTGTTTTTAGCATGCTCGTATGGTAGCATATATTTTTATAAAAGCTCATGAAACTTTTAAGTTTTTACCGGTTCAGGGTTACAAGCAGACGCAAGAATTCCCAATGACCTGAATCATTGTTATTAAGATATACATATTTGATTGTAAGTTATGAACCGGATAATGATAATTCATGTAAAGACAATGGTTAGGTAGAGCAGGGATGGGATCATATAAATTTACTTCCTCCCACTCCTTTTCAAGCAATCTATAATATGATGCTTCGTTATCCTTCTTCAGACATATCAGATGTAAACCTCGGTTGATTGTATTACACATGCATTATTCTTGCCTTAATTGCTTGAAATAAACCATTTCAAATTAAATCAAATAAAAAATGATGGAAAAGGGGGCGGGCTTACTCCTAGTTAGCAGTCTTGCCCAATACTTAGAGGCGAATCTAACGAACTGAATAGAAACAATTTTCGAGAAAACAAAACCGTTTTGTTTTGTTTTTTTTGTTTTCTTGGCTAAAAACGACATAATTATAATAAAAAAAAAAATACACTGGGAATGCTTTTAGGGATAAAAGATGAATGGAGTGGAACTTCAAATAAGTTATTAGATAGGTCTCAGACACTGGCATGAAAATGGTTAAAACATCTACTTTTACCTGTTTCTATACGTGGTACTGTGTGACCACCAACTTTCCTGAATGTCAACGAAAGTGGAAAATGTATATTTTCAAAAGTGTTGATCTTGACAAATGATAAATATGGTATAGAACTTTAAACATCAGTGCTATGCAGGATTAGATGCAATTTTCTCACATTCTTTTAGATGGAAAAACTCTTGATCTGTTGTGATAGTGAAAGCTATTATGTCATGTAAGAGGAAAAAGGTGATATGCTGCTAGTAACAGGGAGATTTCTTTGGAATTTGAACTTAGTGAACTATGCCCTACATATGAATAAATATATACCCTGCATATACATACAGCATATGGAGCACTCAGGACTGTGATCCTGGATCCTTAATGTCATTTTAAAAGGTTGACTTGCAGCAAAGCATTGAAACTGCTTTCTAGCGTGAGACGGCATCCGTCTTACTCTGTCAGTTGTTCTGTCAGCCTGCCAAACGTTCTTTTTTTCGTTTCCCTCTCTGTATGTCATGCACGAATTCCATCAACTTCTCTTTTTAAAACCTTTCCCACACCTGTATTCAGTGTCAAATTGTACAACTTCTTCATCATGTTCTGCTGAGCTGCAAAACCTATTGAGTTACTGTATTTTACCCTCTTTTTTTTTTCGCTGGTTTCAGAGACCATTTCACTGTCGAAGTGCCATTACCACAGACGATTTTCCAAACTCTGCCAGAGGAGATCAAGGAGGGCAGACCTCTGCGAGTGTTTCCGGTGCTATTTAACGTGGGCATCAACGAGCAACAAACTATTGCCGAGAGGTACAACAGATGCTACTTTTTCAAAAGTCATTTAACTCTCCTATTTTTTTTGTTTTGTTTATTTTACAAATAACATTTATGGAGTTCACTGGATCTGCTGCATTTTTATTACATTACATACTTTCCAAAAACAGCTGTACCAAGTAATATAAACCATAAAAGTATATTATTTAAATCTATCATGCAATAATAAAGTCTTTCACATCAAAACTGCTAAAAAGTTATAATATTGTATTTAAACAGTTAACTAAAGAAAAAAAATGACAATCCCTTATTCTGTCTGCCATGAAGAAAGGCCGTCAGATTCATTATAATCCAGATCCATTTTTTCTACTTTGGTGCGGTGATTCGAGGTATGTGTTTTCTTTGATAAAATCAAAAGGCACACCTCCAACTGAAAAGGAAAAAAAAAAGAAAAGAAACTGTTGTCTCTAATAGCAATATACAGTTAATCTTATCAAAAATATCTTAAATGGGAGTCAAATAGATACAAAAGTATTTTGTGATCTTTCATATTAATAACTACATTGTACTATCTACACTGTTTTAATGAGATGATATCCTGGTTACAGTTAATGATTGTAAGACCAATTAGGTGACATTTAATATTTCCCCAGTTAACAGAAAGAAAAAGCATAAAAATAAACATTGTAATGTTTTGTGTGTGATTTCATATTGTGATTATTTGCAAATAATAAATGGTCACCAAATACAGTAAAATAAAATGAATTTTGTTTTTTTTTCCAGGTTTGTGATTAATCAGTAAAAAAAAGATTTAATGGATTATTTTTTGCTGTAAATAAAGCAAACGGGAATAAATAGCTTTAAGAATTTAAACAATCTTATCACCCATACCTAAGGCTGTGAACATTTTTTTCAAAGCAACTTTCTACAATAAATGACAGTCAGTTCAATAACCTGCAGTTAAAGTTCAGCTCCTTCAGCTGCATGTTGACCAGCATGCTGGAGAAAGATGGGCAGGGGGAGGAAGATGCCAGGACAGCAATTGGAACAGAAATTCAACTTATTGGATTTCTGATTTCCACCTAAATTCACTTTGAATTTTTGTTTTTTATTAAATTCTACTTTCTAATGTTGTTCTGAAGCTATCCTTCCATTGTTTCTGTCCAAATAACTAACCGCCATCCTCTATTTCTTCCGTCACACCTTTAGATCACTAAATGACTGAGGTCTGGGGTATTCATAGTGGCTACAGAAATGACTGGAGACTAGAGACAAAATAAATACTCAAAAGTCTTTTCCATGAGAACATTAAAATCTTAAACCAACGTCCTATATTGTTGTGGTGAACTTCATTTTGTGATTTGCATTTTGGATCTTTAATTTTGCCTGAAACATATCAAAAATATAAAGTTTCAATGTTGGGGCAGTTCAGATCTAAAACTTGAGATAGAAGCATGACACATTAGAATTGTGCTATAAAGCATAATTAAAGGTTGAATTTGGATTATATCTCACTAACTCCTCCTCGTTCATTTGTGCAGGTTTGGAGATATCTCTCTACAAGAAAGAATAAACCAGAAGAACTTTGAGATCCTAGACGCCTATTATAAATTATTAAATGAAAAGGTGCCGCTAGAATGTAAGTATACTTTTCTTAACTAGTAATTTGCAAATATCAAATGCAGGTTGTCCTTTTTTGGATCCTTGTGTAAAATTTTGAAATTATATGCTTGGACATATTGAAAGAAAAAACTGTTGTTAAAAAAAAAAAAAAAATCACAAAACAACTACTTTTTCCTTGTACTCAAAAGCTTTTATTTTGAAATAACACTACTTTTCCACAAGTGCCTCAGATTACATCACAACAAAAAACTGCCTGTGATAAACTTCAAATAGAAAAAAAAAATAATCAGTTCAAGATTCAATAGAACACAGTTCATGTAAAAATAGTTATATGTATATTTATTTATACATCACATATAGAACAAAAACATTTTTGATTGAATTTACTTACCAGAGCATGCAAAGATAATTAGTTGGCCACAAAAATAAAACAGTGAACCAGGACTATGTGTCTAAGAAATTACAAACTGAGCTGTCATACACAGGAAAAGTTAAGGAACTACTGACAGTAAAGTTTCTTAATTAGAGTGGAATTTTCTCCCTGGGTCTGTGTCAGTACAGTAGTCGCCTCAGGTCACAAACGTCTTTGGTTACTGGAAGTTTAATCAAAATTGAAAATCTTCAATTTTGCCCTAAAGACAAAAAACTGGAAATCAATTCATTCATCTGTGGGTTAATTGGGTGTAAAAAAAAAATGTAGTTGCTTTCACCACAGAAAACAGGCGCAAACCAGCTCTATCGTCTTTTATTTGAAACTGTGCTATCAGTTTGTGGGTTCTCGACCTGCGCAGCATCCCATAGGAAGGTCATCCAGAATGAGTTTTGCTTAAAAAAATGGGGAGTGTCAATTTATATTAAATTAATGAGCAAAAATCTTGAGCTATGTACACACTGTGTTGAAGAACCTGCTTTTGTCATAGACTCCCTCTTCTCCTCTTGGCCACCTGTGGTCGCACAGGTGATTCTTGTTTCCTTGATTGTCTAGCTGTGTACTTAAGGCTGTGCTTTTCTTTGGTTCAGTGTCTCAGTGTCCTAAATCTCTGGCAGATGTATGTTCTCTTCTCTGAGATTAAAATCCTGAACCAAACTCTTGAACCTTCTTCTCCTGCTTTTGGGTTGCCTCGTCTACACTCCCTGACAGCTTTGTGGCCCCCGAGGTCAGCATGTCAAAAACGACGAGTTGGGGACACCCAAAACGTCAATTAGTGACATAGGGGTCCTTTGCCATGCGTCAATATGTAATGACTTTGGAAAAGAAATTGTTTGGTGAAACTCGTACAGCTATGTCCGAACACAGACTTTCCGTGGACTCTTGTGGCAGAGGGCAGTGTGGATACAATTAGCATAGAATTCCTAAAATCTGGTCATAAACTTGAGCAATATGTATGTCATCTGCATAGAAGTGCATCCTAAAAGAAAACATTAAAGGAATTTTGGGTTTCTTGCTTGGTAAAGATATGACTTTTTTTCCTCAGCAAAAGATTCTCTAACAAAGTTTTAACTTTTATGCAAACAGGTTTGCCATGTTTTCAGGCACAGGCTGACATTAAGGAGTTACTTGAAACCCTGGGCCAGAATGTAGTTACAAAGAAGAGAAAGAATGTGGAAATACTCTGGATTGCTGGAGCTGTGAGTTATTTCAACCTACTGTCTTTGGCAATGCAAAAACATTTTTTGTACAAACTCTGAATTGCTGATATAAACTGTCATCTGGTTGTTTGCCTTCCACTTTCGTCAGTGAGTCCAACGAAGAAAATGATGAGCACATGACTGATTGCCTCTGTAATGTAAAATTAATGCAGGCGCAATGCAGATCCTTATCTTTTGATAGTATTTTGTTTCATCAGTGAGCCATGAAGCATGTGCTGACGATCAAAAACATGCTTTAGCTTGTTAAAACTCTTTACTTAACAGTGCTACCTCAACTCCAGGCAAGGGTTGTAATGGAGTTTGAATGTTTGTGGGTTTTCTTCAAGGACTCTGACTTCCTCCCACAATCCACGAACATGTTTCATAGGTCAGTTGAAAACTTTTTGGGTCGTTGTGTGTTCCTGCTAAACGGCTATACACATCATAGCGGGTATAACCGTCAGTTTTGCTGTCACGCAACATAAAAACAACTAATTTGACAGTTTTTTGGAAATCCTAATCGCATAGCCAATCACAAGAAAGTAGTGTCGGCCGTTTTCAGCTTCCGTACTTCTCAACGCACGGCAATGATTTCTTTTATCAATGAAGTGACCATATAAAATATTTGAGGGGGTCTTTTCTGCATGAATCACTGCTGCTAACAAAAATGTCACATTTTTCAGCAAGTAATTTCGTCTCTATATCCCCGTCAGATCTGCCGAAGGTTAAATGGTATCAGGTTTACCAGCTGTAAAAGTGCCAAAGACCGAACATCCATGTCTGTCACATTAGAGCAGTGCGCCCTGCTGCGGGACGAACACCAGCTCAGCAAAGACTTCTTCGTTCGTGCTCTGGACTGTATGCGGAGGTGAGCCCACAGCAAAGAACTGTCTGTCAGTGTAACACGGCACAAGCTATTATTTGAATTCTTAAAATTCTGAATATAATTTGCTTTAACATTAATCTGCTTTGGTAAAGCAGAAACTACCCTCATTACAAGGCTCTGGAAAGTGCATGTGAGGAAATTAAAAAAAAACCCAGTTTCCCACAATTCCATTCACTCATGATAGCAAAACTCTAGTTGAGTTACACATACTGTATAGTGCAATAAGAAGGTATTTCTATGATGGAGTTTTAGAGCCATCATTAAAGCAAAATGAAAATTTGTGATATAATTCAGTTATATGAGAATAAAGTTGTAAAATTATTAGGAAAAAGTCTAAATTTTACAAGTATAAAGTTTTAAAATTATAAGGAAAAAAGTGTAAATTTTACAGGAATTCCGTCATAAAATTATGCTGCTCATATTTTACATAGAAAAAGTCATAATTTTTCCAAAATAAACTTTAATATTTAGCTTTTACAATGTTTCTATCAAGACAATCGAACATAACCTATTCGAATTATGTTGCATGTCATCACACTGCTCAAGAATCTCACTGAATCTGATTTGGTTTTTTGTACATGTAATGTTATTTTCATTAAGTTATAACTTTTTTTTTTAAATAAATATTTTCTTGTAATATTTCAAATGTTTAAATCAAAAATTTACTTTTTTTTCATAAAATGTTGACTTTTAATCTCGTAATTCTGCAACTTTATTCTCATAAATTTTAGATTTTTTCCTCATAATTTAACAACTTTATTCTCTTAAAGTGTCAATTTTTGTATCAATCTTTTTCTTATCTCTAAAATGTTTCTTATAACTGTACGACATTATTCTCATTTCGTTTCATGTATTCAACCTCCCCTTTAGTTAGTTTCATGTCACAACCCCATGCTAGGATTTTTAAAATGTTTTCCTTTTTTTTTCTTTTTTTCTTTTTTGTTCACATTGACTTTCATTAAGAAATTTTTGAAAATATTTTAAAACCGATTTTGTCCCATTATGTTATCTAGTTTATTCATGATAGACTTTTCCTGAAGGAAATTCAAAGCAAAATATATATTAAACTAAAGTTATGTCTTGCATTTAACTTTTTGTGGTATTTTTGTATCTATTGACTTTTTAAGCATTGTCGGACTAGCTTTTCCTCTTGAGTTTTGGAGAACGTTTCTTGCCTCACAAATCCATAGTGGTTTTTTTTAGCAGCTTTCTGTAACACTACAAAATATAGTGTAATTTCAAAAACTATGTGCTTAAGTAATAACCTGCCCCGACATCATCCATCTCACTCATCAAGAGTATTTTGTCTGCACTTTCTTTCACCGTGAGATTTTTTTCTTTCTTTTCTATCAGCTCTATCATCTAACTATCAGTTTCATCTGTCACTTCCTTGAAATGCCATAGGGACAGCGCTGCCTGTTCATATAAGTCAGTGGGATCAACATTTCTATCTGTTTTGATAGAACAGCCTGTCTGAAGAAAAAGTGGAGTGCCTGTACTGACTCGTTCAAACTTGACAATTGGAAAGCTTCATGGTATTTGGAAACTATTATGACAATTGGAAACTATTCGATCATTTTGGAATTTTTCCAAAATCCAAAGGGACAACATGAAAACAGAGTTCACTGAAAGACAACTATGTGGTTTTGTCATTTGACAAATCTTCATATTTAATTCATTAATCAAAGTAACCAAATTTATGTTTGCTTAAATATTAATATATATATTTTTGTCACATGCACTTATTTCATTCGTATGATTTAAAGCATCATCAGGATATTGCATGAAAATATCTAAAAGAATTGTTTGATTTCCCAGAATTCATGTTCTGTGTTGCCACTGAGATCTGACCCCAAACATACATTTCAAGGAGACTATGTAATTATTTTATCACCTTTTGTTTTTTGCACTGATCTGAATCAGTTATTGGTTTATGATCATCTCAAAATAATACACATTAATGGACAGAAGCAATGTGGTGTTGACAAAACCAGTAGAAAGAGAATCTATTCTTTGTCAGTCATGTTAAAAGGAATTTGTTTTTATTTAAAAAATACTTTGGTGACTTCATATAAGAGGACAAGCCATGAAATAAAGTAATTTAGTTTAAGTTTCAATGGATACAGTTTTGATCAATGCAACGTTTGTTTTTTTTACTGGGTACTGGGTACTTCAGGGGGGTGAGTGAATGGTTTCATGTGTCTGTGAGACCCTCTGATTGGCTGGTGACCTGTTAGGTGCAGGGTACCTCTTCCCAGAAGACAACTGAGATTGTTCTACTATAACAATCAAGCATAGAAAATCAAGGGAGGAATGAATCTTTTTTCTTTTTTTTGTTAGCAAATCTTACCCTTAAAAAACCAGAGCAGACCCTCGTAAAGGACTTCAAGCTGCAGTCCACAAATGACATACATTTAGCAGATGAATGTTGGTCATTTACACACGGTGGAGAAATCAAGTATTTGATCCCTTGTTGATTTTTAGGTTTTACCACTTAAAAAGAAATTGACCACCTGTCATTCTAATAGTGTGTTTGTTTGAACAGTGAGAGATAGAAAATCACAAAGAAAATGAAAAATTTGACTGAAAAATATATGTAAACTAATTTCCTTAAGGAAACAGGTATTTGAACCCCTTGCAATAAAGTAAATTGTGACAGAACTTTTATCAATCCCAGAGGTCAGATTTTTGTAGTTAATTAGGAGATTTCTGCACAAATCGGGGGGATTTTTGTTCACTCATCTTTGCAAATGATGAAATCATTAAGATTTGGTGCCTGTTGCTTGGCAACTCTGAGCTTCAACTCTCTGGGTTTTCTATAGGGTTGAGGTCCAGATAATCGCTGGGTCACTCCATGGCCTTGACATGCTTCTTCGTCAGCCATTCTTTGGTTGACTCGGCCATATTTGTTTTGGGTCATGATCTTGTTTGGAGCCAGAGACCTATTGGTCAATTGCAACAACAGTTGTCCCTTATCCCCCAGCTTGTTGCTGATGAATCTCTTGTCCATTCTGGTCTTGTGCAGTTCTCCCTTAAATCCATTGAAAGCTCTTAAGTATTTCCCATGTTGGAAAGTCTGACTGACTCGGACTCTTTGGACAGGTGTCTTTTATACAGGTGGTTAGTTCAAACAGGTGTCTTCAGGTGATAGGTTGATTAGATGAGGCTAATGCCTTGTTTCCACTGAGCGGTCTGGACCAGATGGTCCGCTCCTGGACGTTTTAGAATGTTCCGGACACTTCAAGTGAGCGTTTCCTTTGATTGTTGGACTATCAAGGCACATGCAGGGTGTAGACCAATGACGTAGCTGTGCGTCATAACGGTGCGACTGCAGCGGTTCTCCAGTCTCGAACACCGTGAATGGGGGGGGCACTGAATGCAAAGAAATTTTATATTCTTTGTGAGAAGATTGGGGGAGGCAAAGAAGAATACAATCAAAAACAGAATAAAACCTTCTGCTTGGATCTTGAGTTGGGAAAGCGCCGGTCGGACACTCGTTGTGATACCTTTGCACCAATCATAGGATTTCTTCATGTGACAATAGTAGCCCCCACCCTAACAGGTCCATTCCATTTTGGTCCAGCTTAATAGGTCCATTTTGTAATGGAAGCGCTCAAAATACCATACCACTCTGGTCCAGTTTGGTCAGTGGAAACGAGGCATAACTGGTCTGTGTGAAGCAGAACTCTTACCGGTTACTAAGGGATCTAATAACTATTATTTAAATGATATGCAAAAAAATGTACATGCATATTCTTAAAAGTTGATTTCCTGATTTTCTATCTCTCACTGTTCAAATAAATCTACCATTCAGATGACAGATTGTCAATTTATTTTTAAGTGGTTAAGCAATTAGCAAGGGATCAAATACTTATTTCCTTCACTCTACGTCTGGACACTAGCCAGCACACCAGAAGCTCAATGGGGGTTTTTGTGGGACTTTATGCCTGCATGAGAAACAATAAGAATTAGAATTGGATGAGACATCTGCATTTTTCTTCTTTTTACTGGCTCTAAAGAGCCACTGACTTTTTTCTTTTACATTGACAAGCAATATTTTAGATAATACATGAGGGCAATAACAAATGAGAAAGATTTGTTGTGAGAAGCAAGAATTTTTAAACAATATAGATATAGATCAGGTAAAATACATTTATCCTCCTACTGGGACTGTCAATGACAATAATTGAATGAATATGCAAAAAAATATATGTTTTTCAAGCTTCTTGTAGCAAATTGATGTCCCTCATAAACTCAGCATTCGTCAGAAGTTACTTTTCGAAGAAAGCAGTTTGGCATCTGTCCATTTGTACTGACATTGAGACCAATCAAATTATTGAAAATGGAAGTATGAGACCTATTAACTTTAAGACATTGCTGCCATTAATGTATTTTTGTCATTAAATTCTCATTAAAACTGCATGCTAATTTCATCGATCCCCAATGGATTCATCCTTGTGCTGCGCTTGTTCTCACATTACTGTTTCATCCATCACAGCTTAATTTTCTATTACTGCATTTGTAAGCTATTGAAGTAAAATGCAATAAGGGTTCATTGTATTTGTGAGCATTCAGGCACAATTCACCAAAGAGCTCTTAAGTGCTCAATCAGTGCACGAAAGCCCATTAAGACATCATATTTTCTGTACTAATGCATCAGACTTTTGATCTCTCTCTGTCCGTTCTGTTTCACTATCTGATGGGCGACTCTGCAGTCGGCTGACCCAGGGAGACACGTGGCAGTGGGAGGATCCTGAAGCTGGCACTGTGACAGAGAACAAACCAGCATCGCGCCACTTTTATCCCATTGCCCTGCTGCTCGTTAGCTCCCACTTGCTGGTCGTCTGGCTCATTTTAAGTCTTGTTTTTCTGCTTGCAAAATATCAATAAACTGCTGACAATGCTATCTCTTCCTGCTTCCTTCCTGTCTTCTGATAGTTTTCATGTAAGTGGGAATACTATGATTTAACCATGAGTTCTGCGTGGATAACTACTGTGTTTTCTGGAGTATAAGTCAAAAGAACCAAAAAATGCAGAATAAAGAAGGAAATAAATCATATTAGTCACTCCGGAGTACAAGTCGTACTTTTAGGAGTTTGAGGTAAAAAAAACAAAAAATAAAAACAAAAGTCCTATTGTCTCCTTGCAAAGCAGAAAAATATAAAGTTTAGGAGGAGAAAGATAAAATTCATTTCATTTTTGTTTTGGATGGTGCTACTTCTTCTTCTGCGTTTCTGTCAGTAGCAAATACTGATACAGACACCTTCAGCGCCCTCTAGCAGTTGTTAATAAGAAACAATCACTAAAGGGAAACTAGTTTATAGTGGGAAAATAGCAAAAAAAAAAAAAAAATGAGCCTAAAAATCACACATTAGATGCTCCTGAGTAGAAATTGCATCTATGGCCAAAAAATGAAAATAAAACAAAAAAAATATGGAATCTCAAGCAGTTAATATCAAGGTAGTTTTCCATTTTCCTGGTATTTCTTCCAGTCAAATAAAAAAATCAGACCTCACGAATGTTTTTACTAATAACATGTTTTCACACCCAAATATATTTAACTGTAAAAAGTAAGCCTGATATTTCTGGGAGATTTTTTTCTACTAAAACAGCTTATCAGCTTTGTCAACTTTTTATAGTATCACCTTGATCGTAGGCTGACTGTATTTAACTGTAATCCTTTGATGCCTAAACTTATTTCCAGCTATGAAAAGAAAAATTATCAATTTTTTTTACTGTCAAGTAGACGCTAAATTGAAGTAATTTTGGAGCCAAAGTGGTTTGATATGTAAATGGGTTAAAATGGAAAATGCCCCAGCTTTTTATCTAATTTTTGGATGATTTTTTTTTTTTTAAAGGACCCTGAAGTCTAGACCATGGTGGTGGACATGAAGCAAAGGATGATTAGATTATGACTTTCAAAATTAATCACTTTATTATGAAGGTGACCAGAACTAACACATAACTTCACAGAAATTTTAATATTGTTGAGACCTAGACGCCTAACTAAGATTAATACCAAAAACATTGTGCCTTTTACATAATATCCTTGTTCTGAGATGTCAATGTTTATTCTCAGTCAACCAGGTCATGATAAAATGAAAAAGTTCAAATAAATTCAACTGGACACAGCTTTATACTGTAGCGACCAGCGTTGCTGGGTCCTGTCAATGTGTTCTGTGTTAAATTGGTGCTCCTGTTAGTGAATGAGTGTGATTGGATGAGTGTGATGTGGCGGGGCGAGCAAGACAATAAAAAGGGCGGTAGGAGCGCGAAGGGGTGGAATGAGATACGAACGGTGTGAAAGAGCATTTTATCTTCGGTTCAGCTTGTATTTGGCGTGGTTACGGCCAACGGTAACCGTCTGAGTTTATTAAAAGCTTCACGGTTGGAAACCGTCGCCTCCGCGTCATCATTACGTCCAGCAGGACGTTACACTGTGTCAGAAGTCAAACACCGGCGCTTTCGGCTAACCGGATCAAGCTAGCTCGGCGGGCGACATGGCCGTACAGCGGGACGGACTGGAGCTCGACCGAAAATCAAAGGAGGAGAGGGAGTTGGTGATTATGCGACGTCTCCGGGACGTGGAACGGATTTTCCCCGCGAGCACGAGCACGTACTTCGCCTGAAACAAGCGGCCAGGAAGCTGGCTGCGGACGCAGGATTCGCGCGCGCGCGGCTCATGTTGGCGCCGGCGCGAAAACCGCCGTCGGAAGTGACGACAGCAAACAGGATGTAAACAAATATGGCGGCGCCCAGTGCATCCAGCTCCCAATGAAAACGCCTAAATACTCCGGTAAGGCTGACTGGGAAGCTTTCTATGCACAATTCGAACTGTTAGCTCGCGGCCGCGGGATGGTCAGAAGACACTAAAGCACTCCAGCTGGCTCTGTGCCTCACGGACGAAGCCTCTCAGTGTCTGTTGCTGCTTAGTCCAGAAGAACGGTGTGACTTCAAGGCTTTGTTGGAGCACTGCAGAGACGTTTTGGACAATTTAGTCAGCCTGCTATTCTGCGCTCAGAACTGGCAAACAGACAGAGGCGAACGGATGAGCCGCTGCGGGTTTGGCCTCTGACATTGAAGCTCTAACCAGAAGGCCTATCCCCACATGCCCGCTGCAGTCCAAAGTGAGCTGGCGAGGGACCAGTTCATTCGAGCCCTGTCCCCAAGAGAACTGCGGGTGCAGACGCAACTGGCCCACCCCTGCACCCTTCAAGAAGCCTTGGAGACGGCTTTAGAAAGAGAGCTGGTTGGAGCTGCCACTGAGAACACTGACATTGGCTCCAACCCAATCGTGAGGGTTGTGGAAAAAGCAGCTCCCGATCCAGAGAGGCCAGGATGGGTCCAAGAGCTCTCAGAACTGATCCGAGCTGTGGCTGTGCAGCCCCCACAGAAGAGCAGCCACCTTCGCCGCAACACCCCTGTCTGTTGGGTGTGTGGCCAGGCTGGACACATCAGTGTGCGGTGCCCCAAGCGTGCTGACCGTCAGGAAACGGCCTGGGTCTGTTTAGGTGGGACGACGCAGACCCGTTTTCCCACGTCCCACCCTGATGATCTGCTGGCAGAGGAGCCCTACATGACAGCCGGGGGAGGAGGCTCAACTCCCCCCAGAAGCAGACGACAGCGCGGAGTGGACCAGAGTTGTGGCTGGACCCATGTTGGGGACTTTTGCCACGTCCCCATCACCATGAAGGAGGTGTCCTGTGTGGCACTTGTGGACACGGGTCCACCGCCACCCTGCTCCGACCTGACATGGTTCCAGCTGATATGCTACTGGAGCCCACAGCTGTCAAGCTGCGAACTGTGACCGGGGACTTGACTCCCATGCTTGTCGAGGAACAGTGAGCATTCGAGTGGCAGCCTGACGGTGGATTCTAAAGTGTGGGTCGCAGCTGTGCAGGATCAGTGCATATTGGGCTTGGACTTTTTGAGAGCGGCCCGATGTGTGCTGGACCTAGGGCGGAACACGCTGGAGTTCCCTGGGCCCTATGGTGCACCTGGTCCGACCCATTCGGGCCAAAGCTCACCCCAGGAGGCATCAAGGTGGTGGAGATGCATCAAGATTTGGAGGCCCCACCCTACTCTTCCCCGCTTCCCCCTGCTCTTCAATCTGGGATCGAGACGCAGCCACTGCTTCAAATGAGCAGCAAACAGCATCTGAGGCTGACAGAATGGAAGCTGTGAGGAGATCTGGAGCGCAGTTGTGACGGGTTGCAGCCGGGACAGAAGAAGAGCTGTGGAAGGTGCTGTTGGAGTATAGAGACATCTTTGCACTTTCTGAGGATGAGGTGGGGCTGACGCACCTGGTTCAACATGAGATTGATACTGGGATGCACGTCCCATCAAAACACGCCCCCGCCGCCTCCCCCTGGCTCACCAGGTGGCTGCTGACAGTGCAATCGAGGAAATGCTGCGTGGTGGCATCATCGAACCTTCGGACAGCCCCTGGCTTCAGGGGTTGTAATGGTCAAGAAAAAGAAGGGTCCGAAAATGCGGTTCTGTGTGGACTACAGGCCCCTGAACGGTGTGACCAAGAAGGATTCGTACCCGCTGCCTCGCATAGACGAGTCTCTGGACTTGGTGTCTGGCTCGTCCTGGTTCTCTTCATTGGACCTGCGCAGTGGATACTGGCAGGTGCCACTCAGCCCCGAAGCTAGACCAAAGACCGCCTTCTGCACCGGGAGGGGGTTGTGGCAGTTCCGTGTACTCAGTTTTGGACTGTGCAACGCTCCAGCTACGTTCGAGCGCCTGATGGAGAAGGTGCTGGCCTCCATCCCCCGACAGGAATGTTTAATCTACTTGGATGACATTCTGGTGCATGGGGACTCTTTCGAGGGTGCACTAGAATCGCTGAGAAAAGTTTTGCAGAGGATTGCTGCAGCAGGTCTGAAGCTTCACCCCGACAAGTGCTGCTTCATGAAAAGAGAACTGGAGTTTCTGGGCCACAAGATTGGAGGTGAGGGCATTAGCACTTTGGAGGAGAAGGTGCAGGCTGTGAGAGACTGGCCAACGCCCGCCACTCTGAGAGATTTGAAGAGCTTCCTGGGGTTAGCCTCCTATTACAGGCGGTTTGTCCGCGGGTTCTCCTGCATTGCTGCCCCTCTGTTTCACCTACAGAGGAAGGACTCTGACTTTGTTTGGACGCTAGAGTGTGAGCAGGCTTTCAGCTCTTTGAAGAAAGCTCTGACAAAAACTCTCCCATCCTCACCCCCCCAGACACCAAATTGCCCTTCATTCTGGATACGGACGCCAGCGATGTTGGAATGGGGGCGGTGCTGAGCCAGATGGGTCAGCAGGAGAAACGGTGGTGGCTTACTTCAGCAAGACCTTCAATAAAAGCGGAGCGACGTTACTGTGTGACTCGCAGGGAGCTCCTGGCTGTCGTCAAAGCCATAGGCCACTTCAGATACTATCTGTGCGGCCTCCCCTTCACGGTCCGGACAGACCACTCTGCTCTACAGTGGCTAATGACCTTCAAGGAACCTGAAGGTCAAATAGCCCGCTGGCTGGAGGAGCTGGCTTCATTCTCCTTCACAGTGGAGCACAGACCGGGCGCTCGCCACGCTAATGCTGACGCCATGTCGCGACGCCCCTGTGCCCTGACAGGCTGCCGGTACTGCGAGAAAAGAGAGGCTCGGGAGGCAGAAATAGGCAGAGAGGAGCAAAGTCACACCTGTGAGAGCAGCGGGCCAGTTTGCAGACTGGTAGAGGGCGTCGACCCACCGAATGGAGAGCACAACAGGAGCAGGATGTTGATCTGCTGCCAGTGTTGCGGTGGGTGGAGGCTGGCCGCAAACCCGAGTGGGAGGAGGTGGCAGGTGCTCTCCTTGCTCCAAAGGACTCTTTGAAAAGTTTGATGCTCTAAGACTGAAGGATGGAGTGCTTCAGAGGGCCTGGAAAGAGCCGGCTACTGGAGAGGAGCGGTGGCAGGTGTCCCGCGCGACGCTGAGAGACTCAGTTCTACAAGGTTGCCATGGAGCTGTGGGGTCCGGACACTTCGGCGTGTCGAAAACTCTCCGTCGGCTCCGCCAGGGTTTTACTGGGGCCAGCTTAGGAGGGACGTGGAAGACTTCTGCCGCCGCTGTGACACCTGTACAGCACATAAAGGTCCCCCTGATCAGTCCCGAGCTGAACTCCAGCAGCTGATAGCAGGAGCACCGATGAGAGAGTAGCAGTGGACATCATGGCCCGTTTCCACGCACAGACAGAGGGAGCCGCTATGTCCTTGTGGCCATGGACTATTTTACAAAATGGCCGGAAGCATATGCCATCCCAGACCAGGAAGCAGAGACTGTCGCAGATGCCCTGGTGGAGGGCATGTTTTCCAGGTTGGTGCTGCTGAGGTCATTCACAGTGACCAAGGGAGGAACTTTGAGTCTGCTGTGTTCTCCGCCATGTGCGAGCGTCTGGGCATGCGGAAGACACGGACCACTCCCTTACACCCCCAAAGTGATGGCTTGGTCGAGCGTTTCAACCGAACCCTGGTGAAGCAACTAGCCATCCTCACCTCAGAACATCAGCGCGACTGGGACGAGCACCTTCCCCTCGTTTTGATGGCATACAGGTCTGCAGTGCAGGACTCCACTTCATGCACACCTGCTTTGCTCATGTTGGGACGAGAACTACGCACGCCAGCAGAGATGTCCTTTGGGAAACCCCTGATACACCGGGGCCCCACCCGGACCTGAATATGCCAAGAAGCTGCAGGACAGAATGGACACAGCTCATGCCTTTGCCCGAAATCAGCTACAGAAAGCTGGCATGAGGCAGAAGAGGAACTACAACCTGAAGGCCAAGGGCAAAGACTTCAAGGCAGGTGACCTGGTGTGGGTGTATAGCCCGAAGAGGAAAAAGGGCAGATGCCCCAAGTTGGACTGTCACTGGTTGGGGCCCTGTGAGGTGCTGGAAAAGCTGGGAGAAGTGGTCTATAGAGTTGAGCTCCCACCCGGAGGTAGGCGTGTGGCCCTCCACAGGGACAGACTGGCGCCGTACAGGGGTGACGCACGCCCACAGCAGCACTTTAGGAGGCCTTTACCCCCCTCAGCTACACCCACCTGTTCTGGGACTGGTCCCCCCCACCAGCCCCCCACCTTCACCTCCTCAGCAGCAGCAGGTGGTCTCAGGCCAGCACATCTCGCCACCTGTAATGGCTCCACGGAGGCCCCAGAGACTGAGAAAGCCTCCCTCCCACCTGCATGACTTTGTGTGTGGCCCCACGGGACGTGGAACTTTGTAGGGGGGAGGCAGTGTAGCGACCAGCGTTGCTGGGTCCTGTCAATGTGTTCTGTGTTAAATTGGTGCTCCTGTTAGTGAATGAGTGTGATTGGATGTGAGGTGATGTGGGCGGGCGAGCAAGACATAAAAAGAGGCGGTAGGAGCGCGAAGGGGTGGAATGAGATACGAACGGGTGTGAAAGAGCAT
Organism: Oryzias javanicus; assembly: GCA_003999625.1. Lineage (NCBI taxonomy): Eukaryota > Metazoa > Chordata > Actinopteri > Beloniformes > Adrianichthyidae > Oryzias > Oryzias javanicus. The sequence continues at coordinate 18,348,658 of CM012437.1, forward strand.
TTTATCTTCGGTTCAGCTTGTATTTGGCGTGGTTACGGCCAACAGTAACCGTCTGAGTTTATTAAAAGCTTCACGGTTGGAACCGGTCGCCTCCGCGTCATCATTACGTCCAGCAGGACGTTACAATACTTAAAGATGTTTCACCTCTCATCTGAGCGGCTTCCTCAAATGTCGTTGCCACTGGAGTTTCATTCCTTTTATAGCCAAAGATGTCCCTTCATCACCAAACTCGGCAAGACAGGATGCAACAACTTGGTCTTTAAGTGACATTGTTAATAATAATAATAATAATAATAATTGTTGGCCATGAAAGAACTGAAACTACAGTGGGGAGGACATATAAATATCTTTAGCTCAACACAAGTTGGACAGAATGAAATGAACAGATGAAAGGTGAAACATCTTCAAGCCTACAGCTGTATCCAGTTGAATTTTTTAGAACTTTTTCATCTTGTTCTGAGATCACTTTGTCTCAATGTTGGAGTCTATCCAGGTTGTCTTTTGGCAAAAGCAGTGTGCACTCTGGACATGTCACCAAGCAATCAGAGGGTTATTTAATGATTTTGTTTTTCTAAATAAAATAAAAAATAGCTTCAAAGATTTTGAATAATTGATTTTATTATAAGGTGGATGGGCAAAGGCATCAGTTTGAAGGAACTCTTTTTTTTTTTATTGGGCCTGGCATGAATTGAAGTAATCCTGTCTGATCATTTTCTTGTTGGTTAAGCAGCTGAGGGCCTCGTTAATCAATTTCAGCTGGATTGGTGTTGATGGAATTAACAACAGGTGCACTTCAGTGGCAACAATTAGAAAACCCTCCAAACAGGACTGGTGTTACATGTGGAGGTCATTTCAAGTTTCTCCCTCTTGATCTTTTTTGGCTGGTTTTCCACTCCTGCTGATTTTGGCTTGCGTAATTATCTCTACTGGCAGCATGAGGAGATTAAGAGTCCTGTCCAAATAGGTTTCCAGTCCATCAAAGCTCACTCAAAAACAAATGAGAGAAATTAGTATGCACTGTCACTCTTACTCCTTCGGGCAATGTCAGCATAATCGATTGAGCTGACCTTTCACATTACAGGAGTAACAAAAGCTGGAGCTTTATCAGTGGTGACACACCACCTGCCAAAGAAGAAAATGAAAGGCTGAGAAAATTGTTCATCATACATTTGAACTATTTATTTTCATTTCGATATAAACTACGGGACTTTTTTAAATCATGTCATACATGCATCTGTAGGTGCCTCAAATCATTCATCTGCTCTTGAAATGAAGGACACGAGGAAAGAACACTTCAAGATTAAAAGATGCCAACAAAATACATCAATCTCCTTTATTAAGTAAAGTCAAACGAACAAACCTGAGGACTCATCCCACACAGTTCTTCAGCTACTTTTCATTTATCCACAACTCCTCACACTCCTTTCTTCTTCGTATAGTCCGCCTTATAGTACCAGTGCTTTACATGCTATCCATCTATGCTCTGTTTTGGTTCTAAAGTGAAATGTATTTAAGAATAAAGTACAGAAAAAAATTAACCAATAACCACAAGAGGTTTGTAACACAAGCACGTTTCTCAAAGTCGTACCTTCACATACAATTCCCCTCTATTTGAAATATAAGATTTTTTTTTCAGCAGTGTATATTACAGAGTTAACAGATATCATATACTGTATATTACAGAGTTTCTTCTTGCTGATAAATTAAAATATTTTAAAACGGCTCAGGTTGTTATTCAGACCATGATATTGGAAATATTTGCATTAAGCTCAAATCAATAGATAAAGTAGGTATGTTGCCTATGACTTAGCATCTTTTCTCTTCATGGATTTCTAAAGATTTCATGTTGAAATGTGGCCTTATTTTATGCCTGCATTCAGCTGACTTGTGAGCTTTTGTTCATGTTTATGACCTCACAGCTTTTTTGATTGGTCATGTTTTTGGCATTGCAGCAGCTGACATTTATGAAGTTATAAGTACAGTTTGTTGAATAATAACCAAGCAAGGTCAGATTATCCCTCTATTTTCTTTCTTTCTGTTCTGGCAAATGTCAATATAAAATATGAGCATGTTTTAAAATTAAAACTACAGCTAATCATCCCTTTGCTGGGGGTGAAAAAAATTAAAGAATGACGGTGTCCAATTACAATTACAGAGAATTCATATGACTATAATTAGCAAACTAATGAAAAAGGAAAAAAAATGAAAAACCTTTTTACATGCAATAAAAACACCATCGCAGAATTAACTCACATTAAGTTACTCAGGTCCTGTCTCATAATGTAACAAAAGATGAATAAGAGAAATAATGCTTATTTTTTAGTTAATAATTGTAAAAGTTCTTTAGAAATGTCAATGGTATTTTGTTCTGACGTATCAAATCCTGTTGCTATTGGCATGACAAAGATCTAATAAAGTAGTTTTTGTTTCAAACTTAGCTGCAATGCTGCTTCAACTTTGGCCTATTTTTCTTTGTGCATGAATGTTTCCAATGCAATTTTTTAGTTCATGCCAAAATATGTTCATGTAACTCTCTCTGGCAGTTAGGATTTTTTTTTACTTTGTGTTTTTATTTATCTTTAGGAATACTGAATATAATTTTTTTTTTTAAAGAAAAAAATAGTTATATCTTTAAATTCTGTAAAGATATATTTATCTGTACACCAAACATCAAAGTAATTATATTGTAATTTTTGATTATAACTGTAAATAATTTTAAATATGATATGTTGTTGCAATTTTGGTTCCTCTATCTCTATTGGTTGATTTATCTAAAACATGGTTAAAGACAGTCTCTTAACTTAGAATAGTTGAGCAAAAGTCATTGAACTCTAAATCAATCAACATAGGATCTAGCTTCACATCCAATCTATGGACTGTTGTTTCTGAACTTGAACATCTTCTCTTCGCTTATTATCTTATGTCACATATTTGCTATCAAAGCATTGAAGAATTTCAAATTGGCACTTCATTTCATAAACATTGCTCATCTCTGGTTTAGATGATAATGTGCCATGTAGATGAAAGAATCTGATTGAAGCATACCACTGAGGAAAATTGTTTTTTGAGTATTGCAGTAATGTTTTTTGCACTCAATCTTTGACATAATAGCACTTTACCACCGTCCTTGAAGGCTCAAAGCGCTATACAGTCACAGTCCCTTCACAGTGATGGCAACTCTGCTTCCTAAAACTGATACCAAACCACCTGGGATCAATGTAGGTTTCAGTGTCTTTCCCAAGGACACTTCGACGCAAGGGCGGGCAGGACAGGAATTAAACCTGTGATCTTCAGATAGAAGGATGACTGCTCTACCTCTGCACTACTTCTGGATCTTTGCCTGTTTAGGTCATCCCTTCTATAGCTATTTATGATATGGACATGATATCATTCAACTGCATCAGTCAGTACACATCCTCCCAACTGAATCTCTCTTTGTCTTCTTAACTGCCTTTAATTTTTATCTATTTGTTGCTCCTGTACCAACTTTTTTTGTGACATGATGTCAAAATGTCTTCATTTAGTAGATAAAAGATTTTTTTTAATTATATATATACTGCCTATGGTTGGTTCCAACTCATCTGAAATCATCGAATCAATGATTGCTTAATTGTTTTCATCAAAAAGGAAAGACCTCTGGGGTCTCTTTTTCACAAAGGCCCTGAAGTGTCCAGAGTCTCTGTACTTTTTTACACCAGAAAAAAATTTAGAAAATTAGTTGTTGTCTTTGTTCTCCCGAAGGATCATTTAAAGTTCAACATTAAGGCAGAAATAAATAACAGACCAAAATGGAAAAATCCTGTTATTTGAGCAGAAAGCTGAATACAACACTTTTGAGAGATTACATCTTGTTTCTTTTTTTAATTTATTCTTTAAAACCTCACTCTTCTTTCCTTTTTTGTTTCCCCTCCCACCCATTTGTCTTCACCTTTACTCAACCATCAGAGAAGGATGCCGGATTGAGAACGTTCAAAAGAACATTAGATGCAGAAAATATGCCTTCAACATGTTGCAACTGATGGCTTTCCCCAAGTGCTACCGACCACCGGACGGAACTTATGGCAAAGCTGATTCCTAGGACCAAATAACCCATTATGTGTTGTACAAATATAAAGTAAAATATGACGTCTCCAAAATACAGGGAATGTGTTCAGTCTGTAAATGTTCATAAAAAAAAACCAACTAGCATGCTTTCCTTCAATATCATGTTTTTATTGTTTTCTTAAAACATTACTTTGCTGAGATACTCTTTAAGTAAATGCACTTTTCCATATTCTTTGGCCATGTGCATGCTATTTTGGGTAATTTAATATTTTAAAGTAGTTTTATGTATAAAAGCATGTTTATTTCTATCATATGACTGAACAATATGCAGGAAAAAAAGTGTGCATTGATTCTGTGTGTTTTGACTGAAAAAAACACGTTATCCCTTAATGACAAAACACAGTGGTACTGTGGGCAAAGCATAGCTGTAGATAAGGATTGTGTGTTTGGTAATTGTGGGTTCGTGTTTGAGTGCACTAGGTGTGTTTTACAAAACGGTTTCTGATCTTTGAGTGACCTCAAGTGCATCTTTTAAAGGCAGAATAACTCTCATTTGTATATAAAAGAAGACTTTACTCTATTGTTTTGTATTATTTTTAAATTAATAAAGCTTGTTTGTCTCAATATGAGTGCGGGGTCATGTATTGTTTTTCTATTTTGATCATTTGTGGCACAATAATACATGAACAATTTTTTATAGCTCTAATTGTTTTTTTTCTAGTAAATTGTTAGTAAAAGTATGACAGAATATTAGGGAAAAAAAGTAATATTACAAGATTTAAAGTCATAAATTCACAACTCTAAATCTTGTACAACTTTTTTCTCATAAATTTAAACCTTTTATCTAATAAACGTACAACTTTTTTTGTAAATGTACAACTTTTTTCTTGTAAATGTACGATTTTGTAATCGGAATTTATATCTTTTTTTTGTTGGCCTAATATTCTGTCGTACAAAAGACATCCTTGTGCGAATTAAAAAAAATTGCAAAGTATAGAAGAGGCAATTTGATACATCAAAAAAATGAGTTGCCATCAAAAGTAAAGTAGTTAAATATAAACTGCCATAAACTCTGAGCCATTTGGGCAACAAGAATTTATTTCTTGTAGTTAATGAATCTCACATTAAACTTGATAAGGACTGTTTGTTTGAAGTCTTCCTTGCTGAGCTAATTATCAACGCAATTTGTCATCCAATGCATGTTTTCCAGCTAGCCAGTTAAATAAAACTCTGAATAAACTCATTAATGTTCTCACAGAGCCCAGTGGGCTATGCTAAGCTAGAACTTTTGAACAGTCCTGTTACAGAATTAATGTTTTAAGCTCTCGGTTAGATTTAGGAGTAAAACATAAAGGGTCTCTAAGGTCTAGTTTAGCAAAATCTTTAGCCTTAGCATCCATCCAAATCTAGACTTCACAGAATCCCTTTTGGGGTCGTGGGGCTGCTGGAGTTAACCCAGCTACTGTTGGGTGAAGGTGAGGCACACCCTGAGCAGATCGGCAGTCTGTTGCAGAGCAACACAACTACACCCCTAAGAGACCCCACTTAACCTATGGAGCATATTTTTGGAAGATGGGAGTAGGCTGTAGTGCATGGGAGAGAACATGCAAACGTCATAAAGTAAGGTCCCAACCTGGATTCAAACCAGGGCCCTCTCACTGTGAGGTGAGAATGCTGACCTCAACAGGTCTTAAAGGGGCCCGACAATGAAAATTCTACTTTTTGAAGTTTTAAATGCATTTTACTGTTCTTTCCTCACAAAAAAGATCCCCAAAGCGGTATTTTGATCCGTTCATGCAATTAAGAGTAATCCTCTAAAAACCGGCATAGTCGGCAGCAGCCCCTCTCATATCCACGAAAATGAGCAGTTGGAAATGTGCTGACGTAAGATCGTAGCCAACAGCTCTGCAGGAAGAGTCTGTGCTGCAAGCTCCGCCTCAGACTACAACAAAAACACACCCACCTTCTCTGCTGAGCTGTGGTGTCAAGATAGTTCTCCTCTGCCGCCAGAATCTGTCACCTGGCAGGAGATAACTACCTTCCCGTACTAGGAACCGCTCTCTGACCCATTTTCTAAATGCAGTCTCGCTTTATTTCCAACCGGACCGAACTTTGGTTCGCCCTGAGATTCCTCTGTCTAAATATGAAACGAACCGAGAGCGGAACAACTAAACCAAAACGGCCACTGTATCCGACAGTCACGTGATGTAAACACATTAGAAATGAGGCGATCGGTGAGCCGCTGACAAATGTAGAGCATTAACTGTCATGTTATCCAAAAGGAAATAATGGTACAGCAGTTTACTTGTTAGAATGCTTATTTTAACACTACCAAAAAACGTATAACTCTCTTTTCTGCATCTCCTACTTGGCGCGCTGCTGCTGCCGTGAAATCTCTATTGTAGTTTCAACAGGATTCTCTTAAAAACAAACCATAAAACCACAACAATGAGACATGGAAACTTATTAAAATTAAAAAAACTCACTCTGATTAGCAAGAGTGACTGCTAAACTCCCCAGTGGGTCCCTAAAATTGATGGAGTTTTGGGGCTTCACCCTCGCCTCTCTGACACAAGGACTGCGTTGGACCCCCTTTTTGTATTCAAACTGCCTTATTCATTGGTGGCATAGATTGAACAAGGAGCTGGAAATATTCCTTAGAGTTTGGTCCATATTGACATGATGGCATCACACAGTTGCTCCAAATTTGTCAACTGTACATCCAAGATACCAATCTCCTGTTCCACTAAATCCCTAAAGTGATCTATTGGGTTGAGATCTGGTGACAGTACAGGCCATTTGAGTATAGTTGTTCAAGAAACCAGTCTGAAATGAATCCAGCTTCATACAGTGGTGCCTATCCTGCTGGAAGAAGACATCAGAAGATGGGTACAGCAGAAATGGAGACTCATCAGACCAGGCAACATTTTTCCAATTTTCAATTGACCAGTTTTGGTGAGCCTGTTTAAATTGTAGCCTAATTTTTCTGTTCTTAGCTGACAGGAGCGGCGCCAACAAATTTTTCTGCTGCTCAGATGTTCTTCTGCAGATCTCAGTTGAAACCAGTGGATATTTGAGTTACTGTTGCCTTCCTAACAGCTGGAGCCAGTCTGGCCATTCTCCTCTGACCTCTGGCATCAACAAGATATTTCCGTCCACAGAACTGCCGCTCACTGGATGTTTTCTCTGTTTTTTTGTATAATTCTCTGTAAACTCTAGAGATGGTTGTGGGGGATATCCCAGTAAATCATCAGTTTCTGAAACACTCAGACCAACAACCAGTGGACAAAGTCACTTCAATCACTTTTCTTCCTCAATCTGATGCTCGATTTGAACTGCAGCAGATTGCCTTGACCATGTCTGCATGCATGAATGCATTAAGTTGCTGTGATGTGATTGGGTGATTAATAATCTGCATTAACAAACAGTTGAACAGGCTTGCCTAATAAAGTGGATGGTGAGTGTAGCATTACATCTGACATATAAATTTAACATATAAAGTTTAAGATCAGCATTTATCCAACTTTTTCATTTGCGTTTAGCATTTAGGTTTAATGTGAAAGTGTACATTTCCAATGTGATTGTGCATTTATGTTAGATGACACGGTAGTTTCAACATTTAGCTATCATGTCTTTACATTATATGTTCCATGTATAGCTAACATGTTATGTTGATATACTTTCAATTAAATCAACATTTTTGCTTTTTACTTATCCAGTCCAGCATCTGAGCAAACAGAAGAGAGCAGAAGACTCTTGTTTGGACAGATTTCTCTGTTACAGTAGGGGATTATGAATCTATGGACACAAAAGGAGTATATAAACACTTTTTGTGTTTTAGGCTGAATTTTATTTAGATCAAAAGATCATATTTGTATTTATTTCTTTTTTTTTTAGACCAAACAGAAAAAAAAAAGATTGTTGATAAAATCACAAAAAGTGGGAGATGAAAAAATTAAGGAAAGAAATAAAAGTGGTAGAGTTCCTGTAAGAGGCAACACAATTACTTGTGGTTTCTCACTATTACTGTTAAATGTAGATGTTTATCAAAGGAGTTGGGAATGTCCACGAACTCAAAGAATTCCGATTGGCCTCAAGAATCTTCACACATACTTTACATATCAACACGTGCACAATAGAGCATCTCATGCGCACACACATATCCATACAAAAAAAACAAGTATGTATAATTTCTTTATGCAGACAAATAATTTATTTGTGCAAAGGTGAGATTTTTATTTGCAATAAATAATATTTAATCACAAGATTTTGAGGAAATCTGGTGCAAGCTAAGGAAAAGTTTAGCTTAGAAACTTGGCTTTAGTTACATTTCTGGTTTATAAACGATTAAATACTCCAATGAATTTAGCATATGGTGTTTTTATAGCAACATCAGAGTTTCAAAAGCTGTTTAGTTCCGGTCAAGCTTTGTAACTTTTAAAGTCAAATTGGATTTTTTTGTTTGTAGAAGTCAGTTTGTTGCTGCTAAAACCATTATAATGTGATATAAGTTATATGTATGTACTTTCTTGTTTAGACTGGAATAAAGTGCTTTAAGTATTTAGGTTTCCAAGTCAGAAGAGTAGAAGTGCAATCTCAAATCAGATTGCTGCACATTTCTTTATTTATTTCAAGGCAAATAAAAAAGGTTTCTGTTTTTGTTTGTTTGTTTTAGATTTGATTGTTGATGTAAACTCTAATTTTGTCTCCTCATATTTTGCATCCCATAAGTTGTGGTAGTTTTCTGTCAACAAGTCAAACGGTGGAAGTAAGAAAAGTTCATGTAATTTGCACGTCATGACATTGGAATGTTGGAACGTGATTTCCCTGCGCTCCAAAGAAGACAATTTGCCAACAGTTCAGAACTTTTATACTTTTAGTTTCTGTTTGAGTTTGAGTGACTGTTGATTTAGTAAATCCTCAAACAATCTTTCTTCTTGATATCTGACTTCTCAAATGACTGCTGAATCCAGAGTTAACACCGGAGCCCACATGTTAAAATAATCTATTTACATGTACTTATGAGTACATTTTTGTGACTATCATCTAAATTGTAGTCCAGAAAGAAATTGTACTTCTTTAAGTTTAGACCCACCTCATAGAAAAACATTTGCAAATGACAAGATAAGAACCAAACATTGGTAAAGAGGCTCATCTGGTAGCTTTAGGTCTGGATCTTCTGGATAAAGAAGCTAAGGGTATTTTATCTTTTGATGTAAAATGTTTCAGTTGCGGTTAAAGATAACTTCTAGAAAGACCTACTTCAATGAAAATTATGCTTTTGTTGGTCTTACCAGGTTCTTCTGGTGATGGAGGACATTTCAAATTAAACTAAGATTAAAATAGCATTTGCAGTATTTCTTTATTCAAATAATTGTGAATCAGGAGCGGACAAAACAAAACAGTTGGAAAAAGCTTGTAGCAGTGATGTAGGTGCTAGAGTCTCTCTGCTCTGCTCCATTCTGATGGATCCACTTGTAGATAAATAGATTCAAGTACGGCTGGATTGCTCCAATATTGCTCACCATTTTTGTTGTACTGGTAATGTTAGGTTGGGGCTGTAAGCTCGAGAGTGTAAAAGATGGGATGATGGGAAATAAGAGAAGACTTACTCCACACACTGAAAGTCCCACCCACAACTCAGAGGTGAATTTCCTGCTGCTCTACAGAAACTGTGTCTTTAAAAACAACAAGTTTTCTTATTTTGACAAAAAAACATATATTAATTTAAAGACTGCTGGGAACACTTTAAATAAATCAAAAGATGATTGGAGTGTGACCTTTTGTGTGTGTTAGCTGATCGACGTTCGTGTATTGACCCCTTAAAGAAGCAGCTGGGAAAAAAAAAAAAAGTTTTTTGACAGGTCTGATTTGTCTTCTGTTTAATGAAAAAAATCCTTATCTGAAAATATTATTAAGATGCTTTGGCAAGCAAGCAATTTTGTTGGTAGAGTTAAATGTTAGTGTGAGTGAACAAAATGTTAAAGGCAGGAGTTCTGTTCTCAGAATCACTTTGTCTCTTTCACGTTTAAAAACAAAACCTAGACAGTAATCTGCAACCTGAGGCTCTGGAGCCACACAAGGTTCCTTGTAGCTGTTTTGTTTTAAAGGAAAATATCTAACAAATATGTTTACATTTTGAGAAAACTTGGCTGGTTGGTTGGGTGTAGGACTGGCAAGCAGGAAACCTAGCTTTGCTTCCCAGGGTGCACAATGAGCTTAAGCCAGTGTTGGGTCTTTAGGCAAGACCCTTCATGCTACTTAACCAGGTCTCCTTGTACCATGAATATGCAGGGATATGTCAGGAGGTGTATCAGGCGTAAATCTGCAGCAGTAGGGCCCTGTGCTGGCCTGCTGGGCCCCCTGGCGCCACAGGGGAGCTATTCTTCTGGCTGGTCTGGAGCTTGAACTCTCCATGCTCCTGTGCCTCCCTGCTCTCTGGGACCATGTGGTGGTCCCGGTGCCCCTCCACTGGGTGGCTGACGGGATTGCCAGGCGGGCGGACCTCCTACCATATCGCATGGGTGTCGGGGGGGCCCAGGCTGCCGCTGCTCCTTCTGCGGGGATCCTGGTGTGGTGGTGGTAAGGCATTCTACCTCTTTTTTTAGATTCCATCATCCACCTCGGTAGGACATAAACATCCACCTGAGCAGATGCTCACACCTTTGCTCAAATACTATGCGTAAATTGCTTTACATGAGTTGGCATCTATGCATAAATGAGTGTGTATGAATTGTAGTTGTATTGAATACATTCTATTGTGCCCTAACACCATAGGGGTTTATAAAAATATACTAACCCCCTATTGTAACAGCAAAATCTGTCCAACACAAGAGGCTTTCAGCTCGTATAAAATAATATAAGATAAAATAATATAAAATCCTGTTCACTTTTGTCACGAGAGGGATCACACAGCAATATAAGGGTCGGGCCCTCTGGACCCCATAAGAGAGCACGAAGGTTAATCTACTATCACTGTGGTTTGTCGTAAGAATAAGCTTAAAGCACAACAGTGCTAAAAACAGATCTCTAGTTGATGTTAAGAGGGAACGTTCTCAAAGTAAATAACTACATTCATATATAGATTTAAATAATAATAATAACGATAAAAGTAAATCTGCTACAGTAGGAAGATCTATTTGACAGAGATCTTAAAAGGGCTTAACTGTGCTGCTGTCAAAAGTAAATATATATATATATATATATATATAAATATACACATATTATGTGTAGAAAATCTATTTTAACTCAATTATAGTAATATTTAACAGCAATATTAAAAAAATAATTGGCTTGATGTCCACAAAAACATAAGTAAAGTGTATTTCTCTAAAGGGTGAAGTGGGACTCTGCAGCCCTCACTGGGTTTTAGTAATAAAATAAGCTGGACCTAATGACTTTTCTAGAGTTACAGGTTCCAGAATACTTATCTAGATGTCTGTATTTAAATTTAATATAAAGCTTATCTGTAAGTGCATTTGGTTTTAACTCGATTTTAATGGTATTGAAACTAAATAAATGCCAATTATATTTAATATAAAAAACAGAAAAAGTAAATAAAACTATTATTGAATGTGTCTAGTAGGCCAATATCTATACAGCATGTCCAATAAACATTTAGAGAAAAAGGGGTTCTAGTCAGATAATGAGTTTATCATTGAGATTTGTTAGTGTAACAACACCAAACATGAAAGTTTAACACAAAATATGGAGAACCAATATTTTAACAAAATCTATGCATTTCAGAGAATGCAAAAATATATTTTTTAAATAAACATAAAATAAAATCTTTTCATAAAAAACATTTGACATCATTTTTACCACAGTATGTTTAGTTAGTACCTGAGGAAGTGGTACTTCATGCTTTATTAATTTTTAACAGAGAACTGCCTCAGTGCCATACAGACAGTCAGTGCACAACTGCATACACATTATGCTTTTTTCTGTTACTTTCTTTTCTTTGCAGAGTGTTTTTTGGTAACTTTAAAATGCATTATAACAAAATAAATCATAGAATGAGATATACGAGTAAATACTGCATATGTAGTTGGAAAAGCAGTGTATTATCTATGCATACAGTACAAGAGTTGTTCCTCTGCAAAACAAGCTGCAAAAAAGCCTGTCACCATATACATTCTAATTGTCAAATTAGCACAAACTTAGTATAAAACCTTGAGAACATTATCACAGTTTTTATCCCTAAAAACAATATTTACAAAATACTAATGTGCAGTTATTTATAAATATATAAAGATTTACATCATATTTACATCAACTTTTGTTCAATTATTTATTATAATAAATGCATTAATTTAATTCATAACATTTACGTGCTATTAATTCTTTGTAAAGTATTAGTTAAAATTCTTAGGAATGTGGAAATGTTTTGAAGGGAATACATCTCACACTGCGGACAACCAACCTGAAAAAAGAAAATATGTGATTAATGGAATAAATCAAGTTACATAAAATGTCAATGCTGAGGGGAAACAAGACACTCACCTCCGGTATGAGGGTCGCATTGAAATGAAAGAAGCAGTTTGCTCTCTTGTGATCCATCTGTTCCTCAGAAAGGACCATTATCAACTCCTCCATGTAACAATTCAGCACCTTGTCTTTACATCTCTGGGAAAGAAAATGCATGTGTCAGTGGAAGGAGTAGATGAGGATGGTGAAGCAAATTCTGGTTAAAATGGCCGAACTTTACACTTCATTTTTAGTGCAGTTGGGTTCAAAGATTATCTTTCTAGTTTGTCACCATATGGTTTTTATATATTAGGGGTGTACCGATAAATTGATTAATTGATGTGATCATAACAGATCTCTCTGGGGCAAGTTGTTCATCAAATCGATTTATTAATTAAACACAAATTGGTGCTTGAATATGAACTTGAATATTAGGGTGTGAATTAAAGCATGTAAAGTGTTGATTCTGTTACAGCTCACTACCACTCGTTCCTCTATGCTTTTTTAAGAGCACTCTTAAAGCATCATTGTATGTTACCTGCAGGTTTCTCATCCTGGCTGTTCTCTAGTTCACCCAAAGATGTGCTGTGTGTAGAGGGGAACAGAAAGTCTTGCTAATGTTCTTTTATATTTTTTTGTATAAAAAAACAATGGTGGGCTGAACTTTATGAAACTACACTGTGAATGGATTTGCCATTAATTCTTGTGCGCATGTTTGATTTGCGCTTGATTATCTTGCAAAACACACAAAGAATCTGGAAAACTTCAACTGTTCAGCACCTGGCATTTATCTCTGAGTCACACTGGTTGACGTTTTTGGCTAAAGATGTCCTGGATTGATTTAAGGTCAGTGAATCGAATCTATCAAAATGAACCAATATCGACTACAAGTCGTATCGTCAACCACAGTTGAATCATTGTTGAAATGAATCATTAAAATGTAAAAAAGTTTTTAACTTCTCCAAAAAAACATTTTGAGTTCATTTATTTTAATTCGTAATTTATATTAAAAATGTCTTTGATTATTTTCTTTTGTTGTTTTTCTTTATATTTTCTGTGTATTGTTTGAAATAAAGGATTAATAATATTAATAGTTGAAAAGAAAAAAAAAACTGTTTTTTAATGTACCTTTGCAAACTTTTCTAAAGAATTCACGTGATGCTTTAGAACTTTCTTAACAGCTATGGGCTTTTGTTGACTACCTCAGAGAACAGCAAAAGACAAATTTTAAAGCTTTTGAGATTTTAGACCATTCTAAAACATGTACCGGTATTTCTGTCAGTAATTAAATTAAAGCCAAAATCTCTGTGATGGATCTTACTGCCCTAAACATCTGTGATAGGGTAGCATAAGTCAAAAGAAAAGACAGAAAAGCACTTTCTTTTACAAACAAGTCATATCTTTCCCTGTAAGAAAATATGAGAAATCATAATTTTTAAATAACTAAGGTACACAGACGTATGAGCTGATCTTACTATTCCTAGAATAAGTCAAACATAACACTTTCATACCTTACCTCAACATCACTTATAGTCGCTGTGTACAGCATTGCATCTGACTTCTGAAAAGGAATCAAAAAAAGCACACAATATAAAATCATTCTAAATAAATGGATAAAAAGAGACAAAAATAACCACAAATATTCCACACCTGCTTGAAAGCAACAGCGAGTTATAATAGGTCAGTCAAGGGTAAAAAATGAGCATTTATCATTTCTGTAGTCTGAAAGAACATAATGCACAAAAGCAGAAAAAAAATGTCTTTAAATTCCATGAAAACCTAATTTTATGATAAGCAATAACCAAAGTGTTTTATCTTAAATTGACAAATTGTCTATCCAGTTCAAATCCAACAGCACAAATGAAATGGGGATCATTTAACTAGTTGAGAGGAGAACTTAAGATGGAGTAAATTATGACATTATCCATCAGCCTCACACTTAAAAAGAGTCATGAAACTGTTTGTCAAAACATGGGATCTAACTTTCATACATTCTGTACAAAATGAGACATTTTTCAAATGTATGACCTGTATTACAGATGTCCACTCTCCCACAGGAGGCATGTGCTGTTATCTTGGGGGGGAATTTTTCATGCACTTTATGAATTGGTGATTTGTATGATGGTCAAATGTGGTGTAATGTTTGTTTTTCACCACTAAGAGGCACAGTTTTGGAAGGCAAAAAGATGTATTATTGTCACTGTGTTAAGATTTCTTGGGAGTGGATGTTTTGAGCCAGAGCAAGAAGTGCATTTTGCTGAAAACGCTGTTAAGTCTAATATTTATGCCAACCTAATTTTACTAACTGAGTTCAATAAAAATCCACTACTGCACCCTCAGTAATGATAGAAAAATGCTTAAACTGCTGGAAAAGCATGAAACTGACTAAAATATTTTGCGGAAAATCAATTTGGATATTGATTTTGAATTATATAACTAAATAATTTGGGATTAGTTAACACATTTTGACCAAGAATACCAGTAAAGGCCCTGAAATTTGATTGCACCAAATCAAAACATTCAGATTAAGATACAACCTCCTCAATGTTTCACAGCAGACGTAATCTTCTCTGTCTTATATGCTTCCTACATGAATCACTATGACACAGCGATGGAATCTGATTGGCTATTCAAATACAGCGCTTTAATATCGCATGAGCCACAGGTAACGTGCTGATAGCTGAGACGGGGGGGATTGAGAAACACTTTCACCTGATCAGCCGTAAACTTTCATTGA
Source organism: Oryzias javanicus (assembly GCA_003999625.1). NCBI lineage: Eukaryota > Metazoa > Chordata > Actinopteri > Beloniformes > Adrianichthyidae > Oryzias > Oryzias javanicus. The sequence continues at coordinate 18,363,905 of CM012437.1, forward strand.
TTTGGCATTTTTTGTGACAGAGTTAAATAATATAAATAATGGGTGAAATATTTATTTTAGATACTTTTATAAGGTATTCGCTTCGGGACCCCAGATTTCAATTTCAGTTTCAATTTCAATTTCAATTTTATTTATATAGCCCAAAATCACAAAGAATTTTGCCTCATTGGGCTTCAATTTTGCCTCATTGGGCTCCAGAGTGTTGGGGGCCCAAGGTGATCGCCCATCTTTGCCTAATGGTCTGTCCACGCCTGTGTGCGGGAAAACTAATTTAAAATGAAAACAGCACACTTGAAAAGGATTTCTTAAGACAGAAAATGTGTTTTCAAACGTTCAATTTACATTTATCCCTATATTCTTTGTAGCCACAAATCTCTCTTTTTTTTTTTTTTTTTTTTTTTTTTTACAAATTTCATCCATGCACCCTGAACAGGTTACCAGGTCAGGGCCACACACACACCAAGGGGAAATCCAGAATCACCAATCAACTTATGATGCATGTTTTTGGACTGTTGGAGGAACTCAGAGTGCCCAGAGGAAACTCCTTCACCCAAAGAAAGATCCCAGCCATGATTTGGACCTTCTCGCTATAAGGCAAGAACGCTAACCACTGTGCCACCGCGCAGCCAACAAAGACAAACTGGCATTGGGAAAGCCTAAAATTTTTCAGAAAAACCACATTATTCAACAAATACAAATATATACATATAGATTCAAAACCTACTAACATTAATGGGGGCAAAATTTTACAACTACAAATCTTTTATAATAGGAATATCACGCAATGGATTAAACAAGTGACAAAGTCCGAATGTCAGAGCGGCACGAAAATGAAGTCCAACTCATTCATAAAAAATGTATGTTCATCCATCTCTTCAGTTTTGCATTAGTTCCCCTCTAATAACCATGAAGCCTGTCTACAGTCCTGTGGACTTTAAACCTCTCAATATTATGTGTAACTGTATAGTCACTGGAACATCTAGCTCCTCGGGGATTACGCTAACCTCTACATAAACTGGTTGTTAATAATTTTATTTTTTATCTACAGGCAAAACTCTTTGTCTTTTCCTCTAGTTAATGTTGAGAGTGACAAACCTAACGTCCCCAAACAACAGGAAGGTTGTAAGTTTGAAGACACTTGATATAAGGTATTAGCATGTATGTGGTCAAATGACTCGACTTTTTTCAGATGTAAAATCACTTCCTACAGCTCTATTTCATTGGTTTCTTTTTCAACAATAGCAGTAATGGCTGTCAATGTTTATATATTTTTTTTCTTTTTCAGTTTCAAGCTATTCAGGGAGCTTTTTTTCTTTAGCCTCATTTTCACTGAGCGGTCCAGCCCAGTATTTTGAGGGTTTCTATGGACCCATTTAACAGTACCGAACCGTACCTCTTGGGGGCCTCCGTTGGTAGGTCCATTGAAACAGAACGGCTGGGGCGGAGTCGCTTTAGTCACCCATTGATTGGTAGAAAGTGATGACGACATTGGAAAGCACATTTAAGCTAACGCTTGTAAAACATTCAGGTTTTCAGGTACTCTTTTGGTCATGAGTCTATATTGAAGGAGTCTGCAAACAACAGCAAGGCCTGGTCGGCGGTGGAACTGCAAAAATTTCTTACCATCCTGGGCAATGGTGTGATATAGTGTGAGCTAACGGGACGCTAGCAGCTTACATCACACATGTGCCGTTAAAACAAACCACTAAGTCTAAAGCGAGTCTTAACTGAGTAGAAATGCACGCCAGAATTAACCTGACCACACAGTACCACTCCTTATCAGACCGGACTGGACTGCTCAGTAGAAATGAGGCTTTTCGTTCGTTTGAATAGTTTATTTTTACGTCCAAATGACAAATTTATCTTTGATTCATGTACAAAATTCAAGACATTTGGATTGTATGCATTGCTTGGACAACAATCGTATTTCTGCAGGGGCTAATCTGAGTTACATAGTCATAACTAAAAAGAGACTGTGTTTGATACCTTCTCTCACCTGAAGGGTGCTATTCAGCTCATCCAAACAAGTCAGGAGGTCTTCTATTTCAGTGACAGCACTTGTGCACGTAGTCAGGAAGCTTTAAGACAATAAAAAACACAATATCCCACCATGCATGTTACATAACGTATGCAATTTTGAACTGCCTGTTTGGATTTATTGGGTTGATTTTTCTTTTTATAAATGAGCTTTGTGCAGTTTCACTGATAGACTTGTGTAGTTTCTAAAACAAAAATATATTACTGGTATATATATCTTTAAGATTTTAGTTTAATTTTTCTAAGTCTGAAAATTAATTAAATTCAACAGAATAATAAATGGTCAAACATAAAAGGTATACGAAATATGCTTGTTTATTTTCTTCTTTTTGTTACATTTTAAATATATCATCTATTGTTACAATTGTCATAGTTTTTTTGGGTATGGTGATGGTTATGAAAACAAGCGTTCCTCTGATTTACCTTAGAATTAAGAAGGAAAGCCACAGCTGAGTTTTGTGGTTGTCTCGACACAGGTTACAGATCTGGATCTGGTCGTCTTTCTAGAAATGGAACAGTGAAATAATCACATTAAAAAGTGCTTTAAAGTAAGCCATTGTACCATTTGATATGTCTTAACAACATTCCAAGAGTACCTAGAAATACTTGTCTTGTTTGTGTTTTTATAAACATTAAAGTGACTTTGCTTTTAGTGCTCGTTTGAACTCTCCCACTGCGGCTCTGACATACTAACGGGATATGCTAAAATAGATGTTTTTAAGTATTCACTTAAAGCCATGATTGAATACTTTTTTCACGATAGACTTTAGACCTTATAATAGTAAATTCTAAAGTCTTAAATACAACTAAGCGAACAAATCCCATTCTCCAGGATTCAGTTTGAGCCTCAATTTTTGGGTCAAAGTTTTGTTTTGACATGATATATGATTTATTTATTATAAAACCACAAAAACAAATGTTCTTGTTCAGAGTTTGCATATCCCACAACCAGCTTTCACTGATTTGCACATTTTGATTTGGTAGGGATTTTTATGCCGGATACCTTTCCTGATACAACTTGTTTTTATCCGGGCTGGGGACAGGCACAGGGAGACTCAGACTTTGGTCCGCTTCTGGCCACATAGGGTCTTGCCTATTAACCCTCCCTGGAGTAAGCTCATTGGACCTCCTGGGAAGCAAACCTAGGTTTCCTTAGCACCACTCTTACACCCAGCCAACTGGGCCATCCAAAAAAAAAACAAAAGTCTTAATTTTGAATTTGATAAAAAAGCGAGTAACAATGAAGAAAACCCTTTCAGTTGGCTTATAATAAGCTTCACGTAACAAAACAATCCATAAGTACAATTGTTTGATACTTTGAACATAAACATAGTAGTATGCGGTAGGGGTGCAACAATTCACTTTCCTCACGATTTGGACACGGTTCCGTTTTCAATCCAGAACTGTGGCATCGCAACCTCAAACATAACCATATAAACAGCATACTTTATACCAAATGCTACACGCAAAGGCTTTAGGGACGAGTCTCAGTCCAATTCCAGCCAAATTCAGTTCCAATCTGGAACTCCGACAGAAATCACAAAAAAAGGAAACAACAAAAACTCTCCAAGTGCAGTCAGCAGCATCTTAAACAGAGGAAAAGAACATGTTTGTACCGACGTAGATAAATGTGTCGATAAGTTATAGGATTGTAACATGTCTATAATGAAATAGTTTGAATGTTTGCGTCAGAAGGATGAGAGATAAAAATGATAGCGAGGCTGAAGCATTCCAGTTTTACAACCTATCTTAAAACATCATCAATTAGAGGAACCACATTTACATCCATTCTTTTTCAAACCTGCTTATTCACTTTTAGAGTCATTGGGTTGCTGGAGCCTATCCCAAACAATGTTAGCCAAAGACAGAGTACACCCTGGATGGTTAGCCAGTCCACCACAGGCAACACAACAACATACACACATTCAAACCTAGTGACAATTAAAAGTCACCACCAGTTAACTTACGAATCATATTTTTTGACTGTGGAAGTAAAAGAAAAAGCTAGAATTCCTGGAGAAAACTTATGCATGCATATAAAGTCCACACAGAAAGAACCCAACTGGAATTCAAACCAGGCCCTTGTCCCTGACTATGAGACAAGAGTTATAGCCACTATCCCACCATGCAGCGCTGGGAACAGCATTTTATCAGATTAAAAAAAAAATAATAACTGTTCCACTTGATTATATGTCAGAAATAGAAAAAGAATTGCCAGGTCAGTGTCCAAGAGATCTTGCTTCTGAAAAATGACCCATTTTCGCACTTGAAAACAGGTCAATTTGACCTGAACACACTATAAGAGTTAATGTGTTTTTTTAATGAAGACCTGACATCAACAAGGCTGAATTAGTGCAAAAAGAATAATTGACAACTGTGATTTTCACATAGCTTGATGTTTACAGTTACCAAAGTCAAGCAGACAGTGGAAATATAGGAATTCTGGGAGAAAGAGATTGTACGTTCCCAAAATACTGTTGGATACAGGTATGGCTAAAAATATCAAAAGAAAAGAACACGCACAAAAAAAATGCTGGCAGGGCCTGCTTTATGTTCCTGTTATTATAGGAGAAAAACAATAGTGTGCTATTTTTGGCACAGAGTGCACTTTCACATTAGACAAAAGTTCAAACTGGCTCGCAGGGTTAGGACCCTTTCAATAATAACCAAAGCTTTACTACGGAAAATGGGAAAACCCAAACTTGCTTCTATGTTGCACAGCTATCTGACCATCATAGATTAAACAAAATCTTATGCTTCTGGTGACTTGGGATATATATATATATATATATATATATATATATATATATATATATATATATATATATATATTTACACCAGTAACCACCATTATTCATTTAAGCTCCAACAGGTAGTTAAAGGAACCACAAGCTAAATCTATCACAGATTTTTGATTGGACAGAACTGAAACATCCCCTTTACTGCAAGGATGCTTCGATAGCAACTTATATTTTGCCGTACTTATCAATAATGGACCTGATCCATGTACAATATTGACAAAGGAAGATTCATTGAAGTGACATCTCAGGTCACAGATTTACATAGTACATGGTCAAAAATAGTGTTTGTAGTCTTGCTGTCCCAAGAGAAAAATGTTGCACATGCTACATTCTTTACATACTATTTATTCCCATGACAGAATAATTGAGCCATCTGAGGGATCCTTGGGAATTCCAGTAGTGTTGGTTCTTAAACTTGACCGTTCAATCAGATTTTATGTTGACTATAGAAAAATGAGTGCAAAGACCTATCCCGTTGTTCATCCAACTCCCATTACTGGAATCTCTCCATGGGACCTCGGTTTTCAGTACCATTGATTTGAAATCTGAAAACAGACAGGTCACAGGGAGCGAACACAAAGCCAAAACCGCTTTGGGACAACATCAGTTTCTGTTCATGCCGTTCGGAGTAAAAAGTGAGGGCGCAACCTTTCAGCAATAGATGGGAAAAGTTCTTGGAGAACATGACCCTTTTTGTTGATGTTTTTTTTTGACTCGGCAACTGTATCTGCAATTAACGTAATTCCAATGGATTCTGAAGCAGAGAAAAGCAACCTTGAACTGATCCGCAACACTTTGCAGGAGTAAATCAACGTAGAAAATCAATCAACTTTGCGTTAGACAAGTGGTATATTAGTGCAAAGCCACTCAGGATCAGCTCATTCACGTTGATTCTGTAAATGATTCTATGTGGCCTTACAGGATTCTGCATGTTCTGCTGATATGCAAACGACTTTGTTACGGCTGTGGCCCTATTCGGTTTTGTTCTTTCTTTTTTGGTTCTGTGTATTTCTGTCAGAGTGGGACTCCTGTGTGTTCTGTGGATCTTTGTGTCTTTGTCTTCTGATTTCTTTCAGGTGTGGGTGCTGGAGGGCGTGGCTTCTCATTGGCCCAAACCAGGTGGAGCCACCTTCAAAAGCATCATGAGGACCTCCAGCCCACGAGAAGGGAGCTGGGTTGCAAGCCGTTGCCACTGCAGCGCAGGTCGCTTATCCACCTGTTTTAGTTCGAATGCATATTTTTTTTTTTTTGTTTAGTTCCACGCTGTTCTTTAGTGTGCGAGTTACTGTATTTTAGGTAAAGCTGTAGGGGTGAACTGCTATTTTCATTAGTAGATGTTTTCTCCTGTTTATGTTAGTCTAGGGAGGTTAGTGTTTGTCATTCTTTTCCCTTTGTTTTGCAGGTAAGCTCCCTAGGTTGAGTTAGTTGGGGTTTTTGTTTGGTATTTAGTCCTTGGTTCACCCTGAAGTCTATTGCTTCACTTTTCAGTTACATTTTACTTATTTTTGGTTGTTCTTTTTCTTGCAAATAAACATGTTAAACTTTTTATGGAGACATCTGTTCTGTTTTTGTTACACATATTTCATTTATTTACCTTTATGCAATGCCCCAGACCCTTAGAAAAATGGGGCGTAACAGACTAACAGAAATTTGTCAAGAGCAGCAGAAGGATCCAGAAATCCTCTCCTTGGGGACACAAGTTGGAATAAATGAGTAACAAATGACTTGTGTTTTCTTTCAGTCAAGAATTCTTGTTTCATAATTCTCATGTCAAAGAAGAGCAATGAATATCAATTAGTGTTACCAATTAGAGTCTCGCATTACTCCTTTTTTTGGGATCAGTTTCACAAACCACAAAGTGGATATTAGGAATGAAGAACTTCTAAAGCTGCTGAAGGTGACACGGTGGCCTTTAGTCAGAAAAGACGTCTGGACTTAGGTCAGTCAAATAGTGAGCTTTATGTCAAGCATAAAGGCATAAGAACAAAAACCTTGCTGCTTTATCTGTACATTTTACACTCGATGAGTAGAGAACTGTGAGGAAATATAAGAATTTATTCATGAGACCATTCCCTAAAAGCAATAATCTAAATTTTATTCTGTTATTTTGAGTTTGACACACATTTATTAATCTGCTGGTATGATAAAATTGGGGGTTAAACCACCAAATGGTTCCTGAGTGGGAGCACAGCTGTGTCTGCACCTCTCCCCCAGGAGATGGGTCAAATGCATATAACCAATTTCACACACACCTAAGTGTGTAATGGGAATTTAACTTTAAATTAACTAATATTGAAAAAAGCTTTTTAAGGTGGATTACCAGTTTATAGTGTTTTAAATATTAATTACTATCATCAGCAATGCAGTATCGCACATGCATTCTTGCCACCACATGACCTCCAAATGTACCCGGGTTAAGTCAAAAAATCATCTAGTTGCCACTCAATTTTAACTTTTTTCTAACTGGGTCTTTAAATGAAAATGTTAGCTTTTAGGATTTATAAGATTTTTTTATGTTGTTTTTTGGCAATATGAAAGAAGGCCCCCACAGTTTCTTGTATAAATTAATTTTAGTTATTTAAATCCTATTTTTGCTTAGTTCTCCATCGTTATAGGGCTCTGAATGAATCTTGTGCGCTCATAGCAGTGAGGCAGACTCGCTCAAATATCAAACAACTGTTTATAGGAGTCTCCTCGGTAATGACAGCTTACATAAACACTCATTTCAAGCTACTAAACAATTTCCAGTTCCCGGGGGCGGCGCTTCAGGAACCATAAGTACGACAACTGAAAGTGAAACCATTCTGGAGACACTGAAATCCATGGATTTCCAACATATAGGCCTACATCCAATGACAACCTGTTAACGCTCGGCGACTCTTTAAACCCAGACACGCACGTGCACTTTACACACTTCTATGACTTTTGCTCCCTGTTTTTCCTTGTTTCTGTTCAAAGTGCTGCATAGAATCCCCTCCTAGGCTATTGACATGTGCATAGATATTTATGAAAAATGAATAATATTAGTTCTAACATAGAGGTCTTACCGCTCGCTGGTTCCGGTGACATGTGAGTTGATAGAGGACCACCAATAGCGCCGTCATGAAGACTATCATCTGCGCAGCAGCCGAGGTTGATCACCTAAACAGCGAAGGCGCAGGTCCAGATCACATGTTTGTGTCTCATAAGTGACAGTCGAGCTGGTTTGTCTCATTGGTTTGAAGTCCGAATCCCGGATTTCTGCTGAGATTTCTGCGCGGGTCAGAGGCAGACACTCACTCACTCACTCACTCACTCACTGCCGTGATCCTCCTGCCCAGAGCCGAGTTCACTCCCCCTTCTTGTCACGCAGTCGTACGCCAATCGCAGCTGCAAGAGACTTTTTTTTTCATCGTGCATATTGATTTGGTGTTTTACCCAGGCTAGAATTCAGCCAGCCCCATTAATGGTTGCAGGTAAACTATCAAAGGGGGAGCCCTGAAACTCTGTTCAGCAACCCTCTTGTAACTTCAACTTTTTGACATTGCTTATAAGTTTTGAATCCTTTCTCTGACTCTTCCCTCTGCATATGCCGGGCTTGGGACAAGCACCGGTTTGTTGAGGCTGCATTTATCTGTTATTTTTTTTCTTTTCATATCT